>CM022299.1:495161910-495761910 GCA_011799875.1 Thinopyrum elongatum | reverse complement strand
GTCACTAGAAGCAGAACTACCCCAAATACTTGGAGGATAAGAAGGATGGCAAAGTGAACAAAGGTATATTTGATATACATGTTATTGATGTGTACTTTACTAGAGTTCATAGTAACCCCTGGGTATTTGATACCGGTTCAGTTGCTAAGATTAGTAACTCGAAACAGGAGTTGCAGAATAAGCAGAGACTAGTTAAGGGCAAGGTGACGATGTGTGTTGGAAATGATTCCAAGGTTGATACGATCACCATCACACACTCCCTCTACCTTCGGGATTAGTGTTGAACCTAAATAAATGTTATTTGGTGTTTGTGTTGAGCATGAATATGATTAGATCATGTTTATTGCAATACAGTTATTCATTTAAGTTAGAGAATAATTGTTGTTCTGTTTACATGAATAAAACCTTCTATGGTCATACACCCAATGTGAATGGTTTATTGAATCTCGATCGTAGTGATACTCATATTCATAATATTGATGCCAAAAGATGAAAAGTTGATAATGATAGTGCAACATACTTGTGGCACTGCCGTTTAGGTCATATTGGTGTAAAGCGCATGAAGAAACTCCATGCAGATGGACTTTTGGAGTCACTTGATTATGAATCATTTGATACTTACGAACCATGCCTCATGGGCAAGATGACTAAAACTCCGTTCTCCGGAACAACGGAGCGAGCTAATGACTTATTGGAAATAATACATACCGATGTATGTGGTCTGATGAGTGTTGAAGCACACGGCGGGTATCGTTATTTTCTAACCTTCACAGATGATTTGAGTAGGTATGGGCATATCTACTTGATGAAACACAAGTCTGAAACATTTGAAAAGTTCAAATAATTTCAGAGTGAAGTGGAGAATCATCATAACAAGAAAATAAAGTTTCTACGATCTGATCGCGGAGGCGAATATTTGAGTTACGAGTTTGGCCTTCATTTAAAACAATGTGGAATTGTTTCACAACTCACGCCACCTGGAACACCACAGCGTAATGGTGTGTCCGAACGTTGTAACCGTACTTTATTAGATATGGTGCGATCTATGATGTCTCTTACCAATTTACCACTATCATTTTGGGGTTATGCATTAGAAACAACCGCATTCACATTAAATAGTGCACCGTCTAAATCCGTTGAGATGACACCGTATGAACTGTGGTTTGGCAAGAAACCTAAGCTGTCGTTTCTTAAAGTTTGGGGTTGCGACACTTATGTCAAAAGGCTTCAGCCTGATAAGCTCGAACCCAAATCAGAGAAGTGCGTCTTCATAGGACACCCTAAGGAAACAATTGGTACACCTTCTACCACAGATCCGAAGGTAAGATCTTTGTTGCCAAGAATGGAACCTTTCTAGAGAAGGAGTTTCTCTCGAAAGAAGTGAGTGTGAGAAAAGTAGAACTTGATGAGGTAATTGTACCTTCTCTCGAATTGGAAAGTAGCACATCAGAGAAATCCATTCCCGTGATGCCTACACCAACTAGAGAGGAAGTAAATGATGATGATCATGATACTTCAGATCAAGTTACTACTGAAGCTCGTAGGTCGACCAGAGCACGATCCGCACCAGAGTGGTACGATAATCCTTTCCTGGAAGTCATGTTACTAGACCAAGGCGAACCTACGAACTATGAAGAAGCTATGATGAGCCCAGATTCCGACAGATGGCTTGAGACCATGAAATCTGAGATAGGATCCATGTATGAGAATAAAGTGTGGACTTTGGTGGACTTGCCCGATGATCGGCAAGCCATAGAAAATAAATGGATCTTCAAGAAGAAGACTGACACTGATGGTAATGTTACTGTCTACAAAGCTTGACTTGTCGCAAAAGGTTTTCGACAAAGTTCAAGGAGTTTACTACGATGAGACTTTCTCACCCGTAGCGATGCTTAAGTCTGTCCGAATCATGTTAGCAATTGATGCATTTTATAATTATGAAATCTGGCATATGGACGTCAAAACTGCATTCCTTAATGGATTTCTTAAAGAAGAGTTGTATATGATGCAACCAGAAGGTTTTGTCAATCCTAAAGGTGCTAACAAAGTGTGCAAGCTCCAGTGATCCATCTATGGACTGGTGCAAGCATCTCGGAGTTGGAATATATGCTTTGATGAGGTGATCAAAGCATATGGTTTTATACAGACTTACGGTGAAGCCTGTATTTACAAGAAAGTGAGTGGGAGCTCTGTAGCATTTCTGATATTATATGTGGATGACGTATTGTTGATTGGAAATGATATAGAATTTCTGGATAGCATAAAAGGATACTTGAATAAGAATTTTTCAATGAAAGACCTCTGTGAAGCTGCTTATATATTGGGCATCAAGATCTATAGAGATAGATCGAGACGCTTAATAGGACTTTCACAAAGCACATACCTTGACAAAGTTTTGAAGAAGTTCAAAATGGCTCAGTCAAAGAAAGGGTTCTTGCCTGTGTAACAAGGTGTGAAGTTGAGTAAGACTCAGAACCCGACCACGGCAGAATATATAGAGAGAATGAAAGTCATTCCCTATGCCTCAGTCGTAGGTTCTATAAAGTATGCCATGCTGTGTACCAGACCTGTTGTGTGCCTTGCCATGAGTTTGGCAAGGGGGTACAATAGTGATCCAGGAGTAGATCACTGGACAGCGGTCAAAATTATCCTTAGGTACCTAAAGAGGACTAAGGAAATGTTTCTCAATTATGGAGGTGATAAAGAGTTTGTCATAAAGAGTTACGTCGATGAAAGCTTTGACACCGATCCGGATGACTCTGAGTCTCAATCTGGATACGTATTGAAAGTGGGAGCAATTAGCTAGAGTAGCTCCATGCAGAGCATTGTAGACATAGAAACTTGCAAAATACATACGGATCTGAATGTGATAGACCCATTGACTAAACTTCGCTCACAAGCAAAACATGATCACACCTTAGTACTCTTTGGGTGTTAATCACATGGCGATGTGAACTAGATTGTTGACTCTAGTAAACTCCTTGGGTGTTGATCACATGGCGATGTGAACTATGGGTGTTAATCACATGGCGATGTGAACTAGATTATTGACTCTAGTGCAAGTGGGAGACTGATGGAAATATGCCCTAGAGGTAATAATAAAATGGTTATTATTATATTTCCTTAATCATGATAAAGGGTTATTATTCATGCTAGAAATGTATTGACCGAAAACTTAAATACATGTGTGGATACATAAACAAATACCGTGTCCCTAGTAAGCCTCTACTAGACTAGCTTGTTGATCAAAGATGGTTAATGTTTCCTAACCATAGACATGTGTTGTCATTTGATAACGGGATCACATCATTAGGAAACTGATGTGATGGATAAGACCCAACCGTTAGCATAGCATATGATCGTTCAGTTTATTGCTACTGCTTTCTTAATGTCAAATACATGTTCCTTCAACCATGAGATCATGCAACTCCCGGATACCGGAGGAATACCTTGTGTGCTATCAAACATCACAACGTAACTGGGTGATCATAAAGATGCTCTACAGGTATCTCCGAAGGTGTCTGTTGAGTTGGTGTGAATCGAGATTGGGATTTGTCACTCCGTGTATCGGAGAGGTATCTCTGGGCCCTCTCGGTAATACACATCACAAGAAGCTTGCAAGCAAAGTGACTAAGGAGTTAGTTGCAAGATGATGTATTACAGAATGAGTAAAGAGACTTGCCGGTAACGAGATTGAACTAGGTATAGAGATACCGACGATCTAATTTCAGGCAAGTAACATACCGACAGACAAAGGGAATTACGTATGTTGTCATAAAGGTTCAACCGATAAAAGATCTTCATGGAATATGTAGGAATCAACATGGGCATCCAGGTCCCACTATTGGTTATTGACCGGAGTGGTGTCTCGGTCATGACTACATAATTCCCGAACCCATAGGGTCGCACGCTTAACGTTCGTTGACGCTAGAGTAATGTTATTCGGAGTCCCGGATGAGATCCCAGATGTCACGAGGAGTCTCAGAATGCTCGAGAGGTAAAGATTTATATATGGGAAGTCATATTTTGGGTTCCGAAAAAAGGTGCAGTTCTTTCGGTATTGTACCGGGAAGCTTCCAGAAGGTTCCAGAGGATTCCGGAGGGGTTCGGAAGTCCACAAGTGGGTTCACCATGACCCAAGGGCTAGAATGGGCTGTGGAGAGGCACCCTATCCTTATTGGGCTAGGTGCACCAAGTCCTCAAAAGCCCATGTGGCTAGGGAAGGCAAAAAAGGAAGGAGTCCTAGTAGGAATAGGATTGGACTTGGAGTCCAAGTCTGCTCCCCCTTAGCTGCGCCCTAGGGCTTGGAGGGGCTGTTTCTCACACCCCTCCACCTATATATAGAGGGGAGGGGGCGCCCCAAGAGGACACACCAAGCCATTGGCGCCCCTCTCTCTCCCGTTACTCCGTAGTTCCACCGCCTCATCCCGGCAACGCTTAGCGAAGCGCTGTTGGTGCTCCACCACCACCATCACCACCACGCCGTCGTGTTGGTTGTGGTCCCATCTACTTCTCATCTCCTGCTTGCTGGATCAAGAAGGAGGAGACATCATCGAGCCTCATGTGTGCTAAACTCGGAGGTGCCGTCCGTTCGACACTAGATCGGTTGGATCGTGATCGTATCCCGAAGAGTACGACTACATCAACCGCATGATAAATGCTTCCGCTTAGCAATCTACAAGGGTATGTAGATGATCTCCCCCTCTCTTTGCTATGCATCTCCATGGATAGATATTGTGTGTGCATAGAATATTTTTTGTTTTCCATGCAACGTTTCCCAACAATATCCTCGCACTGTGTGGGTGCCTTCCAAGAGCAAAACACTCGATCCAGCTTTGCTTTCGGGATATAACTCTCACATCCCTGAATATCCTAATGATGATTCTCTGGACAACTATAAGTTGTTCAAAAACCAATATGGTGAGGCTGTTGCTCACTATGTTGGACCAAACAGTAGGAATGCCCCCCCAAAGAAAGACATATGGGTGCCCAAGAAAACTATCGATGCATTACCTGTTACCACGTTACTAAGCATGCAGGCTCAAAATGCTCGTTACTTCCTTAAAAAAGTTCGACAAAATGAGTATATGCATACCTCATTCAATCACTATGCTCATTCATCTGGAAGAAATTTCAATGCTTATTCTTTCAATTATGCTCACACTTCCTCGAGCAACAATTATGTTTACCGAAAGAAATCATATCCTGCTCGCTCATTTGTTTCGAAGCCACCTGCAAAGATGTGGGTCGTTAAGAAAGCCTAATTCTTCTGCAGGACTATGTATCCGGGTGTACCGAATGGATAATGGATAGTGGATGCACTAGTCATATGACTAGAGACAAGTCATTGTTTGTCGACCCCAACTTAACGGCTTCACCTTTTAAGTAAATCACTTTTGGCGACAACAACAAAGGAAATGTAATTGGGCTAGGTAAAATTGCTATATCCAGAGACAAGTCCATTGATGGTGTTTTACTTGTTCAGTCTCTTGGATTCAATCTTATGTCAGTTGGCAAGCTATGTGATCTAGGCATGCTAGTTCTATTTTCCATATCCAAATGCATTGTCTTCATGGCCTCTGACAATTCCTTCGTCTATGAGGGAATTAGAAAAGGTGATCTATATATTATGGATTTCTCTAAGGGTCCCTCAGTCCAAACTTGTTTTCTTGCAGAAGCAACCGAAGGTTGGCTGTGGCACCGAAGGCTTGGTCATGCTGGTATGAGGAATTTGCAGACCCTAGTGAAGAAAAATCATCTTCGTGGCATTCCTGATGTAAAATTCGACAAGGATCGTCTTTGTGCTGCATGTGAGGCTGGTAAATTCGCCAAGAAGCATCACTCATCAAAGACTGTTATGACCACAACAAGACCTCTGGAAATTCTTCATATGGATTTATTCGGTCCTCAAAACTATGCAAGTTTCGGTGGCAGTCATTATGGTCTGGTTATTGTTGATGATTTCTCTCTATATACTTGGGTGTTCTTTCGCGAAGACAAAAGCTGCACCCAAGATATCTTCAAAAGTTTCACCAAGAAGGCCCAGAATGAATATGATGTGCGAATTAAGCATGTCAGAAGCGACAATAGAACTGAGTTCAAAAATACTCATATTGATGAATTTCTCGACAAAAATGGTATTACTCATGAATTCTCTACTGCATACACTCCCCAACAGAATGGAGTTGTTGAACGAGAGAATAGAACTCTCATCTAAATGGCGAGAACAATGCTCAGTGAATATAAAACTCCTATTCGCTTCTGGGTTGATGCTATTAATACTGCTTGTCATGTTATCAATCGTGTTTATCTTCAAAAGTTCCTTAAGAAAACTTCATATGAGCTTATCACTGGCAAGAGACCAAATGTTTCTTATTTACGTGTTTTTGGTGCACCTTGTTACATTGGTGATATGAATCATTCTTCCAAGTTTGCACCTAAGGCACATGAAGGTTTTCTTCTTGGTTATGTCTCGAACGCGCATACTTATCGTGTCTATAACTCTCACCACGGGAAAGTTATGGAAACGGTAAATGTGCGGTTTGATGAATCTAACGGCACCCAAATGTGATAGATGAACCACCGATTTTGGATGCTATTCGGAAAATGGCTATTGGGAGCATCAAGCCAGTTGAAGGAAATGTACCTGAGTCCTCTGATGATGATGCCCCCCCGACTCGAAGCAGAACTGGTCAAGCCACTGCCAAAGAAAATGCCACTCCGAATGCTAATGGCAATCAAATTCCAAATGCCGATCAAAATGGCAATCCTGAAGGAAATGGCGATTCAAATGCCGATGCTAATGAAAATAATAATGATCATAAGGAAGAAAATCCTCACCCACGAGTGGCTAATCGAGTTGATCCTTCATTAATTCTTGATGAACTTGAGAATCCAGGTTATCGACCCATAACTCGTTCACGCACTCGTTTTGCTAACTACTATGGCAGTTTCTCCTTTGTTTCATTGGCAGAACCTACCAAGTATGAGGAAGCCATGAATGATCCAGATTGGATGAATGCTATGCAAGAGGAGTTGGTGCAATTTGAACTGAATGATGTGTGGGAATTGGTTGACAAACCGAATCCTAAGAAGCACAATATCATCGGCACAAAATGGATTTTCCGCAATAAGCTAGATGAAAATGGCATTGTGGTGAGAAAAAAAGCACGTCTTGTTTCTCAAGGGTACACACAGGTAGAAGGTATTGATTTCGGTGAAACATATGCTCCTGTTGCACGCCTTGAGGCAATTTGTATTCTTCTCGCTTATGCAAATTACAATGATATCTTGCTATATTAAATGGATGTTAAAAGTGATTTCCTCAATGGTGAAATTGATGAGGAAGTATATGTTAGATATCCAGCTGGCTTTGAACATCCTGAGTTTCCTAACAAAGTTTTTAGGTTGAAAAAGGCTTTATATGGGCTGAAGCAAGCCCCTCGAGCTTGGTATAACACCGTGAAGAAGTTTTTGCTCGATAAAGGGTTCAAGCCAGGATCCACTGATCCCACACTTTTCACTCATGCTGTTGATGATGATCTTTTTGTGTGCCAAATTTATGTGGATGATATTATCTTCTACTGTACTAACAATGCTTGCAGCTTAGAGTTCGGGAAAATGATGTCCGAGAAATATCAAATGTCTATGATGGGTGAACTTAAGTTCTTTCTCGGACTGCAAAAATGTCAACAGGCAAATGGAATTTTCATATCTCAGGAGAAATATCTGAGAGAATGCCTGAAGAAGTTCAAAATGCAAGATTCTAAAATGAAGGGCTACAAAACTCCTATGCACACGAATGGTAAGCTGGACGCAAACGTGTACGGTAAGGATTACGATCAGAAGGCTTATCGTTCAATGATTGGTTCTCTTCTTTACCTATGTGCATCCAGAGCTGATATTATGTTAAGTGTTTGCATGTGTGCCCGCTATCAAGCTACACCAAAAGAATTGCATCACCAAAGTGGTCAAGCGTATTCTGAGATATTTGGCTCACACCCCCACCTTAGGTTTATGGTATCCTAAGGGAGCACAGTTTAATCTCGTTGGATATTCAGACTCAGATTACGCAGGTGACTTGGTTGACAGGAAATCTACTTCGGGGACATGTCATTTCCTCGGTAGATCTTTGGTATGTTGGTCATCAAGGAAGCAAAATTGTGTATCTCTTTCTACGGCTGAGGCCGAATATATTGCTGCTGGCGCTTGTTGTACTCAGTTATTATGGATGAAACAGACTCTGAAGGATTATGGTATCAAGGTCAAGAATATTCCTTTATATTGTGACAATGAGAGTGCTATCAAAATTGCGCATAATCCAGTGCAGCATTCTCGCACCAAGCATATTGCCATCAGACATCATTTCATTCACGATCATGTTTCTCGAGAAGATATTGTCATCAATCACGTCAAGACCGAAGACAATCTCGCTGATATATTCACCAAGCCTCTCGATGAGAAAAGATTCTGTGCGTTGCGGTGTGAGCTAAATATCCTGGACTTCGCAAACATGCAGTAAGCTGGACTCGGCACCCGTGCCAACACTTCCACATCTTAGAAGGAATGGGTGCACAACACTCGAAGAGTTTGAAAATTTCGACAAAGTGAAATTTTCTTTCTGAGAGTGAATACATTAACGAATAACTAGACTAACCGGGTGCCACGATAATTGTGCGATGCTCGGGGTCATACAGTTCTTATACAGTGGGTCACGCCACCACACTTCTCTTTCGTTGAGTTTCTTTTCGATCGAAAGCTTTTTGTGTTAGTCTGAATGCATTTCTCTCATAGCTATTCTTTTGGGTGTTTGTGTTTCGTTGTCTGATTGAAATGCCTAGGACCCTGTTTTCCCTTTGCTCTATCTCTTCCTGTCTATGCTGTTCCGTTATGAATGCTCAATTTCATTTGGAACCGAAACTTTATCTGGTGTCCTTGACCACGATAAAGATTAGGTCCGAACTTTAATCTATTTTGGCGAAAGCTGTCCAAAATTTGGGGTTTCCCGTCCAAGTCAGGACCACGATCTTTTATGACGGTTGCCACATGCAATCCATCAACTGCCACCCCATCCTGTCCATTGAATCGCAATAGTCTCTAGATAGTGGCCTTTCGATCGGATTCACTCAGTGCGGTTATTTCCCTTCGCATATAAAAACTGCACCACCCCCTCTTTCTCGTCCACTTCTCTTCCTCCTCGCCACCGTCTCCTAAGAAACCCTCGCCACAGTGCTCCACCTTGTCCTCAATGCCGACAACCCCTTTGCTGCTTCATTGCCGGAAAGCGGTCACCAGAGTCTTTCCTCATCACCGCGGGACATCTTCTTCCCCGCACCGCCATAGCTGCTGCATGACACCAAGCTAGGGTAAGTGCAGTTCGAACTCGGGCTTCCGTTCTTCGCATTCGGGTTCGTCCACGGTTAAATTTTTTCAATTTTACCACTTATCTTAGATCCTTACTGCGTAGGTATCTTGTTCGGATGTGGTTTGTAGTTGTCCCTCACATCCGAAAAATTTCAGATCTAGGGTTTGTGTTATGTCTCGCATGAATGGAATGCTTAGCACGCTGACTAGTATATTCTTCGAACCTACTAGTTCATTCTATACATTTCTTTCATTCGAAAAATTACTCAAAATCTGCATCTAATTCTTCTTCAAAATGTTTTCGCTCGAAAAACCTTGGCTGTGAGCATTCGTAACCCTGTCGTTATTTTCCCTTGCATCTATTCTTATTCATAGGTGTATGCAATCAGTTGGGGATTCTGCTCGACCAATGAGCATGGCCGATGAAGAAGAGGTAATTTTGGGTACAACAGATGAGTCAAAAGCTCCGAATGCAAAGGGCCCAATGGTAGGCCCATCAACCAGCAAAAGAAAGAGACACGAGAAAAATGCTGATGAGCAAGAAGAAGATGCTCTGAAGAAAAAGAAAGGTGGCAGACAACCATATAAAAATTCAGCTGAATTCATCTCTCATGATAAGTATAACATTGTTCCAGGAGAATCAAAAAAAGACAGAGATAAGCATTTGCAATGGATTTGACGTCACTGGGTGCGCAAGTGGTTCAACTATGAAATGATTCATCCTTGATTTGCGAAGAACTTTGCGTTCCATCCTCTTGGGGTGACTGTCATGAAATTGGTCTCATCCGACAAGTGATCCCCAAGAGAGACCGCCGCCACCACCAACTGCTCATGAGTCATTTCTTCGGACTCCCGACTCCTATCTTGATGAAAAGGCTAAGCGACAGAAGAATGCCCTCAAGAGAGCCAAGAAGGCTGAAAAGGAAAAAGCTCGAGAATAAGAAAATCGTCGTCTACTCAAAGATGACATTGAGAAGAAAAAGGCTGAAGGAAAAGCAGAAGGTCGCTCCAAATGTAAACATGATCCCAGTGCAAAGAAAAGGAGTGCACCGAAGAAGATGCCAGCTGAACCTACCAATCAGAATGCCGAAAGTGAGTCTTCCGATAAAAATGATCCTCCACCCACAAGGGAAGAAGTTGAAGCTACTCTCAGTGAGCAAGTGAACATCACTACATCTATGGCGCTGCCTGATCTTCAAGCTCGTACAGTTCCAATAGCCCCTCCAAAGAAGATCATTTTGAAAAGAAAAACTCCACCTACCACTGTCACCATGATGGATCATGTCAACACAACTCCTCATCCTGAGGCAATCAACTTGAAGGATTTGGTAGTTGATGCCCCTGTCAGCACAGCTAAGCCAGGCGAACAAATTCGAAAGCCTAAAGTGAAGCAAATCAAGGCTCCTTCTGCCGAGCCAAGTGCTCCTCAAGCAGATGCTCCAAATGTGAAGGCTGCTAAGTTCACTCCAGAGTTAATGCAGCCATTGGCTTCTATGCCTCCATCCGAGCAAGATCCTGTGCAAACTACTCCGGTAGCACAGTCTGATGTCCGATCTGATGCTCCTCATTATTACGATCATGTGTTCATCATGGATCAGCTTGATAAGTTTATTGAAAATCCATTCGATGGTGAAGTGGCATCTTTGCCAATCCCTCCTGAAGTCATTTCATAGGCTTCTGATGTTGTTCGAGATATGAGAGAAGATTATGTCGAAATCAACAACCTCACTGCTGAACTTAATGATCTTGACAGTCGAATGAAAGCTGCATCTTCCAAGTTTGTCATTAAACAACTTGAAGAATCCTACATGGATGTCTATCGGGCTTTGACTATCCTTCGCAACATAAGATTGGGCTTTCACTCAGATCTAGATAACATTGTTCGCAAGATCTGCATTGAGCATCAAGCTCAAGTTACTGGCTATAATGATTTAGTCAAAGGGCATATTGACCCAACAGCTCAAAAGAAGAGGCGAAAGAAAACTACGAAGAGAAATGCTCCTTCTCCTACGTCTGAAAAGTCTCCTTATCATCGTGAAGCTCAGCCTCAGAAAGAAAATTCTCCTGAGCCCATTATTCCTTCGCCAACAAATGTTCAAGTCACAGATGCTCCTCCCTCGCCAAGGCCAACTGAATCAGTGCCTGTGGCCTCCTCTGTTCATGATGATATTCCACCTCAGCCACATGTCTCAGAAGAAGGTGAAATTCCCCAGTCCGAGCCTCAAGCTTCTCCTACTCGTGAAGAACCAAATGTTTTGGTTCCCCCCTCTTCACAACAACTGATTCCCGAAGAACAACCCCAACAGTCTCCAGTGCCTGATTGTGCCGCCTGTTAAAGAATCTGCTCCCTCTCAACTGCGGATTTCCATCGTCATAGTGCCAAGAATCTCAGATGATGGACCGTCCGGACATAAGTCAGTTTCTGCTCGTCATACCTACTCCGTGGTATATGGAGATGAAGTGATTTCAGTCGAAGATGAACTCAAATATCCATTTCCTCGTGAAGAACTGCCTTTGTTCTCGACTGGTGCTGATGACAAAGGACCACTATTCAATCGGAATACGCACCTTCGATTCTTTCAAGAAAGTCCTTACAATGGGCCATGCACATCTGAATCGCCTCGTTTCTGGACCCAGGAACATGCCATCTATTATTCTTGGATTCTCTATGACAGCAAAAAGATATTCCCTCATGAATTTCCGGATATCACTGCTATGAAGAGTATTGGTTGCTTTGATCAGCTGCTGGAAGATATGGAAGATTTCTGCCTCACCAATGTGTTTTTTATTCGAACATCCTTTTAACCGAGAGATTATTCTTCAGTTCTATGCAACCTTATACATCTCTGGTGATGAATCTGACAGTTCCAAATGGATCATGGAATGGATGACCGAAGGGAAATGCATCAAGTGTACCTCCAGAGATTTTGTTTCGCACTTTCATTTCCCTCGTTTTGAGCATGGTAAAACTAAAATTCGAGTGCACAACATTGACGCCATTTCAGATGACATGTTTTGTTGCACCATGGATAAAGAAAAGACACGTGACTACACTGGTCCTCCCAAGCCAGAGCATTTAACCTTCGAGAATCAGACTCTCTATCAAATGCTCACTTATACCATCTGCCCTCTGGCCGGGAAGAACACAGACGGTACCATTTCAGATGTTCTTCGCAATGCAATCTATGCCATCTCTGAGAGATATGTCTTTGATGTCGAGGATATGTTTCTGCGCATCTTGAAAGATTCTGCTCAGTATCCAAAAACCCTCAAAGTATATGCACCATGGATTCAGAAAGTGGTTGATTACTCCATGCACGCCGAGTATTTGGCAAAGGCTAGTCATAAAAGCTTTATTCCTCCAGTTCGTGACACCCTACAAGTCATGCAAGATATTTCTTCGGGTAAATCGCTCGAGTCAAGCCCTCAAGATTATCACAAGGGATTCGATGGGCCACATCTGCCTCGGCGCGACCGAACGATTACTCATTAATCTCCATTACAACTTGAAGTCAGTTTGTGCACGCAACAACTGTTGCTAAAACACATTGCTGAAGATCGACAAGAGAAAGAACACCTTGCCGCTGAGCTGATGCTATCAACAACCGAACAAGAATCACACATCTAATTGCTGATGGGAACAAGAAAAGGCTCTAGAAATTAATTCACAAGTTCTTCACCAAGAAACAACTCCTAAATGTTGATCTCAAAGAGCTCTATGATTACATTGACAAGGGCTTCTCAGTTGAAGATTTTCAAACTCGCAGTACTCCTTCACTACCTGCTCGAGAACCAACTATTAATCTCTCGCACCTTAAGCTTTGCAAGCTGATCGAAGAATCTGAAGCCACCTCACCGACAGAAAAACCAATCGAAGGAAATGTGCTATCACGTATGACTCAAGTGGCTGATTCCAATGTGCCTTCATCAGCTCAGCCTCAAGCTGCCATTCCTGAAGGAAAATCTGCTGCTATTGACGATGAAGATCTTCTAGTTACTTCCAAATCAGAAACCTCCTCGGACAGTTCTTCTGGCAATGCCTCAGAGTGAATCAAGTTCACCGCTTCTGCACTCATGTTATTCGTCACCTTTTTGACACTAGTTGACAAAGGGGGGAGAATTACATCGAGTTTCGATAGATTTGCTCATTGTGTTTCGTTGGTTTGGTTTCGCATGAGATTTGAAACTTATGCCTTAAAGACTATTTGTGCTATAATGTAAAACTTCTGTGCTGTAATATTAATAACGCCGTCTGCTGCACTATTTCTCTCGAAGCATTTGTTTTGCAGGTGGAATTATTATCAGAAGTTATGAATGATTGCATGATGCGGCTTGAGACTATGTCGGTATTTCCCCAAAGAGGAAGGGATGATGCAGTACAGCTACAGTAGGTATTTCCCTCAGTTATGAAACCAAGGTATCAATCCAGTAGGAGAACCAAGCAACACTATGTAAATGGTACCTGCACACAAAGAACAAATCCTCGCAAACCAACGCGTAAGAGGGGTTGTCAATCCCTCCTCGGTAAAAAGATAGATTGGTTTGTATGTGTTTGGATAAATAGATCTGAATAAAACGCGAAATAAAAGATGCAAATAAAAAGTGCTGCAAAGTATTTTTGTGTTTTTGGAATAATAGATCTGAAAACAAATATGGTAGAAAATAGACCTGAAAGCAATATAATAAACGATAGACCCGAGGGCCGTAGATTTCACTAGTGGCTTCTCTCGAGAAAAATAGCATACGGTGGGTAAACAAATTACTGTTGGGCAATTGATAGAAGATCGAATAATTATGACGATATCCAAGGCAATGATCAGTATATAGGCATCACATCCAAGATTAGTAGACCGATCCCTGCCTCCATCTACTACTATTACTCCACACATCGACCGCTATCCAGCATGCATCTAGTGTATTAAGTTCATGGAGAAACAGAGTAATGCAATAAGAACGATGACATGATATAGACAAGATCTATTCATGTAGGAATAGACGCCATCTTGTTATCCTTAATAGCAACGATACATGTGTGCCTCGCTGCCCCTTCTATCACTGGGAGAGGACACCACAAGATTGAACCCATCACAAAGCACCTCTTCCCATGGCAAGAAAAATTGATCTGGTTGGCCTAACTAAACCAAAGATTCGAAGAAGAAATACGAGGCTATAAATAATCATGCATACAAGAGATCAAACAAAACTAAAATAATATTCATGGATATAGATCTGATCATAAACTCAAAGTTCATCGGATCCCAATAAACACACCGCAAAAAGAGTTACATCAAATAGATCTCCAAGAGACCATTGTATTGAGAAGCAAAAAGAGAGAGGAAGCCATCTAGCTACTACCTATGGACCCTTAGGTCTATGGTGGACTACGCACGCATCATCGGAGAGGCACCAATGAGGATGATGAACCCCTCCGTGATGGTGTTAGATTGGATCTCGTGGTTCTAGAACTTGCGGCGGTTGGAATTGTGTTTCGTCAGCTCCCCTAGGGTTTCTGGAATATTTGGGAATTTATAGGGCGAAGAGGTGGTGCAGAAGACCCTCGTGGGCCCCACAACCCACCAGGGCGTGCCCTGGTGTCTTGTGGTCCCCATGGGCCTCCTCCCGGGTGATTTCTTGGCCTCCAAGGTGTCTTCTGGTCCAAAAAAAATCTCCAAAAAGTTTCGCTGCGTTTGGACTCCGTTTGATAGGGATATTCTGCGAAGTAAAAAACAAGGAAAAAACAGCAACTGGCACTAGGCACTATGTCAATTGGTTAGTCCAAAAAATGATATAAAGTTGCTATAAAATGATTGTAAAACATCCAAGAATGATAATATAACAGCATGAAACAATAAAAAATTATAGATATGTTGGAGATGTATCATTGCACTACAATCTTGATGTATTACATATCATCAGTGCGAATCATTATCTCGAGTGATTGAAATTTCCTCGTTATACTTCAATAAATTGCAGGAGATTTTATCTCATATCAGTTACCCTGCATACATCTAGGGGGATTATATTTCATCATCGAGCCAAGTAACGCTAATTCACTCTTCTTTGAATTACTTTTCACTTATCTATCTTCACTTAGATGATTATCTATTTTGTCAACAACCGTCCAAAAGGGGGAGATTGTTGGTGCAATGATAGGCCCCTTATGTTTTGTAGTTTGTTGACATAAATAGTATGGGACTTATGTGTTTGCTAGTGCACACAGAGTAACAGGTCCCTGAGATCACGAGGAGTTTGATGGAAACAACAAAGATAATCTCCCTGTGTTTAAGTGAAGGTTATCATCAAAGAATATGATAACAAGAGTGACCCCTCAAAAATTGCGGACGTGAAGCAATTGGTTTGGTGCCTGTCCGAGGAAGATGACTGCGTCCGAGGAGATTGAAGACGAAGTGAAGACGTAGCAGTTGCTTCGTTGTTCTTCTTCTCTTTATTGAGTCATAGGACCACCATACTTTTAAGAGGGGTGTAGCGTTCGAAACTTTGATTCTCTAATGCTAAACCCAAATCCTATGAAAGTCGCGAGAGAAATCTCTTTGTGTTCCGAGCAAATACTTGCTAGCAAGAGACTGTGATCTTCTTCACTGTGAGAGATTTGTCTCAGGCCGAGGAGTTAACATCACTTGTTCCGCAAGTAATGTTACCGTTGCTCTAAAATCCGACCGTTGTAAACATGTCAGTTGGCCATTGGCTGGGCCGTGTGTCCAAAATGGTCATTTCCCAACAGGGAAGGCTGCGGCTATAAATAGCCACCCCGCACCGGCTTTGTCCGGTTGCTGTTCCATTTGATTCTGAGAAGATTGTTGAGCAACCCCCTCTCTGAGCGATTTGAGTTTAAAATCCACCGAGAGAAAACCCCTAGAGCTGAAGAATTAGATAGTGGTTCAAGATCACTCGAATCTAAGTCCAGTACGCTCCGCCTATTACTCTTGGGAGCTGCAAAATCTCTTGACGGTTAGGTGTCAATTTCTTCAGAGACCAAGAGTGATTGTGGTTCCCGAAGAAGAAGTCTATAAAGGTTCGGAGATCGCCTCAAGTATCTACCACAAGTGATCGGCATTGGTTGACGAACCAATTGTCGAGGAGAATAGGGTGAAGAGAGTTTATCTTCCGTGTTAAGTCATAGCCCCTCCAACCAGACGTAGTCCTTGTGCAGAATGACGAACTGGTCGAACAAATACCCTGTCGCCATCGAGCATCACTGGTTACCTCTGACCCCCATGTTTACATTTGATCTATTTTATTTCATGTGATTTGCCTTGATGCACGTGTTAGTTTCCATTCTGTACTCAATTTTAGCTCGCTGTAGTTTGTTTTTCATTCGCTCCGCTGCTGGATTCCGAGAGTTTTGAGATTTCCAAAGAAATTTTAAAACTCCCATTCACCCCCCCTTTGGTAGACATAGTTCGTTCCTACAAATAGGCATGTCGATGCCATCAGCATCGAACAGGGTATCCATAGGCTCATCAACATGTACGTCTGGTCGTCCTATAGAGAACGTCCCCCACGACCACAGTTGGAGAAATTGAGGGCACCCAAGAAGGGCTGATGTGGATGCCGTAAGCTGGCAGGCATTGCACATACCTCGGTATGTAGCCGCTAAGACCACCGAACCCCAACTCCTCTGTGTGATCTGATCCGGTGTCTCAGTGCTCGCGATCTCTAGTGCAATAGGGATGTAGCACGCGCTAATAGTGGTGACATGGTTCTCTGTGAACATCACCTTGCCGAGAAGCCATAATAGGTATGCCTCCAGGCTGCGAGTGATCTGTGTCGCATTCAATGGGACCATTGGATACCCCGGTAACTTCTGGATCTGTATTGAGCAAAGAGAAAGCATTAGTACGTAGCGAAGGTATCTTCTGTAAAACCAGATGCAGGACAACTGAAAGATATGAGGCGGGGGAAGTAACCTGAAAATGGCCCAACTATTCATACTTAGGTCCATGATGCTCTGATGCCAGAGACGGAGCACGGTCATAAAGACCCCCGAAACATTCTGCAATACCTAGCACTACAAAAAAAGGCACATCCGTGACATTATGGCAAGAATGAAAACTTTTTCTGTCATGGTTATGACACTTCTATGACGATAATTGTGACGAAAACATGGATCATCATAGATGTGGTGGGCTCCTACTTCTATGATAAAAAATCATGACAGAAAATGGGCTTTTTGTCCTGGGCGGGCCGGGGACGCACCTGCATGACATTCTTTGGGCCGTCCGTGACATAAAAAATTGTGGTAGAAGTAAGAGCGAGGAAATTTTCATGGAGTTCCGGGTTACAGTGGGTGGTCGGGGATGAGCGATGCAGTGTGGTTTGCGCGTTTCTCTCGTACGCATGATTGTAATGCGAAGCGCTCGCTAACTGAACCCGAGTGAGGCATTCGCTTACTGAATGCGAGCGATCGATCGATCCCACTACGTACTGAAGCCGATCCCTTCGCTTCTAACTGAACCAGAGTGATTCCTTCGCTGGTGCTGCTAACTGAACCCGAGTGATCGATCGCTGTTGCTGCTTATACTGAAGCCGATCGAGCCCCCGTGCGAGACGTAGCCACCCGGTGTGTTGGGTTGCCTCACGATGAACAGTGCATGTTGCTGCCGTGCGCGTGATACGTAGAACGAGCCGAGACGTGGTGAGTCGACCTAGCTAGCCGGTTGGTTGCCTGTGGATGAATAGTTCCCTATGGGGGTTGGATGAACAGGACCCCGACCGTGTGTTGGCGGTTGCCGCTGGATGAACAGGACCCCGTGGTAGTAGGTGGTTGCCCCTGGATGAACAGGACCCTGAGGACTCCGTGCCGTGGTACGCCACACCTAGACTGTTGGGGGTGGATGAAGAAGACCCCGTGGAGGCTGGAGGAAGTAGCAGTGGATGAACAATAGCAGGTGGAGGCTGGAGGAAGTTGACGGTGGATGAACAGTATCCCATGGAGTCCCGTTTTGTGGTACGCCACACCCCTCCAGATGAACAGGACCCTGTTTCGACCTTAGGCACTGGAAGAGAAGTCCGTTTCCTCCGTTTTGTGATACGCCAGACCCCTCTTGATGAACATGACCCTGTTTCGACCATAGGCGGTCGAACAGAAGTGCGTTTGCTTCGTTTTGCGATACGCCAGACCCCTCCTGATGAACAGGACCCCGTTTTCACTGTAGGCGGTCGAAGAGAACTTTGTTTCCTCCATTTTGTGGGATGCAAGACCCCAAGTCGATGAACAGGACCACGTTTCGGCTCTTCCGTCCAAGCCGGGTTGGCTCCCAATGAACATGATGCATTCCGGCCCAGTCGTTTGGCTCCCGATGAACACGACGCAGTTTCCTCCGTTCTGACCCAGCCGGTTGGCTGTCGATGAACAGTACGTTGTCATTGTACGCGTTCGAGACCTCGTCCGTATGTACGTACATAGTCGTATTTACTTTCTTGCAGGGTGGCTGTACATACATGTACACGATTTAGACAGGACTGCCTGAACTGCTACGTCACACATGCTGCTCCTTGCTTAGCCATGGTTCATCCTTGCAGAGAGACCGATCGACCAGTATGTACGTACACATTCGCGACCATACAGACAACCCTACAAACGGTTCGATTGGTTGGGTCCCAGCCGTCAGGGATGATAAGGAGGCACTTCCTTGCGTGCGAAGATATAGCTGGTAGGTCCCAGCTATCAGGGGGAGTATTGGGGATATAACCCCACGGTATAACCTGCCCTGTGAAGGCCGGGTTAAATTGCTGGCGACTCTTGGGGCTATACTTTGGATGGGCCAGAACGATCAAGACGCAAGACCGGAAGGGCAGCTCACAAGATGGGTCGGCTTAAGGCCCAAAGCCAGAAGGCGGCAGGCGGCCCGGAGGTGTAAGCCGCCACACGATGTCTTGTCATAGAAGGCAAGGCGACTTAGAGTTAGGCTTGGTCACAGGTCATGACCCGACCCGGACTCTTGTAAGCCGGAGGCCTCGACTTGTATATAAAGGCGAGTCCTCGGCACAGAAGAGGGCAAGTTACAATTGATCGATAGCTAGGTCAAGCGAATCTGCTCCCTTGTAATCGATACTCAAGCAATAAGCAAAAAAGCAGGAGTAGGCTTTTACTTCCACCGTGAGGGGCCGAACCTGGGTAAACTCGTGTCCTTCGACCCACTCAACCCCGACAAGCTAATCACCGTTTGCGATAGCCTCACATCTAAGTCCTCACACTAGGACATCTGCCGTGACAAAACCAGGACAACTGGCGCCCACCCTGGGGCCAGCGCACGGTGGTTTCGAGTTCTTGAAGGGCTCTTTCCTAGGGATCAAGGGATATGCCGTGGGCAGGATGACCAAGAGTCGCCGCGGCAAGCTCTACATCGACGATGCTGGCTGGGGCCTTGAGGCCGACTCAATCGAGTACGGGTACTGGGTTCCCTTCGGTGGAATTCACATCTTTGTCGGTAAGATCGGCGGATCTGAGCCCGAGCCAGACATCTGCACTGCGCGAGTCGAGCCGGCTCGACTCGCGCAACCCGCCCGGATCCAAGCCGGTCGGAAACATGTTTTCGTGGGCTTCACGCAAGGTGTGGAACCTGCGGAAAATTCCGCATCTAGAGGAGAGACTCTCATCTACTCGGGTGATGAGTCCTTGACCGGAGAGACGGAATCAATCTACCAGCTTCAAAACGGCGGGCTTGGGGGCTGTTTCGATGGTGACAGTATTCCGGACCCCTACGAGCCGCCGTACCGAGCCGCCATCTTCATGGATGGAATGACGCCTGCTCTCAACAACACAACGGCCGGAGCAACAGCAGCAACTGGCCCCTCAGGGTCTGGCTCAGTCAGGCCTCCGGTTCAAGTCTTATAGAGTTGATGGATGCTTTGGCAACCTTAATGGGCAGCGAGGTCACGGTGGAAAACCAAGCAGAGCGTAACGCAGAAATCGCAAAGCTTAGGGAGCAGATGACCAAGGCCCAGGAGGATAGCAACGCTGAGAACGCGCAGACGACCGAGTTACAAGCCCAGATTAATGCAGAGTTAGAACGTCTGAAGGCGCAGGCTTGGCAGTTGAACCTTGAGCAGGACGCATCTAACACGGTCCATCAGTGGAGGTACCGGAGCCGTCTGAATCCGAGTTACGAGCCCGCACGGTTGTTCAACACGCCAGGAGCAGGACCAAGTATGCCAGGAGCACCGGTTATACCCCAATTAACCATGGACGCACCTGGGAACAGAGCGATAGCCCAACCTCACCAGCTAGAGCCGGTCCGGAGGAAAGATCTAGGACTTAACCCGCCCCCCGGTCGGACACTCCTGCCGCCATTTCCAACACCACCGGGTCACTTCTCCAACCCGGTGGATAACATGGTGGCACCGGCAACCCGGCTTACTGCGATTCCCATCACCGGTGAGTTGCCAGTTGCAGTTGAGACCCAGAATGCCATTGAGTTGTTGCAGACGGTGATTGCTGAACATGCTAACTACTCTTATAGTCGGCACCGTGTACACTCGACACCATTGCCGAGTCGCAGCTACAGCCGGCACGCTGAGTCACCGGCGATTTCAAGCAGTGAAAGACGTCGTAACCCGCCCCAGGATAACCCACCCCTTAACCAGAGGGCTAATGCCGAAGAAATTGTGGATGATGCAAGAGCCCATCGAGTGGCAGAGGCAGCAAACTAGGGGGCTTATGAGCCGCCCCTGCAGTTCCTTCAGCTTTGATAGGAGCAGGGTTGAGCGCCAAAAGCATTGGAGTGCCGTGCTTAGTGCCGGCTGATACGTCTCCAACGTATCTATAATTTTTTATTGTTCCATGCTATTATATTATCTGTTTTGGATGTTTTACATGCATTAATATGCTATTTTATATTATTTTTGGGACTAACTTATTAACCCAGAGCCCAGTGGCAGTTTCTGTTTTTTTCCTTCTTTTTGAGTTTCGCAGAAAAGGAATATCAAACGGAGTCCAAACGGAATAAAACTTTACGATGATTTTTCTTGGACCAGAAGACACACGATGGACTTGGAGACCAAGGCAATGGAGTCCCGAGGCAACGGCAAGGGTGCAGGGCATGCCCCCCTGCCTTGTGGGTCCCTCGGGCACCTCCTTGACTTGTTTCCAACGCCAAAAATTCTTATAAATATAGAAACCTCCGAAAAGAACCCTAGATCGGAAGTTCCGCCGCCGTAAGCCTCTGTAGCCACAAAAAACCAATCGAGAGCCCGTTCCGGCACCCTGCCGGAGGGGGTAACCATCATCGGAGGCCATCTTCACCATCCCGGAGGTCTCCATGACGAGGAGGGAGTAGTTCACCCTCGGGGCTGAGGGTATGTACCAGTAGCTGTGTGTTTTATCTCTCTGTCTCTCGTGTTCTTGATTTGGCATGATCTTGATGCACCGTGAGCTTTGTTATTATAGTTTGATAATATGGTGTTCTTCCCCCTCTACCTTCTTGTGACGAATTGAGTCTTGCTCTTTGAGGTTTCGTTATGTTGGATTGAGTATTGGATTTGAGAACACTTGATGTATGTCTTGCGATGGGATATCTGTGGTGACAATCGGATGTTCTATTGATTCACTTGATTTATGTTTTGGCACTCAACTCGCGGATTCCCGAGGTGCCATTGGGGTAATCTATGCATAGGGGTTGACACACTTTTTCGTCCTACGTTCTCCGATAGAAACTTTGGAGTGATTCTTTGTTGCACGTTGAGGGATTGTTATATGATCTAATTATGTTATCATTGTTGAGAGAATTTGCACTAGCGAAAGAATGAACCCTAGGCCTTGTTTCCAAGCATTGCAATACTGTTTTTGCTCACTTTTGTTACTAGTTACCTTGCTGTTTTTATATTTTCAGATTACAAAAACCTATATCTACTATCCATATTACACTTGTATCACCATCTCTTCGCCGAACTAGTGCACCTATACAATTTACCATTGTATTTGGTGTGTTGGGGACACAAGATACTCTTTGTTATTTGGTTGCAAGGTTGTTTGAGAGAGACCATCTTCATCCTACGCCTCCCATGGATTGATAAACCTTAGTTCATCCACTTGAGTGAAAATTGCTACTGTCCTACAAAACTCTGCGCTTGGAGGCCCAACACGAATCTACAAGAAGAAGGTTGCGTAGTAGACATCAAGCTCTTTTCTAGCGCCGTTGCCGGGGAGGTTAGTGCTTGAAGGTATATCTTTAGATCTTGCAATTGAATCTTTTAGTTTCTTGTTTTATCACTTGTTTTATCACTAGGTCATCCACTTATAAAAGAAAACTACAAAAAATGGAATTGAGGTTGCCTCATATGCTTCATCTTTTTAATGTCTTTCGTGAAAATGATGGAAAGGAAAATTGTGCTCAAGTGTTAGAAGAAGAAGTCAATAAAATGTTTGGCATAAAATATTTGAATGATGAGCATGATTGGAATGTTGTTAGTATGAATTCTTTGAATATCCATGATGCTAATGATATGTAAAGCCATAAGCTTGGGGATGCTATATTTGATGAAGATGATATTTTTAGTCCCCCAAGTTTAGATGAGAAAATTTATTATGATGATAGTATGCCTCCTATTTATGATGATTATGTTGATGAAAGTGGGTTTGGAAGAGTGTCAACTCTAGTTAATGATCCCAATATTTTGGAGGGTGTTGAATCTTTTCACAATATTGATAAAAGTGGATTTGGAGAGGTCATGACTTTATTTAGTGATGAATCCACTATTTTGGAAGAGGTTTCAATTGACCATGATAAAAAGTTGCTATCTATGATGATTATTGTGATGACATGTATGCTATAAACAATAATGATAGCCATGAAACTTGTCATCATGATTTTAATTTTCAATTGGATTATGCCAATCAAGTATCTCATGATAGTTATTTTGTTAAGTTTGCTCCCTCTATTATGAAGGAGAAGAAATTTGCTTATGTGGAGGGTAATAAAATTTCTATGCTTGTGGGTCATGAAAAGAATTCTTTATGTGATAGTTATATTGTTGAATTCCTTCATGATGCTACTGAAAATTATCACAATAGGGGAACATATGCTTGTAGGTATTGCAATAATATCAAGTTTCCTCTCTATGTGTTGAAAATCTTGAAGTTTTGATTGTTTTGCCTTCCTATGCTAGTTGATTCTTGTTCCCATAAATTGTTTTCTCATAAAATCCCTATGCATAGGAAGTGGGTTAGACTTAAATGTGCTAGTCATATGCTTCATGATGCTCCCGTTATGTTTCAATTCTTATCTTTTATGTGAGCATCATTGAAATCATCATGCCTAGCTAAAAAGGCATTAAAGAAAAGCGCTTGTTGGGAGACAACCCAATATTTATACCTACTCTTTTTGTGTGTTAACATGATTAAGCTACTGTAGTAATCATATTTTATAGCTTTTTTTTCAATAAAGTGCCAAGGAAAGCCTTTGGGATAGTGTGGTTGATAGTTGATTTGATTCTATGCAAAAACAGAAACTTTTGTGTCAAGTAACAGAATTGTTAAAATTGACTGGAACTTGGAAAAACTCTTAATGTTTTACACCAGATTTATATGCAAATTTTCTACGTTTTGCTAATTTTTCAGAATTTTTGGAGTTACAGAAGTATGATTTCAATTCAGATCTTCACAGACTGTTCTGTTTTTGACAGATTCTATTTTCATTGTGTTGTTTGCTTATTTTGATGAATCTATGAGTAGTAACGGAGGGTATGAACCATGGAGAAGTTGGAATACAGTAGATATAACACCAATATAAATTTAGAATGAGTTCAAAACAGTACCAAAGTGGTGATTTATTTTATTATACTAATGGATCTTATGAGTTTTCAGTTGAGTTTTGTGTTGTGAAGTTTTCAAGTTTTGGGTAAAGATTTGATGGACTACGGAATAAGTATTGGCAAGAGCCTAAGCTTGGGGATGCCCAAGGCACCCCAAGGTAATATTCAAGGACAACCAAGCATCTAAGCTTGGGGATGCCCCGGATGACATCCCCTCTTTCGTCTTCAATCCATCGGCAAATTTACTTGAGGCTATATTTTTATTCACCACATGATGTGTGTTTTGCTTGGAGCGTCATTTTATTTTATTAGGATTTTATTGCTGTTATTTAGAGTAATATTTTGTATCTTTTATTTCAATAAAAGTGTCAAGTATAGCCTTTACCTTGCTTATTTTGCAAGTCTATATGTTGCTGTTTGAAAACAGAAAGTTTGTTGTTATGTTTTGAATATTTGTGAATAGTCAGAACATGATAAAATCTTGAATTTTTTTCACAGTAAGCTACAACAAATTTTATACAGTGTGGTAATGTTTAAGAATTTTGGAGTTAGGGAAGTATGAGTACAATTGCACTCTTTACAGACTGTCCTGTTTAGACAGATTGCTGTTATGTTTGCATTGTTTGCATATGTTTGCTTGTTTAATGATTCTATTTGAGGATAGGAGTATTAAATATGCAGAGGCATTTAGTATGCAATGTTAAATAATAACTTTAGTGATTTGCTACAGTAGAGAATGATAAGGTTTTGCATTTGATTTATACTAACTTTTCTCACAAGTTCTTGTTGAGTTTTGTGTGGATGAAGTTTTTAAGATTTAGGGAAACCGTGACATAAAAGGAATTAAGGAGACACAAAAATCTCAAGCTTGGGGATTCCCAAGGCATCCCTAGTTAATATTTCAAGAAGTCTCAAGCATCTAAGCTTGGGGATGCCCTGTTTGGCATCCTACCTTTCTTCTTCAATAATGATCAGTCAATTTTGGTTGAGCCTAAATTTTTGCTTCTTCACTTGATATGTGCTATCCTTGGAATGTAATTTTATTTTGTTTTGCTTGATGTTTGAATAAAATATTAAGATCTAAAATTTTAAATGAGAGAGAGTCCTCACACAACTACATAATTATTTGACTACTCATTGATCTTCACTTATATCTTTTTGGAGTAGTTTGTCTGTTGCTCTAGTGCTTCACTTATATCTTTTTAGAGCACGGCGGTGGTTTTATTTTATAGAAATTAATGAACTCTCATGCTTCACTTATATTATTTTGAGAGTCTTTAAACAGCATGGTAATTTGCTTAGGTTATGAATTTAGTCCTAATATGATGGGCATCCAAGAGGGATATAATAAAAACTTTCATATAAAGAGCATTGAATACTATGAGAAGTTTGATTCCTTGCATATTGTTTTGAGATATAAAGATGGTGATATTAGAGTCATGCAAGTGAGTAATTGTCGATTGGTAGAAATACTTGTGTTAAAGTTTGTGATTCCCGTAGCATGCGCGTATGGTGAACCGTTATGTGATGAAGTCGGAGCATGATTTATTTATTTATTGTCTTCCTTATGAGTGGCGGCCGGGGACGAGCGATGGTCTTTTCCTACCAATCTACCCCCCTAGGATCATGCGTGTAGTACTTTGTTTCGATAGCTAATAGACTTTTGCAATAAGTATGTGAGTTCTTTATGACTAATGTTGAGTCCATGGATTATACGCACTCTCACCCTTCCACCATTGCTAGCCTCTCTAGTACAGCGCAACTTTCGCCGGTGCATTACACCCACCATATACCTTCCTCAAAACAGCCACCATACCTACCTATTATGGCATTTCCATAGCCATTCCGAGATATATTGCCATGCAACTTCTACCATTCCGTTTATTATGACACGCTTCATCATTATCATATTGCTTTGCATGATCATGTAGTTGACATCGTATTTGTGGCAAAGCCACCATTCATATTTTTTTATACATGTCACTCTTGAGTCATTGCACATCCCGGTACACTGCCGGAGGCATTCATATAGAGTCATATATTTGTTCTAGTATCGAGTTGTAAGTAAATAAAAGTGTGATGATCATCATTATTAGAGCATTGTCCCATGTGAGGAAAGGATGATGGAGACTATGATTCCCCCACAAGTCGGGATGAGACTCCGAACGAAAAATAAAATAAAAAAAGAAGAAAAAAGAGAGGCCAAAGAGCCCATAAAAAATGAGAGAAAAGAGAGAAGGGGCAATGCTACTATCCTTTTTCCACACTTGTGCTTCAAAGTAGCACCATGATCTTCATGATAGAGAGTCTCCTATTTTGTCACTTTCATATACTAGTGGGAATTTTTCATTATAGAACTTGGCTTGTATATTCCAATGATGGGCTTCCTCAAATTGCCCTAGGTCTTCGTGAGCAAGCGAGTTGGATGCACACCCACTTAGTTTTTTTTGAGCTTTCATACACTTATAGCTCTAGTGCATCCGTTGCACGGCAATCCCTACTCACTCAAATTGATATCTATTGATGGGCATCTTCATAGCCCATTGATACGCCTAGTTGATGTGAGACTATCTCCTTCTTTTTGTCTTCTCCACAACCACCATATTCTATTCCACCTATAGTGCTATATCCATGGCTCACGCTCATGTATTGCGTGAAGGTTGAAAAAGTTTGAGAACATCAAAAGTATGAAACAATTGCTTGGCTTGTCATCAGGGTTGTGCATGATTTAATACTTTGTGTGATGAAGATGGAGCATAGCCAGACTATATGATTTTGTAGGGATAAGTTTTTTTGGCCATGATATTTTGAGAAGACATGATTAATTTATTAGTATGCTTGAAGTATTATTGTTTTTATGTCAGTATTAAACCTTTGTTTTGAATCTTATGGATCTGAATATTCATGCCACAATAAATAAAATTACATGGATAAATATGTTAGGTAGCATTCCACATAAAAAATTCTATTTTTATCATTTACCTACTCGAGGACGAGCAGGAATTAAGCTTGGGGATGCTTGATACGTCTCCAACGTATCTATAATTTTTTATTGTTCCATGCTATTATATTATCTGTTTTGGATGTTTTATATTCATTAATATACTATATTATATTATTTTTGGGACTAACTTATTAACCTAGAGCCAAGTGCCAGTTTCTGTTTTTTCCTTGTTTTTGAGTTTCGCCGAAAAGGAATATCAAACGGAGTCCAAACGGAATAAAACTTTATGATGATTTTTCTTGGAACAGAAGACACACGTCGGACTTGGAGACCAAGGCAAAGGAGTCCCGAGGCGACGGCAAGGGTGCAGGGCGCGCCCCAGGGGGGGCGCCCCCTGCCTTGTGGGTCCCTCAGGCACCTCCTTGACTTGTTTCCAACGCCAAAAAATCTTATAAATATAGAAACCTCCGAAAAGAACCCTAGATCGGAAGTTCCGCCGCCGTAAGCCTCTGTAGCCACAAAAAACCAATCGGGAGCCCATTCCGGCACCCTGCCGGAGAGGGAAACCATCACCAGAGGCCATCTTCATCATCCCGGAGGTCTCCATGAGGAAGAGGGAGTAGTTCACCCTCGGGGCTAAGGGTATGTACCAGTAGCTATGTGTTTTATCTCTCTCTCTCTCGTGTTCTTGATTTGGCATCATCTTGATGTACCGTGAGCTTTGTTATTATAGTTTGATCATATGGTGTTCTTCCCCCTCTACCTTCTTGTGATGAATTCAGTCTTGCTCTTTAAGGTTTCGTTATGTTGGATTGAGTATTGGATTTGAGAACACTTGATGTATGTCTTGCGATGGGATATCTGTGGTGACAATGGGATGTTCTATTGATTCACTTGATGTATATTTTGGCACTCCACTCGCGGATTCCCGAGGTGACATTGGGGTAATCTATGCATAGGGGTTGATGCACATTTTTGTCCTATGTTCTCCGATAGAAACTTTGGAGTGATTCTTTGTTGCGCATTGAGAGAATTTGCACGAGCCAAAGTTTGAACCCTAGGCCTTGTTTCCAAGCATTGCAATACCTTTTTTGCTCACTTTTGTTACTAGTTACCTTGCTGTTTTTATATTTTCAGATTACAAAAACCTATATCTACTATCCATATTACACTTGTATCACCATCTCTTCGCCGAACTAGTGCACCTATACAATTTACCATTGTATTTGGTGTGTTGGGGACACAAGATACTCTTTGTTATTTGGTTGCAGGGTTGTTTGAGAGAGGCCATCTTCATCCTACGCCTCCCACGGATTGATAAACCTTAGGTCATCCACTTGAGGGAAAATTGCTACTATCCTACAAAACTCTACGCTTGGAGGCCCAACACGAGTCTACAAGAAGAAGGTTGCATAGTAGACATCACCGGCTCTACATAATGAGCGCATGCCAAAGGATTTTAAAGGTCCTCGTAAGATACCTAACTACACAGTAGATCTTCCTCCAGAGGCTTGGATTGAAAGCTATGAGTTGGCCATGGATATTTTGGACGTCAATGATGCAGTATGCGCCAAATACTTCACTATGATGTTGGAGGGGCTAGCTTGCACTTGGTTGAAAAACCTGCCACCCAACTCTATCAACACTTGGGCAGAACTGGAAGAGCGTTTTATCAGGAACTTTCAAGGGACCTATAAGCAGCCAATGACAATTGTGGATTTGGAGCACTATGTGCAATGTGAGGATGAGTCGGCCCTTCATTGGGCCCGCTGGGTCGCTGTTATTATCCACTCTTCCGACAATATCGGGGCGGCTCAAGCTGTTTTAATCCTGGAGAAGAACTGTCGCTTTGAGCCCCTTAAGCAGAAGCTCGGGCGGCTTAAGTGCAAGTGCACATATATGGGTAATCTCATGGATGTACTCACCAGATATGCCGATTCTGAAGGTACGAAAGATCTGGGTTCTGATGATGATAAATCTGGCAAAGGCAAGAAAAGCGACGGCGGTAAGAATCTACAACAACATAGGCAGGCGTAGAATAGTCAGCATAACAACCAAGCTAATACTGGAAAGCACAAATACCCTGATGGCGGGACAGATTTTGGGGCTAACAGTAATACCGGGTTCAAGAATCAGCGTCGTAATGGCAAGCAGCCTTATAGTGGGGGGAAACCCACGAATTATGAGGAAGCCCTCAATGGGCCTTGTCCCAAGCACAGTTATCCTAACAAGCCATCTAGTCATGCTTGGAAGGATTGTTATATTATGTGAGAGTTCAAGAACCAGTCTTTTCAGCATCACAACAACAATAATGGCCCGCTCGGCAGGCCAAGCTCTAGAGGTTTCCAGGGAGCCGGCTTCAGTGGCAGCGGCTCAAGTTCTGGCTATTCTGATCAGAGGAACCATAGTGGTCATAACCAGCAATCTGGGCATGGTAATCAGCAGCAGAATAATCAGTCAGGATACCAGAGTATTCCCAAGTAGCTTAACAGTGGCCAGTATCATGTCTTCACAACGAACACGTGAAAGCATGACTGAAAGGTCCATAAGAGAGCAGTCAACACGGTTGAGCCGGTGGTACCCGAATACTTACGATGGTCGGAACAGACGATCACATGGAGCCGGGCAGACCACCCGCCCCGGGTTGATGATCCGGGTCATCTGGCACTGGCGGTAGCCCCTCAAGTGGGCGGTTATAAATTCACAAAAGTGCTTATGGATGGTGGTAGCAGCATCAACATATTGTATTATGACACCTTTCGACGGATGAGTCTGACAGACAAGGATCTCAAGCCGTCTTCTACCCTTTTTCATGGTGTGGTGCCTGGCAAGTCGACTTAACCTGTTGGGGATATAAACCCACGGTATAACCCGCCCTATGAAGGCCGGCTTAAATTGTTGCGACTCTTGGAGCTAGACTTCAGATGGGCCAGAACGATCAAGACGCAGGACCGGAAGGGCGGCTCACAAGATGGGCCGGCTTAAGGCCCGAAGCCAGAAGGCGGCAGGCGGCCCGAAGGTATAAGCCGCCATACGATGTCTTGTCATAGAAGGAAAGGCGACTTAGAGTTAGGCTCGGCCATAGGTCATGACCCGACCCAGACTCTTGTAAGCCGGAGGCCTCGACCTGTATATAAAGGAGAGTCCCTGGCACAAAATAGGGCAAGTTAGAATTGATCGATAGCTAGGTCAAGGAAATCTGCTCCCTTGCAATCGATACTCAAGCAATAAGCAGAAAAGCAGGAGTAGGCTTTTACCTCCACCGTGAGGGGCCGAACCTGGGTAAACTCATGTCCTTCGACCCACTCAACCCCGACAAGCTAATCACCGTTTGCGAAGGCCTCACGTCTAAGTCCTCACACTAGGACATATGCCGTGACAAAACTAGGACAGGGAGGAATCATTTTTTTGCTCGTAATAAGGACGCACTTCCTTGCGTGCGAAGATGTAGCTGGTGGGTCCCTGCTGTCAGGGGGAGAAAACATTATTTTTCTATGTAAAAAGGATGCAGTTGCATGCATGCGTCCATGGGCGTGGTGCATCCCCACTGTCAGCCTCTCCACACACTATCATCTTTCGATGACTCTCGTTTGTTGACCACGCCATGCCGAGCGCACCAAGGCCGGTGGACGATGGCGAGTCCCCAGACGAGAACGACCCGGAGATGGGGAAGACTCGGCAGTGGAGTCGCAGATGGAGAGGAGTGCGAGACTTGACTGGTTCGGGTGCGGGGTGGGCCTACACTCGGCGGAGAGTAACCGGAGGTGCGAAGGAGTGGAGGGATGGCCTGGCCGTCGGTGGGGTAGCGTTTCGCTGTGAGGCGCATGAAGCAGCGCCGCTGGACGCTGGAGGTTGGAGCAGGCGGTCCCGGCAGCGCTGAAGAAGAAGACGAGAGATTGAAGAAGAATGCCGGCCGTTGGATGTAAATCCAACGCCTTGCTTAGGCTTCGACCTTTGTTTTTTTGCGAAAGTACTTAGGCTTCGACCTATTGGCCCACATGTCAGCCAGTCCATTTGATTTTTTTAGTCCATTTGGTGGGCTGGGTGAAACTATGATGTCGCGTCTATGCATCCCATTTATATAGTATGTTAGAATTTAAAGCCCATTTGCATTTTTTTTCGAAATCCACAAACTTGCTAGGCTGGGTGAAAATATCATGTTTGGGCTGGACGGAGAAATGTTATAAAAACATAAACACGTGATTGCACGTCTATTACTGCATTGGTTAGTAAAATATTTGCAACCTTTTGTACACAATCACCAGGAATTAACTTGCCAACTTATTGTTAAACAATTATTATTATTATTTTGTCAGAACTTTCCATTTACCAAATAAAATATTATTTTAATATGATGAGTTAATAGGATGTTGGGTATTATTATTTTTTAGGCTAGACGTGGGACATTGAGTTTTTTCTAGGTAAAAGTATTGGGAGAAAAATTAGATTACATTGAAAAAGAAAGTGGGAGAAAATTCAGATATAGGATTAATAAAAAAGAAAAATAAAGGAAGTGGGAAGGTCTATACATAGGTTGGAGGAAGGATAGGTCAAACGGAACATTACGTTGTTTCTATTATACATATGTAATAAAATAAAATAAAAATATATATATATATACTATTATAGAAGGGAAAACATAGGTTCAGTTTGCATTCTTATAGAAAAATATAACTGAGCTGTGCGTTGTCTTGAAAAAACAAACATAACTTGGGCTACTGATGTTATAGACAAGCTAGGCTGGGAGGCCCAGAGGCCACTTGATACCTGCTGGACCCCTCAAAAAAGTTGAAACCTACAGGATCAACTGTGTCAACATGTAGCTCTAAAAAAACTGTGTCTGCATGTCGTGGGCTGCGCGTGTTCACTACTGCAGGATGCTGCTAACGCGACACTACGATCAGAGACCCTTCGACAAAACCGTGTGCGATGCAATAATTGCAAACAGTAGTGTAAAAAAACCATCAAAAAAGGTGCAAAATGTTTGTGATGACGGATGCATCAAACACGGTTCAGATTTTGGTTGCGTGTGCGATGCAGGGCGTACGGTTCAGTTCAATGAACTGTTTGCGATGAGGAAGAAGAACGGAAATGGGTAGCCAGATGAAGGCGTGTGTGATATACGGCATACAGTTCACTCGGATTAACTGTTTGTGATGAGGTGGAACAACAAAAACGGGCAGCTGCATAAAGGTGTGTGCGATTGAGGGCATACGCTTCAGAAGGATTAACTGTTTGCGATTAGGCAACAGAACAGAAACGGTCAGCCAGATCAAAGTGTCTGCGATTGATCGCATACAATTCACACGGATGAACTGTTTGCGATTAGCCACAACAAACAGAAACAGTTAGACATATCAACGTATGTGCGCTAGACGGGCACACATTCTAATTAAAAGAAGCGTGCGCGATGGTAATAATGAGCGCGCATGGTTCTTGGAACAAGACGTGTGCTAACATTGCCTATTGCGGTGCACCCTATGGTGCTAACGCCACGTACGCGGCCGAGAAAGCGTGCTCACGTTACGCCGTCCGGGAATAGTGCCGCACTTAGAAATTATAGAACCGTCAATAAATTTTGAGGCGGCGTCCCGTCACATTCCAAATTGCAAACCTGTTCACACCGATCAAAACCTAAACGGTTTCCCACTTAGGAGCATATTAGTACTCGGTTATAAATACTACTACTCCAAGATGACTACACATTCCTCCTCAACTCCTCATCCACAAAAACAAACAAGTCATTCATCATCGTTCCCTTGCGTCTTCCATGGCCAGCGTGAGTTCTGGGTCGAGAGATTGCCACCAGGGAGAGGCGAGCATGGAAGCGGAAGCACGAGAGATGTCCCGCCTCGCCATGAAAGCAGCCGACATGTACCGTCGCGCGGCCGTAGCAGCAAAGAGGTCCCGCCACGCCGCCGAAGCAGCACGGAAGTCCCGCCACGCCGTCGATGCAGCAGACTGGTGCGACCACGCCGCGGAAGCAGCAGAGATGTCCGGCTGCGCCGCGGAAGTAGCAGAGATGTCCTCCTGCAACGTGGCGGCTTGGGAAAATGTCTCGCGGGCAGGCGAGGACTCTTACAGGCGCATGCATGCGATCGTCCATAGCCAGATGGATCAGATCTCCGGCTGGGCGAGGTTGCAGGACGACATGAAAGCCTCGTTTGAACAGGCTACCAATGTCATCCGGCAACTAAGGGAGAGCAATGCGACGCTCCAGGCCGAGCGCGACCTGCTGAGGGCGAAGATCGTCGGAAGTGCGGTGCAGCAGGAGGAGACCACTGCCTTGTTGAAGAGGACCAGCGTCATCGTCGAGAAACTTATGGACGAGAATGCCGTGCTGCGCATGAAGCGCAAAAGGCTGGTGGAGGAATCCGTGGATGCTCTCAAGCAGCATATTGAGGACAGGAAAGAGCTCATCGCCGCTCGCCGTGGAGACTAGTTCCCGCGGCCTGCAGCAACGCATCAAGAAAGTAGAGATCAGCGAGCCAGATCGTTGTCTTCCTTCTTCTTTTGCCCTTGTGTATTTCGGGCGTTGCCGCATATGGCTTTTTTAATTATGTTCCTAAATATGTAAGACAATTATTATCCACTGTCATCGTCCTTATATTCATCATGCTTGCTATAAGTTGCAGTCGATGCTATATAGGTCCGTCGGATCTTACATCAAGATCCGTGCAAAACTTTCTTTTCAGATTTTCATTTTTCTCTCTTAAATCTCAGTCCAGTGAGACATAGCCACACCGTGAAACAGGGGCTCGGGCGCCATTAATGGAGACGTTGGGAGGGAGGTGCGCGGCGAATAGAGGTTAAAGGGCTCTCCTCCCGATGAGCACGCGCAGGGGTCTGATCGCACACCTCCCGTACTCAAATAGCTACCCCGCACGACACCTCCTAGCCAATAAAAAAAGGGGACGCGTGGCGGCACGTAATTGGTAAGTAGAACGCCCACGGTTTCAATAATAGTTGTGTTTCCGATTTGTAATGTGACAGCACTTGTTCCAAAATGACTTTGTTGATTGTTAATGTGTGCGCCTTCGCAAATTGGACAGAAAAATTACCACAGCATGTTGGTGCCATGTCATGACACCATGCCAAGTTTCATGATTTTTAGGCGTGTTTTGGATTTACAGGAATTAAAAAACCAAGTTTCTCAATCTTTCCGGCCGAGCCACGACGCCCAGATGTTTGAATTTCATTCCCATTTATTGCATGGGACCTAAGCATGCACCCAAGGACACAGATTTGATTTTTCTACCAATTTATATGCACTGGAGCATGTGCATGTATTTCAAATTTGAATTATGCACATAAAATGCCTAGAAAACCCAGTTAATGTATAAAAATGTCCAAACGAACCCCGAAAAATTCCAAAACTTAACACAAGACTCCTGTTGTTCTATGTTAACACTAGAAATTTTTTGAAAGCAATAAGAGGCAACGGATATCGTTTCGTCCCCAAAGGTGGCACGTTCCCTACCGAAACCATCAGGCTTGTTGTGAGATGCTCTGGTTTGTGAGAAGCTTATACCCAAACCTCCCCCAAATGGGACAAAATTTTTACAACGGCATGTTGATGCCGCTCCATGATAGATGCCAAGTTTCATGAATTTCAGATGGGTTTTGGATTTACTAGAATTTAAAAACCAGGTATCTCAACGTTTTGCCGGCAATCAACAGTGCCCTGGTGTTTGAAATTCATTCCCATTTCTTGCATGGGACCTAAGCATGCACCCAAGGACACATATTTGATTTTTCAACCAATTTATATGCACTGGAGCATGTGCATATAAATCAAATTTGAATTATGCACATAAAATGCCTAGAAAACCCAGTTAATGTATAAAAATGTCCAAACGAACCCCGAAAAATTCCAAAACTTAAGACAACACTCCTGTTGTTCTATGTTGACACCAGAAATTTTTTGAAAGCAATAAGAGGCAACAGATATCGTTTCCTCCCCAAAGGTGGCACGTTCCCTACCGAAATCATCAGGCTTGTTGTAAGAAGCTCTGGTTTGTGCTCTGGTTTGTGAGAAGCTTATACCCAAACCTGCCCCAAATGGGATAAATTTTTTACCATGGCATGTTGATGCCGCTCCATGATAGCATGCCAAGTTTCCTGAATTTCGGACGACTTTTGGATTTACTAGAATTACAAAAGCAAGTACGTCGACGTTTGCCGTAGAGCCACGGTGCCGTGGTGTTCGAAATTCATCCCCATTTCTTGCATGGGACCTAAGCATGCAACCAAGGACACGGATTTGAATTTTCAACCAATTTAGATGCATTAGAGCATGTGCATTTAGTTCAAATTTGAATTATGCACATAAATGCATTGAAAACTCAATTAATATATAAAAATGTCCAAACGAACCCCGAAAAATTCCAAAAATTAACACAACACTCCTGTTGTTCTATGTTGACACTAGGAAAAAAATTGAAATCAAGAAGAGGCAACGGATATCGTTTCGTCCAGAAAGGTGAAACGTTCCCTACCGAAACCATCACACTTGTTGTGAGAAGCTCTGGTTTGTGAGAAGCTTATACCCAAACCTGCCCCAAATGGGACAAAAAATTTACCACGGCATATTGATGCCGCTTCATGATAGCATGCCAAGTTTCATGAATTTCGGATGACTTTTGGATTTACTAGAATTACAAAAGCAAGTACGTCGACGTTTGCCGGAGAGCCACGGTGCTGTGGTGTTCGAAATTCATCCCCATTTCTTGCATAGGACATAAGCATAAACCCATGGACACATATATGATTTTACAACCCATGTTGGTGCATCGGAGCATGTGCATGTAGTTTAATTTTGAATTGTGCACCTGAAATGACTAGAAAACCAATTTAATGTATAAAATGTCCAAACGAACCCTGAATAATTCCAATTCTTTTACGACACACATATAGTTGCATGTTCACTGCAGATAAAAGTTCTAGCAATTCAAACACTGTCCATTGCCGCTATGACCTCATTATGTAATTCAAATCAAGATGAAAAATCAAGTAGATCCCACACAGTTTATTATCACCAACAGTGTGAGTTGCAGTAAAAAATATCCTGGAGCACCGTCGGTGTATAGTACGCCTATGGCTTACGCGAGAAGGTGCGTCGGCTACAGTCCACAGCCGGCGTGTCAAGCACACTAGCTCGCTCCCCAAATACTCCCGCCTCTGCATCCCTCGCAATCTCGAAAATATTACTGCCTCGTAATCTCGAAAATATCTACCGCCTGGAAGGTTTTAATGTTTGATAGCACACGATTAGTATGTGCGCACCGTGTGCGATGTCTGTTACTCCCGCTCTGCTTCAGTCCCTTGATTCAAATTTTTAGTAGCCCCGGCATTTTACTCCCGCCTCTGCATCCCTCTCAATCTCAAAAATATCTGCTTGCCCTTGATCCAAATTTTCAGTAGCCCCGCCTTGTTACTCCCGCCTAGTAAAATTTTCAGTTGCCACAGTATTTCCTCAAACACCACCTTGCCCCCCCTCCACACACACCACACACTCCCCAAAACCTCCGCTCACACAGACACACACCACCCCCAAAACCATTGGTAGGTCGCCGCCGCCTCCATCCTCAACCTCTGCCTGTGTGCCGGGGAGCTCAAGGAGCCAATGGCCAAAAAGAGGTTTATCGCGGCCTTTTCGCCTGACGCCGGCGAGGTGGCCGCCGAGGTGTCCCCGTCGTCCTCCACGGGCTCGATCCGCCGTCGCCGGTCCCCCGATCCGCCCGCCGCCGCGCCCCTACGCCGGTTCGAGGACTTCCCCGTCCTCCCTCGGACCCGGCAGCCGACGAGGTCCTACCTTGGGGTCCGGCAGCGGCGGTGGGGGACATGGGTCGCCAAGATTACAGATCGGGAGACCCACACCCGCCGGTGGCTCGGTAGCTTCCACACGACCGAGCTCACGGCCATGGAGTACGACCGCTGGCAGGTCCGCTACCACGGCGTGGCGTCTAGGCTCAATTTCCCCTTCGGCACATGTCCGGTCGACCTCATTCTGCCGGAGCCAGGGGTGGTGAGCTCGGCTGTGGCGCGGGAGGACCATGAGGCGTGGGAGCGCCTTGAGGCCGAGGCCGCCGACGAGGCCTACATGCAAGAGCTCCACCAGCAGCACCCGGAGCTCGTGGAGGCGGAGCAGGCGATCTTTGCTGGCGCGGAGGGCGGCGAGGTTATCGCGCTCTCCTCCGATGACGAGGTCGAAGGCAGTGAGGACGGCGGCGCGGAGGGCGGCGAGGTTATCGCGCTCTCCTCCGATGATGAGGTCGAAGGCGGCGAGGACGGCGGCACGGAGGGCGTCGAGGTGGGCCCTGAGGACGAGGAGATTGACATCGATGAGTGGAGGAGTGCCTTCCCCAACGACCCCGACGACGGCACCGGCCCGGACCCGGCTCGCGGCACACCTTACATGACGAGGAAGGATTGGCTCGACCTCTACTTCGACCGAAAGTAGTTTAGCTTAGTTTAAATTTATGTTTTATGTTCGGTTATGCAAAACTATCTATGTTTATGTTTGAATGCATGCTACTTTCGGTTGAACCTGCTTTGAACTTGATCAAATTGGAGTTTACAACGTTAAGTTTAGGGGATCGACTAGAAAAGGCCAAAAATTGCTGGAGTATTTATATATCCACTAAGGGTTTTAGTCCTTTAACTTTTAAAGGATCGGCTAGAGATGGCCTTATGACTTGTTTATTTCAGTTCTTCACAATGTGATGCTCTATATGTGCAACTATTTGTCGTGCAGTTCAATTTCATCAATAACAGTTTCAACAATACCACTATGAATTACGATATTTGGTTGCTGTTAAGGATATTGCAGTTAACATGCCTTTTCATTTTGTTAACAATAACTAGTGTACTTTAGACCTGCACAATACCAGTTTGAATGACTATTTGCTTGTTTTTAAATGTTATGCCTGATGCAGTTAACACACCTTTCCACTTCTTGTTTTGCTTAACTAGCGTGTTTAAGCCGGCACACTGAAGCTACATAGCAACATGCATTATACTGAATGACTAAATATGCAATCCCAGGCTACATAGCAACAAGGATGAGTGTTACCTTAATGTTCTGATGATGTCTAGATATACATGTAATAAAATCTTATATAATGGGATGGAGGGAGTGTTGTACTACATCATTTTGCAATTGTTGTTTAGCTTCTAAAACTTGGTGCTTTTAGGTACATATGTCATTGCCAAACATCCACACTTCGACCCTTTCTGCATATGGGGCAATGAGATATTCATGAACCAGCATCAAGTGAGGAAACTGATAAAGATTGTTATTAAAATGGGTCAAAAGATGTCAATTGAACTATTTGTTTACACTTTATGCAAGACAACAGTGAACTGCAGGATGGTAAGTAAGAACCCTGTAGCCTTCTTTTTACTGCCCGTAATGAGTTGTGTTAGATGACAATGTCTGAAACTTTTTTCCTTTGCAGTGGATCCTGAAGCAGTTTACTCAAGATTACCTCTCAAACTACATGATTGGCGGCCGGCCATCACAAGGGGTTGGACTAGAGTCGTGCGTGCCTTCTGCATCCAGGAGAGCATAATAGGGCCATTCCGCTTCACCTTGTTCAGCAACCAGAATGTCTGTCGCCTCTTTCTTTTCCATCTGTAATAGTACAAGTATAGAACCCAGGTTCATCATTCTTTATTTGGTGCTTATGTAATTCTTAAACAAATGTACCTATGAATCGAATAATGCATTGCTTGTTTCAACCTGATGGATATGAATAAAGCTATAGCCTACTTTCAAGTTTAAATTAGGTACAATTTTAAATAGCAGCAATGAAATTAGGGCGAAAGTACGATGTGCAGGTCATTACGGTGCACACGGTTAATAAAGCACAGAGTGTGCGATATACATCATAATCCGACATGGTTCACGGAGAGGAAACATGTGTAACAATGCACACAATTGCTGTTTGCAAAGCGTGTGTGCTGTCGGACACTATCACATACGGTGCGGGAAAACTAAATGTGTGTGATTGTCTACCTATCGTACATGGTTTATAATCATGAACTGTTTGTGATGTGCTAGGCATCGTAAACGTAGAGCCAGTTTGGTACGTGCCTGGAATCTGCCTGGTTTTAGGTAAAACCACAAAACTCCAACTACGATGGCAATGCGAGCACAAACGAGTAGCAAGGATGAAGCGTTTGGGATATTCGAGATATCGGAAACGGTTATATAGGGACAACTGTATGCATCAAGGAACCCTATCCCCGACGGTTTCTGGGTCGTGTGGGAAGGACCCCCGTATTGCCCACACTCACTTGGCGACGGTTCCAAATGCTGTCGTGGAAAGGGGTTAAAAACCGTTTGTATAGCAGCGACGCGTACCAGTGGTTAAACAACAAAACCTAGGCCATGGACCTGGTGGGCCTGGACTGTCAGCCTCTCGGCAAACAGTCATCTCCCGATTCCTCTCATTTCTTGACCATGTTGGGAACGACAGACGGCGGCGCCATGACGAGAGCACCAAGGCAGAGGACGACGTCGAGACCTCCGACCGGAATGAACCGGAGCCGGGGAAGACGTAGGCGGAGGGGAGTACGAGGGTTGACTTGTTCGGGTGCAGGGTGAGCCGATGGAGCTGCCGCCACTGGAGAATGTGTCGGAGTAGATGGATGGCCTGGCCAGCGCCATAGGCTAGGATGGGTGACCGAGGCATGCGTGGCAGCGCCGCCAGCTGCTATAGGAAGAGGACGAAAGATTGACCAAATGGATAGGTGGTTGGCCCTAGATGTTTGTGTACGAGACCTTCTGGGTCCACCTGAGAAGGGGAATATGTTGGGAGGAAGGAGACTCAAAGCACGGTAGCCCAGTGAACTAGTTACACACATAAGCAAATAGCCACTAAAAAAGCAAACAGGTTAATGGGTTCTTAGACGAAATATTTCAGATAAAACAGATAATTACGACACATAGGCTAATGCGTGAAACACTTAGATGACAAAGGTGCTTAAACAGATAAAGTACACCATCTAGACCTTCCTGGCACGCTTGATCATGACGTTGCGGCTGTCCGTGTACTCCTCGGTTACGGGAAGCAGACACACCCTCATGTCCAAGATCTGCGTGTACATGTCGTAGCATGCGTACGTGCCCTTGGCCACGTAGGTGATATAGGCTAGATTCAGAGGTACCTCCCACGTGTTCAGGTCCTTCATATCCATGTATTCTTTCATGTTGGCATAGTAGGGGTCGATGATGGCCGCGGCGAGGTCAACCACGGAGTCCTTCTCCTGCCCGTTGCCGATGGTCTTGTATTGCTTCTGGATGTCGACGAGCTTGTTGCACTAGATGGCCGAATCGTAAAGCAAAGTCACGTTCTTCCTGCTCTCCACCATAGCAAAGGTGCAGTCGACGGTGCCGATGAAATGGGCGAATGCTCCAGAACCTCTGATGGCCCTACATTAGTGGTAGACGAGAACCTCGTCCCGTACGCATACCTGGGTGACGGCGATCCACTGGTGCCTGTCAGGAGACAAATGGATGGGCACAAGGTCTAGTCCCGCGACCTTGTGCTTCTCCTCCTGTAGGTACTGCTTGAACTTGGCGAGGCAGAACTTCACCGAGTTTGGATCGTTGGTGTACATCACATTCAACTTGGTGCTGCCATGGGTTTGAACCGAAAAATCAAAGGTGAACTCCTTGCTGAAGTCCATATCCAACAGGCTCACCCCTCGGATCGCCATTGGGGTCTCTTCTCATGCAGAGTTGATGTGGCGGTTCTCGTTTTGTGGTGATTGGTGGCAGGGGGAGAAGAAGACGAACGGTGTGTACTGGGGTACTGGGGGGCAGCACCGTGACAGCAGCAGATCATTTTTCCAATCTTTGGGAACTGCAATCGACGGTGGACGTAGTGGGTAGGCAACGGCAACAATTCATTTTTTAACTCTTGGGGGACTGCATTCAAAAGTAAACTGAGTGGGTACAGGCGGCAGCAGTTACTACTGTCGGATTCAGGGCTTTGCAGAGCCAAGAAGGTTTGAACTCTGGGGCATGTGCGAAGATCTCAACCTCTCCAGCCTAGCGCCCATCGCCCCACAGCCTAGCCTAGCCGAATTCGCGTGAGCAAGGAAGAAGATGAACATGACAGTTTACCCAGGTTCGGGCCACCTTGCGGTGTAAAACCCTACTCCTGCTTTGTGGTGGATTGGCCTCACGAGGGGCCGAGGATGAACTAGTACAGAGGATGAACAACCTCGTGAGGGCTCGGGGGTGAGAATGGGTCGACCCCTTCTATGGTGGTGGCTGACCTATATTTATAGTGGCCTTGGTCCTCTTCCCTTGAAACTTAGGCGGGAAGGGATCCCACAACGACCAATTTAAAAGGGGACAAGTAGTACATCTAAACCTGACGAAAGGTGGTCTTCACCTAAAAAGCTTCTGGTCATGACACAGTGGTGGGCTCAGCGATGACCTCCGCCTTGCCAAGCCTGTGATCTTGGTCTTGTAGCACCGAAATGGAAACCTTTGGGAGATTCCTCGGGAACCCACGCCTGTCCTTGCCTCTTTAGCACCGAAGAGGAAACTGCCTCCTCTGCGCCCACTGGCGCCCGCCTGGCCTTGGTCGTCATGGCTCACGTCACCTCAGCCTCACGAGGTGGGGTAGCTGCATAGAAATCTCCGCTCCTCGGTAGGCCGCTCCCTCGGGAGGTCTTGGTGTCATCCGCCTTGCGAGGCCTGGCCCCTCGCGAGGGTCTTGTCTTGGTGGTCTTGGAGGTGGGCCGTACCGAGCCTTCAAGGGAGCTATGCTGTGGGCTGCAGGCAGGCAATTTAGGGTACCCTGGTTCCCAGAACACCGACAATAGCCCCCGGGCCCAAGGCGCGCTCGGGCTGGCTTCGAGGCGAAGCCAAGGGGCAAGGGTGAAGCGCCGCGGGGCCCAATCACCTGCGGGCCAAGTTGACGCGTGGCGCTTGACGGGATGCGGACGCCTCCGCTTCCCCACGCCGCCTTGGAAACCATTTCGAGTTGACAACAGCCTGATGCATGTGGCAGGGCCATCATCACTCGGAACGTGGAGGGGCGCCGGTTAGCCTTCGGCCACCTATAAGAAGGGGAATGGGAGCAGAGCCCCCGGTCCATCTTCATCTTCTTGCTTCTCGCTCCTTCGTCATCTCCGCCACGCTGCCGTCTTGCTGAAGCGTCCATGGCGCCAGTGAGGAGGTTTTCCACTGTTGAGAAAGGGAAGGCCCCCATGGAGGGACCAGGCTTGCCGCTGCCCAAGAGGGGCCGCAGCCGTCCCCGCAAGTATGCCGCAATGCCGACGGTGGCTCCCCGGGGGCGTGGGCGCACCCCCTCGAAGGTCGGCGCCACCTCCGGCAGTCATGGGATGGCTCCCTCGCGCGCCGGGGGCAGCAGCGGCCGAAGCGGCCACGGCAAAGGGGGAAAGCATGTGGCGGCCGTCCAGCCACTGCGTCCATGATCCCACCCGGCCGACGCATCTTCGGAGTTCGTGGTGTGGGCGGAGAGGGTGACACGCACCTGGTTCCAGCTCTCGCGCTTCTTCGTGGGCACGCTGCTGGCCGGAGGGCCTGGCGGCCTCTCGCTCCAGGCCGATGGCTGCTGCAGCAAGGCCTCATTGGTGGAGGTCGAGGTCACCCCTGCCGGTTAAGTGTTCCTAAAGCGCGGGTGGCAGTCGTTCGCCCGTGCACGCGGCCTGCAGGGGAGATGTAGCCTCCACTTCAGGCATGACGGAGCGGCGACCCTCTACGTCAGGATCTTCGGGGAGGACGACAGGCGCCTGGTGTGGTGTCCAGAGGACGACGACGACGGCGATGACGTCCACCCCTCCAGCAACGACAGCCAGAGGGGCGGCGGCATCCTCGACGGTGAACTCGCCCTTGGCGACGGTCGTGGCACCTCCAGCAGTGGCGGCTCTTCCTCCTGGGAGAGCACGAGCGACGACGACTATGACTAGCTGTGACGTCATCGCGCCCACACCAGGGAGGGTGGTGAACCACCGCGTTGCTGCGCCCCCGCTCGGGAGGACGTCGAGCCGCCTCGCCATCGCGCTCCAGTGAAGCAGGAGGAGGACTCCAACTGAGCGCAGGTGTCGCTGGAGCCAAGCCTTAGGAGTTGAAGTGGCCGTGAGGCCACCTTTTGCTTTTTCTTTTTCCTACATCAAGAAACACAGCGGGCCCTGACGGGGCGTGTAATGGACCATGGCGCTTGCGCCGTTATATTAATGCTTTTATTTCGTACCCTAGCATTTGTGTTGATATAAATCGATAGGTTCCTGCTTGATCATGATTAGGATAACTTTGCTTGGTGCACTTATGGCAGATTCCTGCATCGCGGGGGCGCGCTCCTCCTGAGTTCAGGGAACCGAAGTGGTTTAGGGATCTTGCCGGGGTCTTCTTTCCTGAGGAACAGAGGGCTCTCATGAGGGCGCGTGGCCTTCGGGGGTGTCTCACAAGGCGCCGCGCCCCACGCGATCCCCCGAACGAGGACCAATTGTCACTAGTACGCCGGGTCGCGATGCCCGGCGAGGCTGGTAGACAAGGGCTCAGGGGGGCATAGATGCCCGTTAGGTCGTTTGAGAGCGTCGCGCAAGGATTAGGACACCAAGGCCTTGGCGAGGTGTGATCATGGTGGGCCCAGGAGTACACACCGTGCCTAGCCCCCGCTCGCGAGACGCGCAGAGAAGAGTGACGGCCAACTGCCACTCTCCCTAAAGCAAGACTCGAAAGAGCAAACACTTCAAGGAGAAAAATTCCCATCCCTTTCAAATAAAGAAGCGAGAACTTCGAATTTCATTCCAAGAAGTGCCGAATTGGCTACAAAAGGCAAGCAAAAGAATAGCCGCGTCCAGCGCCTACATTAGTCTTCTAGTCTTCCCGCCAGCGTGGAGCATGGGGCTTCCACTAGGCGTGGGCATAGTCGTTGAAAGACCGTGTCGTCCGCCAGTGTGGAGCATGGGGCTTCCACTTGGGCGTGGGCGGGAGCCCCCGTGAGGCCCCAGGGCGGCCCTCCAGAGACTCCGGGGCGTGTACAACCCCACTCATTATTACGTGAAAGTGTCATGGGTAGAACTTCCGGAGAAGCTGGATGTTCCAGGCATTTTGGATGGGGACCCCGTCCTGCCTCTCCAGGCGCGCGGCGCCTGGCCTGGAGACGCGGGCGGTCCTGAACGGGCCTCCCACATAGGCGAGAGCTTGTGGAGCCCCTCCCTGGAGAGCACCCATCTCAGGATGAGGTCACCCACCTCGAGGGTCCTGGAGGGGACGCTGCGGCAGTGGTACCGCCGCAGCGCCTGCTGCTACCTCGCGGCGCGGAGCGAGGCTTGGCGGCGGGCCTCCTCCCCAAGCACGAGATCTATCCCCCGCGAGGCGTCCTGGCGTGCCTCATCAAACGCCAAGACCCGCGGGGAGCGATGTTTGACCTCGTGTGGGAGGACCGCCTTAGCCTCGTAGACGAGGAAGAACGGGGTCTCGCCTGTGGGCTTAATCGCGGTGGTGCGGATGGACCACAACACAGACTGAAGCTCACCGAGCCAACCCCTGCCATAGGCCTCAAGCTTCTTCTTGAAGCTCCTCGTCTTGAGGCCCCTTAGGACCTCCGCATTGGCGTGTTCGGCCTGGTCATTACTCCATGGGTGCGCCACTGAAGCGTAGCATATCAGCGTTCCAAGGTTAGCACAATATGTCCTGAAGAGATTGCTTGTGAACTGAGAGCCATGTCAATGATGATACGGTTGGGGACCCCGAAATGGCTCACGAGGCCCTTGATGAACTTGACGGCTGAGCCAGCTGGAATGGTGCGCACGGGCTCCACCTCCGCCCACTTGGTGAACTTGTCGATGGCGACATAAAGGTAGTGATAGCCCCCGGCCGCTCGGGGGAACGGGTTCAGGATATCCAGCACCAGAGTGGGATGCTCTGAAGGCTCTGAGCGGGCTGGTGGATCTGTTTGGCGTGGAACTGGCAGGCCTCATAGGATCGCACCAGCTCGGTGGCATTGTTGAGCGCCGTGGGCCAGTAGAACCCGCAGCGGAACACCTTGCCCACAAGGGTGCGTGAAGAAGAATGGTGCCCGCAATCCCCGTCATGGATGTCAGAGAGCAATTCATGCCCTTGCTCCTTGGGTATGCATCGCAGCGATACGTTGTTGGGGCACCTTCGGTAGAGCTCGCCATCCTGCAAGCAAGAAGGGGTGGCCTGATGGGCCACGCATTCTGCATCTTCCTCCTTCTCCGGAAGGGTGCCGCGGAGCAGGTACACCTTGAACTCTTCGGTCCAGCAACCCTCCTGAGGTTCCAGCGCCAGGAGCAGGCAGGCTCCTGAGATCAGACCGCAGGCTAGGGCGCCTGAGGGGGCCGGGGGCGGCTCCTCCCGAAGCAGCGCCGGGCCTGTAGCGGGGGGTGCTGCTGACGGCTTGAAGAGCCGTTCCTCAAAGACGCCAGGCTTCTGGGGCTCGCGTCAGGATGCCCTCTTGGTAATGTCATCCGCCTACTTGTTCATGCCACGTCGGACGTGCTGCAATTCCAAGCCCAAGAAGCGTTTTTCAATTTTGCGTACCTCTTCTAGGTATGCCTCCATGTGCTCGTCCCTTGGCTTGTATTCCTTGTTGGAGAAGTTGAAGAGGAGCTGAGGGTCGCCCTTGATGGTGAGATGCTTGACCCTCAGGGCCGTCGCAGGCTTGAGGCCAGCGACCAGGCCCTCGTATTACGCGATGTTGTTGGATACCTTCTCGCCATGCTGAAAGCAGAGCTACACAACATAGCATAGCTTATCCTTGGTTGGCGAGATGAGTATGGCTCCAGCCCCCACGCCCTGCCGCGCAAATGCGCCATCGAAGTACACGACCCAGCCATCGGGCGCCTCGACTCCGGGCGCGAGGGACTGGTCTTCGCCCATCCACCAGTCAGGGGCATCCGTCCATTCTGCCACGAAGTCAGCGAGGGTCGCACCCTTGATGACCCTGGTGGTGCTGAACTCTATCTGGAATGCTTGCAGCTCGATGTTCCACTCAGCAACCCTTCCAGTGGTATTGGGGCTACAGAACACCTTCTCCAGGGGGTACGCGGAGACGACCTTGATGGGGTGGCCCTGAAAATAGTGGCGCAACTTCCTGGAGGCGACGAGGAGCGCGAGCAGGAGCTACTGCAGCATGGGGTAGCACGCGCGCAACACACAGTACCGTGCTGATGAAGTACAATGCGTGCTCAACGAGGGAAGAGGCGTCGACAACGTCCCGCTCCACCTAGGATGAGGGGGCTTCAGGAGCCTTGCCGTCTGATGGGGTAGCTGAGGCCTCAGGAGCGCCGCCTTGAGGTGGCGACGACATGACCTTACGCAGGGCGGTTCACCGCACACCTGCATCTGCGCGCTCTTCCCTGACCGCCACGAGCGCTGCGCTGGCTGAGTGGGGCGTAGCGGCCAAGTAGAGCACCAGAGGCTCGAGAGGACGAGGCGCCACCATCACCGGCGGGCTCATGAGGTACCTCTTGAGGTCTTGGAAAGCCGCCTCAGCCTCCGAAGTCCACTCGAATGGGCCCTTCTTTTTCATCAGTTTGAAGAGAGGGCGCGCTCGCCGAGGTTGGAGATGAAGTGCCCCAGCGAGGTTACGCAGCCCACGAGCTTCTGCATCTCCTTGAGGGTCTGCGGTGGGCTCATCTTTTCTATTGCCTTGACCTTCTCGGGGTTAGCCTCGATCCCTCTGTGCGACACCAGGAAACCCAACAACTTTCCGGACGGGACACCGAACACGCATTTCTCCGGATTGAGCCGCAGGTTCACCTTGCGCAAGTTGGCGAACGTTTCTTCCAGGTCTTCGAGTGGCAGAGGCAGCAAACCAGGGGGCTTATGAGCCGCCCCCTGCAGTTCCTTCAGCTTCGATAGGAGCAGGGTTGAGTGCCAAAAGCGTTGGAGTGCCGTGCTTAGTGCTGGCTGATACGTCTCCAACGTATCTATAATTTTCTATTGTTCCATGCTATTATATTATCTGTTTTGGATGTTTTATATGCATTAATATGCTATTTTATATTATTTTTGGGACTAACTTATTAACCCAGAGCCCAGTGCCAGTTTCTGTTTTTTCCTTGTTTTTGAGTTTCGTAGAAAAGGAATATCAAACGGAGTCCAAACGGAATAAAACTTTACGATGTTTTTTCTTGGAATAGAAGACACACGTCGGACTTTGAGACCAAGGCAAAGGAGTCCCGAGGCGACGGCAAGGGTGCAGGGCACGCCCTAGGGGGGCGCCCCCCCTGCCTTGTGGGTCCCTCGGGCACATCCTTGACTTGTTTCCAACGGCAAAAAATCTTATAAATATAGAAACCTCCAAAAAGAATCCTAGATCGGAAGTTCCACTGCCGTAAGCCTCTGTAGCCACGAAAAACCAATCGGGAGCCCATTCTGGCACCCTGCCAGAGGGGGAAACCATCACCGGAGGCCATCTTCATCATCCCCGAGGTCTCCATGTGGAGGAGGGAGTAGTTCACCCTCGGGGCTGAGGGTATGTACCAGTAGCTATGTGTTTGATCTCTCTCTCTAGTGTTCTTGATTTGGCATGATCTTGATGTACCGCGAGCTTTGTTATTATAGTTGGATCATATGGTGTTCTTCCCCCTCTACCTTCTTGTGATGAATTGAGTCTTGTTCTTTGAGGTTTCGTTATGTTGGATTGAGTATTGGATTTGAGAACACTTGATGTATGTCTTGCGATGGGATATCTGTGGTGACAATGGGATGTTCTATTGATTCACTTGATGTATGTTTTGGCACTCAACTCATGGATTCCCGAGGTGACATTGGGGTAATCTTTGCATAGGGGTTGGTGCACGTTTTCGTCCTATGTTTACCGATAGAAACTTTGGAGTGATTCTTTGTTGCACGTTGAGGGATTGTTATATGATCTAATTATGTTATCATTGTTGAGAGAATTTGCACTGGCCAAAGTATGAGCCCTAGGCCTTGTTTCCAAGCATTGCAATACCATTTTTGCTCACTTTTGTTACTAGTTACCTTGCTGTTTTTATATTTTCAGATTACAAAAACCTATATCTACTATCCATATTACACTTGTATCACCATCTCTTCGCCGAACTAGTGCACCTATACAATTTACCATTGTATTTGGTGTGTTGGGGACACAAGATACTCTTTGTTATTTGGTTGCAGGGTTGTTTGAGAGAGGCCATCTTCATCCTATGCCTCCCACGGATTGATAACCCTTAGGTCATCCACTTGAGGGAAAATTGCTACTATCCTACAAAACTCTGCGCTTGGAGGCCCAACACGAGTCTACAAGAAGAAGGTTGCGTAGTAGACATCACCGGCTCTACATAATGAGCGCATGTCAAAGGATTTTAAAGGTCCTCGCAAGATACCTAACTACACAGTAGATCTTCCTCCAGAGGCTTGGATTGAAAGCTACGAGTTGGCCATGGATATGTTGGACGTCAGTGATGCAGTATGCGCCAAATACTTCACTATGATGGTTGAGGGGCCAGCTTGCACTTGGTTGAAAAACCTGCCCCCCAACTCTTTCAACACTTGGGCAGAATTGAAAGAGCATTTTATCAGGAACTTTCGAGGGACCTGTAAGCAGCCAATGACAATTGTGGATTTTGGAGCACTGTGTGCAATGTGAGGATGAGTCGGCCCATCATTTGGCCCGCCGGGTCGCTGCTATTATCCACTCTTCCGACAATATCGGGGTGGCTCAAGCTGTTTTAATCCTGGAGAAGAACTGTCGCTTTGAGCCCCTTAAGCAGAAGCTCGGGCGGCTTAAGCCCAAGTGCACAGATATGGGTAATCTCATGGATGTACTCACCAGATATGCTGATTCTGAAGTTACGAGAGATCCGGGTTCTGATGATGATAAATCTGGCAAGGGCAAGAAAAACGGTGGCGGTAAGAATCAACAACAACATATGCAGGCGTAGAATAGTCAGCATAACAACCAAGCTAATACTGGAAAGCGCAAATACCCCGATGGCGGGACAGATTTTGTGGCTAACACTAATGCCGGGTTCAAGAATCAGCGTCATAATGGCAAACAGCCTTATAATGGGGGGAAACCCAAGAATTATGAGGAAGCCCTTAATGGGCCTTGTCCAAAGCACAGTTATCCTAACAAGCCATCTAGTCATGCTTGGAAGGATTGTTATATTATGCGAGAGTTCAAGAACCAGTCTTTTCAGCATCACAACAACAATAATGGGCCGCCCGGCAGGTCAAGCTCTGGAGGTTTCCAGGGAGCTGGCTTCGGTTGCGGCGGCTCAAGTTCTGGCTATTCTGATCAGAGGAACCATGGTGGTCATAACCAGCAATCTGGGCATGGTAATCAGCAGCAGAATAATCAGTCAGGATAACAGAGTATTCCCAAGCAGCTTAACAGTGGCCAGTATCATGTCTTCACCACGAACACATGCAAGCGTGACCGAAAGGTCCATAAGAGAGCAGTCAACACGGTTGAGCCGGTGGTACCCAAATACTTACAATGGTCGGAACAGACGATCACATGGAGCCGGGCTGACCACTCGCGCCATGTTGATGATCCGGGTCATCTGGCACTGGAGGTAGCCCCTCAAGTGGGCGGTTATAAATTCACAAAAGTGCTTATGGATGATGGTAGCAGCATCAACATATTGTATTATGAAACCTTTTGATGGATGAGTCTGACAGACAAGGATCTCAGGCTGTCTTCTACCATTTTTCATGGTGTGGTGCCTGGCAAGTCGGCTTAACCTGTTGGGGATATAAACCCACGGTATAACCCGCCCTGTGAAGGCCGGCTTAAATTGCTGGCGACTCTTGGAGCTAGACTTCAGATGGGCCAGAACGATCAAGACGCAGGACCGGAAGGGCGGCTCACAAGATGGGCCGCCTTAAGGCCCGAAGCCAGAAGGCGGCAGGCGGCCCGAAGGTATAAGCCGCCATACGATGTCTTGTCATAGAAGGAAAGGCGACTTAGAGTTAGGCTCGGCCATAGGTCATGACCCGACCCAGACTCTTGTAAGCCGGAGGCCTCGACCTGTATATAAAGGAGAGTCCCTAGCACAGAATAGGGCAAGTTACAATTGATCGATAGCTAAGCAATAAGCAGAAAAGTAGGAGTAGGCTTTTACCTCCACCGTGAGGGGCCAAACCTGCGTAAACTCATGTCCTTCGACCCACTCAACCCCGACAAGCAAATCACTATTTGCGATGGCCTCACGTCTAAGTCCTCACACTAGGACATATGCCGTGAAAAAACCAGGACATGGAGGAATCATTTTTTTGCCCGTGATTAGGATGCACTTCCTTGCGTGCGAAGATGTAGCTGGTGGGTCCCTGCTGTCAGGGGGAGAAAACATTAATTTTTCGTGTAAAAAGGATGCAGTTCCATGCATGCGTCCATGGGCGTGGTGCGTCGCCACTGTCAGCCTCTCCATGTACTGTCATCTTCCGATGACTCTCGTTTGTTGACCACGCCATGCCGAGTGCACCAAGGCTGCTAGACAATGGCAAGGCCCCAGACGAGAACAGCCCGGAGATGGGGAAGACGCGGCAGTGGAGTCGCAGACGGAGAGGAGTGCGAGACTTGACTAGTTCGGGTGCGGGGTGGGCCTACACTCGGTGGAGAGTAACAGGAGGTGCGAAGGAGTGGAGGGATGGCCTGGCCGTCGGTGGGGTAGCGTTTCACTGCGAGGCACGCGATGCAGTGTCGCTGGACGCCAGAGGTTGGAGCAGGCGGTCTCGGCAGCGCTGAAGGAAGAAGACGAGAGATTGAAGAAGAATGCCGGCCGTTGGATGTAAATCCAACGCATTGCTTAGGCTTCGACCTTTGTTTTTTTCCGAAAGTGCTTAGGCTTCGACCTATTGGCCCACATGTCAGCTAGTCCATTTGATTTTTTAGTCCATTTGGTGGGCTGGGTGAAACTATGATGTCGCGTCTATGCATCCCATTTATATAGTATGTTAGAATTTAAAGCCCATTTCCATTTTTTTTGAAATCCACAGACTTGCTGGGCTGGGTGAAAATATCATGTTGGGCTGGACGGAGAAATGTTATAAAAACATAAACACGTGATTGCACGTCTATTACTGCATTGGTCAGTAAAATATTTGCAACCTTTTGCACACAATCACCAGGAATTAACTTGCCAACTTATTTTTAAACAATTATTATTATTATTTTGTCAGAACTTTCCATTTACCAAATAAAATATTATTTTAATATGATGAGTTAATAGGACATGGAGTATTATTATTTTTTAGGCTAGACGTGGGACATTGAGTTTTTTCTAGGTAAAAGTACTGGGAGAAAAATTAGATTACATTGAAAAAGAAAGTGGGAGAAAATTCAGATATAGGATTAATAAAAAAGAAAAATAAAGGAAGTGGGAAGGTCTATACATAGGTTGGAGGAAGGATAGGTCAAATGGAACATTACGTTGTTTCTATTATACATATGTAATAAAATAAAATATAATAAAAAAATAAAAAAATAATATATATATATATACTATTATAGAAGGGAAAACATAGGTTCAGTTTACATTCTTATAGAAAAATAGAACTGAGCTGTGCGTTGTCTTGAAAAAACAAACATAACTTGGGCTACTGATGTTATAGACAAGCTAGGCTGGGAGGCCCAGAGGCCGCTTGATACCTGCTGGACCCCTCAAAAAAGTTGAAACCTACAGGATCAACTGTGTCTACATGTAGCTCTAAAAAAACTGTGTCTGCATGTCGTGGGCTGCGCGTGTTAAACAACAAACTTAGGCCATGGACCTGGTGGGCCTGAACTGTCAGCCTCTCGACGAACAGTCGTCTCCCGATTCCTCTCATTTGTTGACCATGTTGGGAACGACAGACGGCAGCACCGCGGCGAGAGCACCAAGGTAGAGGACGATGTCAAGACCTCGGACCAGAATGAACCAGAGCCGGGGAAGACGCAGGCGGAGGGTAGTACAAGGGTTGACTTGTTCAGGTGCAGGGTGAGCCGGTGGAGCTGCCACCACTGGAGAATGTGTCAGAGTAGATGGATGGCCTGACCAGCGCCATAGGCTAGGATGGGTCACCGAGGCATGCGTGTGGCAGCGCCGCCAGCTGCTGTAGGAAGAGGACGAAAGATTGAACAAATGGATAGGTGGTTGGCCCCAGATGTTTGTGTACGAGACCTTCTGGGTCCACCTGAGAAGGGGAATATGCTGGGAGGAAGGAGATTCAAAGCACGGTAGCCCAGTGAACTAGTTACACACATAAGCAAATAGCCACTAAAAAAGCAAACAGGTTAAAGGGTTCTTAGACGAAATATTTCGGATAAAACAGATAATTACGAAACATAGGCTAATGCGTGAAACACTTAGATGATAAAGGTGCTTAAACAGATAAAGTACACCATCTAGACCTTCCTGGCACGCTTGATCATGACGCTGCGGCTGTCCGTGTACTGCTCGGTTACGGGAAGCAGACACGCCCTCATGTCCAAGATCCACGTGTAAAAGTCATAGCATGCGTACGCGTCCTTGGCCGCGTAGGTGATATAGGCTAGATTCAGAGGTACCTCCCACGTGTTTAGGTCCTTCATATCCACGTCTTCTTTCATGTTGGCATAGTAGGGGTCAATGATGGCCACGGCGAGATCAACCACAGAGTCCTTCTCCTGCCCATTGCCAATGGACTTGTATTGCTTCTTGATGTCGACGAGCTTGTTGCACCCGATGTCCGAATCGTAAAGCACAGTCGCGTTCTTCCTGCTCTCCACCGTAGTGAAGGTGCAGTCGGCGGTGCCGATGAAATGGGCGAATGCTCCAGAACCTCTGATGGCCCTACATCGGTGGTAGACAAGAACCTCGTCCCATACGCAAACCTGGGCGACGGCGATCCGCTGGTGCCTGTCAGGAGACAAATGGATGGTCACAAGGTCTAGTCCCGCGACCTTGTGCTTCTCCTCCTGTAGGTACTGCTTGAACTTGGCGAGGCAGAACTTCACCGAGTCCGGATCATTGGTGTACATCATATTCAACTTGGTGCTGCCATGGGTCTGAATGGCAAACTCAAAGGTGAACTCCTTGCTGAAGTCCATATCCAGCAGGCTCACCCCTCGGATCGCCATTGGAGTCTCTTCTCATGCAGAGTTGATGTGGCGGTTTTTGTTTTGTGGGGATTGGTGGTAGGGGGAGAAGAAGACGAACGGTGTGTACTGGGGTACTGGGGGGTGGCACCGCGACAGCAGCAAATCGTTTTTCCAATCTTTGGGAACTGCAATCGACGGTGGATGTAGTGGGTAGGTAATGGCAACAATTCATTTTTTAACTCTTAGGGGACTGCATTCAAAAGTAAACTGAGTGGGTAGAGGCGGCAGCGGTTACTACTGTCGGATTCAGGGCTTCGCAGACCCAAGAAGGTTCAAACTCTGGGGCGTGTGCGAAGATCTCAACCTCTCCAGCCTAGCGCCCATCGCCCCACAGCCTAGCCTAGCCGAATTCGCGTGAGCAAGGAAGAAGATGAACACGGTAGTTTACCCAGGTTTGCCACCTTGTGGTGTAAAACCCTACTCCTGCTTTGTGGTGGATTGGCCTCACGAGGGGCTGAGGATGAACTAGTATAGAGGATGAACAACCTCGCGAGGGCTCGGGGGTGAGAATGGGTCGACCCCTTCTATGGTGGTGGCTAACCTATATTTATAATGGCCTTGGTCCTCTTCCCTCGGAACTTAGGCGGGAAGGGATCACACAGTGGCCAATTTGAAAGGGGACAAGTAGTACATCTAATCCTGAGGAAAGGTTGTCTTCGCCTGCAAAGCTTCTGGTCGTGACACAGTGATGGGCTCGGCGATGACCTCCGCCTTGCCGAGCCTGTGGTCTTGGTCTTGTAGCACCGGAATGTAAACCTTTGGGAGATTCCTCGGGAACCCACGCCTGTCCTTGCCTCTTTAGCACCGAAGAGGAAACTACCTCCTCTGCGCCCGCTGGCGCCCGCCTGGCCTTTGTCGTCATGGCTCACGTCACCTCAGCCTCACGAGGTGGGGTAGCTGCACAGAAATCTCCGCTCCTCGGGAGGCCGCCTGGGGAAGCCACTCCCTCGGGAGGTCTTGGTGTCGTCCGCCTCGCGAGGCCTGCCCCTCGCGAGGGTCTTGTTTTGGTGGTCTTGGAGGTGGGCTGTACCAGGCCTTTGAGGGAGCCACACCGTGGGCCGCAGGCAGGCAAGTCTGGGTACCCTGGTTCCCAGAAAACCGACAGTAGCCCCGGGCCCAAGGCGCGCTCGGGCTGGCTTTGAGGCGAAGCCACGGGGCAAGGGTGAAACGCCACGGGCCCCAATCGCCTGCGGGCCAAGTTGACGCATGGCGCTTGACGGGATGCGGACGCCTCCCCTTCCCCACGCCGCCTCGGCAACTGTTTCGAGTTGACAATAGCCTGATGCATGCGGCAGGGCCATCATCACTCAGAACGTGGAGGGGCGCCGGTTAGCCTTCGGCCGCCTATAAGAAGGGGAATGGGAGTGGAGCCCCCGGTCCATCTTCATCTTCTTGCTTCTCGCTCCTTCGTCATCTCCGCCGCACCGACGTCTTGCCGAAGCGTCCATGGCGCCAGTTAGGAGGTTTTCCGCTGTTGAGAAAGGGAAGGCACCCATGGAGGGACCAGGCTTGTCACTGCCCAAGAGGGGCCACGGCCCTCCCCGCAAGTATGCCGCGACGCTGACGGTGGATCCCCGGTGGCGTGGGCGCACCCCCTCAAATTTCGGCTCCACCTCTGGCAGTCATAGGAAGGCTCCCTCCCGCGCCGGGGGCAGCAGCGGCTGAAGCGGCCACGGCCAAGGGGGAAAGCATGTGGCGGCCGTCCGGCCACCGCGCCCGCAATCCCACTCGGCCGACGCATCCTCGGAGTTCGTGGTGTGGGCGGAGAGGCTGGCAGGCACCTAGTTCTAGCACTCGCGCTTCTTCGCGGGCACGCTGCCGGCCGGAGGGCCTGGCGGCCTCTGGCTCCAGGCCGACGGCTGCTACAGCAAGGCCTCGTGGGTGGAGGTCGAGGTCACCCCTCTCGGTTACGTGTTCCTGAACCGCGGGTGGCAGTCATTCGCCCGTGCACGTGGCCGGCAGGGGAGATGTAGCCTCCACTTCAGGCATGACGGAGTGGTGACCCTCTACGTCAGGATCTTCGGGGAGGACGGCAGGCACCTGGTGTGCTGTCTAGAGGACGACGACGACGGTGATGACGTCCACCTTTCCGGCGATGACGGCCAGAGGGGCGGTGGCATCCTCGGCGATGAACTCGCCCTTGGTGATGGTCGTGGCGCCTGCAACAGTGGTGGCTCTTCCTCCTAGGAGAGCACGAGCGACGACGACTACGACTAGCTGCCACGTCGTCGTGCCCACACCAGGGAGGGTGGTGAACCACCGCGTTGCTGCGCCCCCGCTCGGGAGGACGTCGAGCCGTCTTGCCATCGCGCTCCGGTGAAGCAGGAGGAGGACTCTGACTGAGCGCAGGTGTCGCTGGAGCCAAGCCTCAGGAGTTGCAGTGGCCGCGAGGCCGCCTTTTGCTTTTTCTTTTTCCTGCATCAAGAAACACAGTGGGCCCCGACGGGGCGTGTAATGGACCATGGCGCTTGCGCCATTATATTAATGCTTTTATTTCATACCCTAGCATTTGTGTTGATATGAATTGATAGGTTCCTGCTTGATCGTGATTAGGATAACTTAGCTTGGTGTACTAATGGCAGATTCCTGCGTCGTGGGGGCGCACTCCTCCTGAGCTCGGGGCACCGAAGTGGTTTAGGGATCTTGCCGGGGTCTTCTTTCCTGAGGATCAGAGGGCTCTCGCGCCATAGGAGACGCCCAATGGCCGCGAAGCCCCGAGGGCTCTCATGATGGCACGGGGCCTCCGGGGGTGTCTCACAAGGCGCCGCGCCCCATGCGAGCCCTCGAACGAGGACCGATTGTCACTAGTACGCCGGGTCACGATGCCCGGTGAGGCTGGGAGACAAGGGCTCAGGGGGGCATAGATGCCCGTTAGCTCGTTCGAGAGCGTCGCACGAGAATTAGCACGCCAAGGCCTTGGCGAGGTGTGTTCATGGTGGGCCCAGGAGTACACACCGTGCCCAGTCCCCGCTCATGAGACGCGTGGAGAAGAGTGACGGCCAACTGCCACTCTCCCTAAAGCAAGACTCGAAAGAGCAAACGCTGCAAGGAGAAAAATTCCCATCCCTTTCAAATAAAGACGCAAGAACTTTGAATTTCATTACAAGAAGTGGCGAATTGGCTACAAAAAGCTAGCAAAAGAACAGCCGTGTCCAGCACCTACATTAGTCCTCTAGTCTTCCCGCCAGCACGGAGCATGGGGCTTCCATTAGGCGTGGGCATAGTCGTTGAAAGACCGTGTCGTACGCCAGTGCGGAGCATGGGGCTTCCACTTGGGCATGGGTGGGAGCCCCCGTGAGGCCCCAGGGCGGTGCTCAGGAGACTCCGGGGCATGTACAGCCCCACTCATTATTACGTGAGAGTGTCACGGGTAGAACTTCTAGAGATCCTGGATGTTCCAGGCATTCTGGATAGGGACCCCGTCCTGCGTCGCCAGGCACGCGGCGCCAGGCCAGGAGACGTGGGCGATCCTTAACGGGCCCTCCCACATAGGCGAGAGCTTGTGGAGCCCCTCCCTAGAGAGCAACCATCTCAGGACGAGGTCACCCACCTCGAGGGTCCTGTAGGGGACGCTGCGGCAATGGTACCGCCGCAGCGCCTGCTGGTACCTCGCAGCACGGAGCGAGGCTTGGCGGCGGGCCTCCTCCCCAAGCACGAGATCTATCCCCCGCGAGGCGTCCTGGCCTGCCTCATCAAACACCAAGACCCACGGGGAGTGATGTTTGACCTCGTGTGGGAGGACCGCCTTAGCCCCGTAGACGAGGAAAAACGGGGTCTCGCCTGTGGGCTTAGTCACGGTGGTGCGAATGGACCACAACCCAGACTGAAGCTCACCGAGCCAACCCCTGCCGCAGGCCTCAAGCTTTTTCTTGAAGCTTCTCGTCTTGAGGCCCCTCAGGACCTCCACGTTGGTGCGTTCGGCCTGGTCATTACTCCGTGGGTGCGCCACTGAAGCGTAGCATATCTGCGTTCCAAGGTTAGCACAATATGTCCTGAAGAGATTGCTTGTGAACTGAGAGCCATTGTCAATGATGATACGCTTGGGGACCCCGAAACAACTCACGAGGCCCTTGATGAACTTGACGGCCGAGCCAGCTGGAATGGTGCACATGGGCTCCACCTCCGCCCACTTGGTGAACTTGTCGATGGTGACATAAAGGTAGCGATAGCCCCCGGCCGCTCGGGGGAACGGGCTCAGGATATCCAGCACCAGAGCGGGATGGTCTGAAGGCTTTGAGCGGGCTGGTGGATCTGTTTGGTGTGGAACTGGCAAGCCTCACAGGATCGCACCAGCTCGGTGGCATCGTTGAGCGCCATGTGCCAGTAGACCCGCTACGGAACACCTTGCCCACATGGGTGCGTGACGAGGAATGGTGCCCGCAATCCCCGTCGTGGATGTTAGATAACAATTCATTCCCTTGCTCCTTGGATATGCATCACAGCGAGACGTCGTTGGGGCGCCTTCGGTATAGCTTGCCGTCCTGCAAGCAATAAGCAGTGGCCTGATGGGCCACACATTCTGCATCTTCCTCCTTCTCCGGCAGGGTGCCGCGGAGCACGTATGCCTTGAACTCTTTGGTCCAGCAACCGTCCTGAGGTTCCAGCGCCAGGAGCAGGCGGGCTCCTAAGGTCGGACCGCAGTCCAGGGTGCCTGAGGAGGGGGCCGGGGGCAGCTCCTCCCAAAGCAGCGCTGGGCCTACAGTGGGGTGTGCTGCTGACGGCTTGAAGAGCCATTCCTCGAAGACGCCAAGCTTCTGGGGCTCGCGTTGGGACGCCCTCTTGGCGATGTTGTCCGCCTACTTGTTCGTGCCACGTGGGACATGCTGCAATTCCAAGCCCAAGAAGTGTTTTTCAACTTTGCGTACCTCTTCTAGGTATGCCTCCATGTGCTTGTCCCTTCGCTTGTATTCCTTGTGGAGAAGTTGACGAGGAGCTGAGAGTCGCCCTTGATGGTGAGACGCTTGACCCCCAGGGCCGTCGTAGGCTTGAGGCCAGTGATCAGACCCTTGTATTCCATGATGTTGTTGGAGACCTTCTCGCCATGCTGAAAGCAGAGCTGCACAACGTAGCATAGCTTATCCTGGGTTGGCGAGATGAGTGCGGCTCCAGCCCCCACGCCCTGCTACGCAAATGCGCCATCGAAGTACATGACCCAGCCGTCAGGCGCCTCGACTCCGGGCGTGAGGGACCGATCTTCGCCCATCCCCTGGTCAGGGGCATCCATCCATTCCGCCATGAAGTCAGCGAGGGCCGCGCCCTTGATGACCCTGGTGGTGCTGAACTCTATCTGGAATGCTTGCAGCTTGATGTTCCACTCTGCAACCCTCCTCGTGGCAATGGGGATACAGAGCACCTTCTCCAGGGGGTACGCAGAGACGACCTTGATGGGGTGGCCCTGAAAATAGTGGCGCAACTTCCTGGAGGCGACGAGGAGCGCGAGCAGGAGCTTCTGCAGCATGGGGTAGCGCACGCGCGTCACGCAGTACCATGCTGACGAAGTACACCGGGTGCTCAACAAGGGAAGAGGCGTCGACAATGTCCCGCTCCGCTTGGGATGAGTTGGCTTTGGGAGCCTTGCCGTCTGATGGGGTAGCTGAGGCCTCAGGAGCGCCGCCTTGAGGTGGCGACGGCACGACCTTACGCGGGGCAGTTTGCTGTGCACCCGCATCTGCGCGCTCTTACCTGACCGACACGAGCGTTGCGCTGGCCGAGTGGGGCGTAGCGGCCAAGTAGAGCACCAGAGTCTCAAGAGAACAAGGCACCACCATCACCGGCGGGCTTGTGAGGTACCTCTTGAGGTCTTGGAAAGCCGCCTTAGCCTCCGAAGCCCACTCGGATGGGCCCTTCTTTTTCATCAGTTTGAAGGGAGGGCGCGCTCGCCGAGGTTGGAGATGAAGCGCCCCAGCGAGGTTATGCAGCCCGTGAGCTTCTGCATCTCCTTGAGGGTTTGTGGTGGGCTCATCTTTTCTATTGCCTTGACCTTCTCAGGGTTAGCCTCGATCCCTCTGTGCGACACCACGAAACCTAGCAACTTGCCGGACGGGACACCGAACACGCATTTCTCCGGATTGAGCCGCAGGTTCACCTTGCGCAGGTTGGCGAACGTTTCTTCCAGGTCTTCGAGTGGCAGAGGCAGCAAACCAGGGGGCTTATGAGCCACCCCCTGCAGTTCCTTCGGTTTTGATAGGAGCCGGGTTGAGCGCCAAAAGCGTTGGAGTGCCGTGCTTAGTGCCGGCTGATACGTCTCGAACGTATCTATAATTTTTTATTGTTCCATGCTATTATATTATCTATTTTGGATGTTTTATATGCATTAATATGCTATTTTATATTATTTTTGGGACTAACTTATTAACCCAGAGCCCAGTGCCAGTTTATGTTTTTCCTTGTTTTTGAGTTTCGCAGAAAAGGAATATCAAACGGAGTCCAAACGGAATAAAACTTTACGATGATTTTTCTTGGAACAGAAGACACACGTAGGACTTGGAGACCAAGGCAAAGGAGTCCCGAGGTGATGGCAAGGGTGCAGGGCGCACCCCAGGGGGTGCCCCCTACCTTGTGGGTCCCTCAGGCACCTCCTTGACTTGTTTCCAACGCCAAAAATTCTTATAAATATAGAAACCTCTGAAAAGAACCCTAGATCGGAAGTTCCGCCGCTGTAAGCCTCTGTAGCCACAAAAAACCAATCGGGAGCCCGTTCCGGCACCCTGCCAGAGGGGGAAACCATCACCGGAGGCCATCTTCACCATCCCAGAGGTCTCCATGACGAGGAGGGAGTAGTTCACCCTCGGGGCTGAGGGTATGTACCAGTAGCTATGTGTTTTATCTCTCTCTATCTCTCGTGTTCTAGATTTGGCACGATCTTGATGTATCGCGAGCTTTGTTATTATAGTTGGATCATATGGTGTTCTTCCCCCTCTACCTTCTTGTGATGAATTTAGTATTGCTCTTTGAGGTTTCGTTATGTTGGATTGAGTATTGGATTTGAGAACACTTGATGTATGTCTTGCGATGGGATATCTGTGGTGACAATCGGATGTTCTATTGATTCACTTGATGTATGTTTTGGCACTCAACTCGCGGATTCCCGAGGTGACATTGGGGTAATCTATGAATAGGGGTTGATGCACGTTTTTGTCCTACGTTCTCCGATAGAAACTTTGGAGTGATTCTTTGTTGCACGTTGAGGGATTGTTATATGATCTAATTATGTTATCATTGTTGAGAGAATTTGCACTAGCGAAAGTATGAACCCTAGTCCTTGTTTCCAAGCATTGCAATACTGTTTTTGCTCACTTTTGTTACTAGTTACCTTGCTGTTTTTATATTTTCAGATTACAAAAACCTATATCTACTATCCATATTACACTTGTATCACCATCTCTTCGCCGAACTAGTGCACCTATACAATTTACCATTGTATTTGGTGTGTTGGGGACACAAGATACTCTTTGTTATTTGATTGCAGGGTTGTTTGAGAGAGACCATCTTCATCCTATGCCTCCCATGGATTGATAAACCTTAGGTCATCCACTTGAGGGAAAATCGCTACTGTCCTACAAAACTCTGCGCTTGGAGGCCCAACACGAGTCTACAAGAAGAAGGTTGCATAGTAGACATCAAGCTCTTTTCTGGCACCGTTGCCGGGGAGGTTAGTGCTTGAAGGTATATCTTTTGATCTTGCAATTGAATCTTTTAGTTTCTTGTTTTATCACTTGTTTTATCACTAGGTCATCCACTCATAAAATAAAACTACAAAAAAATGGAATTGAGGTTGCCTCATATGCTTCATCTTTTTAATGTCTTTCCTGAAAATGATGGAAAGGAAAATTGTGCTCAAGTGTTAGAAGAAGAAGTCAATAAAATGTTTGGCATAAAATATTTGAATGATGAGCATGATTGCAATGTTGTTAGTATGAATTCTTTGAATATCCATGATGCTAATGATATGCAAAGCCATAAGCTTGGGGATGCTATATTTGATGAAGATGATATTTTTAGTCCCCCATGTTTAGATGAGAAAATTTATTATGATGATAGCATGGCTCCTATTTATGAGGATTATGTTGATGAAAGTGGGTTTGGAAGAGTGTCAACTCTAGTTAATGATCCCACTATTTTGGAGGGTGTTGAACCTTTTCACAATATTGATAAAAGTGGATTTGGAGAGGTCATGACTTTATTTAGTGACGAATCCACTATTTTGGAAGAGGTTTCAATTGACTATGATAAAAAAGTTGCTATCTATGATGATTATTGTGATGACATGTATGCTATAAACAATAATGATAACCATGAAACTTGTCATCATGATTTTAATTTTCAATTGGATTATGCCAATCAAGTATCTCATGATAGTTATTTTGTTAAGTTTGCTCCCACTATTATGAAGGAGAAGAAATTTGCATATGTGGAGAGTAATAAAATTTCTATGCTTGTGGATCATGAAAAGAATGCTTTATGTGATAGTTATATTGTTTAAGGGCATGCAGGTGTAGCAGTACACCCCGCACGAGGAAAGGAAGGCTGTCTTCTCGACATCCTGCACCGCCATCTTGATCTGGTGGTAGCCCGAGAGGCGTCCAGGAAGCACAGCAGGTCGCACTCGGCGGTGGAATCAATGATCTGATTGATGCGCGGAAGAGGGAACGGGCCCTGAGGGCACGCTTTGTTGAGACTGGTGAAGTCGATGCACGTGCGCTCCTTCCCGCCCTTCTAGGGCACGATGACCGGGTTGGCTAGCCAATCCGGGTGCCGCACTTCCCGAATGACGCCGACTTCTTGCAGCTTGCGGACCTCCTGGACGATGAACGATTGCTTCTCTTGGGCCTGCTGCCACGCCTTTTGCTTCACCGGGCGTGCATTGGGGCACACCATCAAATGGTGTTCAATCACATCCTGCGGGACACCAACCAAGTCCGTTGCCTCCCATGCAAACACATCCTTGTTCGCTTGGAGGAAGCCGACCAGCGCCTCTTCCTGATCTGGGGGAAGGCCGGCACCTATGGTGAAGGTGGGGCCTGAACCTCCATCGTCGACGGGCACCTGCTTCGTCTCGGGCTGGTCTTGAGTGAACAATTGTTTCTTCTTTGCAGGCGCGGCCTCCGAGATCTCTAGAGCGTCCCCAGTGCCTGGCTGCGTGGCGGCCGCGGCCTTGAAAGTGAGCTTGAGGGCCAGGAGTGCATCCTTGGTGTCCCCCCCATGGTGATGATGCCGCTGCTCCCAGGCATCTTGACGACGTTGTAGCAAGGGTGCGTCACCGCCATGAACTTGGCAAGGGCCGGATACCCAAGGATGGCATTGTACGGGAGGCCGATGTGGGCGACGTCGAAGTCAATGAGCTCGGTGCGGTAGTTGTAGCGCGTGCCGAAGGTGACGGGAGGCGTATCTGCCCCAGGGGAGTGGCTGTGCCCTTGACCACCCCCGAGAAAGGCCGGGTGGGGAGCAGCTGATCATATGGTACTTGAGGCAGATTGAAGGTTTCCACCAAGAGGATGTGCAGGCCGGCGCGTTCGTCGATGAGGGTCTTGGTCACCGCGACGTCGCTGATGGTGGGAGTACACATGATGGGAAGAGCACCTACCGCAGTCGTGGCCTTGGGGTGGTCTCTGGAATCGAAGGTGATGGCGGTCTCAGGTCCGGCATGGCCTTGCGCCGCCACGCGCTGCGGTCGGGTGGTACCTTGCTGACAAAGAAGCTGCTTGATGTGGCGGCCTGCCGCAGGCGCCTGTGATCCGCCGATGATGCACGCGACCACGTGGGGCGTGGGGGCCATGTAGCGTGCGATGAGCTGATTGCAGAGTTCCTCCCAAGAGGAGATAGTGGCGCGCGGGAGGCCGCGGAGCCAAGATCGAGGAGCCTCCATGAGGGCGAGGGGGAACCAGTTTGCCATGGCCACGTCGTCGCCGCCCGCCAGCTCGATGGCCTGCGCGTATGACCGGAGGGACCCTTCGGGGTCCGCGACGCCGTCGTATCACGGGGGCATCGCCGGCCTGAACTTCACTGGCCACTGCACTTGTCGTAGATCGGAGGTGAAAGCCGGGCAACCCGCGGTGCTCCCATACACCTCGGGCGGCCACGCCTGGAGGGCCGCGCCCGCCATGGGGCCGCGAGGCGAGGGCGAAGCATGGTCGGAGGAGGAGCAGACTTTGACACGCCCCTACCTGGCGCGCCAAATGTCGGATTCAGGGCTCCGCAGACCCAAGAAGGTTCGAACTTTGGGGCGTGTGCGAAGATCTCAACCTCTCCAGCCTAGCGCCCGTTGCCCCACAGCCTAGCCTAGCCGAATTCGCGTGAGCAAGGAAGAAGATGAACACGACAGTTTACCCAGGTTCGGGCCACCTTGCGGTGTAAAACCCTACTCCTGCTTTGTGGTGGATTGGCCTCACGAGGGGCTGAGGATGAACTAGTACTGAGGATGAACAACCTCGGGAGGGCTCGGGGGTGAGAATGGGTCGACCCCTTCTATGGTGGTGGCTAACCTATATTTATAGTGGCCTTGGTCCTCTTCCCTCGAAACATAGGCGGGAAGGGATCCCACAACGGCCAATTTGAAAGGGGACAAGTAGTACATCTAATCCTGACGAAAGGTGGTCTTCGGTTGCAAAGCTTCTGGTCGTGACGCAGTGGTGGGCTTGGCGATGACCTCAGCCTTGCCGAGCCTGTGGTATTGGTCTTGTAGCACCGGAATGGAAACCTTTGGGAGATTCCTCGGGAACCCACGCCTGTCCTTGCCTCTTTAGCACCGAAGAGGAAACTGCCTCCTCTGCGCCTGCTGGCGCCCGCCTGGCCTTGGTCGTCATGGCTCATGCCACCTCAGCCTCATGAGGTGGGGTAGCTGCATAGAAAACTCCGCTCCTCGGGAGGCCGCCTGGGGAGGCCGCTCCCTCGAGAGGTCTTGGTGTCGTCCGCCTCACGAGGCCTGGCCCCTCGCGAGGGTCTTGTCTTGGTGGTCTTGGAGGTGGGCCGTACCAGCCCTTCGAGGGAGCCACGCCGTGGGCCGCACGCAGGCAAGTCTGGGTACCTTGGTTCCCAAAACGCCGACAACTACCCATCCCTCACCCGCTGCACGCCCGATAGAACATGCCTCCTCGACGCATTCAAATGCCTCCATTAAACCCATGTGGAAGCCGAGAAACCTATTCCGGCCACACGTCTGGTCACGAGCGGGTCGGTATTGGTAATGTAATAGCAAGTGATAGTGGTCACTTTAGTTAAATTTTATTCGCTTTAATTAAAATTTATTCTTAAAACAAGCAAAGCATTGGCTCGTTCTATCAGTGCCACATGATCAACATGCACGACAATTAGAATTATTATTCTCAGGACGCACACGATCAGCTCATTTGCCGCACTTTCACAGACAATACTACCAAGTTTGAACTACTTGTTTTGGCTGCTGTCCTCTGCATCATCATGTCGTGTTTCCCAGCTTGCAAGATTCACAGCCAACCAATAAGAATCAAATAATATGTACAACAAAGATGCCTACACATCTTAATGATTCACATATCAGAGCCAATAGTTACTGTACAACTAAAACATTGTGAGAATGCAAGCAAATAAATAAAACCGATCGATGGTTCATGTAAGCAATTTGACTCAAGGATTTGCTGAAACATTGAAACCAGTCCTCTTTACGGCCTCACATGTCAAACATTAGCATATGAACATGTTCTGCATCACTGGTGGCATTACCACTTCCAATATATGCATAAGCGAGTCGCCAACTTCACGAGTGCTTTGACCATCCCAACATCTGTAATTGAGTATTCCTGTTTGCACAGATAAAGAAAGAGCATGATTACTATAATAGTGGAACTAGTTGAAGCAACCTTATTTTCAAAACGAGAAAATATTGCAATAGAATAGCTTTATTAATAAAATACAACATTAGCACAGTATGACAAAGCACGATTATGTGGATAAAGGACAGTAGTACTGACCTGTGTGAGATGACTATGGGAGATCAAGTTATTCTTCAGGTCCCTATATCTTGCCATGAAGGCGATTCATTGACATCTATTAACAACCTCAGTGTGGTAGTAGAAGGAGGGGCGTCGACTCATTCCAATCTTTTTTTTTGAGATCAACTAAAATTATGGCACCCGCCATGCCGCGAGGGAGAGGGGGGGGGAGCGTGCCACCGCGACGGTAGGCGTGATGGACTCAACTAGTTCAGTGCACATGCTATGTGATAGATGCAGTGCACATGGACTTCATTCTGCTGGATACCCCTTCTGCAAGTTATGTACATTGGTAATGAAAATGCTTGCTAAGATAGTAGCTCTATTTTAAATGTATTACTTCATTTTATCAGTGGCAGTAGCGGTACCAAAATATTGCCTCAAATTATTAGTGGCATTAAATTAAGATGCAAAAACAATATCATTATTGCTTTCTCATAGCAGTGCAAAAACAGTAGCACAATATCACTAGCAGGAAAATACCCGGTCATAGGAACCATAACTGAGATAGGAGCCCTACGCCACCATGAGAGGTAAGCCTAATGGACTCAGCCAGTTCAGGACTCAATTCTCTCGGGTACGCCTTCTGCAAGTGGTGAACCTGCATATCCACTCGGATGATTCAACTCGTACGGCTTTTTAGTGCAGTTCACCTACAATGAAGCAATGTTTGCATCATGCAGCTAGCAAGAAGTACATGGTCTCATGAGCTGGCAGCTGCTTCTTCAATAGTTGAACTAAAGTTGAGCAACATTAAGGTTGGATGTCATGCTCATGCAAGGTGCAACTATAATTTGCTTATCCTTTTGTGCAGTTCCACTAAAACCAAGTGCGATTGTGCTGACGGTGGCAGCTCATATTGCAAAGGAAAATAATCTGTTGCACAAGATTACCTGCAGACTAAGCCGAAGAGGTTAGGAACTCCAATCACCCTTTGTGCAATTCCTCTAAAATCGATAGACGTTGCCCATGTGACATTTTAGTAGAACTGCAGAAGACAATATTTAAAAAAGTGTTTTGTGCAGTTCACCAAAAGGTCAAAATAGCAACAACGTGAAATGGATATCCCTATCTGCACAAAAAGATAGAAAGAAAATAGTTACTGGTCAATAACTAGATATGAAACATACACGAAATGAAAAGAAGCATCTTCATTATCTTCATGGCAATCACACAAGGACAGTATAAATTTTTAAACAACAACATTGCTTCATATTACCGGAAGCATTACGATCAACACTAACATTGGTCAAATATGGCATTACTTTAATGGTGGTGGCATTGCTTGTTTTACCAGCTGCATTAGATTAACAGCAGCTAAAGAGTTGGTATAAGGGCATGGGACAGTGGGGACACCAGGACATTCCCCAGCATAAAGAAGCAACTTACTTACCATACTAGGAAAATAGCAGGAGTCTCATTTGTAACACAGTTTAATTGCATCATATTACTGGAGGCATTAGATCAATAATAACATTGGTTAGACATGTCCTTACTGTAACAGTGGGATTGCTTCAATTTACATGTGCCCTTACATTAACAACAGCAAAAAGTTAGTATAAGGGCATGTGAGAGTGGACGCATCAGTACAATGTACCTACAAGGAGGCAAAAAGTGGTGATGCCGAGTTTGTTCATACTCTGTGAGGGCAGCAAATCTAATCCTGGACACCTTTTACTATGTGAGGGTAGCAAATCTAATCATGGACATACTCTGTTGACTTGTCCCCCAGCCGCCACTATCTATCCTTTTTTCAACCAATAATAGATATGTTCCTTAACTAGTTTGTACTGCCTTTTCCCTTTATTTCCCTTTTCAACCAAGAGACTGGTTGGGTATCCAGTCTCTACAAATTTCCCCCGTTATTTCCTCTTTGTATCAAGTCCTAGATTCATGCTACAACTTTCCCCCTTTCTTCCCTGTTTGAACCAAGTCCTAGATTCGACTGCATGAAGTAGCTTTACCTCTAATAATACTAAAAATTTAGGTGGCTTTGGAAGAGATGATGGAAGTAGAAAAAGATCCACATGTAGCCACGTGGGGAGCTGGGGCAGTAGAGCAAGGCCGTTTTCGAAGGAAGTTATACCTGAGAGTCATCGGGATGTGGCTAGGAGGGCGGCGGGAGGTCGGATCTGCCCACAATATGGCAGGGAGGAAGAAGGGGTCCGAGGACCTCCCGAGCTGGCGTTGTGTCGGAGAGAATAGCATGGGCAGAGGATCAGGACCCGCCGGCAGCTGTGGGTTTCCTCCCTCGCCGCTGAGGACCGTGTGAACGATGCACCTAGTCCCCTACACACCCCGGCCGAAGGGATCTGTCCGGATCTGTGACCAGCGGTGAGCAGAGAGAAAATGTCACTACCACTGTCTTGTTTAGATCTAGAGAGGATGAGAGTATGAAGAGAGCAACCCTAGTAAAGCAAGCGCTTAGGCTCCTGCCTATATATATAGTGAAGTGATTATCTTTTTCTCTCCACAACAAGCATTTCAATTTGTGTACGTGGCATTAAAGAAAAGAAACTCCCTATTTAACGTGACTAACCACACGTCACACTTTGTACTATATTAGTATTGTTCACTTGTGGACTCCGGCCCTCCATTCATTGAACAACCCCACGGGTGAATAAACATATACTTGTATTTATATAGAACGAACAAGCTCGAACTATTTTGGCTTTGAGATATCAATGGTACAGTTTTACCACATTGCATCAATGGACTCAGTACTTTGAAGTAATCTATATGTATAAACACATGCACGGTTTACATTCCGAATCACTAGCTAGAGCTTGAACTGTATTTGTTTACATGTACCACCTTTTTCTTTTGGTTTTCTGCTCCATGGTGCAATTCATCGTTACAAAATTATAGGAGTATTTAAAAGTCGAGGGCGGGGATTTTTCCGGGCAGTACACGCGGCACATTCACCTAGACGATTTGACAGAGAGGCAAGGAGCATGAGGGAGTAGTGGATTCAACTTACTGCTGGAAAGGTAGGGCTGTGTGATTTGATGGCTTGTTACTGCTAGAAAGATGGGGTCTTGTGATATGACTGCTCATTATAGTCATTATTACTGCAGCGCTACGACCGGGGTGAGGCTCCCCTTCCGTTCCCCACTCTAATCTGGTGCATGACACGTCGACCTGGATGCTGGCTCTCCCACATGCCGGCGACATAAGGAGTAAAGAATCATGCGGTATATATAGTAGTATATACTAGTACGTCGGAGGAGTGCGAAACACGGAAGCCCAGTGAACCAGCAGGCGATAGGCCATAGAAAACAATGTGGTGATATGGCCATAAAATGTACTATAGTCCAGTCTCTAGCATGTACAAAAACACGCCACCGCTTCCTCCTCCTCTCGGTTCATCGCCATCATACTTTCCCCATTCCTGTGTTTTCAGTATCCTACGAATCAAAGAGGCCCTTAGACTAGTTTAGGTCCGGTCTTTTTTTTCAATGTATTATGTCCAAAATTTAATGAACGTGCTCCGGTTTCTATGAAAATAATCCGGTTTGCATGTAGTAATTCATTTATTTATTTATTCTTCTGCGTGGGGTTTGCATGTAATTCGTCAGGTCTAAAATGTAAAGTACTCCGGCATGGTTGCATATGCTTTGAGTCGTGCATGCACTACGACCCAAATGCTCTATGTCCCACATGTCGGCGAAAGATCAGTGTGCACAATTACTTTAGAATCAACAATGTAAGATCTGATATTATCACATGCAAACACAACTGCTAAGAATTCTTTCTCAGTGGTAGCATAATTTCTTTGAGCACTGTCTAAGGTTTTACTAGCATAATGAATAACCTTTAATTTCTTATCAACTCTTTGTCCGAGAATAGCACCAACAACATAATCACTAGCATCACACACAATTTCAAAGGGTAAGTTCCAATTAGGTGGTTGAACAATAGGTGCAGAGATTAAGGTTTTCTTAAGTATTTCAAAGGCTTCTACACAATCATCATAAAAAATGAATGGAACATATTTTTGCAAGAGATAAGTAAGAGGCCTAGTAATTTTAGAGAAGTCTTTAATAAATCTCCTATAGAAACCAGCATGACCAAGAAAACTTCTTATACCTTTCATATCTTTAGGACATGGCAATTTCTCAATTGCATCAACTTTAGCTTTATCAACTTCAATACCTCTTTCGAAAATTTTATGCCCCATGACAATACCTTCATTCACCAAAATGTGGCACTTCTCCCAATTCAAGACAAGATTAGTTTCTTCACATCTCTGCAAAACTCGATCTAGGTTGCTTAGGCAATCATCAAAAGAAATTCCATAAACAAAAAATTCATCCATGAAGACCTCAACAATCTTTTCACAAAAGTCAGAGAATATAGTAGTCATTGATCTTTGAAAGGTAGCAGGTGCATTGCATAAACCAAAAGGCATACATCTATAAGCAAATGTACCAAAAGGGCAAGCAAAAGTAGTTTTTTCTTGATCCTCTTGTGACATAGGTATTTGCGAAAACAAGAGTATCCATCTAGAAAATAGAAATGTGTATGCTTTGATAACCTTTCTAGCATTTGATCAAGAAATGGTAGGGGGTAATGATCCTTCCTAGTAGCTTTGTTTAGTTTTCTATAATCAATTACCATCCTATAACCTATTATAATTATTTGTGGGATAAGTACATTTTTATCATTAGGGACAACAGTAATACCTCCCTTCTTAGGAACACAATGAACATGACTTACCCATCTACTATCAGCTATATGATAGATTACGCCTGCTTCCAGGAGCTTTAGTATTTCATTTCTTACCACTTCCTTCATCTTAGGATTTAATCGTCGCTAGTGATCAACAACTGGATTAGCATCAGGCTCCATTTTAATCTTGTGCTGACATAGAGTGGGAGTAATGCCCCTAAGATCATCAAGAGTATATCCAATAGCGGCATGGTGCTTCCTCAGAGTTTTCAATAATATCTTTTCTTCATGCTCTGAAAGGTTAGCACTAATAATAACATGATATATCTTATTTTCATCAAGGTAGGCATATTTCAATGTATCAGGCAATTGCTTAAGCTCAAACACGAGGCCACTCTTGGGTGGAAGATTGTCTCCAAGAGTCTCAACAGGCAAATTGTGTTTCAAAATAGGTATTTGTTTGAAGAATATCTCATCTATTTCGTTTCTTTCATTCATATGCATATCATTTTCATGGTCTAGCAAATATTATTCTAACGAATCAGTAGGAGGCACGACAATAGAAGCAAGACCAATAATTTCATCATTACTAGGCAATTATTTATCACGAGGTTCTCTATGGAATTTGGAGAAATTAAACTCATGAGACACATCACCAAAATTATCACTGATGGTTTCCTTAGTGCAATCGATCTTAGCATTAACCATATTCAGGAAAGGTCTGTCGGATTCAGGGTTCTGCAGACCCAAGAAAGGTTCGAACTCTGAGCGTGTGCGAAGAACTCAACCTATCTAGCCAACCAGCTCGTCGCCCAATGGCCTAGCTCAAGGAACAAGGAAGAAGATGAACACAACAGTTTACCCAGGTTCGGGCCACCTTGCGGTGTAAGACCCTACTCCTGCTTTGTGGTGGATTTGCCTCACGAGGGGCTGAGGATGAACAAGTACAAGGGATGAACAACCTTGCGAGGTCTGCTCTGGTGAGGGTGGAAAGGATCCGATCTCGGGTTCGTCCCGCTCTACGGTGGTGGCTAGCCTATATTTATAGTGGCCTTGGCCCTCTTGCCAAAACGTAGGCGGGAAGGGATTCCACAACGGCCTATTTGAAAGTGGACAAGTAGTACATCTTATCTTGACGAAAGGTGGTCTTCACCTGCAAAGCTTATGGCGTGACGCTGCAGTGGGCTCAGTGATGACATCCATCCAGCCGTCCTGGTGGTCTTGGTCTGGTTGCACAGGAAAGGAAACCTTTGCCTGAGTCCTTGGAAACCCACGCCTGCGCTTGCCTCCTTAGCACCAAAGAGGAAACGGTCTCCTCTGCGCCCGTTGGTGCCCACCAGGCCTTGGTCGTCATGGCTTGCGTCACCACTACCTCATGAGGTTTGGGCACCTGTATAGGAATCTCCGCTCCTCAGGAGGCAGCCTGGGGAGGCCGCTCCCTCGGGAGGTCTTGGCGTCGTCTGCCTCGCCAGGCTTGGCCCCTCACAAGGGTCTTGTCTTGGTAGTCTTGTAGATGGGCCATACCAGTTCATCGATGAAGCCATGCCATGGGCCGCAGACAGGCAAGTCTGGGTACCCTAGTTCCCAGAACGCCGACAATAGCCCCCGGGCCCATGCCGCGCTCGGACTTGGCTTCGAGGCGAAGCCAAAAGGCAAGGGCAAAGCACCGCGGGCCCCAATCGCCTGCGGACCAGGCTGATGCGTGGCACTTGATGGGACGTGGGCGTCTCCACTTCCCCACACTGCCTCGGCAACTACTCGACTTGACAACTGCCTGGTGCATGCAAAAGGCCATCATTGCTTGGAGCGCAAGAGGCCGGAGGTTAGCCTTCCTTCGCCTATAAATAGGGGAGGGGGCGGAGCTCCCAACTCATCTTCATCTTGTCGCCGCTCGCTCCTTCTTCTTATTCGTCCCTCCATGTTGCCATAGCATCCATCGCGCCAGTGAGGAGGTTCTCGGCCGCGGAGAAGGGAAAAGCCCCGCAGGAGGGACCAGGCTCACCGCCGCCCAAGAGGGGCCACGTCCATCCCCGCAAGCACCCCGCGACGCCAGCGGTGGCTCCTCGAGGGCGTGGGCGCACCCCTTCAAAGGCTGGCGCCGCCTTCGGCAGTCGAGGCGGCGCTTCCTCCTGTGGCAGGGGCTCCTACGGACGGGGTGGCTGCGGCCAAGGAGGGAGGCATGCGGCAGCCATTTGGCCATCGCGCCCACGATCCCATTCAGCCGATGCGCCCTCGGAGTTTGTGGTGTGGGCGGAGAGGCCCGCGGGCATCTGGTTCGAGCTCCCATGCTTCTTCGCAAGCGCGCTGCCAGCCGGGGGACCTGGCGGCATCTGGCTGCTGCAGCAGGGCCTCGTGGGTGGAGGTCGAGGTCGCCCCCGCCGGCAACGTGTTCCTGAACTGCGGGTGGCAGCCGTTCGCTCGTCACGCAGCCTGCAGGGGAGGTGTACCCTCCACTTCAGGCACGACGGCGCTACGACCCTCTACATCAGGGTCTTCGAGGAGGACGGCAGGCGCCCGAGGTACTACGCGAAGAGCAACACCGATGATGACGGCATCCACCCCTCTGACAACGACGGCCGGAGGGGCGATAGCATCTCTGGCGGTGAACTTGCCCTTGGTGACAGTCGCGATGCCTCCAGCAGCGGCGGCTCCTCCTCTGGGGAGAGCACGAGCGATGGTGACTACAATGAGCTGCCACGCCACTGAGCTCAGACCGGGGAGGGCAACAAGCTGCCTCGCCGCCACGCCCTAGTGAAGCAGGAGGACTCCGATTGAGTGCGGGTGTTGCTGGAGCCGGGTCTCGGGAGCCGCAGTGGTCGCGCGGCTGCTTTTGCTTCTTTCTTTTTCCTACCAAAAAAAGGTAGAAAGCCCTGCCGGGGCATGTAATATTATCATTTTTATATTGCGTCCAGACATCCGTGTTGCTGCTAATTGACGGGTTCTTGTAGATCGTGATTGGGATGACTTAGCTTAGTGTGCTTGAGGTAGATTCCCATGCCGCGGGAGCGTGCTTCCCTGGAGCTCATACCTCATGCACGGCCCTAATTCCAGAGAGGTCCTACCAGGGGTTTCCTTCTTGAGGATTCGAAGGTCCTCAGGCCTCGGGAGGCATCCGGTGGCTGCGGGGTTAGGGGACCTCTGGAGGTGCCGTGCCCCGCGCGAGCCCTTGAGCGAGGGCCGCTGGTACGCCGTGTCGTGATGCCCGGAGGCACGGACTCAGGGGGCGTGCGTGCCCGTTGGCTCGTTTGAGGGCGTCGCACGAGGATTAAGATGCTAAAGGCCAGGACACCAAGGCTTTGGCGAGGTGTGTTCGCGGGCGAGCCCAAGCGTACACACCGTGCCCAGCCCCCACGCGCGAGACACGCGAGGAAGAGCGACGGGCAACTGTCACTCTCCCTAAAACAAGACCTGAAAGAGCGAATGCTACGAGGAAAAAAAATTCCCAACCCTTTCAAATAAGGACGCGAGAACTTCAAATTTCATTCCAAGAAGTGGCGAATCAGCTACATAAAGTAATAAAAAAGAACATCCACGTCCGGCACCTATACTAGTCTTCTGGTCTTCCCGCCAGCGCGGAGCTTGGGGCTTCCACTAGGACATGGGTGGGAGCCCCCGTGAGGCCCAGGGGCGGCACTCAGGAGACTCCGGGGCGTGTACAGCCCCAGTCATTATTACATGAGAGTGTCACGGGCGGAGACTTGAGAGGCGCATGGCGCTTGTTGGTCACAGATAGAACTTCCGGAGGTGCTGGATGTTCCAGGCATTCTGGATGGGGACCCCGTCGTGTGTCTCCAGGCGCGCGGTGCCAGGCCTGGAGACACGAGCGATCCTGAACGGGCCCTCCCACATAGGCAAGAGCTTGTGAAGCCCCTCCCTGGAGAGCACCCATCTTAGGACAAGGTCACCCACCTCGAGGGTCCTGGAGCGGACTCTACGACAGTGATACCGCCGCAGCGCCTGCTGGTACCTCGCGGCATGGAGCGAGGCTTGGCAGCGGCCCTACTCCCCAAGCATGAGGTCCATCCCCCGCGAGGCGTCCTGGCGTGCCTCGTCAAATGCCAAGACCCGTGGGGAGCGATGTTTGACCTCATGAGGGAGGACCGCCTCAGCCCCGTAGACGAGGAAGAACGGGGTCTCGCTGTTGGGCTTAGTCGCGGTGGTGCGGATGGACCACAGCACAGACTGAAGCTCATTGAGCCAACCACTGCCGTAGGCCTCGAGTTGCTTCTTGAAGATCCTCGCCTTGAGGCCCCTCAGGACCTCCGCGTTGGCACGTTCGGCTTGGCCATTGCTCCGCGGGTGCGCCACCGAAGCGTAGCATATCTGCGTTCCAAGGTTAGCACAATATGTTTTGAAGAGGTTGCTCGTGAACTGAGAGCCATTGTTAGTGATGATATGGTTGGGGACCCCAAAGCGGCTCACGAGGCCCTTGATGAACTTGACGGCCGAGCCCGCTAGGATGGTGCGCACAGGCTCCACCTCCGCCCACTTGGTGAACTTGTCGATGGCGACGTAGAGGTAGCGGTAGCCCACGGCCGCTCGAGGAAACGGGCCCAGGATATCCAGCCCCCAGACCGCGAACGGCCACGAGAGTGGAATGGTCTGGAGGCCCTGATTGGGCTGGTGGATCTGCTTGGCATGGAATTGACAGGCCTCACAGGATCCCACCAGCTCAGTGGTATCGTTGAGCGCCGTGGGCCAGTAGAAACCGATGTGGAACGCCTTGCCCACGAGGGTGCGTGACGAAGAGTGATGCCAACAATCCCCTCCATGGACGTCAGTCAACAGCTCGCTTCCTTGCTCCTTGCAGATGCATCGCAGCGAGATGTCGTTTGGGCGCCTTCGGTAGAGCTCGTCATCCTGCAAGCAGTAAGCAGTGGCCTGACGGGCCACACGTTCTGCGTCTTCCTCCTTCTCCGGCAAGGTGCCTTGGAGCAAGTATGCCTTGAGCTCCTCGGTCCAGCACCCCTCCTGAGGTTCAACCGCCAGGAGTAGGCGGGCTTCAGAGGTCGGACCGCAGGCTAGAGTGCCCGAAGAGGGGGCCATGGGCAGTTCCTCTCGGAGCAGCGCCGGGCCTGCAATGGAGGGGGCCGCCGATGGCTTGAAGAGCCATTCCTCAAAGACGTCAGGCTTCTGGGGCTCACGTCGAGATGCTCTCTTGGCTATGTCGTCCGCCTCCTTGTTCGTGCCACGTGGGACATGCTACAACTCCAAACCCAAGAATCATTTTTCAATTTTGCGTACCTCTTCCACGTATGCCTCCATGTGCTCGTCCTTGGGCTTGTACTCCTTGTTGGAGAAGTTGACGAGGAGCTGAGAATTGCCCTTGATGGTGAGATGCTTCACCCCTAGGGCCGCCGCAGCCCTGAGGCCGGCGATCAGGCCCTCGTATTCTGCGATGTTGTTGGAGACCTTCTCGCCATGCTGGAAGCAGAGCTGCACGGTGTAGTAGAGCTTGTCCTGGGTAGGCAAGATGAGTACGGCTCCAGCCCCCGTGCCCCGGCATGCAAACGCGTCGTCGAAGTACATGACCCAGCCATTGGTCGTCTCAACTCCGGGCGTGAGGGAGCGGCCTCCATCCACCAATCGGTCAGGGGCGTCAGTCCATTCCGCCACAAAGTCAGCGAGGGTCGCGCCCTTGATGACACTGGTGGTGGTGAACTTGAGCTGGAATGCCTGCAGCTCTATGTTCCACTCAGCAACCCTTCCCGCGGCATTAGGGCTGTGGAGCACCTTCTCCAGGGGGTACGCGGAGATGACCTTAATGGGATGGCCTTGGAAGTAGTGTCGCAGCTTCCTGGATGCGATGAGGAGTGCGAGTAGGAGCTTATGTGGCTTGGGGTAGTGCGCACGCGTCACGCAACATCGTGCTGACGAAGTACACGGGGTGCTCGACAAGGGAAGATGTGTATATGGTGTCTGGCCCTGCCTGAGGCACGAGGGCCTCAGGAGCCTCACTGTCTGGTGGGGTAGTCGAGGCCTCAGGAGCGCCATTCTGAGGTGGCGATGGCGGGTGTCGGCGTTCTGGGAACCAGGGTACCCACACTTGCCTGCATGCGGCCCACGGCGTGGCTCCATCGACGGCCTGGTATGGCCCAGTTTCAACACCAACAAGACAAGACCCTCGCAAGGGGCCAAGCCTCATGAGGCAGACAACGCTAAGACCTCCTGAGGGAGCGGCCTCCCCAGGCTGCCTCCTAAGGAGCGGAGAATTCTATGCAAGTATCCAACCTCATGAGGTTGAGGTGATGCAAGCCATGACGACCAAGGCCAGGCAGGTGCCAGCAGGCGCAGAGGAGCAGGTTTCCTCTTTGGTGTTAAGGAGGCAAGCGCAGGCGTGGGTTCCCCGAGGAATCAAGCAAAGGTTTCCATTCCAGTGCAACGAGACCAAGACCGCGAGGATGGCAGGACGGATGTCATTGCCGAGCCCACCGCGGCGTCATGACCAGAAGCTTTGCAGGCGAAGACCACCTTTCGTCAAGATAAGATGTACTACTTGTCCCCTTTCAAATTGGCCACTGTGGGATCCCTTCCCGCCTTTGTTTTGGAGGAAGAGAACCGAGGCTGCTATAAGTATAGGCTAGCCACCACCATAGAGAGGGATCGATTCGACCCACATGAGAGCAGACCTCGCGAGTTTGTTCATCCCTTGTACTAGTTCGTCCACAACCCCTCATGAGGCAAATCCACCACAAAGCATGAGTAGGGTCTGTAACACCCAAAATTTTGGTTTTGATTTTTATCAAATTCTTTACTTGATTGGAAGGAGGTTATTTCAATTTTTCTAAAAGATTCTCCTTCTCAAAACTTTTAATGACAAATTTTTGTGGAGATCCTTTCTTGAATCCTGGTCTTGAGAGTTTTTCAACATGGGTTGGTTCAACACAAAGACTCTCTGGATGTTTTGTCCTTTTCCTCACTAAAAGAATTTATTTGAAATGGGGTTTACTCCTTCTCATTCAAGAATGCCCTATTCAAACCTCTTACCATGACTTGCATTTCAAAATTTTCTTCTCAAACCCTCCTCCCTACTTTGGGTCAAGCCAAGCATCCAATTCCAGCAAGTTTCAACCTCTTTTAGATTTTATTTCTATTGATTTTATCCTCAAACCTTTTTCTGTAATTTATTTTGGACCCCTCAAGTTTACAAAGGAAGTATCAGATTGCTTTGAGCTTTGGTTCCAAATAAATTACCCTAGCTACTCCTTAGTACCCTCAACCTAGATCCATCAAGAGCTGCTGGTCCACAGTTCAAATTTTTAAAAATTTGCTTGCTGCAAGTTTGGACCAGATTTGCCATTTTTGGTGAAATTCATTCTTTTCCTTTTCCAATAATTCTGAGAAAATTTAGGTAGTCTCTGGATGCATCAAGAGACCACCCCTCCAAGTTTCAGCTCAAGAAAAATTTTCCACGTGCGTCAAACATTTCATCGAACAGCTGGCATGCACTGTTCCTGTCAAAATTCAGAAAGTTCAGAGGGTTCAGTGTCGTTTTTCGTCAGAGCTCGTCGTCAATCTCGCCAGTGCACGCGTTGGCGCCTTGCTCCCTGTTCCCCCTTCTTATCCAGTGCGCCGCACGGTTGCTTGGCCGGTTGCGAGCGTCGGTGGCGACTTGTCGCGTCAACTCCGGCGCCTTCCGCAGTTGCAGAACCTCCTGTGGCGGCTAGCAGAAGCCAGCGTTGCAGAACGCCGTCCTCCGCACCACCCGAGCCACTCGTGGCCTACGCGTGTTCACCTCCTGCTCTGAGCACGCTGCAGAACCGTCGCTGTGGCCTGAGAAGCACAGAGCGCGCTCTCTGCCGCCGACGAGCCCGTGAGCTCCGTCCCGCCGAGACCACGGGAGCAGGCCAAATCCAACCAGGTTTAACCTTTGAATGGTGCCAGTGGACCAATCCGAAGACACCTAGTCGCCTAATCCTTCCGTCCAACCCCTGCCTCGCCGTAATCGCTCGCCGGAGTTATCCCGTTCTCGGCAACCACCTCAGGCCAGCTATAAATAGATGCCCCCGAGCTCGTTTTCGACCCAGCACCTCTCCACCTCTCCTCAGAACCACGCCCCACTCATCAGAGGGCTTCGGGAGGGTCTTCTTCCCCAGCTCCGGTCGCCCCGATCCGCTTCGGGCTCCGGCAAAATCCTCTCTGGTGAGTGCGCCCCCGCTTCCCAAACTTTGCCAGCAACCTCCTAGTCCACCACCTCTTCTAACCCGAGCTTCAATTCGGTGTTGGCAGCTCTCCTCCGACGAATCCGTGCTCGCCCGAACCGCCGTCCACCGGAGTGGAAGCCGCCGTCGACGTGGTGCTCCCCGACGCCTACTTCCACCACCCACCGATGCGGAACTGACCCGTGAGTGCAACCAAACCCTTTCCCTCCTCTAGTTCGCCGTCGATCATCGCCGGCGTTCCCGTTTGCTTCTGGCGCCGGCGAGTTCTTTTTAAACCTGATGGGTGGGACCCCCTTGTCAGCCTCTTCTCTTCTTCTCCGAACCATTTTCTGAAAACGCCTTCAGGCAGAATGTGTTTTCTCTTCAGTGTGACGTATTTCATCCGAAGCGTTTTCGGTTTCTTTTAAACTAGCCCCTGGAAAGTTTCTGTTTCATCGCAGATTAGTCCCTGGACTAAAACCTTAATAACTTTTAAACAAAAGATGATTTTGAGTTGATTCTTTTTTCTGTCATCTTTAATTTTCTGTCTAGTTTTTTATCATATTTATTTGAAAAATATTTGGAACAAATTTTATGCACACACGGTATTTACGTTAGTATCCGATTTTTTTTATAACGTAGATACCGAAGAAAGTGACAGTGCCGCCAACTTTGCCGAGCTAGACTCCGACTACTCCGAACCAGGCAAGCATGTTTGAACCTTTGATATGATGAGTGTTTTTCATGTTTGCTTGAGTGGTTTTCTCATGGCATGTTTATATAAGCATTTTTTTGAATGTTACATTCCATGCAAAGCAAGCTGCAAGTGAGCTTCGAACCTTGATGTGTTCATAAGATGGTGAGACAACCTGATCATGTGGTGGCATGATAGGTTGCAAGCTGGTATTGTTGAAGCATGCCAATCTATATCAACTGTTTAACTCGAGTGTTGACGTGGATCGAGTCTTGTTCCCGTTCGTCCCCTTTTCGTGCTACCACATGTTTTCTGCAAAGAATGCGGTTTAGTAAGTTGCAAACCTCTTTCCAGGTACACACCAAATAGAGGGGCCGGAATGAGGGTTCCATGGCCCTGGATTAAAGCCCGTCATCCGGTCAGGGGGCATGGGTGTTTCCGGTTGGGTCCGAGAGGGGGGCACCCCTTAGAGCGCGCGATATAAATTTGATCCCATGCTATTCGAGGTGTTGGCCTCCCCATCTTAGAGTTTTTCTTGAACGTTGTCTAGGGTGATTCCTGGCAGCGGGATGTGAAATGGGTGTGTACTGGTTAGATGGGTTTTCTTCTAAAATAAACGGAACTAGTCCTTTGTGACTACTAAAAACCGTTGGCTGTGGGTTAAGAGTGCAAACTCTGCAGAGTCAAAACCATTCGAGTAACCAAGTCCTCGGTCAAGGACGTTGGTTGACCTATAAGTGTCAGTCTCAGTGTCAGTCCCAGTAACAGTCTCTAAAGAACAAGCATATTAACTGACAGTGGTAAACCAGGCTGAATGTTATTCCTGTGGATGGACTAACCTGTTTATGATTATGTACCGAGTATTCCGTGGGATGGTGCTACCTCCACGGACTACTCGAATTCGAATGATGAATTATAAGCCCTTTATGAGATGTTGCTCAGACGTCCGACTGTGGCATTCTTATTATTTACTTTTGATATAAGCCCTTTATGAGATGTCGCTCAGACGTCCGACTGTGGCATTCTTGTTATTTACTTTTGGATATAAGCCCTTTATGTGATGTCGCTCAGACGTCCGACTGTGGCATCCTTGTCATTTACTTTCATTATAAGCCCTTTTCAAGATGTCGCTTAGACGTCCGACTGTGGTACGTACTGTCATTTACTTTTCAGTATAAGCCCTTTATGTGGTGTCGCCCTGACGCCCGACTGCGGCATGTTAAATTTTATTTTTACCTTTCGAGGCATCGCTTCAGACACCCGATCGGTCTTCAGCTATTTTATTGGGATTTCGGGAGGACTACCGCCTGACTTCCTTTTTTTTATTTATCTTGCAGTGCAAATTTATTACCTGAGTGTGTATTCTAATCTGCTCATGAGCATCATGTTTGCATTTGTTATATCTTATGTCCAAACTGTCTTGCGAGTACATTCATGGTACTCACCTGGCTTGTTGATTTGGCCAGATGTTGACGAAGGCGATCTTATGGATGAAGAGTACGATAGCGAGTCCGACACCTAGAGGAGTCCCAGTCAGTCCCTTGCGATCCTGGAGTTGGTCACCTGTATTATATACGCTTCCGCTACCTTAATAAAATCATGGAGCCTCACTCCGACGCTTGATGAGTTGTAAGATTTTGGAGTCATGTCACCCACTTCACTGTGACATATCCACCACCACTTTTATTGTGAGTCACTAGTTATGCCACCATACCCTTTGTGTCATATCCGCCTTTATGGGTAATATTGGCGTGCTTGTAATAAAATTGTTGAGCAGCCTCAGCTCAACCATGTATAATATTTAGTACTTCTAGATGTCTGTATCAAGGATTTGTCTACCAGTAAGATTTTTCTATACTGGTCTGACGAAAGGGGCGATTTTTCAATAAATGTTTTATTGGAAAACCGGTCCTGACAGGGTCTTACACCACAAGGTGGACCGAACCTGGGTAAACTGCCGTGTCTGTCTCCTTGCTTGATCCATCGAGCTAGGCTGTAGGGCAACGGGTTGGTTGGTTGGATAGGTTGAGTTCTTCACACACGCCCCAGAGTTCGAACCTTCTTTGGGTCTGCGGAGCCCTGAATCAGACATTTGGCGCGCCAGGTAGGGGCGTGTTGAAGCTTCTCTCCCACCACTCGCACCGTCGCCCTTCCTCTGTTCCAATGGCCGACGCTCGCCATGTTCGAGCCGAGCGCCGGGCCACTCGTGTCACCCAGACGGCACCCGCGGGCAACTGCACCCCTCACCGCTCTGCCTCCCCGGTGGCTAACGCCGCCACCGACCCTACTGCCCGCGAACAGCAGGACTCATCGCTGCCACCGTCCGTCCAGCGCGACGGCCACACCGCACCTCTGTCACCCACTCGAGCCACGGCATCGTCTTCTCATGGCCGTCATGGGCCGGCGAACGCGTAGTCTATGCTGCTCATGGCACGTGAGCATTTGCGCTATCGTCCGGCCAACAACCTCTATGACGACTGGCTCGCCTGTATTGCCAAACTCGTCAACACCGCTGGCGAGGCCCCTGCACCATCTCGTTCGCTTCGCCCTCCGCCGTCCCTGGCGGGCGACATGGCTCACGGCGCGCCTCCTCCCCGTCCTGGCGGCTCACGAGGCCTGGCGCCAGGCGGTCCTGACAAAGGAGGTGCCAGACCCTCGCGAGCTTCCCGGGCCTCCAGAGCCTCAGGAGCGATCTCTGCAGCATGCGTCTTCAGCTACTCCAACGCTTCTATAACAACGGTGCCAGGTGACTTTTTGGTTTGTTCAGTTGAGGGCACCCCTCGGGCTGCATTATCCTCAAGCTCTCAGGGCCCGTCCCTGCAGCCGCATCATTTTGATTCATGTACTCCAGATCGGTTATGCATGCTCAGGCTATTATGTTTGTTAATGTTATGCCTGCCGTCTCATTATCTGTAGAGTTGCCCTTCGCGGCCTCCGCGCGTTGCTAACCCGCCACTTGCTCATCCCGCAACGGGGGCTGCTGGCATGGCGCCTGTGCTTGGGTCCATCCCTGCAGCGCTGATAAACCTAAGAGACCGAGCTCTGGTTCGCGGCCGGCCCCGCGCACGTCACCTCATCGGGTCTTTAGTGCCTTCGTCTTTTCGCGGAAAGATCATCGGCAGGATAGCAAGCGTAGCTGTCTGTTATGTTTTTGGCTAACTCACAGGAGCCCCGGAGGCAGGGCCACCAGCGGCCTTGCCAGCACCTCGTACCTTGGAAGGATGCCATGCCACATGTCAAGGGGCGCAACCCCTCCTTGCAGCCAGCCACTCTTTTCTCGTGCAAGCCACTTGCATGTTAAAGGGGGGCCCTTGAGCATCACGACTTAGGGGCTCCTACCGGCTCTCGGGCCATCACCCCCTAGCCTTGACCATGGCATCGTGACCTGCCATACCAGCGGCGGCCGAGCCACGCTCGAGAGCCGGGTCCCGAGGACGTAGAGCACCCAGGCAAGCGGGGGAGATGGAGTTGGCAGGAGCCCTACAGAGGGGGCATCATCAGGAGAAGGGCATGGCCTAACGTCGCAAGAGAAGCTCGTCCACGCAGCAAAGGAACCACCGCAGGCTCGTCAAGATAAGTCACCTCACACGCGTAGGCGTGAACCTCATGACCAGCTTTATGTCCCTCGTGATCTCGCTCGGGCAAGGAAACTTCCCTTTCAGTTCTTCGGGGGCCGCTTGTGCGCCAAAGGGGACCTCCTGAGCATCGCAACTCAGGGGCTCTTACCGGACCTCGGGCCGCTCGCCTCCTGGCCTTGACCACGGCATCGCGACCTAGCATACCAGCGATGGCCGAAGCCTACCTGGGGACTGGGTCCTGCCGGTGTAGAGCACCAAGCTATCGCGAGAGTGAAAGGGGGAACCATGCCAAGGCGAGAGACGCAAACACGACATCGAATCAGGAATGATAACGTTAAAATGCGAGCGTCACAGTTTCTTACATACCCCCACGGGGCCCGTCATGGTTTTTGCGCAGGAACGAAGCAAAAGGAAAAACCCCCTAAGAACCACGGCCTCGGCAAGGTCACCAGCGACGCTGGGATAGCGCCACTCCTCCCCTAGGCACGGGCACGGCGGCTCGTATCTATCATCGTCGCTTGAGCCTGGTCCAGATGAAGCACTGTTGTTGTCGGAGGAGTCGCGGACAAGGCCAAGGGCAAGTTCACCGCCGGTGGCCTCGCCGCCTCGATCGCCTCCCCTGGGGCAACACTCCAGACGTCGGCCGTCCTCTCCGAAGACCTTGAAGAAGAGCGTCGAAGCCCCGTCGTACTCAAAGTGGATGGCGTGCCTCCCCTCCGAGTTACAAGTGCGGGCGATCGCGCCCCATCCCCCGGTCATGAAGACGTCGCCGGAGACAACGTCCTCGACCTCCGCCTCTGACGCCTGGCTGCAGCAGCCGTCATGCTGCAGCCACAGCTCGACGAGCCCCTGCGGCGGTTTCTCCGTCGCCAGGGACCGCGGGAGCCGGATCCACATGCACGGCAGCATTGCCGCCCACACCACAAACTCGCGGGCCGTGCCTTCGACATGGGCCTGCTGGCAGGGTGGCCGTGCTGCCACCGCTTGCTCTCCTCCATGACCCCGTTCCTCATGGTGCCCGCAGTCACTCTTGTGGATGGGGCTGCACGCGTGAGCATACGCGCGGACCGGGAAGCCTGGTGGAGCATGTTCGTGCCAAGGCCGCGCTGCCATGGGCATCGCAGTGGCATCGCAGGAGCGATCGCGCCTCTTCTTTGGCGGGAGCAGCTCAGGTTCCACCTAAGGGGCCTTTCCCTTCTCTGCGGCGGAGAATCTCCTCACTGGCGCCATGAATGCTCTGGCAAGATAGCAGAACGAAGGAGAAGCAACAAGCAAGAAGATGAAAATGAGCTGGGGGCTCCGCCCCCTCTTCCATTTATAGCCGGAGGAAGGCTAACCGCTGGCCCCTCCCGTTCTGAGCAATGATGGCTGATCTACATGCACCAGGCAGTTGTCAAGTTGTGCGGTTGCCGAGGCAGTGTGGGGAAGTGGAGGCGCTCACGTCCCATCAAGCGCCACGCGTCGGCTCAGTCCGCAGGCAATTGGGGCCCACGACGCTGCGCCCTTGCCTTTTGGCTTTGCCTCGAAGCCAAGTCCGAGCGCGCCTTGGGCCCGGGGGCTACTGTCGGCGTTCTGGGAAGCAGGCTACCCAGACTTGCCTACCTGCAGCCCATGATGTGGCTCCATCGATAGCCTGGTATGGCCCAGTTTCAACACCAACAAGACAAGACCCTCGCGAGGGGCCAAGCCTCGCGAGGCAGATAGCGCCAAGACCTCCTAAGGGAGCGGCCTCCCCAGGCTGCCTCCTGAGGAGCAGAGATTTCTATGCAGGTATCCAACCTCATGAGGTTGCGGTGACGCAAGCCATGACGACCAAGGCCAGGCGGGCGCCAGCAGGTGCAGAGGAGCAGGTTTCCTCTTTGGTGTTAAGGAGGCAAGCGCAGGCATGGGTTCCCGAGGAATCAGGCAAAGGTTTCCATTCCAGTGCAATGAGACCAAGACCGCCAGGATGGCAGGATGGATGTCATCACCGAGCCCACCGCGGCATCACGACCAGAAGCTTTGCAGGTGAAGACCTACTTTCATCAGGATAGGATGTACTACTGGTCCCCTTTCAAATTGGCCACTGTGGGATCCCTTCCCGCCTTCATTTTGGAGGAAGAGGACCGAGGCCGCTATAAGTATAGGCTAGCCACCACCATAGAGAGGGATCGATTTGACCTACACGAGAGCAGACCTCGTGATCTTGTTCATCCCTTGTACTAGTTCATCCATAGCCCCTCGTGAGGCAAATCCACCACAAAGCAGGAGTAGGGTCTTATACCGCAAGGTGGCCCGAACCTGGGTAAACTGCCGTGTCCGTCTCCTTCCTTGATCCATCGAGCTAGGCTGTATGGCGACGGGTTGGTTGGTTGGATAGGTTGAGTTCTTCACACACGCCCCAGAGTTCAAAACTTCTTTGGGTCTGTGGAGCCCTGAATCCGACAACGCGGCTGTAGACGGGGCACTGCACCGCGCACCTGCGCCCGCGCATTCTTCCCAGACCGCCACGAGTGCCGCGCTAGCCGAGTGGGGTGTGGTGGCCAGGTAAAGCACCAGGGGCTCAAGAGGTCGAGGTGCCACCATCATCGAAGGGCTGGTGAGATACCTCTTGAGGTCTTGAAAGGCCGCCTTAGCCTCTAGAGTCCATTCGAACGGGCCCTTCTTCATCAGCTTGAAAAATGGGAGGGCACGCTCTCCGAGCTTGGAGATGAAGTGTCCCAACGAAGTCACGTAGCCCGCGAGCTTCTGCATTTCCTTGAGGGTCTGCGGCGGGATCATTCTTTCTATTGCCTTGATCTTCTCTGGGTTAGCCTCGATCCCTCTGTGCGACACCAGGAAAACCAGCAGCTTGCCAGACGGGACGCCGAACACGCACTTCTTCGGATTGAGCCACAGGTTTACCTTGCGCAGGTTGGTGAACGTTTCCTCCAGATCTTCGACAAGTGTTCTTGCTTCCCGTGACTTAACCACTATGTCATCGACGTATGCCTCGGTATTCCTCCCGAGCTACCTGCCCAGGGGGATGTGCATCAATCGCTGGAAGGTCGCGCCGGCGTTGGGCAGCCCCAACGGCATGCAGGTGTAACAGTACAACCCGCACGGGGATAGGAAGGCCATTTTCTCGACGTCCTGCACCACCATCTTGATCTGATGGTAGCGGAGAAAGCGTCCAGGAAGCATAGCAAGTCGCACTCGATGGTGGATTCAATGATTTGGTCGATGCGTGGAAGAGGGAAAGGGTCCTGAGGGTAAGCTTTGTTGAGGTTGTCGGATTCAGGGCTCCGCAGACCCAAGAAAGGTTCAAACTCTGGGGCGTGTGCGAAGAACTCAACCTATCTAGCCAACCAGCTCATCGCCCTATGGCCTAGCTCGAGGAACAAGGAAGAAGATGAACATGGCAGTTTACCCAGGTTCGGGCCACCTTGCGGTGTAAGACCCTACTCCTGCTTTGTGGTGGATTTGCCTCACGATGGGCTGAGGATGAACAAGTACAAGGGATGAACAACCTCGCGAGGTTTGCTCTGGTGAGGGTGGAAAGGATCCAATCCCGGGGGGTCCGTCCTCTTAGGGGTTTCGTTGCTCTACGGTCAGTTTCCCCCTGCTCTACGGTGGTGGCAAGCCCATATTTATAGTGGCCTTGGTCCTCTTCCCAAAACATAGGCAGGAAGGGATTCCACAACGGCCAATTTGAAAGGGGACAAGTAGTACATCTTATCCTGACAAAAGGTGGTCTTTGCCTGCAAAGCTTCTGGCGTGACGCTGCGGTGGGCTCGATGATGACATCTGTCCTGCCGTCCTGGTGGTTTTGGTCTCGTTGCACAGGAATGGAAACCTTTGCCTGAGTCCTCGGGAACCCATGCCTGCGCTTGCCTCTTTAGGGCTAAAGAGGAAACTGTCTCCTCTACGCCTGCTGGTGCCCACCTGGCCTTGGTCGTCATTGCTTGCGTCACTGCAACCTCATGAGGTTTGGGCACCTGCATAGGAATCTCCGCTCCTTAGAAGGTAGCCTGGGGAGGCCGCTCCCTCGGGAGGTCTTGGCGTCGTCTGCCTCGCGAGGCTTGTCCCTCGCGAGGGTCTTGTATTTGTAGTCTTGTAGATGGGCCACCAGGTCGTTGATGAAGCCACGCCGTGGGACGCAGGCAGGCAAGTCTGGGTACCCTGGTTCCTAGAACGCCGACAGTAGACCCTGGGCCCAAGGTGCGCTCGGACTTGGCTTCGAGGCGAAGCCAAAAGGCAAGGGCGAAGTGCCGTAGGCCCCAATCTCCTGTGGACCAGGCCAACGCATGGCACTTGATGGGATGTGGGCGTCTCCACTTCCCCACGCTGCCTTGGCAACTGCTCGACTTGACAGCTGCCCGGTGCATGCAAAAAGGCCATCATTGCTTTGGGCGTGAGAGGCCGGCGGTTAGCCTTCCTTCGCCTATAAATGGGAGAGGGGGGCGGAGCCCCCAGCTCATCTTCATCTTCTCGCTGCTCACTCCTTCTGCTTCTTTGTTCCGCCATCTTGCCAGAGCATCCATGGCGCCAATGAGGAGGCTCTTGGCCGCCAAGAAGGGAAAGGCCCCGTAGGTAGAACCGGTGCCACTCCCGCCCCCATGAGCCCTTTGCAGGGCCCATGGAAGCGCGGCCCTGGCACGAACACGCACCGCCTGGTTTCCCCGTTAGCGTGCATGCTCGCACGCGCGGCCCCGTCCGTGGGAGCAGCCATGGAAGTCGCGGAGGACGGAGTCGTAAGGAAGAGCAAGCGATGGTCGTGCGACCACCCTGCCCGCAGACCCACGCCGACGGCATGGCCTGCAAGTTTGTGGTGTGGGCGGGAATGCCGCCGCGCACGTGGATCCTGCTCTCGTGGTCCCTAGCAAGGGAGATACCGCCGAGGTGGCCCGTCAAGCTATGGTTGAAGCACAACGGCTGCTGCAGCCAAGCCTTAGAGGCGGAGGTCGAGGCCGTCGACTCGGGCGACGTCTTCATGACCCGGGGATGGGGCGCGATCGCCCGCGCCTGCAGCTCGGAGGGGAGGCACGCCATCCACTTCGAGTACGACAGGGCATCGACGATCTTCTTCAAGGTCTTTGGGAAGGATGGTCGACGCCTGGAGTGCTACCCCAGGGGAGGCGAACAAGACGGCGGCCCCCTTTCAGGCCGGTGAGGCGGCGAGGGCTCTGGTGGAGAACTTGCCCTTGGCCTTGCCCGCGATTCCTCCAGCAGTAGCAGCGCTTCCTCCAGACCAAGCTCGAGCGATGATGATAGCTACGAGCCACCATGTCGCCACGCCCAGGCCTAGGGGAGGAGCGGTGCTAGCTCGATGTCGTGGGCGGTGCTGCCCAAGCCGCGATCTCTGGGAGGTTTTTTTTTCTTTTGTTCATTCCTGCGCAGAGATTACGAAAGGCCTCGAGGGGGTGTATAAAAATTGTGACACCTTTGCCTTAGTGCTTGTGCCCCCAACTTATGTTGTGCTTGCGTCTCTTGCTCGGGCTTGGTTCCCCCCTTTTACTCTCGCAGTCGCTTAGTGCTCTACGCCGACAGGACCCAGTCCCCAGGCAAGCTTCAGCCATCACTGGTATGCCAGGTCGCGATGCTGTGGTCAAGGCTAGGAGGTGAGCGGCCCAAGGTCCGGTAAGAGCCCCTGAGGCACGGTGCTCAGGAGGTCCCCTTTAGCATGCAAGCAGCTCCCAAAAGACTAAGAGGGAAGTTTTCCTTGCTTGAGCGAAATCGCATGAGGCGAAAATGCTAGTAATGGGGTCCACACCTATGCGTGTGAGGTGACTTATCTTGGCGAGCCTACACGGTCTCCTTGCCACGAGGGCGAGCTTCTCGTACGACGTAGGCCACGCCTTTCTCCCGACGGTGCCCCCCTTTCTTTTGCAGGGCCCCTACCGACTCCATCTCCCCCGCTCGTCAAGGTGCTCTACGACCTCGGGATCCGGCTGTCGAGCGAGGCTCGGCCGCCGCTGGTATGCCAGGTCGTGATGCCGTGGTCAAGGCCAGGGGTGAGGGCTCGAGGGCCGGTAGGAGCCCCTGAGGCGCGGTGCTCAAGGGCCCCCCTTTAACGTGCAAGCGATCTGCGTGAGAGAGGAGCGGCATGCCCCGCGAGGGCGCCTGAGACGGGCCGAGCCCCTTGGCACGTGGCACGGTGCTGGCGAGGCCACCCGCAGTCCTTTCTCCAGGGGGGTTCCTGCGATTTAGCCATAAAACACAACAGGCAGCCGCACTTGCTATCCTGCCCGCAATCTTTCCGCGAGAAGACGAAGGCACTAAGGACCCGGTGAGGTGACGTGCGCGGGGCTGTCCGCGAGCTAGAGCTCGGTCTCTTAGATTTGTCAATGCTGCAGGGATGGACCTGAGCACAGACTCCGTGCTAGCAGCCCCCGTTGCAAGACGAGCGGGAGGCGGATCAGCAACGCGCGGATCGCAAGAGGCAACACCACAGGTAACGAGTCAATAGGCGTAACTTTAACCACCATAATAACTTGAGCATGCATAACTGATCAAGGGTAAATGAATCAAAATGACACACTACGGGGCTAGGCCCTGGCAGCCTGAGGATGATGCAGCCCGAGGGGCGCCCTCAGTTTGAACAAACCAAAAAGTCACCTCGCACCATCGTTGTAGAAGCGTTGAAGTAGCTGAAGACGCATACTGTAGAGATCGCTCATCACGAGCCGACCGGCTCCTGAGTCCCGGGGGGCTTCGGAGGTCCGGGGGGCTCGCGTGGGTCTGTCACCTCCTCGATCAGGACCGCCAGCGCCTGGCCTCGTGAGCCGCCAAGGCTCCCTGCATGAGGCGCTGGTATGAGGCGGCCACATTCAGCAGGCCGAATGGCATATGGATGTAGCTGCAGGGGTAGCCCCCACTCCGGCCGACGCGGGACGACCAGAAGAGGTCTTGCAAAGCAGCCCTGTTGAGGCCTGGGATGTTGATGCAGACGCGTAGTTTGCCACCCATGTCAGGGGTGGCAGCCGCACTGGATGACGCGGGGCAATGCTCGCCATGCATGGCTCGCACTTCCTGAAGCTCCTCGATTGCCTTGGTGATGAACTCCTGAGTGCCGGGCGCCTGGCGCCTTGCTCACCGGGGCGCACGTCGAAGCATGCTCCCACGTGGTGCCCGAACGCCTCCCTCATGATGCTGGTCAGGTCAGAGGCCCTCCAGATGAGAGCCCTCGAGCCCGTCCTGAGAGGGGCGCCGGGCGCGCCTTCCTATGCAAGAGGGAAGGGCGCCCAGCAGTGGGCACGGGGCCTGAGGACGACCGTCGGGCGCCCCAGCCTCCTGACGGCCCTTTGGGAGGAGCTGCTTCTTCTTCTTGGGGATGGCCTCAGGAGGCAGGATGGCACCCTCGCCATCTGAGTTCTCGACCGCCGCAACTTGGTAGGCGCGCTCGAGGGAGCACACCGCATCCTTTTCATCGCAAGGTACTGTGAGGACACCACCTCTTCCTGGCATCTTGAGGACGTTGTAGCCTTGGTGAGTTACCGCCATGAACTTGGCGAGGGCCGAATACCCGAGGATGGCATTGTACGGGAGGTGAATGTGGGTGACGTCGAAGTCGATGAGCTCGGTGTGGTAGTTGTCGCGCTTGCCGAAGGTGACAGGGAGGCAAATCTGCCCTATGGGGACGGTGGAGCCATCGGTCACCCCTGAGAAGGGCTTGGTGAGCAAAAGCTGATCATAGGGCACTTGGAGCGTCTCGAATGTCTCGACGGAAAGAACACTGAGCCCCGCGCCACCGTCGATGAGAGTTTTGGTGACGAGGACGTTGCTGATGGTCGGCGCGCAGAGCATCGGGAGCGTGCTAGCGGCGGCTGAGCACTTGAGCTGGTCCGTAGAGTCGAAGGTGATGGCGTACTTGGACCACCTGAGGGGATGCGACGCCTCAATCTTGGGAAGGGCCGCATTCACCTCGCAAGCAAACTGCTTGAAGATGCGATGAGAGGCGGGGGCCTGAGCACCACCCAGGATTCAAGCGATCCCGCGTGGCTCCTGGAAGCCCCCAGCCCCATCATCTCGGCGGTTGTCGTCATTTCTTCTTGGAGGCGGCGACAGCGGAGGAAGGCTAGCTTTGCCCTGAGGACGGTCCTCGCAGGGCTGGTCACGCCAGGGGCTGTCACGAGGCTGGCCCTGCCAGCGGTCCTCACGAGGCTGATCGCGCCAGTCCTGGTGGGGGTCGCGATTGTCCCAGCGGCCTCCACCGTGGCCTCCTCCGCGGCCGTAGCCATAGTCGTTGCGCTCGGGACGACGGCCAAGGTGCCCGTCACAGATTGCCCTGAGCTCCTGGCAGTCATTGGTGTTGTGGCTGTGGACATTGTGGAAGACGCAAAACGGGCGGCTACCCCTGGAGGGTTCGGCGTGGTCGCAGCCGCGCTTCATCTAAGGTTCAGCCGCGAGCACAGCGGGGCCCTTGCGCTTTACCTCCATAGCCTTCACCTTCTTGTCTTCAGGATTGACCTCCAGAAGCTCCAGCTGGGAGAGACAACCTTCCTCTACCCTCGCGCACCTGACGGCCATGTTGAACATCTCCAGAGCCGAGCACAAGTCCTCATGTATGGCAAGCTCCTCCTTCATCTTGACATCCCGGACGCCCTCGGAGAACGCCGAAATGATGGCCTCGTCCGACACCTTCAGAATCTTGAGGCGAACGTTCGTGAAGCACTGTATGTACTTGTGCAAGGTCTCGCCCGGCTACTGCTTTATGCGCCGCAGGTCGCCTGCTGCAGGAGCGCGGTCGTGAGTGCACTGGAAGTCGGCGATGAAGCGCTCGCGGAGCTCGTCCCAGGAGGAGATCGAGCCCACCGGGAGGTTCAGGAGCCAAGAGCGGGCGTCGTCCTTGAGGGCCTTGGGGAACCAGTTTGCCATGACCTTCTCGTTGCCATTTGTCGCCTCGATGCTCAGCTCATAGAGCTGGAGGAACTCAGCGGGGTTGGGGGTGCCGTCGTAGCGTGGTGGCAGATCTGGCTTGAACTTGCCGGGCTAGACGACATAGCGTAACTCCGAGGTGAAAGCACGACAGTCTACCGCACTCACAGGGGCCGGTCGCATGGGAAGAGCTTGGTCTTGGCACCCGCGTGCCACCGCCTCTGGCGGCGCGCGGTCTTGACGCGGCGGCGCTGGGAGCGCACGAGCCTCTCCTTGGGGCCGCTGCACCACCTGGCAGCTTTCTTCATCACGCGTCGGTGCTCTACGCGGTAGGTCGCGCTGGGGTGCCTCACGCCTGGGCTCGGGGTCTGCACCGTGTAGAGGAGGAGGGGGAGGCGCGCCGTGAGCCACGTCGCCCGCCAGGGACGGCGGAGGACGAGGCGAACGGGACGGTGCAGGGGCCTCGCCGGCGGTGTTGACGAGCTCGGCGATGCGGGCGAGCCAGTCGTCGCAGAGGTCATTGGCCGGACGATAGCGCAGAAGCTCACGCGTCATGAGCAGTGCAGCCTGCGTGTTCGCCAGCCCGCGACGAACGTGAGAAGACGATGCCACGACTGGAGTTGGTGATGGGGTCGCGGTGCGGCCGTCCCGGCGCACGGACGGTGGCAGCGATGAGTGTCGGTGTCAAAACCGGCAGATCTCAGGTAGGGGGTCCCAAGATGTGTGTCTAAGGATCGATGGTAACAATGGACAATGGGGACACGATGTTTACCCAGGTTCGGGCCCTCTTAATGGAGGTAAAACCCTACGTCCTGCTTGATTGTATTCGATGAGTATAGGGGTTACAAGAGTTGATCTACCTCGAGATTGTAATGGCTAAACCCTAGTTGTCTAACCTATGATTATTCTGATGGCCTCTACAGACTAAACCCCCAGGTTTATATACACACCGGAGGGGCCTAGGGTTGTACAGAGTCGGTTCGCAGAGGAAGGAAATAACACAACCGGACACAAAACTTGCCACCCACGCATATGGGAGTCCTGCCCGGACACGGGGGATAGTCTTCTGCTTTATCTTCACGGCCAATCAGTCCGGCCCATATCGAATAGTCCGGACACCCGAGGACCCCCTAATCCAGGACTCTCTTAGTAGCCCCTGAACCAGTCTTCGATGACGATGTGTTCGGCACGCGGATTATCTTCGGCTTTGCAAGGCGGGTTCCTTCTCCTGAATACTTTAAGTCAGCTTCGTGCATAGAGGAACTATATCCGGCTCTGCACAATTAATACAACCCTTAGCCACGAAGGCAAGATGTCAAAATAGGAACAGTGTCTTTTACTGACAACTTTTTCGGTGAAGCGTCACACTTGACTCTTTAACATTTCGAACCATTTTCACGCCTCCCGTTTCGCGCTTGGAGGCCTAGCCCTCATTGGCACGTCCCGTCATAATAGAGATCATGCCCGTCCATGACGGGATTCTCATCAATGTGGTTTGGGTAACCAAACCACGCCTTACGCACGATCTCGTTGGGAACAGGCGAGGTTTATGGCTTGAGAAGGGGACGTTTGGTATTTTCACCGTCTATAAGAGGATAAAGATCCCTCCTTTTTCCCCATGCCTTCTTCCAGCTCATGTCTTCCAACCTCCAAGCTCCAGCGCCCACAACTTCGATCTCTCCAGCCACAGCCACCCTCCCCAGCAATGCCCGGGTCCAGTTCCAAGGGCAAGTGAGAGGCCTCCTCCGTCACCGAGAAGGACATCAAGGATCTCCGGAGCGCGGGCTATCTGCCCGCAGATATCGCGCATAGGCTCCCTGACAAAGATCAGGTTATCCCTACTCCGGAGCCTGGTGAGAGGGTCGTGTTCATCCCCCATTTCCTTCGAGGGCTAGGGTTTCCCCTCCACCCCTTCGTCCGAGGCCTCATGTTCTACTACGGGTTAGATTTCCACGATCTAGCCCCAAATTCCTTCCTCCACATATCAGCGTTCATCATTGTGTGCGAGGCTCTTCTCCGCATTCCCCAACACTTTGGCCTGTGGCTCAAGGTCTTCAATCTGAAGCCGAAGGTGGTTAACGGCCAGCATACGAACTGTGGCGGGGCTATGGTAAGCAAGCTCCCCAATGCTGTCTGGCCCAAAGGGGCATTTGTGGAGACAGTCAAGGTGTGGCAACAGGAGTGGTTCTACATCACCGAACCACGTGACGCCAACTGGGCGGCCACGCCTGACTTTAGATCCGGACCCCCCACGAGACTCACCTCATGGACAACCAAGGGCCTTGATTGGGGGTCCAAACCGGAGGTGCAAATGCTACAAAAGCGCATCTCCAACATGTTAGGTGCAAACACCGGTCTCACAAATGTGATTCAGGTGATGCTCTTCCGCCGCACTCTTCCCTGCCAACTCCGGGCCTCCCCCATGTGGGAGTTCAATCCGGAGGAGCCACGGACCCTGAAGCGCTTCTTCGGCACCACACACGAAGACATATGGAAGCAGCACTTCAAGGCCCAGAAAACGTGGCCGAAGAAGACCGAGGACATCGGAATCAACATCGAGAACCCGGCCTCAGCGGTAAGCTTAACTTTTTCGAAGATTTATCTGGTCAATACTTCAGATATAATGTAGATTACCTTGCCTGCCTTCCGTATAGGGCTGGACAGCAAAGGCGGAGCTGATCAATTGTCCGGCACCGCTGCCTGAGAACCCGGCCACACCCCAGCTAACGGAGATGCTGGTCCCGACGCCCTATCAGGTGCCGGAGAAGAAGGCCAAGAAGAAGAAGGGCAAGGAGGCCAAGGGTGGCCCCCGCCACAAAGGTCCTTTGGACGCAGTGTCCGGAGAGACCGAAGCCCTCTCTTCCCATGAAGAAGACGAGGAAGAAGAGGAGGAGGAGGTGGAAAGCGACTCCCCTCATAAGGGGAAGAAGAAGAAGAAGGGGGCGGCCTCCAAAGACCCGGAGGGCGAAGCGCCCAAAAGAGGGAAGGTGACCCTCCCGGATAGTTCGGACTTAGAGTCCGAACTAGTCCCCAAGAGACCTCCCAGGGTGAAGCCCCTGGCCAAATCGTAAGTATTCAGAAACTTACTCATATATCTTCGGTCTACTTGCTGTTATTGTATAAGTTATTTTTGTTATTCGCCTTTCAGCCCTCCCCGTGAGCTTTGATACGTCTCCAACGTATCTACTTTTCCTAATGCTTTTCCTCTTGTTTTGGACTCTAATTTGCATGATTTGAATGAAAATAACCCCGGACTGACGCTGTTTTCAGCAGAACTACCATGGTGTTATTTTTGTGCAGAAATAAAAGTTCTCGGAATGGAATGAAACTTTGCGAGGAATTTTTATACAAAATAAGAGAATTTCTGGAGCCAAGAGCCGCCTGAGGGGGGCACAACCCACCAGGGCGCGCCTGCCCCCCCAGGCGCGCCCAGGTGGGTTGTCCCCACCTGGTGGCCCCGCAGACCCTGAAACCGATGCTATAAAATCCTATTTTTCTAGAAAAAAATCGGAGAGAAAGAATTATCGCGCTTCGCGAGATGGAGCCACCGCCGTCTCCTGTTCTTCATCGGGAGCCAGATCTGGAGTCCGTTTGGGGCTCCGTAGTGGGGGATCTTCGATCTTCGTCATCACCAACCCTTCTCCATCGCCAATTCCATGATGCTCCCCACCGGGAGTGATTAATTCCTTTGTAGGCTCGCTGGTCGGTTAGGAGTTGGATGAGATTCATCATGTAATCGAGTTAGTTTTGTTAGGGCTTGATCCCTAGTATCCATTATGTTCTGAGATTGATGTTGCTATGACTTTGCCATGCTTAATGCTTGTCACTTTGGGCCCGGGTGCCATGATTTCAGATCTGAACCATTTATGTTATCACCATTATATCTATGTTCTAGATCCGATCTTTCAAGTTATAGTTACCTACTACGTGTTATGATCCGGCAACCCCCGAGTGACAATAGTCGGGACCACTCCCGGTGATGACCGTAGTTTGAGGAGTTCATGTATTCACCGTGTGTTAATGCTTTGTTTCAGTTCTCTATTAAAAGGAGGCCTTAATATCCCTTAGTTTCCAATATGGACCCTGCTGCCACGGGAGGGTAGGACAAAAAATGTCATGCAAGTTCTTTCCATAAGCACGTATGACTATTTACGGAATACAAGCCTACATTATATTTATGAACTGGAGCTAGTGCCGTATCGCCCTAGGTTAGAACTGTCTCATGGTGAATATCATCCAACAAATTACAGATCCAATGCCTACGAATTTATCTTATATTGTTTCTGCTAAGTTACTACTGCTGTCACTGTTGCACTTGCTACAATATCACTGCTATCACTATTACCGTTACCATTGCTGCTGCTACTATTATCAAAACTATCATACTACTTTGCTACTGATCACTTTGCTGCAGATAATTAATCTCCAGGTGTGGTTGAATTGACAACTCAGCTGCTAATACTTACAAATATTCTTTGGCTCCCCTTGTGTCGAATCTATAAATTTGGGTTGAATACTCTACCCTTGAAAACTATTGCGATTCCCTATACTTGTGGGTTATCAAGACCTTTTTCTGGCGCCGTTGTCGGGGAGCATAGCTATATTTGTTGAGTCACTTGGATTATTATCAATTATTCACTATGAAGAATCCGAAGGATGCTTAGACTAAGATTTTTCCCTCTAAGACAAGGGGTGGTAAGGAACTGCCATCCAGCTCCGCTTTAGATTCACCTTCTGTTATAAGTAAACTTGCAACACCACCACATGCTACTAATCCTGATATGTCGCAAGTTATTGATGATGCTACTTCTGCTATGAATGATGCTTATGATGATGCTAGTACCTTGCTTGATGATGATGTGCCATTAGGTTAATTTCTTGATGAACAAATTGCTAGAGTAAGACAACATGATGTTGTTGAATCTGATGATGAGCTTGAAACTGAAAATCTTGAAACACCCACTAGAACTAGCCCTCCTAGATATGAATTGCCTAAGGTACCGGAAGGTTATGTTATGAATGAGGAGACAACTAGAGATATTCTTGCTTGTAAGGATAGAGATGATCTAGAGAAATTATTATGCAAGTATAAAGAAAAATCTCTGAATGCTAGAATGCAATATGATCCTAAGTTTGCTACCTCACCTATCTTTATTGATGATAAGGATTATGAATTCTCTGTCGACACAGAGTTAATTACTTTGGTTGAATCTGATCCTTTCCATGGTTATGAAACTGAGACTGTTGTGGCACATCTTACTAAGTTGAATGACATAGGCACCCTTTTTACTCATGATGAGAAAACTCGCTATTACTATATTCTCAAATTATTTCCGTTCTCATTAAATGGTGATGCTAAAGCTTGGTACAATACTCTTGCTCCTGGTTGTGTGCGTAGTCCCCAGGATATGATTTATTACTTCTCTTAAAAAATATTTTCCTGCTCATAAGAAACAAGCTGCCTTACAGGAAATATTTAACTTTGTGTAAATTGAAGAAGAGAGTCTCCCACAAGCTTGGGGGAGGCTTTGCCAGTTACTTAATGCTTTGGCTGATCATCCTCTTAAGAAAAATGAAATACTTGATATCTTCTATAACGGACTAACCGATGCTTCTAGGGATTTCCTAGATAGTTGTGCTGGTTGTGTTTTCAGGGAACGAACTATTGGACAAGCTGAAGAATTATTGAATAACATATTGAAAAACTATGATGATTGGACTCTTCCTAAACCACCATCTAAACCCACTCCGAAGAAGAGGGGCATTTTATATCTCAGTCCCGAAGATATGCAAGAGGCAAAGAAATCTATGAAGGAAAAAGGTATTAAAGCTGAGGATGTCAAAAATTTACCTCCTATTGAAGAAATACATGGGCTTGATACACCACCACTGCCTAAGGTGGTAGAGGTAAATTCTCTAATGAAATTCAATGATAATGATAATCCTCTCAATATGCACCCTAGCCAATGCCTTCATGAGTTTGAAAACTACATTAGGAAACAAGATCACTTCAATGCAAATGTTATGAAACAATTAAAATACAATTCTGACATGATTGCTCGCTTGAGTGACTTGTTATTTAGAATCTCAAATGATGTTAGAGGTGTGGGAAAGCATGCTTCTATGGTACAAACCTAGTTAGAACAAGTTGCTAAATCTCAAAGAGAATTGCTTGTTGAAATGAATAACAACATACATGACTTTGCTGTTAGAGTTGCAAGTAGAGGAGGTAAAATGACTCAGGAACCACTCTATCCTGAGGGACACCCAAAAAGAATTGAACAGGATTCACAAAGGAACAACACCACTGCACCTGGTCCTTCTAAAAAGAAAAAGAAAAAGAAAAATGATAGGACTTTGCATGCCTCTAGTGAACCTGAAGTAGAGAAACCTCCTGATAATGATAATGATGTTTCTATTTCTGATGCTGAAACTCAATCTGGTAATGAACATTCACCTTCTGATAATGAAAAAGATAATGATGAGGTTCATGAAGAAACTCAAACAAATAATAAAGAACCAGACAATGATGTTGAGATAGAACTAGCTGTTGATCTTGATAACCCACAACCCAAGAATGCAAGATATGATAAAAGAGACTTTGTTGCTAGAAAACACGGTAAGGAAAGAGAACCGTGGGTTCAAAAACCTATGCCTTTTCCACCTAAGACAACTAAAAAGAAAGATGATGAAGAATTTGAACGCTTTGCTGAAATGCTGAGGCCAGTCTTTTTGCTTATTCGCTTGACTGATATCTTGAAAATGCCTCCTTATGCAAAGTACATGAAGGACATCATCATTAATAAGAGAAAAATACCGGAAGCTAAAATCTCCACCATGCTTGCTAATTACACTTTTAAGGATGGAGTACCTAAAAAACTTAGCGATCCGGGAATACCAACTATACCTTGCTCCATCAAAAAGAATTATGTCAAAACTGCTTTATGTGATTTGGGAGCTGGTGTTAGTGTTATGCCTTTCTCTTTATATAAAAGACCTGATTTGAATAAATCACACCTACTAAAATATCTTTGCAAATGGCTGACAAATCAACTGCCATACCTATCGGTATTTGTGAGGATGTGCCCGTTGTTGTTGCTAATGTTACTATTTTGACTGACTTTGTTATACTTGAGATGCCCGAGGACGACAACATGTCGATTATCCTTGGTAGACCCTTCTTGAATACTGCAGGGGCTGTTATTGATTGCAATAAAAGCAAGGTCACTTTTCATATCAATGGTAATGAGCATACGGTGCACTTTCCGAAGAAACAATTCCAAGTGAATGGTATTAATGTTATTGAAAAATCTCCGACAATCACTATTGGAAGTTTTCAACTACCTCTACCTACTACCAAAAAGAAGTATGAAATGCTTATTGTTGGGGACATTCATATCCCCGTTGAGGTAACTTAGTGATTTATGAAAGTTCTTCGGTTTCATGCTAATCGAAAGTGGTTGTTAATAAGACTTGATCAACCTTATTAATGGATCATTTTTGAGAGGTATGAAGTTGATGAATTTAGTGAGCACTACCTTCTGTCCCTACCTTTTATTTTCTGTTCCTATTAGTTAAATAAAATAAAATGCCATGTTTTGTCTGTTTTCCGATTTTTCCCGTGCAATAAAAAAAGACCCAAAAATAAAAGTTCTCAGAATGCCCAGAAAATTTAATACGATTTTTTTCTGATTATTTAAGAATTTCTGGTGTTAATAATATCAGAGGGAGGTGCACCAGGTGGGCACAACCCACCTGGGCGCGCCAGGACCCCCAGGCGCGCCCTGGTGGGTTGTGGTCCCCACATGGGCCCCCTCACTTATCTCTTCATCCCACATCTTCACTTACCTCCAGAAAAAAATCTCCATTGCTCTCTCTCTCGTGTTCTTGCTCCCGAAACCGCGGATTTCGATCTCTTTGCTCGAAGCTCCATTTCCAAAGCTGTTTCAGGGAATTGTTGCTTGAAAATTGTATGCGAATATGATGAACCTCTTTGGAAGGAGTTCTTCGAGGAGGAGATCCTCGGGGGCATCTTCTAGTGACAGCTCCGCTCGTCGGTCTTATGTTGAACCAAGTGAAAGTTCCATACGAGATGCCACCACCAAAACATGCTTATGGCCATGCGATGATTATATGGTGAGTGTGGGCATTAAGGAGGAATTTGAGCAATATGTTCACAATGCCGACCTCGGTCCCTACATATCAGATAAGTACAATCAACACCACACTCTCACTGAATCATTTGTCAAAGGATTTAAATTCCATCCCCGTGAGTCTAGGGTGTCATTTAAACTGTATGAAAATTCATTTACCTTATCACTAGAAAGTTTTGCTCATCACTGCAAAATTCCATTCTAGGGTTCACTTGATGAACCACCAAGAGCTGAGTTCGAAACATTTTTGTCTAGCCTTTGCTATGGTGAGAATAGGGGAGTGACGCAAGGTAGAATAAAGAGCATTCATTTTCCCGCAATTCAATACCTTGCATTATTCACTGGGAAATGTATTGTAGGCAAACAAGATTGTAGTACACTTTGTGTTCCATACTTGAGCCTCTTACGCGCCGCTCTCACCGGTGACAAAAGTTATAATCTTGGAGCGATTGTTGCACGTAGGTTGCAGCACAACGCTAATAGTGGTTATTTTTGTGGTGGAATTTATGCCACACGCTTAGCGAGAGAGCTGGGTGTTTCACCTTTACCATATGACCCTATTTTACCCACGCAATATTTAGACTTTGATGCTGTGAAGCGTCATAAGATCCTTAAGGCTAAACCTGATAATTTCACCTACAAGTTGTTGTTTAACCAAGAGTCCATCGTATACACATATTTTTCTACGCCTGCTCTCTTTGATTATCGCAGTAGGGGAAGATATTTTGTTCTTGAGAGCAAGGCCCGAGCCCACAACACGGCGGTTGTGGCTGCCCGGCAGGCTGAGACATCCGAACCAAGAGCCTCCATGAGCTACCACTCCTACTACTATCCAGGCTATTGACTGATTACCAAGCTAGGCCAAAAGCCTAAGCTTGGGGGAGTACGTGTTTCTCACCGACATTACATTCATGTTCACACATTTCAATTGTCGGTGTTCACACTTTTCATTGTATTATCCATGCTTAAATTTATTTTCTTGCTTTCTTCTTGTGTGTTTGAAAAACTTTGAGAAAATCCAAAAATATTTCTAGCTTCTTTTTGCTTTTTCTTTCTAGAGTAGTTAGCTGTAGCACTAAAAAGAAAACCCAAAAATATTTCCTTGTTCTTCTTTTGCTTGTTGGGAGCTTTCCCGTGCAAATATTTTTCTCGTTTTTGCTTTTCCCTTTTTATTTGCTTCTTTCGAATAAAACCAAAAATAACTCCAAAAATATTTCAGTGTGTTTCTCTGAATTTCTTTTCTTTCTTTCAAGTCGTACCAAGGAGAAGACCACGATGAAAATGTTGAGTGGCTCTCATATGCATAATTGTTGATTTAACAAAGAACCCATTTTACCTTGTCTTCTCCTGTTGAATAAATGTTTGCAGATTCCAGCTTAGTCCATGGCACTCTTGCACTATTATTATTTTCATATCGTTCGGTCGTGCAAGTGAAAGACAATAATGACGATATTCGATGAACTGGCCGTGGCAGAGAGAAACGGGTATGAACTCGACTTGTTCTGTTTTTGTAAATATGTTTAACCTAGTATCCATTATTCAGCCCATTATGATTAAATATGTTTGCAATGACAATTAGAGATTATAGTTTCTCATGCCATGCATAAGTAGCTGGGAGTGAATAATGATTTATCTTGGATATCAACATTGCGTTAAGATGATTGTGATGTAGTATGATGATACGGTATCCTCCTCTGAACGTTCGAGTGGCTTGACTTGGCACATGTTCATGCATGTAGTTGAATCAAAACCAACATAGCCTCTATGATATTTATGTTCATGGTGTTCATATCCTACTCATGCTAGTGTCCAATGTTACTTATGCATAATGCATGTTCATGACCGTTGTTGCTCTCTAGCTGGCCGCTTCTCAACCTATTTGCTAGCCTTCACCTGTACTAAGTGGGAATTCTGTTTGTACATCCACAGCCTGAAACCCAAGTTATTCCAGATGAGTCCACCATACCTACCTCTATGCGGTATTACCCTGCCGTCCTAAGTAAATTTGCATGTGCCACCTCTAAAAACTTCAAATAAATATCCTTTTTGTGTGCCTGGATCGTTCATGGAACGATAGGAGGTAGTCGGTATCTTCCATGCTAAGCGAGTTATTCTCAGGTCGAGTGTTTATTCACTCACCATCGCACGAGGAAAGGGCGGTAATAGGGATTCCCAGTCCCGAACTCAAAAATGCAAATAATTAAACAAAACTCCCTCGGGACTGTCGTTGGTATGGACGGCACCCGTTGTTTCAGACAAGCCGTGGAGTGTGATTGATGATGGAGGGGGAGTAAACCTTTACTTTTATCGCTTGGGAACCGCCACTAGCGCGCTTAGCATGGAAGATGTTGATAGCTGATGGTCGTGAAGTAAATGAGATGGGTGCATGTCTCAAAATATCATTTACCTCTATTTTAAAAACTTGAGCTCTGGCACCTCTGCAAAGGGACTATCTATTTACTTTCATGTTGTGTCATCACCTTCTTAAATAAGTGCCAGAACCTGAGAGCACTGCTGTCATGCTTATGCATTGTGTGTAGCTAATGTTGGGTGCATCATGACTGGATCTTTTCTACCATGAATTACAATGTTTAGTCGCTGCTTGAACTTTGGAGGTGCTCTGCATTTATGTTTTGTGGTCTCAGAAAGGGCTAGCGAGATACCACTATTGTCATATTATATCATGGTTGTTTTGATAACGTGTTGCCATTTGAGATATCTTATTATTGCTCACTAGCTGATTATGTCATTGATAGGAGTTAATATAATTTTTAAGAGTTATTGTCGACATGGTTAGTTATAATTTTGGCTGAAAACCTGGGTGCTGTTTAAGCTTATTTATGCAAACAAGAGCAAAAGAGTTCGTAAAAGTTTTTCTTTTTCACTTTCAGTTTATCAACTGAATTGCTTGAGGACAAGCAAAGGTTTAAGCTTGGGGGAGTTGATACATCTCCGACGTATCTACTTTTCCTAATGCTTTTCCTCTTGTTTTGGACTCTAATTTGCATGATTTGAATGAAACTAACCCCGGACTGACGCTGTTTTCAGCAGAACTACCATGTTGTTGTTTTTGTGCAGAAATAAATTTCTCGGAATGGAACGAAACTTTGCGAGGAATTTTTATACAAAATAAGAGAATTTCTGGAGCCAAGAGCCACCTGAGGGGGGCACCTGGGTGGGCACAACCCACCAGGGTGCGCCTGCCCCACCAAGCGCGCCAAGGTGGGTTGTCCCCACCTGGTGGCCCCGTAGACCCTGAAACTAATGCTATAAAATCCTATTTTTCCAGAAAAAATCAAAGAGAAAGAATTATCACGTTTCGCGAGATGGAGCCGCCGCCGTCTCCTGTTCTTCATCGGGAGGCCAGATCTGGAGTCCATTTGGGGCTCCGGAGAGGGGGATCTTCGATCTTCGTCATCACCAACCCTTCCCCATCGCCAATTCCATGATGCTCCCCACCGGGAGTGAGTAATTCCTTCATAGGCTCGCTGGTCGGTGAGGAGTTGGATGAGATTCATCATGTAATCGAGTTAGTTTTGTTAGCGCTTGATCGCTAGTATCCATTATGTTCTGAGATTGATGTTGCTATGACTTTGCCATGCTTAATGCTTGTCACTTTGGGCCCGGGTGCCATGATTTCAGATCTGAACCGCCTATGTTATCACCATTATATCTATGTTCTAGATCCGATCTTGCAAGTTATAGTCACCTACTACGTGTTATGATCCGGCAACCCCGGAGTGACAATAGTCGGGACCACTCCCGGTGATGACCGTAGTTTGAGGAGTTCATGTATTCACCGTGTGTTAATGCTTTGTTCCGGTTCTCTATTAAAAGGAGGCCTTAATATCCCTTAGTTTCCAATATGGACCCCGCTGCCACGGGAGGGTAGGACAAAAGATGTCATGCAAGTTCTTTCCATAAGCACGTATGACTATTTACGGAATACATGCCTACATTATATTTATGAACTGGAGCTAGTGCTGTATCGCCCTAGGTTATAACTGTCTCATGATGAATATCATCCAACAAATTACCGATCCAATGCCTACAAATTTATCTTATATTGTTTCTGCTAAGTTACTACTGCTTTCACGGTTGCACTTGCTACAATATCACTGTTACCGTTACCATTGCTGCTGCTACTATTATCAAAACTTTCATACTACTTTGCTACTGATCACTTTGCTGCAGATAATTAATCTCAAGGTGTGGTTGAATTGACAACTCAGTTGCTAAAACTTACAAATATTCTTTGGCTCCCCTTGTGTCGAATCTATAAATTTGGGTTGAATACTCTACCCTCGAAAACTGTTGCGATCCCCTATACTTGTGGGTTATCAAGCTTCCGCAAACCCCATTATCGGAGGGGAACTCTCTGCCACCCGAAATGGCAGAGAGTGACACGCCACCACGAGCCCCCTCACCTATCACCATGGAGGACACCGAGGTGTCATCCCGAAGGATCTCTCTTGGCAGAGGAAGGGCGAACAAGGCCGTCGAGAAAGCGCCCGTGGTTAATACCTCGGTCGCCGAAGACCTAGGTGAGGCGACCCCTATGACAACCAACGGTGGGGACCCCCAACAATCCGGGCCCCAGCCGGACACCATTCCGGAGACCAACACGGCTCCGGGATTGGATAAGCAGCCTGCTTTGAAAGAGGGGGGAGGAGCGTCAGCTCCATCGGCGACCTTCACTAATCCGGAAATGCCCAACGCTCTGGATGAAGCACTGCAGCGTGCTTCCATCGTGGTGGAGCACCGCACCCTGATGGGTGCGGTGATGGAGAAGGTTCAGTCTGCTAAGAGCGGACTGAACGAAGCCTTCACCAGCCTACTGACAGGCTTTGAGGTATGCGACGTAATGTTCTAAAAACTTTTCATATGGAGGAATATACCTGTGTATAGACAGTAGCCCCTGAGGCTCTGTTCGGTTAAAAGAAACCGAACAGAGGATCCATATAGTATTCGGGAGAGTTAACCTGATGTGCTGTTATTGTAACAGGCTTTCCTGTTGGCAGCAACCGCCCAGGCCGCAGAAATTTCCGAACTCAATCGGAAGCTTCAGGTGGCCGATGAGGAAATCGACCGCATTAATAAGCGGTTCGATGAGACGCAAGGTATGCGTATAATGTTAGAAGTATATTTTGATATCAGAAGTGATATGTATATTTAGAGATTAACTCATGGAATGCCTTGATTATAATCATAGCTGGCGCAGCTGAGGTCGAGACCCTCAAAGGCGCCCTTGCCCAGGCCAAAAAAGAGGCAGAGGCGAATAAGGCAGCCGCTGACAAGGCGGCTACCGAACTGAAGACCGAGCAAGATGCCCGCCGCCAACATGAAGCTCGGGTGGCCGAAGTAGAGCAGGAGCTGAAGGATGCCATCAGCAAATGCGAAACTTTAGAGCAGAAGACTTCGGACCATTCGACCGAGATCACCAAGGCTCTCCATGATGCCAAAGAGGCATGGATCGAGTCCCGGAGTGCTCGTGAAGAGATCCATCAGGCGAGGCAGATAGCGGCTGGTAAGGCCTTTATTTTGTAGAGTATCTTTGGAGGTCAGAGGTTTGCTTTGCTCACCCGAGTATGGAGTTCTCCAGGCGTGTTTGCGGATCTTCCGAGGAGCGCCGCCGATGCCGCACAGTTCTTCCGAGCCCAAGAGGGGAACTCGACCGAGAAGCTGTTCTGGTCGCATTTTCTCGCGCCGGAACACCCGACACCTCTGAACGACCAGCTGAAGCAGCTGACGGAGCTGCATAGGGTGGCAGGTTTGGCCATGAAGGACCTGATAGTCCAGCTCTGGCCTGCCGAGCCAATCCCTAGTAGCTACTTCGGTTTGGTGAAGCGGCTTGTCGACGCGCGGCCTCGGATTGATGCATTGAAGCACTCGGCCTGCATAGAGGGTGCCCGGATGGCCTTCGCCCGCGTCAAGATGCAATGGAAAAAGATGAAGGCCACCGAAGTGGCAACCGCAGGCCCGCCCGAAGGAAAAGATCACCGAAAGCCGGAGAGTTACTTCGATGACGTCCTAGAAGGAGCCCGAGTGATCGAGGGTCAATGCTCGAAGGACGTAATATTTGATTGAGTTTGTTCGGGTTGTACAAACAATGTGATGAACCCAAGCTGTTTATATATCTATGTTTGCGCCTTTTGTTTCAAGTGATTTTTCCTCCTGTGTGGCCGTTTATTGTTTTATTTCTGAAAGTTGCCAGTCGTCGACTTCAGCCCCCATGTAGATGCTACAGGGGTGTTCGGCGTAACACATGACCACACTTTATCCAACGTCTTGGTCCGTAAAGGAGGTGTCAGCATGGTGAACCAGGCAATCAAACTATGCGGCTTTATTACTTTCACTTAGCCATAGGAGTTTGACTGTGGAGCTAAGTACTAGCCCCTGGTGCGTGTGCGGCTATCCGAACTACGGTGCCTTTTCCACGCGGCTGGACGAAGACCAGCCCCTCGTATAACACGGAGTGAATCGCTAATGATTTGTAGTATAATACTAAGTCGCCAAATCGCCGACCAGCTTGCGCTTATCATGACAGTCAGTTTTCGGCTTTCTCTACTAAGGTACTTGACCGGACGAACCAGAAATACAATCGCAGTAGTTCTCCCTTTACTACCTTAGCCAAACGAGCGGAACGTAAGGTGGTAAGCACAGGAGCCGGGCAACCCAACTATAGACCAAAGACATGATTCGGAGCCGATGCATATAATGCAATATCCGGGACGCCGAAGAGTACCCTATAGGTGTTCGGACTTTGAAATGTGCAGGACCGAATACAGCCCCCGTTGTTAAGGCCGGACTAAAGCACGTGTGGCAGTCTGAAGTAGGGAGGGCATACAGATGACAAAAATAAATGAGTGCCAAACAAAAGTGGTAATCAACTGCTTCCTTTATACCCTGATGAGTACGTCGAGCCGTGTTATTACAGATAATGCCATAAATATCGAGGCTATTTTACATGCCAAAATTTTACACAAGGAAAAGGTTTACACAGGGCCTAAAAGTAGTGGTTTGAATATCCCAATGGTGCCCTGCCGCACGTCTGCGTTGTTTCTCCTTGGTGGGAAATCCTTTAAGAGGAGGAGGTGATGGTCGTCTATAAGAAAGAGGGACCTGGAAAAGAGCCTCCGTAGATCAGGTAGGTTTTTTAACGAACCTATAGTGGAAAAAATAGTTGAGGTCCGAATAGGGTCAAACCGTACTATGGACCTTTTCCGCAGTGTGCCTCTGGCGCTGCCCAAGGTATTTTAAGTGCGTAGTTATGTATGCGCGGTATGTATGCCGCAACCTTATGGGGCGGTCGGCGGAGGCTAAACTGCTATTTAAGCTCCGGCTCCACCGGGCTATCGCATTGTAGTGCGGATCGAACTTGCTTAGCAGAGTCGTGGGTCTTGATGACCGATGGGTTGTCCAGCTAGATGAGGCCGCCCTGTACTTTGGCTGCTAGGGATGCAGTATGATCCTCAGTACGGAGGAAGCGCTCCATATTCCCATTTACTGTGATGACGCCACGAGGTCCAGGCATTTTGAGCTTCAGATAAGCATAGTGCGGGACCGCATTAAAGCGGGCGAAGGCCGTTCGTTCGAGCAGTGCATGATAACCACTGCGAAAAGGGAATATGTCGAAAATCAAGTCTTCGCTTCGGAAGTTATCTGGAGAGCCGAATACGACTTCCAGTGTTAAGGAGCCCGTGCAGTGGGCCTCCATGCCAGGTATCACTCCTTTAAAGGTAGTGTTGCTAGGTTTCATTCTTGACGGGTCGATACCCATCTTACAGACAGTATCTTGGTAGAGCAAGTTGAGGCTGCTGCCGTCGTCCATAAAGACTCTAGTAAGATGGTATCCGTCAATGATAGGATCGATTACCAGGGCCGCCGAAGCTCCGTGACGGATACTGGTTGGGTGGTCCCTGTGATCAAAAGTGATTGGACAAGCCGACCATGGGTTGAATTTTGGGGCGACGGGCTCTACGGCGTAGATGTCCCTTAACGCGCGTTTGCGCTCCCTCTTGGGGATGTGGGTGACGTAGATCATGTTCACCAGTTTTACCTCGGGGGGAACTGTTTTTGTCCCCCGGTGCACGGTGGGCGATGCTCATCATCGTCCTCGCTTGGAGGTCCTTTCACCTTATGTTCGGTGTTTAATTTACTGGCCTGTTTGAAAACCCAGCAGTTTCTGTTGGTGTGGTTGGCAGGCTTGTCAGGGGTGCCATGAATCTGGCAGGGTCGATCCACTATCCTGTCCAAGTTGGATGGACCGTCCCTAGTATCTTTGAATGGCTTCTTCCACTGACCGGGTTTAGAGCCACTGAATCCGGCGTTTACCACCGTATCCTCTGTTTCTTCATTGTTGTTCCGGCGCTTGTTTTTGTTGCGTCGTGGCCTTCCATTGCTGTCCCGGGCCTCAGAAGTCCCGAGGTCGCTGGTACTGTTGCTTCTACGAGCCAACCAGCTATCTTCGCCTGCACAGAAGCGGGTCATGAGTGCAGTAAGAGCTGCCATGGTCTTCGGCTTTTCCTGACCGAGGTGTCGGGCGAGCCATTCATCATGGACGCTGTGCTTAAATGCCGCTAAGGCATCGGCGTCCGGACAGTCCACGATTTGGTTCTTTTTAATTAAGAACCGATTCCAAAGTTTGCGAGCGGACTCTCTGGGTTGCTGAATTATGTGACTCAGGTCATCAGCATCCGGTGGCCGGACATAAGTGCCCTGAAAGTTGTCTCGAAAAGCATCCTCTAAGTCTTCCTAGCTTCCAATAAGAATCTTTGGACCCATAAAAAGCGGGATTTGCGCTTGTGGCAATTCTCGAGCTCTCTGGGAGGCTGTTCAACCAATGCCGTGCTGGTCCTTTCAGCTTTAGAGAGAGGTATTTAATGGCGTGGAGATCGTCTCCGCGAGCCACGTGAATGTGGAGAAGAAAATCTTCAATTCATACAGCGGGATCTGTCGTTCCATCGTATGGCTCGATGTTTACGGGTTTAAACCCTTCTGGAAACTGGTGCTGCATTACCTCATCGGTAAAGCACATGGGGTGCGCGGCACCTCTATACCGGGCGACATCGTGTAACACCCCAAAAATCAGGTTATCGATTTTTGTGCTGTTATTCCTTCCTAGCTTTTCACTCCCAAATTTTTTTCCTATGGAATCTGGTGAGTGACCAGGTGAATCCAAACAATCCTCAGCCTCTCCATGAATTTTCCATGCTCTTGTGCCAGTCAAGTTTCCGTCTGTAAACCCCGAACCTCATTGAAACCCTAGTTCCAAAATATCAGAACTGGAAATCCTGCCTTTGTGTTTACAAAGGAGCTATCATTTTTCTTTCTTAGTTGATCCTCCCAAAATTCCCTGAGATCCTCCTTCACTCATAAACCCTAGATGTGCAAAAATATTGCCAAGTCATATGCAATATTTCTCATCTAGAATTAATTCCTTTTTCTGCCGTTCCGAGGAATTAAATCCATAAAAATATCTATCCATCTCCAAAGTTCATGAAAACTTGTGGAGATATTCTTTGTGATCATATTGAGCTCTCATAAAAATATTGGCCATAATTAAATAGGGGAAATTGCATTTTTCCTATTTTAAGCCAATATTTCAATTTGGGGCCTTTCCAAAGGAACTACCATTTTGGTAGTTAGGAAAAATCCCAAATAATTTTTGGAGCTTGTCCTACCCCTATATTCACCATTTCCATTAACATCACAATTTTCACCAATTAAATTTTGAGCACAACACCACTTTGCAAATTCTGTCCAGATTTTCAGTTTGCAAAGGAAGTGCTTGATTCCTTGATCTCCTTGGGCTGAAATTTTGCAGGGTGATTCATTATGATATATTACCCCTCGATACCAAAAATCAGCTCATTCCATCTAGCCAATCTTCCTCAGTAAATTATCTAAGTTTCTGTCGAGATTGCATCTCTGTGAAGGAAGTACCTTCATAGATGATCAATTTGAGCTGAAATTTTTCCAGACAGTTCCTATGACCAAAACATCACTCTACACCAAGAATCATTCAAATCCATCTAGCCATTTGATCCCAGCATCTTCACTTTCATTTCTGGCCATTTTGCCATGTTGCAAAGGAAGTGCCAGTTTTATTTGTCCACTTGAGCTGAAACTTTGCCAAGTTGGTCACCTTAGTGGATGATTAACCTCTGCCCAAGGTCATGACAAGAGGAGCACTGTGGTAGGCACACTGCGTGTCAAACACCTGGTGCTGGAAACTGTTCGACCCAGGGTGTGGTCACACCAGAACTCCCTGTTCGTCCTTGAGGGGTCAAGTCAACCAAGTAAAGGACGGAGAAGACCCTAGACATCGTTTGGCAGCGAGTGGAGCATGGCACGGCCGTGGCCACACAGTGACCGTCGGCACAACGCGCCAACTCCGTGCACTGTGCGCCGTACGCGTCGGGAGGCCGATTCCAGTGGGTTCTAGCTCGTCCGGGCGTACCAATGAGCTGCCCACCGCATTCGTGCGTCGTCTGGAACCTCCCCCCCCGTCCCGTAGCTCGTAAACGTCTCTGCCGACTTCGGTTTGCCGCCACTTCGCCGAGCGTCTCGAAGCTCCGTCCGCCGTCGCGTAGCTCCGCCTGTAGCCTATATAAGGCGTGCGCCGAGCCTTCCTCGTCACCAGCAAGCCCCCAGCCTCCTCCCTCGAGCTCCCGAGCTCTCTCCTCGTCCATGGCCACGGCTCTGCCACCGTTGCCCTTCAGCCATCTCGGCGCCCTGACCTCTTTCCTCCCCATCAGTCCGTGTTCCCGGCCTCCCCTGACTCCCCGCGAGTCGCCGCTGTCTCGAGCTCAGGCGGAGGAGCCCTGCCGTCATGCCCCCTCCTCCGGCCGTGCCTTGACCTTGGCCCGAGACGCGGCGCCGTTGCTGTGGTCCGCCCCGAGCGGCCCCTAGGACACCTGCGGGCGCGGCGTTGGGTGGCCGAGCCCCTCCGCCCACCGGCCGGTCCTAAGGAGCGGCGAGGCGACGGCCACGCGAGTAGCCGGCAAGGCCCAAGCCGTCGTGGCGCTCTCCTCTGTTTGGTCAGGGAGAGAGAAGACCTAGGAGAGAGAGAGAGGAGAGAGATAAGAGATAAGGCGGGCCCCGCCCGTCAGCCAGAGGAGAAGTCAACCCGGGCCCGCTGTCAGTTTAAGTGGAGGCGCATTATAGAGAATACGCTTTCGGATTAGTGAAAGCGTAAACTTTGGAAAGGCGCTTTCTCTTTTTCCAGCCGGTGGCCGAACAGTTTAAATAGCGAACGTTCATTCACTAAGCACTGAAATGGACACTATTTAGTCTGTTTTAACGCTTAACGAACGAATGGACGTTTCTCCGCGACCGTAACTCCGATTGAGGTAAAACAAATGCCCACGTCTTCAGATCATCAAGCCCGTTCTGATGGCGTCATTTTCATAATGTTTTCACACTGTGAAAATGACCATTTTGCCCTTGCCCTTCGATCAGCCCCTCCGAGAAGGAAACGTTTCCGGCAAAGCTTCCCAGAGTTTTATCGCACTTCCACCCGGCGTATTCCCTCACCCCCAGGCAAGCCAACCTCTTCCATGAGCTCCGGACTTGCATGATGACTTTGCTTGCACCCTGTGTGTTCATTGTAGTACATCTGTATCACCTGTTAGCCTGCACTTTCATACACCTGTTATGTCATCTGTTTTAGATGTTAGCATTACTTTTCATCTAATATCATGCCTTGTTTCCATGCCATGTCCTGCCATGCTAGTAACAATATTTTGAATACCGTTATCATGTGAGTGCCATGATTTGATATCCTGCCATGTTTGTCAATGTTGTAATGATTCTGCTATGCTGATGTTAAGTGGCGGTTCACACTTATAATTGTTAAGGTAATGGTGGGATGATGGAGATACAATGATAAACCTAGTCGGTTGATCAGAGTCACCTGTCCGAGCTTATCCGTGCAACCACATTTGCCGGTATGGGACGGCCTTGACTTGGTCTGATAGCGTGCTCTTTCACCGGTACCGCCCGACAGGGAGGGTTATGCGCGCGCGCTGCCCTGGCCCGGTAGGCAGCGATAACCCTGTGAGCCCAGTTGAGTTGTTTGGGTACCCGTCCCCGTTTGGGACAGTTTTGTTTGGCCACGATGGTGGCAGGTGTCAGGAGTGACACAGGGGCCACCCAGGGCAAGACTCCGGGGGAGGATGAATGCCGGTGGTACGATGGGAGAGTCACGGGTCAGGCAGGTTTCGTTGGAGCAACGCTGGTCCACCCGAATGGGATCACGAGGTTAGTGCTCCATAGTGTAGGTAAAGTGCGCAACCTCTTTAGAGTGTAAAATCTATTCGAATAGCCGCATCCACGGTATTGGACAGCCTGTCCAGACCTCACTAGGTGATCAACCGTAATGATGATAATAATGGTGAAAGAACCTGCCCTACATAGACATCAGATGTTGTCAGGAATGTGGTATGTTAGCCATGGGATGGCTATGGAAGAGATGGTCAGATGACCGAAAGACTTGGGTTTGGATCAATTCCAGATTGGATCATGAGATTATTCGGAATATGGTTATATGCTTTACTTTACTGTACTCTACTTCAGTAGTTATTCTGCTAGATAACCCCGTTAGGTCATGATGATCAATGCTGCCAGAAGTTTAATCATGCCAGATAATCTTGCTACGACATGATAATTAATAATGCTAGATAGGTATGCTATGCCATGCTTGACTCATGTTCTTCTGTTGATTCCATGCCATGTTTAGAATAAATTCTTGCATAGCATAGGGCTTGCTTTGTCATCTGCTTGTTTGAAGGCTATGCATTTGGTTGTTTTGCGAGTACATTCAAAGTACTCACCTGGCCTTGCACATGGCCAGTTGCAGGAGAAGATCCGTCGTGCTAGATCGTAACCCAGCTAGTCCTGTGAGTTATGGAGCCCAGCCAGGGACGATGTTGCCGCTGAACCAAGACCTTCGCCGTCATCTTAGTTAGCCTTGGAGCTATGTAATATTGTTGTAAGCAACAGTATTGTAATACTCCATTCTATTTAATAAAGCCATTTTGTGCCTGGAATTGCTGTATCATGTCTTTGACGTGCGCCAGGTCTTATCTTGGGGCTGGCGTGCGTCGGCCCTCTATCGGGGTGCTACACATCGCGACGGAGTTCGGATGACATCTCTATTCGGGGCTGACCCTGGATTTGGTTATGTTTGTCGTTCCAGGCCTGGCGGCTATTATCTCATGCTGGAGCACATCTTCTTGATCCCTAGATTGATCTGGTCTGGTCGGATCTATTGGTCAGGTCCTGACGTAGGTCGTATGTGTAGCCCGGAGCCGTTGTCTCCTTGCCTCTACGGCGAAGGGGCACGGGCTAATGTTCGGCATAATTGGCCGTTTTGTCCCGTCCACGTGGTGGTCGGTCCGGTTGATCGGCATCATTCTATTTTGACGGTATTGGCTCAAAGGCCTCCTCGTCAAATTGTGGCAGTAGCCTGCGCTTAGGATAGCTCTTTGTTTGGCGCTCAAAGCCGTATCCCTCTTCGGCGGCCAGGACCTTAGTCCATATGTCGTTGAGCGTATCCTGTTCGGCTTGAATCTGCTGTTGTTTCCTTTTCAGGCTCCGTGCAGTGGCGATCAGCCGTCTTTTGAAGCGTTCTTGTTTGAGGGGTTCCTCTGGGACGATGAAATCTTCGTCACCGAGGCTAATATCCTCTATGGAGACAGGTAAGTAGTTACTATCTTCCGAATCCCCATGATCGGCAAGTTTGTCGGGGTTGACTTGACCCTCTTCCCTCTCATCCTGCTTGAACGCAGACTCAGTGGGGTGGTCGGAGTCTTCGGCGTTGTCCGGAGTGTCATTATCTCCGGTGCCGGTATTGCTTTCCCTTGCCCGACGCGATCGTGAGCGGCACCGCTGACGCCGGCGTTTTGGTGGTTCGTCGACGGGCTTCTCCTCATCTGGATCTTGAGTGCCATCGTCGTCCTTCTTTTTAGGCGTGTCCACTATGTATACATCATAAGTAGAAGTGGCCATCCAACGCCCAGTGATGGGCGGGTTTTGGCCTGGTTCAACTCCGACATCGTCGTCCATGCCATCGATGTCTTCGGAGGCGTAATCTAGCATGTCGGTTAAATCCTCGATAGTGGCTATTAAGTGGGTGGTGGGTGGGACGCAAAATTCACTACTCTCGGCCCCTAGTTCAAGCTGGGCGTAGTTCGGAGGTGATACTTCCGTGATGGCGAGAGATTGCATTAGGTCCAGTGTTTCATTTAAGAGTGAAAGCTGGACAGGTGTCTGAGGATCTGCGGAGCTAGGTTCGGTAATAACCACTTGACCGAGCCCGATAGACGCAGACCTCGAGAGTTCGGAGTTGATGTCCAGAGGCGAATCCGGCTTCCCGATGACAGGGAGAGTCCCGTTTGACTCCGGGTCCGCCGACGGCATGGTTGCATCTGGGTCTCCGGCTAGAAGCTCCGTAATGGGAGAGAGTCCGACGGGGTTCACCCCCCCCCCCCCCCCGTCTTCAGACGAAGTGTTCCGCTCCGGATCTAGGGCCAGGGCGGGCATGATAGTCGATCCCTGGACGGGATCTGATAGCGGATCCAAAGGGCCTTCTTTGTATGGGTGGGGAGCGGCGGCCGAGGCCGTGTACCCCTCGAAGATTAGATCTCCTCGGATATCGGTGATGTAGTTCAAACTTCCAAACTTGATCTGGTGACCAGGGGCGTAGCTGTCGACCTGCTCAAGGTGACCGGTCGAGTTGGCACATAGTACGAAGCCACCAAACACAAAGAGTTGACCAGGGAGAAAAGTCTCCCCGGAAACAGCGTCGTCGTCGATGACAAGGCGAGCCATCGATCCTTCTGTCGACAACACAACGGAACTCTCAATGAAAGCACCAATATCGGTATCAAAACCGGCAGATCTCGGGTAGGGGGTCCCAAGATGTGTGTCTAAGGATCGATGGTAACAATGGACAATGGGGACACGATGTTTACCCAGGTTCGGGCCCTCTTAATGGAGGTAAAACCCTACGTCCTGCTTGATTGTATTCGATGAGTATACGGGTTACAAGAGTTGATCTACCTTGAGATCGTAATAGCTAAACCCTAGCTGTCTAGCCTATGATTATTCTGATAGCCTCTGCAGACTAAACCCCCCGGTTTATATACACACCGGAGGGGCCTAGGGTTGTACAGAGTCGGTATGCAGAGGAAGGAAATAACATAACCGGACACAAAACTTTCCACCCACGCATATGGGAGTCCTGCCCGGACACGGGGGATAGTCTTCTGCTTTATCTTCACGGCCCATCAGTCCGGCCCATATCGAATAGTCCGGACACCCGAGGACCCCCTAATCCAGGACTCCCTCAACGAGTCCTCCTGTTGGCAAGCAGCAGGGTCGGTGGCGGTGTTAGCCACTGGGGAGGCAGAGCGGCGAGGAGCGCCGTTGCCCGCGGGAGCCGTCTGGGCGACGCGAGCGGCCTGGCGCTCGCCATGGACACGGCGAGCGTCGGCCATAGGAACCACGGAACGGCGGCGGAGCGAACGGTGGAAGAGAGGCTTCGACACGCCCCTACCTGGCGCGCCAAACATCGGATTCAGGGCTCCGCAGACCCAAGAAAGGTTTGAACTCTGGGGCGTGTGCGAAGAACTCAACCTATCTAGCCAACCAGCTCGTCGCCCTATGGCCTAGCTCGAGGAACAAGGAAGAAGATGAACATGCCAGTTTACCCAGGTTCGGGCCACCTTGCGGTGTGAGACCCTACTCCTGCTTTGTGGTGGATTTGCCTCACGAGAGGCTGAGGATGAACAAGTACAAGGGATGAACAACCTCGCGAGGTCTGCTCTGGTGAGGGTGTAAAGGATCCGATCCCGGGGGGTCTGTCCTCTCGCGGGTTTCGTTGCCTCCCATGCTCGGGACGCCAACCAGGTCCGTTGCCTCCCATGCAAATATATCTTTGTTCGCATGAAGGAAACCTTCCAGCGCCTCTTGTTGGTCCGGGAGGAGGCCGGCGCTGATGGTGAAGGTGGAGCCTGAGCCCCCGTCGTTGACTGGCACTTGCTTCGTTTCGGCCTGGTCCTGAGAGAACAGCTGCTTCTTCTTCGCAGGCGCGGCCTCCGGGATCTCCGGAGCGCCCTCCGTGTCTGGCCGCTTGGCCGCCGCAGCCTTGAAGGCGAGCTTGAGGGCCAGGAGTGCATCCTTGGCGTCTCCGACCACAGTAAGGATGCCGCTGCTCCCAGGCATCTTGATGACGTTGTAGCCGGGGTGCGTTGCCGCCATGAACTTGGCCAGGTCTAGATACCCAAGGATGGCGTTGTATCGGAGGCCAATGCAGGCGACGTTGAAGTCGATAAGCTCGGTGCGGTAGTTGCAGCGTGTACCGAAGGTGACGGGGAGGCGGATCTGTCCCAGGGGAATGATGGAGCCGTCGAGCACCCCTGAGAAGGGTCTGGTGGGGGCGAGCTGGTCGTAAGGCACTTGGAGCAGGTCGAAGGCTTCCACGGAGAGGACGTTGAGGCCTGTGCCGCCGTCGATGAGTGTTCTGGTGACCGTGACACTGCTGATGGTGGGCGTGTACAGCAAGGGGAGCACGCCGGCGCCGACCGTAGTCTTGGGTGATCCCTGGTGTCGAAGGTGATGTCGGTCTCAGGCGCCGCCCGGCCCGAAGGAGCCCCCGGCCGTGGCTGGGCGGCCCCCAACTGTCGAAAGAGCTGCTTAACATGGCGGATTGAGGCCGGCACCTGCGACCCACCGAGAATGGCCGCAATGGCGTGGGGCTCCGGTGCCGCGAAGCGTGAGATGAACTGATTGCGCAGCTCCTCCCAGGAGGCCTCCGAAGACTCCAGTAGGCCAAGGATCCAGGACCGTGGCATGCCCATGAGAGCCATGGGGAGCCAGTTGGCCATGGCCTTGTCATCGCCGTTCGCTACCTCGATGCTCAGCTCGTAGAGGTGAAGGAACTCCGCGGGGTTCCCCGTGACGTCGTACTACGGAGGCAGCGCCAGCCTGAACTTCGGCGGCCACCGCACCTGCCGCAGGGCGGTGGAAAAGGCCCGGTGGCCCACGACGTCTCCGAGTGCGCTCGGCGGCTCAGCGGGAGCGGCGCCTGCCATGGGAACCAGACAGTGCGGGCAGAGCGCAGCCGATGGAGAAGCAGAGCTTCGACACGCCCCTACCTGGCGCGCCAAATGTCGGATTCAGGGCTCCGCAGACCCAATAAAGGTTCGAACTCTGGGGCGTGTATGAACAACTCAACCTATCTAGCCAACCATCTTGTCACCCAATGGCCTAGCTCGAGGAACAAGGAAGAAGATGAACACGACAGTTTACCCAGGTTCGGGCCACCTTGTGGTGTAAGACCCTACTCCTGCTTTGTGGTGGATTTGCCTCACGAGGGGCTGAGGATGAACAAGTACAAGGGATGAACAACCTCGCGAGGTCTGCTCTAGTGAGGGTGGAAAGGATCCTATCCCGGGGTTTGTCCCGCTCTACGGTGGTGGCTAGCCTATATTTATAGTGGCCTTGGTCCTCTTCCCAAAACGTAGGCGGGAAGGGATTCCACAACGGCCAATTTGAAAGGGGACAAGTAGTACATCTTATCCTGACGAAAGGTGGTCTTCGCCTGCAAAGCTTTTGGCGTGACGCTGTGGTGGGCTCGGTGATGACATCCATCCTGCCGTCCTGGTGGTCTTGGTCTCGTTGCACAGGAATGGAAACCTTTGCTTGAGTCCTCGATCGGGAACCCACGCCTGCGCTTGCCTCCTTAGCACAAAAGAGGAAACTGTCTCCTCTGTGCCCGCTGGCACCCACCTGGCCTTGGTCGTCATGGCTTGCGTCACCGCAATCTCATGTGGTTTGGGCACCTGAATAGGAATCTCCGCTCCTCAGGAGGCAGCCTGGGGAGGCCGCTCCCTCGGGAGGTCTTGGCATCGTCTGCCTCGCGACGGTCTTGTCTTGGTAGTCTTGTAGATGGGCCATACCAGGCCGTCGATGAAGCCACGCCATGGGCCGCAGGCAGGCAAGTCTGGGTACCCTGGTTCCCAGAACGCCGACAAGGCCTACCAAATATAATGGGACAAAAATCATCTTGTGGGGAACCAAGAACGAGAAAATCAGTAGGGTATTTAATTTTCCCACACAAGACCTCAACATCTCTAACAATCCCAAGTGGTGAAATAGTATCTCTATCCACAAGTTTAATAGTAACGTCAATATCTTCTTTCTCAGCAGGTGCAATATAATTCATAATTTCTTGATATAGAGTAAATGGGATAGCACTGACACTCGCACCCAAATCACATAAGCCATGATAACAATTATCTCCTATTTTAACAGAGACAACAGGCCTGCCAACAACATGTCTACTTTTATCTTTAGGATCAGGGTTGGCAATTCTAGCAGCTTCATCACCGAAATAAATAACATGCCCATCAATATTATCAACCAAGAGATCTTTAACCATAGCAACATTAGGTTCAACTTTAATTTGCTTAGAGGGTGTAGGTGTTCTTATATAACTTTTGTTAACCACAGTTGAAACCTGAGCATGTTCTTTTATCCTTATAGGAAAAGGGGTTTCTTAACATAAGCAGTAGGAATAACTGGATTAACACTATAAGTAATAATTTCTTCTTTAGCTTTAGTAGGTACTTCTACTTTTACTTCAATAGGGGGATGATACTTAAACCTTGTATCCTTGGGGAGATCAACATGAGTGTCGGAATCGGGGCTCTGGGGACCTAAGTGGTTCGAACTCTGGGGTGCACTCGCTGCCACCTCTATGTTCTGCCTCGCAGCTTCACAGCATCACGGTGACACTCCGACGAGCTCAAGCTAGCGAAGAAAAACAGGGGGCACGGCAGTTTACCCAGGTTGGGGCCACCTTGCGGTGTAAAACCCTACTCCTCCTTCGTGGTTGATTGCTCTTGGGAGGGGAGATGCATGTACAAGAGTTGTGGGGAGGAAGGAGACGGTCTAGGGGGCCAAGTCCCTTCCAACGGGGTCATCCTGCCCTCTCTTATACAAGCCTTGGTCCTCTTCCCCCAAAAACACTTGGCGGGAAGGGTTCCCACAACGGCCAGTTTGAAGGGGGACAGGGGTGCAGTCTATCCTGACAAAAGAGATCTTCGCCTGCAAAGCCGCTGTCCATGACACGCGAGTGGGCTCAGCGATGACCTCCGCACTGGCGCGCCCACCGTCCTGGTCTTCGTGCACCGAATCGGCAACCTTTGGGGATTGCCTTGAAAACTGGCGGATGGCCTTAATCCCTTAGCACAAAAGAGGAAACCTTCGTCATCCACGCGTGCTGGCACTCCTCTGGCTCCACTCATCGCCACGTGTGTCACCCTCATGAAGGCGCAGGGCCGCGTGACTCCGCTGAACTACTCTTGACTTGTATGCCTCCGCGAGGGGCCTCAGGAAGCCGCCTCGCGAGGCTCCCGGTGACTCTTGCTGACGTACACCTCGCGAGGTGAGGGTCCCATGAGGGTCTTGCTCATGAAGCCCTAGTGGTGGCCAGCCTTGGGCCTCCTAGCGGCACCGCGCACTGGGCCGCAGGAAGACGGGCCTGGGTACCCCCAGTCCCACGGCCCCGACAGTAGCCCCCGAGTCCACGGCCCGCACGACTCCGCCCGCCGGGCGGGGCGAAACGGCACGGGCCCCAACCGCCTGTGGGCCAAGCTTGACGCGTGGCGCAAGACGGGGCATGGGGCGCCCCCACTTCTCCCACGATGCCTCGACAACTGCCCGGGCTGACATAAAGCCTGCCCACGCGTGGCACGGGGCCATCGTTGCTCTCTCTGTCTTGCATCCGTCTTCCTGCGCTTCCCTTCTCGCGCACGACTCCTCGCGATCCAATCTCAGGCGCAGCATCCTGCAACTCCGCTCGCAACCCCGCGGCATGCACATGGTGCCCGTCGGCAAGAAGGCGAAGCTGACGGCCTTGGCCGCAAGTCCGCCGGTCGTCGAGGCGATGCTCCTGTGCTCCTCTATCGCCAGCGCAGACGACTTGGGCCCGACGCTCCCGATGGTGGCCGACGACCAGAATGAGGGACGGGCGACCAAGATTTGGCCGGGCTCGCGAGCCCGAAGCAGCCTGGGGGAGTCCGCCTTGTAATGTCCCGGATGTAACATTCCATAATTGTACCTCCAACTCTTGCCATTTTCGGTAATGCAATATGTTATATCATCCGTGGTTGGATTTTTCCTCGTTTTGCATTTTTGTTCATGTCATGCATTTCATCTCATGTCATCATGTGCATTGCATTTGCATTCGTGTTCGTCACTTGCATCCGCTCGAGTTCTACATCTTCTCCGTTATCCGTTTCAAAATCTGACAGTCTCACACGCACACGTCGCACCTCCCAGATATTGTTTCGTGAGCAGGAGAAAAACGTTCTCGGAATGGGCCGAGAGTTGATGAGTGGTCTTGGTACATCACCGGTAGACCGGCTGTCAAATTTCGTTCCATTTGGAGGTCGTTTGATGCCCCAACGGTTAACCGCGCTAACCGCTGAACACCTCTCTCTTTGCAGCCCAACACCCCTCCACAACAGCCCACTAGCCCATCTAAACCCCCTCCATGCTCTTCGCCATCGGATCACGATCGCGTGGGCGAAAACCGCTCTAGAAAACTCCACTCCTAGCTTCGTTATCTATATAAACACCCCTCCCCCGAAAATCTGGGCAAACCCTAGCCCTCGCATCGAAATCCATGCCTCCACAGTGCCAGCCGCCGCCTCCCACCGCGCGGGCCCACGGAGCCTGGAGCAGGCCCGCCCGAGCCCATCTAGGCCCAAGCGCGCCGCCGCCCGCGCCCGCCTCACCGGACTCCGCCACTCGCCGTCGCCGGACTTCGCCACCACAACCACCTCACCGACCGCCCCACAGCGCCACTCGCCGCCTCCCGTCGACCTTGCTCCGCCGCCGCCTCGCCGCGGATCCGGTCGGGCCAGACCGGATCTGGCCGTCCCCGACCTCCCCGGCGACCTCCTCGGCCACCACCGGCCTCGCCGCCACCGCGGCATCGCCGGCCGTCGCCGCCCCTGCCTCCTCTCGTCTCGAGCACGAGGAGGAGCGACCGGCTCCCCTGCCTCCCTGGGCCGGCCTCCTGCGGCCCAGATCCCGCGGCCCAGCTCCGCTTCCGGCCTGCTTCCTCTTCTGGCCCAAGGCCCGCTGGTGAGCGAGCCCGTCTAAATCCCGCCTGGGCGCGTTATAGTTATTTAGCGCTCGATTTCGGTCCAGCAGAATTCGGCTAAGTCCCAGATCTGCATATTACGTGAGCATGTTTGACCCATCATAACTTTGTGCATGTTGCTCTGATTTGCGTGTACGATATGTCAAAATGTTCATTTCTGAATGCTCTAGAAGATGGTGTATTTTGCATGTATGTTACTGTTCATCTTGATGCCTTAATACTCGTTGCAAAAGTGCCAAGTGATATAACCTGCTGAAATCTGCTGTAACATGCCTTTCTTTTTCATAGCATTTTGTGTGATTTTCTTTTGAGCATCATGCCAACATGTTTTAGGGGCACAATCATGCCATCTTTGCAGTGGTGCAATCCATTTATTTTGATATGCCCTGTGGTGACTAGCACGAGCTTGCAGTCTGAATATTATGATACCATGTTTATTTGATGCTACTAGTGAATGTATGCATAATCTGGAGATGCTCAGTAAACATATTTTGAGTTCATGTTATGCTCTATACATCCATGCCCTTGTTTGCATTTATAGCCTAATGTAGCTTGTCATTATCATGCTCTCAAATTGCTAAATAATGTTTCTGTCAGCCTGTTATCAATAAGTTCATTTTTGCCATGTGAATAGCTAGTGATCTACGCGTCCTATGGCCATGTTCTTAACATGAGTAGATGCACAAATATGCCTTCTTACTGTTGGTTGTGTTCTTATGCCATGATATACTTTGTGGTGAGTTAACCAAGCTTGTAAACATGCCTACTTAATGTTGTTTCTGCCATGTCCAGTAAATCAGTGTCTGAGAAGCTGTTATCATTTGCAATTTTGCCATGATGTTTTGAGCATGTTCTAGTGGTTCCTAGCAGTAGCTCAATAATCATGTTTTGTAGTGCTCTACATGTACTTCACAGCCATGTATTTTGTTTTCATGTTGGAGTGCAGTAGCATATATTAATGCTGCATCTTAAGTGCTATGTTGCTGTTAATCTCAGTTTTGCATTGTTATTGTTTTGCTCACCGTTTGAGTTGTGTGCATCCGTTCCTCGTGATCTTTATATCGATTTCGACCGAAATCTTCCAATCTATCCAGTGCCATGCTTGGATTACCAAGATGGTGCCATGTTCATCATTTCCCCTTCCGGAGCACCCATATGCGTTGCACATCATATCTTGCATTTCATGACATGTCTTGCATCATGTTGCTTGCGCATTGCACCGTGATTGATTGTTGTTCTGTTGTTTATGTTTTTGCTTTGGGTAGAGCCGGGAGACGAGTTCGTGAACGAGGACCCTGTTGAGTATGTTCACGAGGAGCAAGCTTTCGTTCCCACTGAGGACATTTCAGGCAAGATGATCATTACCCCGATATCACTTCTATCTTTGCTTGCTAGTTGTTCGTTCTATCGCTATGTCGCGCTACCTACGACTTGTTTATCTGGCCTCCCATATTGCCATGTCAAGCCTCTAACCCACCTTCCTAGCAAACCGTTGTTTGGCTATGTTACCGCTTTTGCTCAGCCCCTCTTATAGCGTTGCTAGTTGCAGGTGCAGTGCAGGTTGTCCCATGTTGGGACATGGATATGTTGGGATATCACAATATATCTTATTTAATTAATGCATCTATATACTTGGCAAAGGGTGGAAGGCTTGGCCTTTTTCTCGGTGTTTTGTTCCACTCTTGCCGCCTTAGTTTCCGTCATACCAGTGTTATGTTCCTTGATTTTGCGTTCCTTACACGGTTGGGGTTGATGGGCCCCCCTTGATAGTTCGCTTTGAATAAAACTCTTCCAGCAAGGCCCAACTTTGGTTTTACCATTTGCCTAATAAAAACTAAAATTTGCATAGGGAGTAATTAACCCGAGGATTCTTAATCAACAACCCGGGCCAATGCTCCTCATGAGTGTTGGTCCAAAAAATAGAGTCATGTGCGACTTCCCCTGGGGAAACTCGGGTCTCAGTTGCTGTACACTGTGCTCATCTGATCGTGGCCTGAGACGAGATACGCGCGGCTCCTATCGGGGTGTCGGCACGTCGGGAGGTCTTGCTGGTTTTGTTTTACCATTGTCGAAATGTCTTGTGAACCGGGATTCCGAGCTTGATCAGGTTGTTCCGGGAGGAAGATTTTCCTCCGTTGATCGTGAGAGCTTATCGTGGGCTAAGTTGGGACACCCCTGCAGGATTTAATCTTTCGAAAGCCATGCCCGCGGTTATGTGGCAGATGGGAGTTTTTTAATATCCGGTTGTAGTGAACCTGACACTAAACTCTTTAAAATACACCAACCGCGTGTGTAACCGTGATGGTCTCTTTTCGATGAAGTTCGGGATGAGAACACGGTGGGGTTATGCTTGAACGTAAGTAGTTCAGGATAACTTCTTGATCATTACTAGTTTACGATCGTTTGCGTAGCTTCTCACCTTATACTGGTATTCGTAAGATAGCCACCATACTTATGCTTAGTGCTTGCTGCAACTCCACCACTTATCCATGCCTTACCCATTTAAGCTTTGTTAGTCTTGATACCGTGGGTGATATGATTGCTGAGTCCCTGTGGCTCACAGAATACTACAACCATAGTTGCAGGTAGCGTTGAGTCTGATGCAGGAAATGCCACTGAGCTTCAGTGGGAGTTTAACGAGGATCATGGTTGTTTCTATGTTACTTATCTGGACAATCAGTAGAGGACCTAGTCGGAGTATCCGGGGATAGTAGCAGGGTGGTGTTTTCTTTTATCTAGTTCGTAGTCGGACTCTTCTATATGTATGGATGATTGTATGATGATTGTCATATTTATGCTATTCTGGGGCAAGTGTTGCCTGGATCTCGTATTCTATCTATTCATTTGGTTGTATGAATTTGTATGCCACCTTGCTACGCGTCCGAAATGCGATTGTGCCCCAATCATGAGTTCATCACGTGATTGGGATAGAATTGCATCTTGGGCGTTATAAGTTGGTATCCAGAGCCATACCGACTATAGGAGCCCCTGCTTGATCGAACCGCTGACGAGTCTAGAACAAAACTGTTTTGAGTCTTAGTTATATCGGAGAGTAGGAATTCTTTTTACTCCTTATCCCCTTCGTCGCTCTGGTAAGGACTCGTGACGTAGGTGTTTTCCTCACTCTTTTATCCTTTTTCACTCAAAAATTTTTTTAGGATCACGCGGTATTGTGGAATCGTTCCAATATCATTGTGACGGGGATTATATCTTGGTGCCTCCTGACATTTAGGGGTTGTGGCAGTCTCCCGGGGAGTTGAGCTCCAAGGTGTTTTCGTCACAGTATTTATCGTTTCAGTTCCAGAATACCAGAGGACGCCGACATAAAAAATGCTTCTATACTCTTTGTGGTGAGAGTAGTTTGACGACACTCAGTACTGGGGAGAGCGATCAGATGTATTGCCATAGCTAGTATATCGGTTGTTTTCGAAGGTCTGAGGTACACGATTTCCGAAGGTTTCTTGGTTATGTGTTGATGGATGGATACAGTTGGATTGTAGGGCTTGTTAATTGTTTGAGATATTTGTGCCTCCCTGTATCCCCAACACCAGATTGCATAACCAAAAAGATTCGGGAGTTAATAGGTGGGAATTCAAGTAGTACCCAGGAATCCTTTCCAACAAATGTATGAGTTGAGATTGGGGTCCAACGTCTAGTGGTTCATTTTTCACGTTCGATTTACAGTGGTCGCGAGGCATCTTAAAGAATCCTTTGCTATGCCGATTCGGGGACGTCTTGTTTGTCATTCGTGACGTTCGCTGTATGTCATGCCCATGGGTCCTCATCGCGAACACGTTGGGCGAAATCTCTGTCATATGTTTGTATCCAGCTGATACCTTGCTTTGTTAATCCAATCGTTCCAAGTGGCTTCTCATTCAAATGGTTGTATCATATTAACTTTGGAATGCATTCGTTCAATCTCTCTGTTCGGATGCTTATTGTGAAGACTACATTGCACATGTCTAGCCTTTGATTCAGCTTATCTGTCATTGCTATGGTGGTTCTAACGGATGTCATCTTCTTCAGGATGGCTCCCCCAACGCGTCTGCATCCGGAACGTGGTGAAGGAGAGCAGTCGGAAGCTCCACCTCCGCCACCTCCTCCGCCTCTGGAGGCATGGCAAGCTTTGATGGTGGCCACCAACGCCAATACTCAAATGCTGATTCAGCTCATGCAAGAGCGCGGCCAAGGCCAAGGCAACCAAGGGAATCAAGGTCAAGGGCATTTCAACAATCAGCCTCAGTTTGCTACACTTAGCCAGTTCCTCGCTAATCAGCCAAAGACGTTCAGGTCTTGTGTTGAGGCCATGGACGCTGACGATTGGCTCGTGGACATCAACAAGCATTTCAAGTGTAGCAATGTCAGACCTGAGGACTACGTCAAGTTCGCCTCCTTCCAGCTCAAGGACCAAGAAGCAGTACAAAGACTCCAGAGGGGGTCGAGTGATCAGCTGGACTGACTTCTACCGTGACTTCCGTGCTCATCATATTCCAACAAGTGTTGTCGAGAGCATGCGTGAGCAATTCCGCAATCTCAAGCAAGGCAACATGTCTGTGTATCATTATAACATCAAGTTTCAGAATCTTGCTCGCTATGCAAAGCAAGACATCCCAGATGAGAAGAGCATGATCTACTACTTCAGGGGTGGCCTCAGAGAGGACCTTCAGCTAGCTCTTGTTCTTGTGGAGCCTACTCAGTTCGATCAGTTCTATAACATGGCTCTAAAACAAGAAGCAGCTCAGCTCAAGTGTGAAGCTTCTAAGAAGAGACTAAGGGATGCAGTCCACTCTTCATCTTCCTCTCAAGTGGTCTCAAAGCAGCAAAAGTTTTGGCTCCCTCCACCACCTTCGTTTCGTCTGCCCTATCAGAAGAAGCAGTCAGGTGGTCGTGGATCTTCCCACCCACCCAACCCAAGCTATCAGAACAAGTCTCAGTCTCAAGCTCCAAGCACAGGCGGTCCTCCTCCTCCACCTTTTCGTCTACTTTTAGAGGTCACTTGTCACAAGTGTGGTATGAAAGGACACTACTCCAACAAGTGCCCCAACCAGAGGCGCCTTCCGCCTCCTCCTCCTGTTAGGTCAGCAAGCAATGCAGTTGTCAAGCACAATCCCAAGTCTGCAAGGGTGAACATGATGAATTCAGCTCAAGCGGAGGAATCTTCTGAAGTGATCATGGGTAATCTCTCAGTTAATGATATTCTTGCAAAAGTTCTATTTGATTTTGGTGCATCACTATGCTTCATGTCAAGACCTTTTGCATCAAAGCATGAGTTTGTTTTTCAAGATTTGCCTAGACACTTGTCCGTTGTTTCTCCGAGTTCTTTGTTGAATTCCAACTACTTTGTTCGGGACGTCACCGTCAAGATGGGCAATTATGCATTCCTGGCTTCCCCAATTGTTCTCGGCGATTCCGATATTGATCTCATTCTCGGCATGGATTGGCTTTCTAAACACAAGGCTTTTCTTGATTGTGCTGAAAGGGAGATTAAATTGACTCATCCTTCTGAAGATGTGATTATCTTTGCCGCTCGTGATGACACCATTCGGTTGTTCTCTCTCAATGAGAAAGGCGAGATCAATGCTATTTCTCAGATTCCAGTTGTTTGTGAGTATCAAGATGTCTTTCCAGAAGAGCTTCCGGGTATGCCTCCTCACCGGCCAGTCGAGTTCGTTATTGACCTTGATCCCGGTACAGAACCCGTTTGCAAGCGTCCCTACAAGCTTGGACCAGAAGAGCTAAAAGAATTGAAGAAATAGCTCGATGAACAAGAACGTCTGGGTTTGATCAGACCAAGTTCGTCTCCTTGGGGATGTGGTGTTCTCTTTGTCCAGAAGAAAGATGGCATGGAACGACTTTGCGTCGATTACCGCCCATTGAACAAGAAGACAATCAAGAATAAATATCCACTTCCCAATATCAATGAGTTGTTCGAGCAACTCAAAGGTGCAAAGGTGTTTTCCAAGCTTGACCTCCGTATGGGTTATCACCAGATTCGCATTCGTGAAGAAGATATCCCAAAGACAGCATTCAGAACGAGCTTTGGTTCTTATGAGTATACTGCCATGTCTTTTGGGCTTGCCAATGCCCCTCCTACCTTCTCAAGGATGATGAATTTCATCTTCAACCCCTACACCAATGAATTCGTCCTGGTGTATCTCGATGATATCCTGGTGTTCTCCAAGAATAAAAAGGATCATGCCAAGCATTTTGCGATTGGTGCTCGACAAGCTCAGAGAGTATCAATTCTACGCAAAGTTCTCTAAATGTGAATTTTGGCTTGATGAAGTTCTTTATCTTGGTCACATCATCTCTGCCAAGGGCATTTCTATCAATCCGGAAAAGGTTGCTGCAGTTGTCAACTGGGAGCCTCCTCAGAACGTCAAGCAGCTCCGCAGTTTCCTCGGGCTTGCAAGCTATTGCAGAAGGTTTGTGGAGAACTTCTCGAAAATTGCTAAGCCTCTGTCCAACCTCCTCCAGAAGAATGTCAAGTACTCCTGGACTCCTGAGTGTGACGTGGCCTTCAATACTCTCAAAGAGAAACTCGTCACAGCTCCGGTCCTAACTCCTCCTGATGAGTCCAAGCCCTACCAAGTATTCTGTGATGCTTCGTTGCAAGGTCTCGGTGCTGTTCTTATGCAAGAAAGGAAAGTTGTGGCCTATACTTCTCGGCAGTTGAAGCCAAATGAGATGAACTACCCCACTCACGATCTTGAGTTAGCGGCAGTTGTCCATGCATTAATCACATGGAGACATCTCTTGTTGGGCAGGCAAGTGGACATTTTCACCGATCACAAGAGCCTCAAATATATCTTCACTCAACCCAACCTCAACCTCCGGCAAACTCGTTGGGTCGAGATGATCCAAGAGTACAATCCAAGCATCGAATATACTCTAGGCAAGGCGAATGTGATTGCAGGTGCGCTGAGCAGAAAGGCTTATTGGAACAGCTTAATTCTCAAGCCATTCCAGCCGGATCTTTGTGAAGCATTCCGCAAGCTCAACCTCCAAGTGGTTCCTCAAGGCTTTCTTGCCAACCTTCAAGTCACTACAACTTTGGAAGATCAAATTCGTGCAGCACAACTCCTTGACTCTATGGTGAAGAAGGTGAAAGATGGTGTTGCCAAGGGCTTATCCAAATACAAGTGCTATCGCATTGATGACAAAGATACCTTGTTCTTCGAGGACCGGTTAGTGGTTCCTAAAGGTGATCTAAGGAAGGTCATAATGAACGAAGCGCACAATTCTCTTCTTTCCATCCATCCAGGTAGTTCTAAGATGTATCATGACCTCAAGCAAACGTTCTGGTGGACACGAATGAAGCGAGAGATTGCTCAATTCGTGAATGAATGTGATGTCTGCCGAAGGGTGAAAGCAGAACACCAGCGTCCAGCAGGACTCGTACAACCTCTTGCTATTCCAGAATGGAAGTTCGACCATATCGAAATGGACTTTGTCACCAGCTTTCCCGTCCAAGCGAGGGAATGATGCTATCTTCGTTGCCATTGACAAGCTTACAAAAGTGGCTCATTTCCTTCCAGTCAAAGAATCTATCACAGCAGCTCAGCTGGCAGAGCTATACACCTCCAGAATTGTCTCATTGCATGGGATTCCTCAATTGATCTCCTCAGATCGCGGAAGCATATTCACTTCCAAGTTCTGGGACTCCTTCCAGAAGGCCATGGGTACAAACATTCGTTTCAGCACGGCCTTTCATCCTCAAACAAGTGGCCAAGTCGAGAGAGTCAATCAAATCCTTGAAGACATGCTCAGATCTTGTGTCATATCTTTCGGTATGAAGTGGGAAGATTGCCTCCCGTATGCCGAGTTCTCCTACAACAACAGCTACCAAGCAAGTTCGAGCAAGGCCCCATTCGAAATTCTATATGGCAGAAAGTGTCGTACTCCTCTCAACTGGTCCGAGACGGGTGAACGCCAACTTCTCGGCAATGACTTGATCACAGAAGCTGAAGAAATGTGCAAAGTCATCCGTGAAAATCTCAAAGCCGCGCAATCGCTCCAGAAGAGTTACTATGATCGCAAGCACCGTGACTTGGCTTTCGAGATTGGAGACCATGTCTATCTCCGAGTCTCTCCTATGAAAGGCACTCAATGCTTCGGTATCAAAGGGAAGCTTGCCCCAAGATATGTGGGTCCTTTCAAGATTGTTGGCAAAATAGGCGACCTTGCCTATCAACTTGAGCTCCCTTCCAACTTCTCAAATGTGCACGATGTGTTTCACGTGTCACAACTTCGCAAGTGCTTCAAGACGCCCGAGCGCACAATCAACTTCGAAGAGATTGATCTCCAAGAGGACTTGTCTTATCATGAGCATGCCGTTGCCATTCTTGAAGAAACCGAGCGCAAAACTCACAACAAGTCAATCAAGTTCCTGAAAGTTAAGTGGTCTCACCATTCTGACCGAGAAGCTACTTGGGAGCGCGAGGATCACCTCCATTCTGAATATCCGTTGTTCTTTCAGTCCTAGATCTCGGGACGAGAACCTCTTGTAGTGGAGGAGAGTTGTAACGTCCCCGATGTAACATTCCATAATTGTACCTCCAACTCTTGCCATTTTCGGTAAGGTAATATGTTATATCATCCGTGGTTGGGTTTTTCCTCGTTTTGCATTTTTGTTCATGTCATGCATTTCATCTCATGTCATCATGTGCATTGCATTTGCATTCGTGTTCGTCACTTGCATCCGCTCGAGTTCTACATCTTCTCCGTTGTCCGTTTCGGAATCCGACACTCTCACACGCATGCGCCGCACCTCCCAGATATTGTTTCCTGAGCGGGAGAAAAACGTTCTCGAAATGGGCCGAGAGTTGACGAGTGGTCTTGGTACATCACCGATAGACCGCCTGTCAAATTTTGTTCCATTTGGAGGTCGTTTGATGCCCCAACGGTTAACCGCGCTAGCCGCCGGACACCTCTCTCTTTGCAGCCCAACACCCCTCCACAACAGCCCACTAGCCCATCTAAACCCCCTCCATGCTCTTCGCCGACGGATCACGATCACGTGGGCGAAAACCGCTCTGAAAAACTCCACTCCTAGCTCCGTTATCTATATAAACACCCCTCCCCCGAAAATATGGGCAAACCCTAGCCCTCGCATCGAAATCCGCGCCTCCATAGTGCCAGCCGCCGCCTCTCACCGCATGGGCCCGCGGAGCCCGAAGCAGGCCCGAGCGCGCCGCCGCCCGCGCCGCCTCACCGGACTCCGCCGCTCGCCGTCGCCGGACTTCGCCACCACAACCACCTCACCGACCGCCCCACAGCGCCACTCGCCGCCTCCCGTCGACCTCGCTCCGCCGCCGCCTCGCCGCGGATATGGTCGGGCCAGACCGGATCTGGCCGTCCCTGACCTCCCCGACGACCTCCTCGGCCACCACTGGCCTCACCGCCGCCGCTGCATCGCCGGCCGTCGCCGCCCCTGCCTCCTCTCGTCCCGAGCACGAGGAGGAGCGACTGGCTCCCCTGCCTCCCTGGGCCGACCTCCCGCGGCCCAGATCCCGTGGCCCAGCTCCGCTTCCAGCCTGCTTCCTCGTCTGGCCCAAGGCCCGCTGGTGAGCGAGCCCGTCTAAATCCCGCCTGGGCGCGTTATAGTTATTTAGCGCTCGATTTCGGTCCAGCAGAATTCGGCGAAGTCCCAGATCTACATATTACATGAGCATGTTTGACCCATCATAACTTTGTGCATGTTACTCCGATTTGCGTGTATGATATGTCAAAATGTTCATCTATGAATGCTCGAGATAATGGTGTATTTTGCATGTATGTTACTGTTCATATTGATGCCTTAATACTCGTTGCAAAATTGCTAAGTGATATAACCTGCTGAAATCTGCTGTAACATGCCTATTTGTCTTTTTCATAGCATTTTGTGTGATTTTCTTTTGAGCATCATGCCCACATGTTTTAGGAGCATAATCATGCCATCTTTGCAGTGGTGCAATCCATTTATATTGATATGCCCTGTGGTGACTAGCACGAGCTTGCAAAGTGGGGTACTTGCTGTTGCTGATTTCAGACAGATTTCTGCTGTCTGAATCTGTTATATTATGATGACATGTTTACTTGATTCTACTAGTGAATCTATGCATAATCTGGAGATGCTCAGTAAGCATGTTTTGTAGTTCATGTTATGATCTATCCATCCATGCCTTTTTTTGCATTTATAGCCTAATGTAGCTTGTTATTATCATGCTCTCAAATTGCTAAATAATGTTTCTGTCAGCCTGTTATCAGTAAGTTCGTTTTTGCCATGTGAATAGCTAGTGATCTATGCCTCCTATGGACATGTTCTTGACATGAGTAACTGCACAAATATGCCTTTTTACTGTTGGTTGTGTTCTTATGCAGGTGCAGTGCAGGTTGTCCCATGTTGGGACATGGATATGTTGGGATATCACAATATCTCTTATTTAATTAATGCATCTATATACTTGGCAAAGGGTGGAAGGCTTGGCCTTTTGCTCGGTGTTTTGTTCCATTCTTGCCGCCTTAGTTTCCGTCATACCGGTGTTATGTTTCTTGATTTTGCGTTCCTTACACGGTTGGGGTTTATTGGCCCCCCTTGATAGTTCGCTTTGAATAAAACTCTTCCAGCAAGGCCCAACTTTGGTTTTACCATTTGCCTAATAACAACTAAAATTTGCATAGGGAGTAATTAACCCAAGGATTCTTAATCAACAACCCGGGCCAATGCTCCTCATGAGTGTTGGTCCAAAAAATAGAATCGTGTGCGGCTTCCCCCGGGGAAACTCGGGTCTCAGTTGCTGTACGCTGTGCTCATCCGATCGTGGCCTGAGACGAGATACGCGCGGCTCCTATCGGGCTGTCGGCACGTCGGGAGGTCTTGCTGGTTTTGTTTTACCATTGTCGAAATGTCTTGTGAACCGGGATTCCGAGCTTGATCGGGTTGTTCCGGGAGTAGGATTTTCCTCCGTTGACCGTGAGAGCTTATCGTGGGCTAAGTTGGGACACCCCTGCAGGGTTTAATCTTTCGAAAGCCGTGCCCGCGGTTATGTGGCAGATGAGAGTTTTTTAATATTCGGTTGTAGTGAACCTGACACTAAACTCTTTAAAATACACCAACCGCGTGTGTAACCGTGATGGTCTCTTTTCGACGAAGTTCGGGAAGAGAACACGGTGGGGTTATGCTTGAACGTAAGTAGTTCAGGATAACTTCTTGATCATTACTAGTTTACGACCGTTTGCGTAGCTTCTCATCTTATTCTGGTATTCGTAAGATAGCCACCATACTTATGCTTAGTGATTGCTGCAACTCCACCACTTATCCATGCCTTACCCATTTAAGCTTTGTTAGTCTTGATACCGTGGGTGATATGATTGCTGAGTCCCCGTGGCTCACAGAATACTACAACCACAGTTGTAGGTACCGTTGAGTCTGATGCAGGAGATGCCACTGAGCTTCAGTGGGAGTTTGACGAGGATCGTGGTCGTTTCTATGTTACTTATCCGGGCGATCAGTAGAGGACCTAGTCGGAGTATCCGGGGATAGTAGCAGGGTGGTGTTTTCTTTTATCTAGTTCATAGTCGGACTCTTCTATATGTATGGATGATTGTATGATGATTGTCATATTTATGCTATTCTGGGGCAAGTGTTGCCTGGATCTCATATTCTATCTATTCATTTGGTTGTATGAATTTGTATGCCACCTTGCTACGCGTCCGAAATGCGATTGTGCCCCAATCATGAGTTCATCACGTGATTGGGATAGAATTGCATTTTGGGTGTTATACGCCTACCCCTTCTTCCTTCACAGCGTCTTCGTCGGGTAAGTCCCGCCATTCTCAAAGTTCTTCTACGCCATACTTTCTCACTACCGGATCGAAGCCCTCCATCTACAACCCAACTCCATCCTCCTCCTGGCCGTATTTGCCTTCTACTATGAGGCTTTTGTGGGCGTGAGGCCCTCGGTGGCGCTCTTTCACCACTTCTTCAGCTTGCGGTTCACCTCCCCGGACCAGCGCTCCGCGTGCGTCTCCTTTGTCGACGTCAAGGACGCGACCGTCCGCTTGAAGGCCGGGAAAAGGGTGGAAGGCTATTGGCAGCGTTGGGTCTTCATGGACGCGTGTCGGACTAGCCCTCTCCTGATGCATCCGGCGGACCGGCCTGAGCAGAACCTCGGATGGGGCCACGAGAAGCTTGCTGACCCTAGGGCGGACCCGTCCTGGAGCGGATAGCTGCGCACAGGGCCGCAAAATAGTCGGGGTCGATGATCGTCAAGGAGTTTGTGGGGCAGTGCATCGCGCCACTCCAAGCACGCTCACGGCCCATGTGGGAGTACACCGGCACAGAGGACATGATGAGGTTGCACGTTGACGGCCTGACGCCCGAGGAATTGGATGGGGCCCTGGGGGGCCTACTTAGCCACGTCCCCGAGGACCCTCGAGACGCTGCGTCCCCGTTATACTGCTACCGGGAGAAGGCAGAGCTGGTTGCGGTGATGCCCATCTTTGACGAGTGGGGACTCGTGTCAAACGGCCTTGGATGCCCTCGTGGGACCCCCCCCCCACAGTGGTGTTGGACCCCAGTGAGAGCCCCAACGATGAGGACTCGGAGGAGACGGAAGAGGAGGATAACACCGGCTGGGCGCCGCCGCACTACCACTGCAGGTCCCTTCGCAACGTCGAGGATGATGACGACGCGGCAGGAACGCAGCCCCGGGCTGTGTCTCCTTGGCCCGCCGACGCGGTAGGAGGGGCGGACCTCGGTACCGCAGCTGCTCAGCCACCCATGGCAGGGGCCAATCCCAACGAGGCGGTGATCGAGCCCTCGGCGGGCTAGCCCTTGCAATGGGCTCCCCAGGTCCTCAGGGAGGGTGGCAGCGCGGCCGGACTTGCCGGGTACCGAGTCAAGGGCCCCGAAGACAACACCGGGGCGACGCACGGGGCGGTGACGAGGCGTTGTCCGTCACGGAGAAGAAGCAGAAATGGGCCGCGCACGATGAGTAAGTACTCGGATTTCCCCCTATGGCCCACGCCTGTAATCCTGTGCTGCCCGAGCTGATCCTTAGACTATGCAGGCATCGGGGCGATGACCCAAAGAAGAGGAAGACAAAGATGGCTGCGACGAAGACGCTCCCTGTCCCGAAGATGGCCCCTGCATCCGACCGGAGCCCCAACGGGCGTGAGACAACCTCACATCGTTCTGGCGCCGTAATGGGGCACTCAAGCACCGTGGCGATGCCCAGCACCCCTCTAGAGTCACGGAAAGGCCCGAGCATTCCATCTGCCATGAATCGGCCCTAGGTGCCACTCCTTGAGAATAGGGACGCGCCCCAGGCAGAGCCTGGCGCGAGCGAGGGCGCGGCGATGGGAAAGGACGAGGCGCCCAAGCCCCCACCATTCACCCTCACCACCGCCACGGGGAGCGAGGCGGACCACGCCATGGAAGATCCTCTGGCCTCAGCCATCTGTGAAGCCCCCGCAGTTGGTGTAGCGAGCCGTTTGGGTGTGCCATGGCGGCCCGAGGGAAGCTTAGAGTCCTCGGTGCCCGAGGCACATATCGCCGGAATTCCTCCGACCGTGGCGAGCGCTGCCGTCGAAACGCCGAACCCGGGCTGGACCCTTGCACTGGGGAGCTGAAAGCCTTGCTCAGGCATGGGGCCCTGACCGATGCTCAGGGCGTGCTTGATAGGCTCGGGGCGGACTTCCAGGAAGCCGAGGCGTGCCTCACCACATAGCGCCTAAGGCTTGTGACCGGGTGGCATCAGCTTGACACTGCCACGAAGGCCGCCCAGAGTCAGGCCAAGGCGGCGATCGCGGGGAGCGAGACTGTGGCGCCCCCAATCCGATCGTACACTAATCATGCACGCAAACGTGTACGATCAAGATCAGGGACTCACGGGAAGATATCACAACACAACTTTAAAACATAAATAAGTCATACAAGCATCATAATACAAGCCAGGGGCCACGAGGGCTCGAATACAAATGCTCGATCATAGACGAGTCAGCGGAAGCAACAATATCTGAGTACAGACATAAGTTAAACAAGGTGCCATAAGATGGCTAGCACAAACAGGGATACAACAGATCGAATAGGCGCAGGGCCTCCTGCCTGGGATCCTCCTAACTACTCCTAGTCGTCGGCGTCCTGGACGTAGTAGTAGGCTCCGTCCTGGTGGTAGTAGTCGTCGAAGGTGGCGTCTGGCTCCTGGGCTCCAACATCTGGTTGCGACAACCAGCAAGAAGGGAAAGGGGGAAAGGAGGGGGAAAGCAACCGTGAGTACTCATCCAAAGTACTCGCAAGCAAGGATCTATACTACATATGCATGGTATATGTGTAAAGAGGCAATATCGGTGGACTGAACTGCAGAATGCCAGAATAAGAGGGGGATAGCTAGTCCTGTCGAAGACTACGCTTCTGGCAGCCTTCGTCTTGAAGCAATAGAAGAGATTAGTTGGAAGTTAACCAAACAACAACGTATAGCATAATCCTACCCGTCGATCCTCTCGTCGCCACCATGCGAGAGAGCGACCACCGGGTTATATCTGTCACTTGTAAGGGTGTGTTTTATTAAGTATCCATTTCTAGTTGTCATGAGGTCGGAATACAACTCTGGGTCGTCCTTTTACCGAGGGACACGGCTATTCGAATAGATAAACTTCCCTGCAGGGGTGCACCACATATTCCCCAACACGCTCGATCCCCTTTGGCCGGACACACTTTCCTGGGTCATGCCCGGCCTCGGAAGATCCACACGTCGCAGCCCCACCTAGGCTCAACAGAGAGGTCAGCACGCCGGACTAATCCTAGGCACTCTGGGGTCTGGGCCCATCGCCCAGTGCGCTCCTGCACGTTGCGTACGCGGCCGCGAGCAGACCTAGCAACCCACACGATCACGGCGGTTACGTTAGCGCAGTCCAACACGGCGCGCGCCGCTCAGTCGCTGACGTCAAGAAGGCTTCAGCTGATACCACGACGCCGGGATACCCATAACTACTCCCGCGTAGTTGGTTAGTGCGTATAGGCCAGTGGCCAGACTCAGATCAAATATCCAATCTCGTTAAGCGTGTTATTATGAAGTAAACGCGAACGCCGACCAGGGCTTGGCCCACCTGTCTCCTAGGTGGTCTCAACCTGCCCTGTCGCTCCGCCACAAAGATCCACTCAAAGGGCCGTTGGGACAAAGGTCCTTTCAGCCCCCAATCCGTGAATCACTCGCGGGTACTCTTCGAGCCGACCCGACTTTAGTCACCATTTGTATAGTATGTATATATGTATAGTATACACCCGTGATCACCTCCCGAGTGATCACGGCCCGATAGTATAGCAAGGCAGACTGACAAGAATGCAAGGCCAATGATGATAAACTAGCATCCTACACTAGGCATTTAGGATTGCAGGTAAGGTATCAACAACAGTAGCAACAATGACAGGCTATGCAGCAGAATAGGATTAACCGAAAGCAGTATCATGCTACACTACTCTAATGCAAGCAGTATAGAGGAGAATAGGCGATATCTGGTGATCAAGGGGGGGGCTTGCCTGGTTGCTCTGGCAAGTAGGGGTCGTCAACAACGTAGTCGGTCGAGGCACCAGCAGCTGCGTCGGTCTCGTAGTCTACCGAAGAGAAGAGGGGGAAGAAACAGTAAACACACGGCAATAATGCAACAGGGATGCATGACATGTCTAAATGATATGCCGGGGTGATATACAGCCTAACTAAGCGAGTTAGTTAATTTAGGAATTTATTCGGATTTATTTAATTAAAGTTGGACACTATTCATTTATCGAAATCGGTCTAATTGTTCAACGTTCTCATAGCTGCGGGCGTCTGACGGAGATACCGAGGGCGTATCCGGGTTCGTATCGTCGTTCTGAGCAAGTTTCATGTATAAAATATTTTCATCGGAGTTACGGTTTAAAAGATATGATTTTCTAAAGTTTTTATTAATTTCTGAAATTTTAATTAATTATTTAATTCAACATTATCCGAAACAGTAATTGATGACGTCAGCATGACATCATGCTGACGTCAGCAGTCACCTGACAGGGTGGGTCCCACCTGTCATAGGCTGTTAGGTTAATTAGGTTTAATTAATTTAATTACTGATTACTGTTTAATTAACACTAATTAGTTAATTAGATTAACCTAATCAGGATTAATTAACTAATTAATTAATTATTTTAATTATTTATTTTTATTTCTATTTTCTTAAAACTGTTTCTGGGCCGTGGGCCCCATTCGTCAGCGTCACAGGGATTCGGGCCCCACTGGGCAGTGGCCCAGGGGTGGACACGTCCGGGGCGTGCCCCTTTCGGGACCGGACATGTCCGGTGCCCAAAAGGGGACGCACGGGCGGTCGGCGGGCGCGGGCGCCGGCGAGGCCACGGCAGGGCCGGAGGCGGGACGGCGGCGCGGTGGCTGGAGCGGCAGCGGGCGGCGGTCGCGCGGAGGCGAAGCGGGGGGGGCCGGAGCGGGCGGTTGGCGGCGAGGAGCGACGCGGGCGCGCGAGCGAAGGCAGTGGGCGGCGCGCGCGCGCGTGCGACAGAGGCGAGGCCAAGGCCGGAGCGCGGCGCGGCGAGGCCAGGGAGCGCGGGCGCGTGCGCGAGCAGAGAGGGGGGGAGAGGCCCGAGGCCTCACCGGGATCCGTAGGGACGGGGCAGCGGGGGTCGGGGTGGTCGACGAGGACGACGGCGACGGGGAGGCAGGCCGGCGGGGACAAGGCGGCGACGTAGACGAGGCAGACCGGCGAGGGAGAGCTCCGGCCGGTGGCGTCGTGCGGCGAGGGCGAGGCAGCGCGGTCGGGCGCGTCGGGGCGAGCGGCGTCGAGGGAGCCGGCCGGCGAGGGAGAGCGGGATCCGGGCGGCGGCGTCCAACGGCGACGGCGAGGCGGCGCGGTCGTCGCCGCGACCGAGGGACGGGGTCGTCGCGGCGACCTCCACCTCTCGATCCCGATCCAATCGGGGGAGAGGGGGGGATATATCGGGAGAGGGGGGAAGTGGGGGGGTGGCTGGTTAGGGTTTCCCCCCCCATGGGGATAAGGCAGGGGATGGGGCTGGGCCGGCCAGTTGGGCCAGGTGGGTCGGCCAGCTGGGCCGCCTGGCCCAGTTGGCCAGGGGGGCCTTTTCTTTTCTTTTGTTTTTCTGTTTCTTTTCCCTTTTCTTTACTGTTAAATGTTTAGGCCCCAAATGGTTTTTGTAAAAAGTGTGACCTATTTCATAAATACCATTGCATTATTCCTCAACACCTAAAATTAGTTTGGACAAAACATAATTCCATATTTATTTCAGATTTAATAAATGGTTATTAAATACCATCTTTATCCACTGTTTGAGGTTGTTCGAGTCACTTATCCAATTCCAATGATGTTGGTTTCAATTTTAGAATAGCCTCTGGAATATTTGTTACTTATCTGACATTTTAGTTTCTATGTTGGACAACTTTTATACTCCACTTTCATTTAAATTTGAATTTGACTTAGGAGTTGAAATGCAATATTATGCTAATGATGATTATGCACTATTAATCATGATGACATGGCCTCATCAAAAGGGTGATCTCTGTAGCTTAATACAGGGGGTGTTACAAATCTCCTCCACTACAAGAAATCTCGTCCCGAGATTTAGGAGGTAGAAAGAAACAAAGCGGGGTATTCATCGCGAAGACGATCCTCGCGTTCCCAAGTGGCTTCATCCTCAGAATGGTTTGACCACTGAACCTTGAGGAACTTGATAACCTTCTGGCGTGTGCGACGCTCGGCTTGATCGAGAATGCGGACCGGATGCTCTCTATAAGAGAGGTCTTGTCGCAGTTCAAGCAATTCGTGATCTACTCCGCGGATAGGGTCTTTGAAGCAGCGGCGGAGTTGTGATACGTGGAACACATCGTGAACCTGAGAAAGGTTCGGTGGAAGTTCCAACTGATATGCCACTCTACCACGCCTTTCAAGAACAGTGAAAGGACCAATATAGCGAGGAGCTAGCTTGCCCTTGATCCCGAATCGGTGTGTACCTTTCATCGGTGTGACTCGAAGATAAGCCTTTTCGCCAGGTTGATAGACCATATCTTTGTGTTTGCGGTCATACTGACTCTTTTGACGTGACTGAGCAGTCTTCAAATGCTCGCGGACAACGCGAACTTGATCTTCGGCAAGTTGGATAATATCCGGACCGAAGAGTGGACGTTCCCCAGTTTCTGACCAATTTAGAGGGGTTCGGCACTTTCGTCCGTACAATACTTCAAAGGGGGCCATCTTCAGACTGGCCTGATAGCTGTTATTGTAAGAGAATTCGGCATATGGGAGAGATTCTTCCCATCTCCTTCCGAAGGATATGACACAAGCTCGAAGCATGTCTTCGAGAACTTGGTTGACTCGTTCAACTTGTCCTTGAGACTGAGGGTGAAAAGCGGTGCTGAAGGACAGATGAGTTCCCATAGCTTCTTGGAAGCTTGCCCAGAATCTTGAAGTGAATAAGCTGCCACGGTCTGAACTGATAACCAGTGGAATACCGTGAAGTGAAACAATTCTGGACATGTAGAGAGTTGCGAGCTGACTAGCAGTGATCGTCTCTTTGACGGCTAGAAAATGTGCAACTTTGGAAAGTCGGTCAATGACGACAAGAATAGCATCATTACCTTTCTGTGATTTGGGAAATCCAGTGATAAAGTCCATTTCAACATGGTCCCACTTCCATTCAGGAACAGCAATTGGTTGCAGAGTTCCGGCGGGCCTTTGATGTTCTGCTTTGACGCGACGGCAAACATCACATTCAGCAACATAGCGAGCAATGTCTTGCTTCATGTTTGACCACCAGAATCTTTGACGGATGTCTTGGTACATCTTGGTACTGCCGGGATGAATAGACAACGGAGTGTCGTGAGCTTCTTGCATGACCTCCTGAGTCATACCCAGGTTACCTTTAGAGGGGACCACTAGACGACTTTTAAAGAACAATGTGCCAGTATCATCAATGGTGAAGAACGAAGGCCTTCCTTCAGCGAGATAGCGCTTAATCTTGTGGGCTTGAGAGTCATAACCCTGCAGCGTCTTGATGCTGTCCACGAGATCTGGTTTAACAACCAGGGTATTAAGAGAACCCTGGGAAACAACGTGGAGGTTCATTTTGTAGGAACCTTCAGGAGGGGGAGCGAGTGCTCCAGGAGGAACAATGTGGAGATTCAGCTTTCTGAATTCTTCAATAAGCGAAGGTTGAACTTCGTGAAACTGGAGGTGACTGCAATAAGACTTGCGGCTCAAGGCATCGGCCATTACATTAGCCTTGCCAGGGGTATAAGAAATACCCAAGTTAAAATCCGCTACGGTCTCCATCCATCTCTGTTGACGGAGGTTCAGGTCTGGCTGAGTGAACAGATACTTCAGACTTTGATGATCGGTGTAGATCTCGCAACGATTACCGAGAAGGTAATGTCGCCACTGTTTTAGTGCATGGATGACGGCAGCAAGCTCGAGGTCATATACTGGGTAATTCTCTTCGTGCGGACGCAATTGACGCGAAGCATAAGCAATTACTCTGCGGTCTTGCATTAGGACACCGCCTAATCCTTGACGGGATGCATCACAATAGATGACAAAATCCTTCTGGGAATCAGGAGGGGCAAGCACTGGGGCAGAAGTCAGCTTGTCTTTGAGCGTCTGGAAACTTTCCTGACACTTTTCCGTCCAATCGAACTTGACGCCTTTATGAAGCAGGTTAGTCAGGGGCTTGGCGATCTTGGAGAAGTTCTCGACAAATCGACGGCAATAGCTGGCGAGTCCGAGAAAACTTCGAACTTGCCTGACGTTCTTTGGAGGAGCCCAATCAAGAATAGCCTGAACTCGCTCGGGGTTGACGGCAATACCATCCTTGGAGATGACATGCCCAAGGTATGTTACTTCGGGAAGCCAGAATTCACACTTGGAAAACTTAGCATATAGTTGATGCTCTCGAAGTTTTTCCAGAACAAGTCGAAGATGTTCAGCATGTTCCTCTTTGTTCTTGGAGTATACTAGGATATCATCCAAGTAAACCACGACGAACTTGTCAAGGTATTTCATGAATATATAATTCATCAGGCGGGAGAATGCGGCGGGAGCATTGGTTAAGCCGAATGACATGACAGTGTACTCGTATGAGCCATATCGAGTAACGAAGGCGGTCTTTGGGATATCCTCTTCACGAACACGGATCTGGTGGTAACCCAACCTTAAGTCGAGTTTAGAGAACACTGATGAACCCGCCAGTTGATCATACAGATCGTTTATCCGAGGAAGGGGATATTTGTTCTGGATAGTTGCTTGGTTAATAGGACGGTAATCTTGGACCAATCGGTTTGATCCATCCTTCTTCCTGACAAAGAGAGAAGGTGCTCCCCTCGTAGACGTACGACAGCGGAGTAGGCGGCATCATGGACTGCCATCTCAATCGTCACGCCTAATCCGTGAAAAAGGTGTAGCTCGGTGTCTGAGTTGTTCTGCTGATCATAAATCCGAACTTCAGCATAGTACTGTTCCTGGTTGAACTCGCGGTAAACCTCATAAACCAAGTACTCAGGGTACCAACGGTAGCCAAGTCTGGTCATGAGAGCGATGAGGACAGCTGGAAACCCAGGGGTATTACGAGCCCAAGTGCGAAGCACAAGCTGTGTCGTAGGACGCGGTGGAAACAAACGGTCCATCTGAAACAGAGGAAATTCAGATTTGTCAAATGACAATGAGAAGTTTAACACAACTCGGAGAGAAAGGTTAGACAAAACAATGGAAAGGAAAATGATTATCAGACTAATCAGATCAACGACAGGGAAATCGCACAGATATCCAGCTCTCCGGGTAGACAGAATTTACGAGATCCTAAGTGTCGGCGTTAGTAAACTTCATTTAACCCGAGTAGAAGAGAGTTCAGAGTCCCAGAGTATAGACGAGGAATAAAAGATCCTAATACCACCCAGTTGGCAATGTGGGCCCGTAAGCCACACAGCCAAGTTAGTAAAACGGTTTTCTTTGTCTAGACTCAACTTCGGCCAAGGAATTGGAAAGGGGGATTCCTACAGGCAGTCGGCTCTGATACCAACTTGTGGCGCCCCCGGCTCGATCGTACACTAATCATGCACGCAAACGTGTACGATCAAGATCAGGGACTCACGGGAAGATATCACAACACAACTTTAAAACATAAATAAGTCATACAAGCATCATAATACAAGCCAGGGGCCACGAGGGCTCGAATACAAATGCTCGATCATAGACGAGTCAGCGGAAGCAACAATATCTGAGTACAGACATAAGTTAAACAAGGTGCCATAAGATGGCTAGCACAAACAGGGATACAACAGATCGAATAGGCGCAGGGCCTCCTGCCTGGGATCCTCCTAACTACTCCTGGTCGTCGGCGTCCTGGACGTAGTAGTAGGCTCCGTCCGGGTGGTAGTAGTCGTCGAAGGTGGCGTTTGGCTCCTGGGCTCCAACATCTGGTTGCGACAACCAGCAAGAAGGGAAAGGGGGAAAGGAGGGGGAAAGCAACCGTGAGTACTCATCCAAAGTACTCGCAAGCAAGGATCTATACTACATATGCATGGTATATGTGTAAAGAGGCAATATCGGTGGACTGAACTGCAGAATGCCAGAATAAGAGGGGGATAGCTAGTCCTGTCGAAGACTACGCTTCTGGCAGCCTTCGTCTTGAAGCAATAGAAGAGATTAGTTGGAAGTTAACCAAACAACAACGTATAGCATAATCCTACCCGTCGATCCTCTCGTCGCCACCATGCGAGAGAGCGACCACCGGGTTATATCTGTCACTTGTAAGGGTGTGTTTTATTAAGTATCCATTTCTAGTTGTCATGAGGTCGGAATACAACTCCGGGTCGTCTTTTTACCGAGGGACACGGCTATTCGAATAGATAAACTTCCCTGCAGGGGTGCACCACATATTCCCCAACACGCTCGATCCCCTTTGGCCGGACACACTTTCCTGGGTCATGCCCGGCCTCGGAAGATCCACACGTCGCAGCCCCACCTAGGCTCAACAGAGAGGTCAGCACGCCGGACTAATCCTAGGCACTCTGGGGTCTGGGCCCATCGCCCAGTGCGCTCCTGCACGTTGCGTACGCGGCCGCGAGCAGACCTAGCAACCCACACGATCACGGCGGTTACGTTAGCGCGGTCCAACACGGCGCGCGCCGCTCAGTCGCTGACGTCAAGAAGGCTTCAGCTGATACCACGACGCCGGGATACCCATAACTACTCCCGCGTAGTTGGTTAGTGCGTATAGGCTAGTGGCCAGACTCAGATCAAATATCCAATCTCGTTAAACGTGTTATTATGAAGTAAACGCGAACGCCGACCAGGGCCTGGCCCACCTGTCTCCTAGGTGGTCTCAACCTGCCCTGTCGCTCCGCCACAAAGATCCACTCAAAGGGCCGTTGGGACAAAGGTCCTTTCAGCCCCCAATCCGTGAATCACTCGCGGGTACTCTTCGAGCCGACCCGACTTTAGTCACCATCTGTATAGTATGTATATATGTATAGAATACACCCGTGATCATCTCCCGAGTGATCACGGCCCGATAGTATAGCAAGGCAGACTGACAAGAATGCAGGGCCAATGATGATAAACTAGCATCCTATACTAAGTATTTAGGATAGCAGGTAAGGTATCAACAGATGTAGCAACAGTGTCAGGCTATGCATCAGACTAGGATTAACGGAAAGCAGTAACATGCTACACTACTCTAATGCAAGCAGCATAGAGGAGAATAGGCGATATCTGGTGATCAAGGGGGGGGCTTGCCTGGTTGCTCTGGCAAGTAGGGGTCGTCAACAACGTAGTCGGTCGGGGCACCAGCAGCTGCGTCGGTCTCGTAGTCTACCGAAGAGAAGAGGGGGAAGAAACAGTAAACACACGGCAATAATGCAACAGGGATGCATGACATGTCTAAATGATATGCCGGGGTGATATACAGCCTAACTAAGCGATTTAGTTAATTTAGGAATTTATTCGGATTTATTTAATTAAAGTTGGACACTATTCATTTATCGAAATCGGTCTAATTGTTCAACGTTCTCATAGCTGCGGGCGTCTGACGGAGATACCGAGGGCGTATCCGGGTTCGTATCGTCGTTCTGAGCAAGTTTCATGTATAAAATATTTTCATCGGAGTTACGGTTTAAAAGATATGATTTTCTAAAGTTTTTATTAATTTCTGAAATTTTAATTAATTATTTAATTCAACATTATCCAAAACAGTAATTGATGACGTCAGCATGACATCATGCTGACGTCAGCAGTCACCTGACAGGGTGGGTCCCACCTGTCATAGGCTGTTAGGTTAATTAGGTTTAATTAATTTAATTACTGATTACTGTTTAATTAACACTAATTAGTTAATTAGATTAACCTAATCAGGATTAATTAACTAATTAATTAATTAATTAATTAATTAATTAATTATTTTAATTATTTATTTTTATTTCTATTTTCTTAAAACTGTTTCTGGGCCGTGGGCCCCATTCGTCAGCGTCACAGGGATTCGGGCCCCACTGGGCAGTGGCCCAGGGGCGGACACGTCCGGGGCGTGCCCCTTTCGGGACCGGACATGTCCGGTGCCCAAAAGGGGACGCACGGGCGGTCGGCGCGCGCGGGCGCCGGCGAGGCCACGGCAGGGCCGGAGGCGGGACGGCGGCGCGGTGGCTGGAGCGGCCGCGGGCGGCAGCGCGGTGGCTGGAGCGGCAGCGGGCGGCGGTCGCGCGGAGGCCGAAGCGTGGGGGGGGGGGGCGGAGCGGGCGGTTGTCGGCGAGGAAGCGACGCGGCGCGCGAGCGAAGGCTGGGCGGCGCGCGCGCGCGTGGCGAAGAGCGCGGCGAGGCTGCGGTGCGCGCGGGCGCGTGCGCGAGCAGAGAGGGGGGAGAGGCCCGAGGCCTCACCGGGATCCGTAGGGACGGGGCACGGGGTCGGGGTGGTCGACGGGGACGACGGCGATGGGGAGGCAGGCCGGCGGACAAGGCGGCGACGTAGACGAGGCAGACCGGCGAGGGAGAGCTCCGGGCGGTGGCGTCGTGCGGCGAGGCGAGGCAGCGCGGTCGGGCGCTGTCGGGCGAGCGGCGTCGAGGGAGCCGGCCGGCGAGGGAAGCGGATCCGGGCGGCGGCGTCCAACGGCGACGGCGAGGCGGCGCGGTCGTCGCCGCGACCGAGGGACGGGGTCGTTCCCGATCCCGATCCCGATCTGGATCGGAGGTGGGGGCTGACGAGGGGAGGCGGCGACGGGGCGGCGTCGGCGAGCGGCGTCGACGACGAGGCGGACGGATCGGGCCTGCGCCCGATCCAGATGGGGGGGGGAGGAGGAGAGATCGAGGGGGAGGGGGGGATCGGGGTAGGGTTAGGGTTTGGCCGGGGGGTGGCCGGCTAAGTAGGCGCCGGCTGGGCCGGCCTGGCGGCCCGGTGGCTGCTGGGCCGAGGCCCAGTCGGGGGGGGGGGGGGGGGGTGTTGCTCTTTTTTTCCTTTTCTGTTTCTTTTTCCTTTTCTTTATTCTCTTTTCTCTACTGTTAAATGTTTAGGCCCCAAATGGTTTTTGTAAAAAGTGTGACCTATTTCATAAATACCAGTGCATTATTCCTTAACACCTAAAATTAGCTTGGACAAAACATAATTCCATATTTATTTCAGATCTAATAAATGGTTATTATATATTATCTTTATCCACTGTTTGAGGTTGTTCGAGTCACTTTTCCAATTCCAATGATGTTGGTTTCAATTTTAGAATAGCCTCTGGAATATTTGTTACTTATCTGACATTTTAGTTTCTATGTTGGACAACTTTTATATCCCACTTTCATTTAAATTTGAATTTGACTTAGGAGTTGAAATGCAATATGATGCTAATGATGATTATGCACTATTAATCATGATGACATGGCCTCATCAAAAGGGTGATCACTGTAGCTTAATACAGGGGGTGTTACAGAGACGGAAGCCGCCGAGGTCAAGGTAGCCACTAAGCGCCGTGCGGAGGCGGAAGCCAGCCTGAAGGCGATCCAGGATGAGCAGGTTGCAGATGCGCAGCGGCTCCAGCTGCAGGAAGACAATCTCAAAGCCCACGAGGCATGCCTCGAGACCCGCGAATCGGACCTGGCGACGGTGTCATCCGAGGAGGCTGCAGAGCATGGGCGTCTGGAGACGCTGAAGCACAAAGTGGCCGATGCCCAGGAGGCCCATGCGAACCACGTCTCCGAGGCCAATGCCCAGCTGGACGCCAAGAAGAAGAAGATCCAGGCGGACGCTGATGCGAAGGCAATGGCAGACCACACCACCCTCTCTTCTCTCGAGCTCAGGGCCCACTGGGCCCTAAGTTCCATGTGCGCGGAGAGGCTTGAGGCTCCTCTTGTGGCCTATGACACTAGATACGCCGAGCTCTCCTCCAAGCTCGTGGAACAGCTCGAAGACGGGGCCTGGAAGGTGGACGATATCTTGGAGGAGGAGTGCCGTGACCTTTTCTCCTTGGCGGCGACCCTCGTCTTCAGCCACCTTCTCCGTGGGGACCCCAACTTCGACTTCAGCAAGGTAATAGGTCCCGTCCCCGAAGAATTCCGTGATGGCCTTGCGCAGGCCATGGAGGGCCACATGGACGCATTGCTCGGGAAGTTCTCCTGCATCGGCGACGGGGACTCCAGCGAGGCGGTGGTGGACGATGACAATGGGAGTGGCAGCTCTTCTTCTTAAAGTTCCCTTTAATCATCCTGTAATAGACTGAAGCTGCCTCACGGAGGCGTGAAACATGGTTTTATTTATTTGAACATTTGGTGCTTGTAATGAATGCTTGTGATCTCCCGAAGCTTCCTTTCATGCTTGATTTTCCCTTTGCTTGCCTTCGTGCTCTACGCCGGCAGGGTCTAGTCCAGTGCGGACCTCAGCCGTCGCTGGGATGTTAGGTTGCGATGCCTGAACAAGGCCATAAGGTGAGGGGCTCCGGGAGCTAGTGAAGGCTCCTGAGGCGCGATGCTCAAGGTTCCCCCTTTGACGCATAAGCAGCCCGCGCATGGAAAAACGTTAGCACTGACAAGGCTGCCCTCGGAGGTGCTAGACTTAGCTGCTTGCAGCGCCGGGGGTTCATTGCTAGCAGTGTGCACCCCTCGAGGTCTCCCGAGCAGCCCGCCCCTGAGGGAACCTGTGCGTAAAAATTCCATCTCGAAGGATGATGCGCGCTCGCTAACTTGCTCATGGGCGTAATGCGAGGAGACCAGACACCAAGGGACTTGGTGGGGTGACGTGTGCGAGGCGGGCCTACTAGCCAGAGCTCGACTACCTGGGATTTTCAGTGCTGCTAGGACTGACCCGAGCACAGGCACCGTGTCCAGCCCCCGCTCACGTGAGGTCCATGGGGAAGCTGCGAGTGCGCACCACATGAGAGTTTCAGCGGCCACCATGTCCGGCACGGATTAGGATGAGGTAGGAGCGGCCCGTGGGGCTTCCTCACTAAATTATCCTGCCAGCGCGGAGCATGGGGCTTCCACTTGGGCGTGGGCAGGATCATAGTTGATCGTTCCACCAGCGCGGAGCATGGGGCTTCCACTAGGGCGTGGGCGGGAGCTCTATCGGGATAGTCTCCGGGGCGTGTACAACCCCATTTCATTCGTACGCGTGACGGGCACGGGCAGAACTTGCGGAGGTGTCGGACGTTTCAGGCACTAGGCTCGGAAACTCCTTCCTCGGTCTCTAGGCAGTTTGCGCCTGACTCTGAATGTAGCTGCGTAGTGACAAAATCTGCGACATGGGGGCGACGCGTGCCGGGTGGCTGTCCCGAGGCTATTGCATGAAGAGGCCGGACACCAAGGACCCAACGAGGTGACGTGCACGGGTCTGGCCCGCCAGACAGAGCTCGATCACTTGGATTTAGCGACACTGCAGGGACGGACCCGAACACAGACACCATGTCGAGTCCTTCCATGGAATGGTCAGGGGAAGAGCCACCGGGCGCACGGCGCCTGAGGTGGCAAAACACCAAGCTCATAGTTATAAAAAACCGGGGCGCGCCCTTACTCGCTTGCTCGTGATGGTCCCATGAGAAGGTGAGACACCAAGGACCCTTGTGAGGTGACGTGCACGGGAGCAGGCCCGCGAGCCAGCGCTCGATCGCTTGGATTTATCAGCGTTGCAGGGACGGACCCGTGCATAGATGTCGTGTCCACCCCCTGGTCATGGAATGGTCAGGAGAAGAGTCGTGAGGGTGCGGCAATCTCAATGGTGGCGAGGCACCGAACATAGGGTTAAGCAAGTAACGGGAGTTCATTAAAGCATAACCAAATTCAGTACACAACCAAAAAGTGGAGCGGCTACAGGGACGGACCCTGGGCAGCCTGAGGATGATGCAGCCCATGGGGCACCCTCAATTTCGAACAAACCAAAAAGTCGCCTGGCAACAGGCTACTGTGGAAGCGTTGAAGGGCCTGACGAAGCATGTCGCGGGAGTTCACCTCTCAGGGGGCGGAGGGCTCCTGAGGCCTTGGGGGCTCGCGAGGGGCTGAAGGCTCGCGAGGGGCCATCGCTAGGCGCGCCAACCTTTGGAAGGTGGCGCCGACATTTTCCAGGCCGAAGGGCATGCGGGTGTAGTTGGTAGCGAGACCCCTGCTCAGGCCGACACGCGATGGCCAAAAGAGGTCCTGGGAGTTGGCCCTATTGAGGCCTGCGACGTCAACGCACACACGCACCTTGCAGCCCTCCTCGGGGGCGGCGACTGGGTTGGCAGGGCGCGCAGGTCGGCGCTCGCCGCGGATGGCCCGAACTTCCCGCAGCTTGTGAATCTCCTGAGCGATGAATTCCTGTTGCCCTGGCGCTTGGCACCGTGCTCCTTGCTTGAGGGGGCACGCATCAAGGCACGCCTCCAAGTGGTGCCCGAACGCTTCCCTCGACACGCTAGTCAGGTCGGATGCTTTCCAGGCGAAAGTCCCCAAGCCCAGGCGAAGGGAGGCGCCAGGCGCCTTCCTATGCGGGAGGAGGGCAACCCCGACAGCAGGGGCGAGGCCCTGGACATTGCAACCTATCGGGGGGATGACCCCCGGTAGGCCCAAGACGACAAACGATGCTTCAAACAGTGCCAGGGGAGTGCCCCCTAGCTGGCTGAGCCTGGCTGGCTGGAACTTGGCTGGCTAAATCTGGCTGGGTTGAGTCTGACCGGCTTGAGCCTGGCCGGGTTGAGCCTGGCCGGGTTCTCCTTGGCCGGGTTCTCCCTGGTTCTCCCTGGCCGGGTTCTCCCTGGCCGGGTTCAGCCTGTCCGGGTTCAGCCTGACCAAGTCATCTAAGATGTCCCGTCGGACCCACGCGTTCAAGACGGCCATACCACGCCCGCTATTGCTGATAAAACATGCACTGTTTACTCGTCATAGCGACGTCATGTACAGTGCTACTTATTCCTGAGCACTAGTGTATAAAGTGACCCAGGGGACACTGACTTAAAGAGGAAGGCATTCCCTTGACCAAGAAATCATAGACTTGGCCAATGGGACAACACTCACGCACACACTAATATATACAAGCACACACCCATCCATCCAGGGACGGGCTCACTTGGCCACTCGCTCACACTCACGCTCATAGCCAGAGGCTCGTGCCCACACACCCACGCATACATCCATGCCCATTCGGCCACAATGCAACCCACGCCTCTCACAATCACACTTATATGCAGGAGACTAGTAGCTCATAGCACTCTTCTGTCTTCTCTAAATACAGCTCTAGGAGCAACTCTGTACTGCTACATACACACTGCATATATCATCAGACATTTAAGAGTAGGGGTGTTATCTCCACACGATGGCCCCAAACCTGGGTAAACCACCGCGTGCTGCTTGCCCAATCCTCTCCCTTGATCTCCACTGCAGCCTTGCCCTCACCTCAAGCCACCCCATGGCATCTGTCGTCTCGCGAACCCACCCGCGAGATAACCACGATAGCTGACGCCCACTGTGGGGCTTGCTGCTGCTGGAACTGCGGTCCGGGCGGGACCCTCTTCTTCATCACCACCGTGATGTCGCCGCCATCTCTCCGGTGACGCTCGGGGGCTCGACCTCAGCACGCCCCCGACCTCAACCTTGCGGGGCGGCGCGTCATCATCATCGGTCGTCAGCCTCCGGACTGCGTGCGCGCCTTCGGCCCCTGCTCCGCTCCGCCTCCGTCCTCACGCGCGTGCGCTGCGTCCGGCCTCCTCTCCACGACCATCTCCAGCCGCTCGGCCGCTTACCTCTCCTGCTGCGGCGTGCTGCCGTGCACATGCTCGCATCCTCACTAGCCATATACAAGCCAGACAATGGTCGTATATGTCCCAGATACTACCCAGAAAATAGCTATACACAACCCAGATAATGGTCAGATGTTCCCCGTACAATGGCCGTACACTACCCAGACAGTGGCTCGACCTCAACCCCGCGCGCTACTCTGCCGCCGCCGCAGGTTTGCTCCACTGCGCCGCCTCCGCTCCATTCTCTCTGCGGCTCCCCTCTCGGATGCTCATGGCTTCTCAGCTCGGTCCCCATCTCTCGCTACAACTTCGCTGCCGGACTCACACAGCCCTCGCTAGCGCACCGCCCGCCCCTGCGCGCTGCTCCGCCGACGCCGTCCCGCGCCGCCGCTGCTCCTCCCCCGCCTCCGGCTCGCCGCCACTGCCGGTTCCGGCTCTGCCCGTCCTCGCGTCCATTCCGCCGCGCTGCCCGTCCTCCCCCGCGCTGCTCTGCGTCCCCGCGCGCCAGGCCACACCTCCATTATAACTCGGCCACGTCTGGTGGCTCCCCGTCACCGGCTCCGCGCGCTCACCTCGAGCCTGCCGCTGTGCTGCTCAACGCCCTCGCCTCCTCGTCCCGCCACCCTCACGGTCGTGTGCCGATGTCGCTGCAGGCCGCAGTGTCTTTCCTCCCGCCACGTCCTCTGCTCCGTGCACGCGGCCCCAGCTGCCTCCCGCGACAGCGCGCCGGTCGCCGGCTCCGCCATCCGCCTTTGGCCTGCCCGACTCTGTCTCGCCGCTCCGTGTCCCGTGCCGGCCGGGTCGCCACTGCCGCCTCCCGCTCGTGTGCGGGGCCCTGCCCGCGCCCAAGCCGCTCCTCCACCCGTCACCCGGCCGCTGGGTTGCCCGCCGGCTCCGCGTGCGTCAGCTCCGCGCTGCTTCTCCGCCTGCCGGGTCCGCCCGCGCCGGCCGCCAGCCGGCTCTACCTGCCACCCGACGACCCGGTCGCCTGCCGGCTCTGCCCGCCACCCGGCGACCAGGCCGCCTGCCTGCGCTGGCCATCTTCCAGGCCACCCGGCCGGCTCCCGCGCTGGCCGGCTCCCTCGCGCCCGCCGACCTCCTCGCACGCCAGCTCCACGTGACCCGCCCCGTCCGGCGTCCCGAAACCCAGCTGCGCCCGGCCTCCCTCGCCCGCACGCCGGCTCCGCGCGACCCGGCCGCATGCCGGCTCCGCGATGCCTCCTCCGCCGCGGGGCCTCCTGTCGCGCTTCCGCCGCGGCTCGCCCCGCCTGTCACCGCTCCACCCGCTCGTCCATCAGCAAGCCACCGCCCCATGGCCGCCGCCCCGTTGAAGCCTCTACTCCGACCGCCCGCTCCAGCCGGGTGGGCACCCGCCGGCTCCCGCGCCCGCGGCCGGGTCGCCCGCTCGCTGCCTCGCGGCATCCGGATTCCCACACGCCGACTGGCCGGCTCGCCGCCCCACCCGCTAGCGCCGCCTGGCCGCCTCGCGCCGCTCCCGGCACCCCCGGAGCCGGGTCCGCACGCCCGCACGCCGGCTCTATCGGCTTCCTGGTCCGGCTGTTCCTGAAGAAAAGAGTGTCGGCTGTCCGAAGAAAACAAAGCGGATAAAAAACAAGAGGCCATCTGCCCAAGAAAAACAAAGAAAAGAAGGAGAGAAGCCGGCTGGGTCAACGCAGTGCTCCGGCTGGGCAAGCCGGCTGTGTAAAAAAAGAAGTTGCGTCTGGCTGCCCATAGCCGGCGAAAAAAAAGAGAAAAGAAAAAGGCCGCCAGATTCCCCCGCCCGCAAGCGGCGCCGCTTCGCCGACGGTCCCGCCCGCCTCGACGCCTGGCCGGCTGTGCCAAGCCGGCTCGGCCGCGTCCCGCTCCACCACCTGGCCAGTCGGGCCCAACCCGGCTGGACCCCCTTCGAGCGCCCGGAGGCTCGAGAGCTCCCCCCAGTGGGTGTGCCGGCGCACTCCACGAGAGCCAGGCCGCGGCGGTTGCCTTCAACAACCTTCGCCTCGTCTGCGTCAAAGCAATGTGAGCTCCTCACCTGCATATTTTTGCACCGCGCACCAAAACCGAATAACCCCGAGCGACCCTCGAGGCTATCTCCGCATTCTTATCAGTTGCATTACTGTTCACTTCGGCGCCAGCCAGTCTCGGCCCGGGGGCTGGCCGCTTGGCCCCATCCGTTCGTTCTCGTGGACGGCTTAGTAGTGCATACAGTACCAAAGGCCCACTCTCAGCCACAGACCACCACGCGGCTGTCCGGCTAAGCGAGAACAAAAGCTGGAGGTCACCCCACACGAAAAACGTCCGGGAGAAAATGGCTTGGGCAACCCGGTCGTTTCCTTTATGAGTATCTTCTCGGTCAAATCTGCTCCCAAGAGTCTGAGTACTATACGCTCCACTCCGCGACCACTCTTCGTAACAGCTACAGACCGGCTCCCGACTGTCTAGCTAACAAGAGGCAAAGCCAAAGAGTGGAGGGGACATGAAAAAGATTGAAGGGGGCTCGGACGAAACCGAGTCGACACCCTCCGCATAAAACTTGCAATGCAAAAGCAAACATTTGATATATCTGCGTGGAGTAACCTTGTCTTTTGCACGATCATCTCTGTGGGGAACCCCTTCCTCGCCCAGAGCCTCGGAGGCTACACGCGGGTTGCAGGCCCGATGCCGGTTGCAACCGGCATTTCCAACGCCACCGTCCGCTTCATCAACAACAAGACCATCCACCCAACTTTTCCAAGTTGCCCGGAGGCTACACCCAGTGGGTGCGCTCGCGCGCCCACACTCAGCCGGCGGACTCCGCGTCCGCACCTGGCAGGGCCCCATGCCCATCAGCCAGCGGACTCCACGCCCGCGCCCAGTAGGGCCCTGCGCCCACCATCCGGCGGACTCTGTGTCCGCACCCGGCACCCTCAACGTCGTCATCAGCTTCATCATCAACAGCAAGACCCTCCGCCAAACTATTCCAACTTGCCCAGAGACTCGGAGGCTACACCTAGTGGGTGCGCTTGCGCGCCCCCACTCGGAATATGCCGCGCCCGTTGCACGCCCACCGCCAGCTGCAACCGACATCCTCGACGCCATCGTCTGCACCAGCAATAGCGAAAATCCTCCGCCCAACTTTTCCAAGTTGCACGAAGGCTCGGAGGCTACACCCAGTGGGTGCGCTTGCGCGCCCCCACTGGAACAAGCCGCGCCGACTGCGGCTCGTAGCCGGCTGTCTTCAACATCTTCTGCTTCATCAATGCCCGCTAAAACCCTCCGCCCAACTTTTTCAAGTTGCCCGGAGGCTACTGTCGGGGGGATGACCCCCGGGTAAGCCCAAGATGGTAAACGACGCTTCAAACAGTGCCAGGGGAGTGCCACTGGCTGGCTGAGCCTGGCTGGCTGGAACTTGGCTGACTGAATTGAAGGAAATATGCCCTAGAGGCAATAATAAAGTTGTTATTTTATATTTCCTTATTCATGATAAAGGTTTATTATTCATGCTAGAATTGTATTAATCGGAAACCTAAATACATATGTGAATACATAAACAAACACCGTGTCCCTAGTGAGCCTCTACTTGACTAGCTCATTGATCAAAGATGGTTATGGTTTCCTAACCATGGACATGAGTTGTCATTTGATAACAGGATCACATCATTAAGAGAATGATGTGATGGACAAGACCCATCCGTTAGCTTAGCATAATGATCGTTCAGTTTTATTGCTATTGCTTTCTTCATGTCAAATACATATTCCTTCGACTATGAGATTATGCAACTCCACGATACCGGAGGAATACCTTGTGTGCTATCAAATGTCACAACATAACTGGGTGATTATAAAGATGCTCTACAGGTATCTCCGAAGGTGTTTTGTTGAGTTGGCATAGATCAAGATTAGGATTTGTCACTCCGAGTTTCGGAGAGGTATCTCTGGGCCCTCTCGGTAATACACATCATAAGCTTGCAAGCAAATGACTAAGGAGTAAGTGACGAGGTGATGTATTACGAAACGAGTAAAAAGACTTGCCGGTAATGAGATTGAACTAGGTATGAAGATACCGACGATCGAATCTTGGGCAAGTAACATACCGATGGACAAAGGGAATTACCCATGTTGTCATAACGGTTCGACCGATAAAGATCTTCGTAGAATATGTAGGAGCCAATATGGGCATCCAGGTTTCGCTATTGGTTATTGACCGGAGAGGTGTCTCGGTCATGTCTACATAGTTCTCGAACCCATAGGGTCCGCACGCTTAACGTTCGATGACGATATAGTATTATATGAGTTATGTGATTTGGTGACCGAATATTGTTCGGAGTCCCGGATGAGATCACGGACATGATGAGGAGTCTCGAAACGGTCGAGAGGTAAAGATTGATATATAGGATGATGGTATTCGGACACCGAAAGTGTTTCGGGGGTCACCGGGTACTTATCAGGTCACCGGAAGGGGTTCCGAGCACCCCCGGCAAAAGATATGGGCCTTATGGGCCAAGAGGGGAAACACACCAGCCACAAGGGGCTGGTGCACCCCCCATATGGGCCGGCCTACGAGGAGAAGGAAAGAGGGGAAGGGAAAGGAAAGAGTGGAATAGGATTCCCCCTTCCTTCCCTTCCCCCCCCCCCTCTTTCCTTCCCCCTTGGGAAAACCTGGCAGTGGGGCGCAGGGCACGGCAGGGCCCCTAGGGGGCCGGCGGCCAGCCCTAGGGTGCGCCCTGGCCTCTCCCCTCCCCCTCCCACCTATATATATGTGGGAGGGGGGGCGCCTAGCACACACCAGACAATTGCCTAGCCGTGTGCGGCGCCCCCCTCCACCGTTTACACCCCCGGTCATATTTTCGTAGTGCTTAGGCGAAGCCCTGCGAAGATCACTTTACCATCACCGTCACCACGCCGTCGTGCTGACGGAGCTCATCTACTACCTCGACATCTTGTTGGATCAAGAAGGCGAGGGACGTCACCGAGCTGAACGTGTGCAGAACGCGGAGGTGCCGTGCGTTCGGTACTTGATCGGTTGAAGCGTGAAGAAGTTCGACTACATCAACCACGTTGTGAAACACTTCCGCTTACGGTCTATTAGGGTACGTAGACACACTCTCCCCCTCGTTGCTATGCATCTCCATGGATAGATCATTGCGTGTGCGTAGATTTTTTTTTGTTTTCCATGCAACGATTCCCAACAGTGGTATCAGAGCAGGTCTATGCGTAGATGATATGCACGAGTAGAACACAAAGAAGTTGTGGGCGGTGATGTTCATACTGCTTACCACCAACGTCTTATTTTGATTCGGCGGCATTGTGGGATGAAGCAGCCCGGACCAACCTTACATGTCCACATACATGAGACCGGTTCCACCGACTGACATGCAGCTAGTTTTACATAAAGGTGGCTGGCGGGTGTCTGTTTCTCCTACTTTAGTTGAATCGAATTTGACTGCGGCCGGTCCTTGAAGAAGGTTAAAATAGCAAACTTGATAATTCACCATTGTGGTTTTTGCCGTAGGTAAGAACGGTTCTTGCTAGAAGCCCATAGCAGCCACGTAAAACTTGCAACAACAAAGTAGAGGACGTCTAACTTGTTTTTGCAGGGTATGTTGTGATGTGATATGGTCAAGACATGATGTGATATACGTTATTGTATGAGATGATCATGTTTTGTAAGTTATCGGCAACCGGCAGGACCTTATGGTTGTCTCTTTATTGTATGAAATGCAAACACCATGTAATTGCTTTACTTTATCGCTATGCATTGGCAATAGTTGTAGAAGAAATAGTTGGTGAGACGACCATGACGCAATGATGGAGATCAAGGTGTCGAGCCGGTGATGATGGAGACCATGACGATGCTTTGGAGATGAAGATCAAAAGCACGAGATGATGATGGCCATATCATGTCACATATTTTGATTGCATGTGATGTTTATCTTTTATGCATCTTATTTTGCTTAGTACGGCGGTAGCATTATAAGATGATCCCTTGACTAAATTTCAAGGTAAAAGTGTTCTCCCAGAGTATGCACCGTTGCTACAGTTCATCGTGTTGAGACACCACATGATGATCGGATGTGATAGACTCTACGTTCACATACAACGGGTGTAAGACAGTTTTGCACATGCAGAATACTTGGGTTAAACTTGACGAGCCTAGCATGTACAGACATGGTCTCGGAACACTTGAGACCGAAAGGTCGAACGTGAGTCATATAGTAGATATGATCAAAATAGAGATGTTCACCATTGATGACTACCCCATCTCACGTGATGATCGGACATGGGTTAGTTGATTTGGACCACGTATCACTTAGATAACTTGAGGGATGTTTATTTAAGTGGGAGTTCTTAAGTAATTTGATTAATTAAACTTAATTTATCATGAACTTAGTCCTGATAGTATTTGCATATCTATGTTGTAGATAAATAGCTCGGGTTGTAGCTCCCCTAATTTTGATATGTTCTTAGAGAAAACTATGTTGAAAGATGATAGTAGCAATGATGCGGACTGGGTCCGTGATCTGAGGATTATCCTCATTGCTGCACAGAAGAATTATGTCCTTGATGCACCGCTAGATGACAGACCTATTGCAGGAGCAGATGCAGACGTTATGAATGTTTAGCAAGATCGATATGATAACTACTTAATAGTTGAGTGCGCCATGCTTTACGGCTTAGAACCGGGACTTCAAAAATGTTTTGAACACCAAGGAGCATATGAGATGCTCAAATAGTTGAAATTGGTATTTCAGATTCATGCCCGTGTCGAGAGGTATGAGACCTCTGACAATTACTTTGCCTGCAAGATGGAGGAGAATAGCTCAGCCAGTGAGCATATGCTCAGAATGTCTGGGTACTACAATCGCTTGAATCAAGTGGGAGTTAATCTTCCAAGATAAGATAGTGATTGACAGAGTTCTCTAGTCACTATCACCAAGCTTCTAGAACTTCGTGATGAACTATAATATGCAAGGGATGACGAAAATGATTCCCGAGCTCTTCGCGATGCTGAAATCGGCGAAGGTAGAAATCAAGAAAGAGCATCAAGTGTTGATGGTTAACAAGACCACTAGTTTCAAGAAAAAGGGCAAGGGAAAGAAAGGGAACTTCAAAGAAGAATAGCAAGCAAGTTGCCACTCCCGTGAAGAAGCCCAAAGCTAGACATAAGCCTAAAACTGAGTGCTTCTACTGCAAAGGGAATGGTCACTGGAAGCGGAACTGCCCAAATACTTGGCGGATAAGAAGGATGGCAAAGTGAACAAAAGTCTATTTGATATACATGTTACTGATGTGTACCTTACTAGTGTTCGTAGTAGCCCCTGGGTATTTGATACCGGTTCAGTTGCTAAGATTAGTAACTCAAAACAGGAGTTGCAGAACAAACAGAGACTAGTTAAGGGTGAGGTGACGATGTGTGTTGGAAGTGATTCCAAGGTTGATACGATCACCATCGCACACTCCCGCTACCTTCGGGATTAGTGTTGAACCTAAAAATAAATGTTATTTGGTGTTTGCGTTGAGCATGAAAATGATTTGATCATGTTTATTGCAATACGGTTATTCATTTAAGTCAGAGAATAATTGTTGTTCTGTTTACATGAATAAAACCTTCTATGGTCATACACCCAATGTCAATGGTTTATTGAATCTCGATTGTAGTGATACACATATTCATAATATTGATGCCAAAAGATGCAAAGTTGATAATGATAGTGCTACATACTTGTGGCACTGCCATTTAGGTCATATTGGTGTAAAGCTCATGAAGAAACTCCATGCGGATGGACTTTTGGAATCACTTGATTATGAATCACTAGTCGTCAACCCATGCATTCGCACGGGCTAGCATGTAAAGGAATACACTTTGATAATTTATTTATTTTTTTTACTACGTGATTTGCTTCATTTAGCACTTTCAAAAAATGTTTTTGCTTTAAAAATGGATAGTAGGTATGTAGCACATGCATATCTAATATGATTACATAATTTGGTAATTAAATTCTATTTTATAATGCTGACTCTCTACTTATATATAGTTATAATAATATTTTTTAAATGTAATATATTTTTAAGTGATCTAGGGGAAAGGGATTACTATTGTTTTGTCAAGTTGTGATTAGATGGTTTGTATGAAGTTTCCTTTTTTGGTCATCCCATCTCTCATAATTCTCAAATACTATGTTATAAAGTTGACATAAATATGAAAGCAGTATTGTTGGGTAACATAGTTGCAAATGTGAAGTTCGTTTTATGTGCTATTTCCTTCAAAGTTTTCCAATACAGAATATATAAGAATCTATCTTTAATTGTAAAATATCGAGAGGTGCGATGAAAGTAAACACTTTCTCTGGTTCTATTAGTTCGCAAAAACAATCAGCAATCCTCCCAACATCTTATTTTTTTAATACTTATTCATGAAATAATATTTTTATCTGCCACAACTTTGTTTGATATGTTTTTCACTCGATTCCATGCAAAAGGCGTATTATCATACCAAGATGAGAGGGCAATAATTTGTTTTCATGTTTTAGTCGCAGAGAATGAATGCATGCACACAGTCCTATGGGTTATACATGTAATTCCCTAATAATAGGAAACGCATTTGGTTACATTAACTTACACGATCGATTTATTCCATTAAGAATAAATATTTACCCTAAATTTTTCTGAATACCATAGCCGAATGACAGTAAACTAAATGTCTGATTTTATTCTTTGTTATATTGCCTTCTTATTTCATAAATGTTGGATAGATGCTTTATTATATGCCTTCAATTATTGATCAATTTATTTATAAAAATAAAATAATATATTGGATGGGCAATTTCTAGATATTTTGGTGTAAGATGTATATTTAATCAGTTAATAGTGAACTATACAAATATTGGATATATGACATACGTCTATACTCAGGCATGTAAATACGAGAACTTTGTCATGCATCATCCATAAGGATAGCTTTTGTATCATGTAAATATGAGGACTTCTGTAAATATGAAATAATACGTTTGTGCTTTGTTTGATGTTTTTCCTTCTTTATTTGTATATATCAATTTCTGGATAAAGATGTTTTCACTTCAGACCAATCAGTTGTTCCACCCACGTACATATATGTATGAATCATTTTGCAAGAAAGCTAATTAAATAGAAGCATTAGCCGTGATGACTACACTACATTGTCGTTACGTTGGTTGCTTGCAGAAATTAATAATCAAATATAAGTACGCACTACTCAAGTAGTCGTGTACACTACATGATACAATGGATCTGGCTGCAAAATCAAACACGTGCACATGAGTAGAGCTCTCGTCAAGGCAGTCCTCGTATGTTATTATTGATCTGCCACCGATAGAAATCTCTTTTGCTGAAGATAATCTCACCATGTACTTCTGAGGACTTCTATTAAATCTCAGACATAGATGTCAACAGAAAGAGAGCAACATAATGTTTTTCCCACAAATAGTACCCCCTTCGATCGAAAATAAGTGTAATAAGTGTCGCGACACATATTTTGGATCGAAGGGAGTAGTAAAACTGACAATATACAATGATTCGCAAACTACTGTTATGAGTTGTTTGAAGCACTGCATCATCTCATGAAGATTGCAATTTCAGTTCAATACGTACAGAAGGCAAGAGCTAGAGATAAAAGATCGTTGGACTTAAAATCAAAGTAATTCATATGATACACACTCATAAAGATTTTAATTGATTTTCCTATTGTCTTTGATTGATCACAAACATATTTCTGCCTATCTATATGAAGCTCGTTCCAACAATCCGTGGGAACTATTACAAAAGCATGTGAGCAGACCAGGAAAACATCAAACAAAGCACAAACGTGATTGTTTCATATATTTTTTCTTCCCTACCTGATCTATTGATCTGCACCACGCCATGTAACTCATTTCCCTGGGGGGGGGGGGGGGGGGGGGGGCGTGGTCAGGTGAGGAAACATCCATTAGAACGCCACCACCACTCCAACGTAATTTCTCCACTCGGTATATGATATGGAGAATAAAAAAAGGTAGTCAGTACTTAGTTGGAAGCATACAATATGTTAATTTTATAGGTATGAGCTCATAATTTGCATGAAGAACATGCATGTACGCCGTGTAATGTTGAGAAGACCAAATCCTTTAAAGAATAGGAGTGCAAGATGTCGTAATCTAAGAAAGGTAACTCAGTTCAAGATATATACCTGAATTACATCAGAAGAATTGTGATCGTGATACTATCTGTCATTATTAATGAAACCCACCAAGTTTTAGTCTGAAGCATGCACCCCTAGTCCCTACTCAACAAAATGAAAGATAAGGCCCCTGCCAGTAAGTCTATGATTTTTCTCTTGTACATCCCATCAAACACATGGAGTACACACATCTATAGATGGGAAATTTGAGCGCTGGTGGTTGTAGAGTAGTAGAAGGATGACACCTAAACATATATGATGAAATCAAGGATGGCGTAAAGAGTGCCCTTTTATTCTCCTGAAAAAGGCAATCAAGTTTGAGAAGATCAACTCAGATAAATTTGTCCCAATCCAGATGACAGTTGCAATGTTCTTAAGAAAAAAATTAAATGTTTGTTATGGGATATGTTTCTGCTTCTAGGTTACAACACCAATTTATCTATCAATCCTGTAAAAACATTTTTTGACCAAAAACTGTTTTAGGGACAGAATAAGATAGAATGAACATTCAATAAACTATCAGGCTGCATATATTTGTTAAGCACAGATAAGAGATTTCAAACAGAAGTTGCACTGGGCAAAATGGGCAAACTACAGGAAAACACCTCGCAGATTCTTGTACAGTGTGTATCAACATATTTTGGCACCGGGAAGAAGATCCAAACAATGATTCCATGAACTGAGAACCTGCAACGCCAATCCTGGTGAATATCCTCAACGATTTTATTTACGACAGAGAAAACAAAACATGAGGTCAGACCTCAGCGGGAGATTAGCGAAATCGACCTCAGAGCCAAAGAGAGGGCGCACGGCCAAAAGCCCAAAACTGCAAGAGATTGCTCTATGATCTAGGCATCGGGGATTGCTCATACTTCGGCAGTAGCTGCAGTGGGTGCCCACGGTAGAGAGATCACTTCTCCTTGCCCACCATAAACAGAAACAGAGACGTCGATCCTGGGTTGATCAGATGGACTAATCATCATAAAACTGTAGAATCAACGTGGAGGGTCAAAGTAATTTGCTTAAAGTTTTCAGAGAACACTATGTGCAATATGTAAACTGTCAGAAACACTATTATGCTGACGTATAAACCTAAGTAATAGACATGATTGGTACAGTCTACATTCATATATGAATTGGCGCTTGTGTATTGTATTTCTCATACGTTTGTCCCATCTCTCGAACCGTACTGCAAGAATTGTTTGTTCAAGAAATGATGCTAATTCAGCTCAATATAAATTACCTACAACTAATAAGAAACGATGAAGCAAAGTTGAATACACCTTCCCTATTTTTGATAAAAAAACATGAATTAGATGAACGTATACGATTAGTAAAGAGGAGAAATTAGTGGAGAATCACATGCATAGCGCTCTTGTCCTTTTTGACTCCTTTGAAACGGAACTTGATACGGCAGCATAACAGGCAGGATGACGGCATTGGTGACCCCATGTGCAGGTACCAAGTAGTACAGCAGGTCCACCTTGTATGTTTGTTTTGTAGAGACATGGTTCTTTTCACTATGAATGTGGCTGGGCATTGGGACGGTGAAGAACATAGAGAGATCAGAGGCAACAATGGGCACACATTGAATTTTTCTGCTATGCTTCTTGATGTACAGAAATGGATGATTCTTCTTCTGGTCTCAATTAGCCCCTGAAAAGGATTAGATTATTCCAATGGTTTCTTCTTTTTCTGCTTGCGCCCTTGATTGTTGGGTTCCCTTCGCCTTCGATGTCCGATGTCCGACGCGTCGGTGTGTTTGACAGTCGGCTGAACCATTGATGGTGCAACAATGCAATGCATCTCAAACATATTCATACATGTATGTAAACTACTACCTACAGCAGGGTCATACTATATTAAAATCATCAAGTACCTTGTACCAAGTAAAAGAGTAATCATGAAAAAATCATCAATCACCAAGTAAAGAGCATTACCGAGAATCATGTCGAGATTTCTACCTAACTTGCAGCTCTTATCTCCCCTGCTTGGGTATGTAGGCAGACCCAAAATAGTACAACTTAGAATTCAGGGAGATGCATTGCATAGTTCAACCAAGGAACAGCCGTTGGCATACCCATCTGCATACTGGAAACCGGAAATGGCCACCAATCCAGCTTCTTCCTGAAAAACAGAGCAGAGAAGAATAGAGTAGAGATATAACGGGAGATACACATGAAGGTTGGCTTATCTACTTGGAGGCTCACGACGATGTCCGAAGGAACTCGGTATGGTTAAAATTTGGCGACGGAGGATGTTGGCCGGTACGAGCTGTAGGAGTCAGAGTCGAGGCGCCGGACGGAGTGAGAGGAGAGCCCCTCCGCTCGTCGAGGAGCCACGCTGCTATGGTTGGAGGGTCGGAGGAGGGCCGGCCTGCTTCGCCTCCGCAGGCTGGTGTCATCCGGTGCCCTCCGCGAGGAACTCCGGGTTGGATAGGATCCTTGGGAGAGATGAGACCTCAGGGGTGAAGAGAGCAGGCGAGTTCGGGACAGCGGCGAGATCCGGCCTTCCAGGGAGGCAGAGAGCACCGGAGAGCCGGCGGCCGCGGGACTCCGTTGTGGGCTGGCGGCGGGGGCTTACGGTGGCGGTTGCAAGGTTTCTTTTTTTGAGTCGCTTCAAGGAGATGGGAGAAAGAATAGGCCTGAGAGATAAGAGGGAGATAGGATATGTGGAAAATAAAATGAACCAGTTTTTTCACTTGCCCGTGGCATAGTGGGTAATTTCTGTCAAACTCTGGGGCCAAATCTAGTGACCGATTTTTTTTGCTTTCTATCTTGTGTGGATTAATCTACACCGTAATAACTCGGTCCCGTCAAATTAACGGCTCGTAATTACTGATTAACATGGGAATTTTTAGGAAGTGCCTAATTAGTATAGCTATAGATTTGATACTTGCGAACCATGCCTCATAGGCAAGATGACTAAAACTCCATTCTCCGGAACAATGGAGCGAGCTAATGACTTATTGGAAATAATACATACCGATGTATGCGGTTCGATGAGTGTTGAAGCACGCGGCGGGTATCGTTATTTTCTGACCTTCACAGATGATTTGAGTAGGTATGGGTATATCTATTTAATGAAACACAAATCTGAAACATTTGAAAAGTTCAGAGAATTTCAGGGTGAAGTGCAGAATCATCATAACAAGAAAATAAAGTTTCTACGCTCTGATCGCCGAGACGAATATTTGAGTTACGATTTTGGCCTTCATTTAAAACAATGTGGAATAGTTTCACAACTCATGCCACCTGGAACACCACAGCGTAATTGTGTGTCCGAACGTCGTAACCGTACTTTATTGGATATGGTGCGTTCTATGATGTCTCTTATCTATTTACCACTATCGTTTTGGAGTTATGCATTAGAGACAGCCGCATTCACGTTAAATAGGGCATCGTCTAAATCCGTTGAGATGACACCGTATGAACTGTGGTTGGCAAGAAACCTAAGCTGTCGTTTTTTAAAGTTTAGGATTGCGACACTTATGTCAAAAGGCTTCAGCCTGATAAGCTCGAACCCAAATCGGAGAAGTGCGTCTTCATAGGATACCCTAAAGAAACAGTTGGGTACACCTTCTACCATAGATCCGAAGGCAAGATCTTTGTTGCTAAGAATGGGTCCTTTCTAGAGAAGGAGTTTTTCTTGAAAGAAGTGAGTGAGAGGAAAGTAGAACTTGATGAGGTAATTGTACCTTCTCTCGAATTGGAGAGTAGCACATCACAGAAAACCGTTCTCATGATGCCTACACCAATCAAAGAGGAAGCAAATGATAATGATCATGAAACTTCAAATCAAGTTACTACAAGAACCTCATAGGTTGACCAGAGCACGATCCGCACCAGAGTGGTACGGTAATCCTGTTCTGTAGGTCATGTTACTAGACCAAGAAGAACCTACGAACTATGAAGAAGTTATGATGAGCCCATATTCCGACAGATGGCTTGAGGCTATGAAATCTGAGATAGGATCCATGTATGAGAACAAAGTGTGGACTTTGGTGGATTTGCCCGATGATCGGCAAGCCATAGAGAATAAATGGATCTTCAAGAAGAAGACTGACGCTGATGGTAATATTACTATCTACAAAGCTTGACTTGTCGCAAAAGGTTTTTGACAAGTTCAAGGAGTTGACTACGATGATACTTTCTCACCCGTAGCGATGCTTAAGTCTGTCCGAATCATGTTAGCAATTGCCGCATTTTATGATTATGAAATCTGGCAAATGGACGCCAAAACTGCATTCCTTAATGGATTTCTTAAAGAAGAGTTGTATATGATGCAACCAGAAGGTTTTGTTGATCCTAAAGGTGCTAACAAAGTGTGCAAGCTCCAGCGATCCATCTATGGACTGGTGCAAGCATCTCGGTGTTGGAATATACGCTTTGATGAGGTGATCAAAGCATATGGTTTTATACAGACTTACGGTGAAGCCTGTGTTTACAAGAAAGTGAGTGGGAGCTCTGTAGCATTTCTGATATTATATGTGGATGACATATTATTGATTGGAAAAGATATATAATTTTTTGATAGCATAAAAGGATACTTGAATAAGAGTTTTTCAATGAAAGACCTCGATGAAGTTACTTATGTATTGAGCATTAAGATCTATAGGGATAGATCGAGATGCTCGATAAGACTTTCAATGAGTACATACCTTGACAAGATTTTGAAGGAGTTCAAAATGGATCAGTCAAAGAAGGAGTTCTAGCCTGTATTGTAAGGTGTGAAGTTGAGTAAGACTCAAAGCCTGACCATGGAAGAAGATAGAAAGAGAATGAAAGTCATTCCCTATGCCTCAGCCATAGGTTCTATAAAGTATGCCATGCTGTGTACGAGACCTGCTGAGTGCCTTGCCATTAGTTTGGCAAGGGGGTACAATGGTGAAGGAGTAGATCACTAGACAGCGGTCAAAATTATCCTTAGTTACCTAAGAGGACTAAGGAAATGTTTCTCGGTTATGGAAGTGATAAAGAGTTTGTCGTAAAGGGTTACGTCGATGCAAGCTTTAACACCGATTCGGATGACTCTGAGTCTCAATCTGGATACGTATTGAAAGTGGGAGCAATTAGCTAGAGTAGCTCCATGCAGAGCATTGTAGACATAGAAATTTGCAAAATACATACGGATCTGAATGTGGAAGACCCGTTGACTAAACTTCTCTCACAAGCAAAACATGATCACATCTTAGTGCTCTTTGGGTATTAATCACATGGCGATGTGAACTAGATTATTGACTCTAGTAAACTCTTTGGGTATTAGTCACATGGCGATGTGAACTATGAGTATTAATCACATGGCGATATGAACTTGATTATTGACTCTAGTAAACTCTTTGGGTATTAGTCACATGGCGATGTGAACTATGAGTATTAATCACATGGCGATGTGAACTAGATTATTGACTCTAGTAAACTCTTTGGGTATTAGTCACATGGCGATGTGAACTATGAGTGTTAATCACATGGCGATGTGAAATAGATTATTGACTCTAGTGCAAGTGGGAGACTGAAGGAAATATGCCCTAGAGGCAATAATAAAATTGTTATTTTATAGTTCCTTATTCATGATAAAGGTTTATTATTCATGCTAGAATTGTATTGATCGGAAACCTAAATACATGTGTGAATACATAAACAAACACCGTGTCCCTAGTGAGCCTCTACTTGACTAGCTCGTTGATCAAAGATGGTTATGGTTTCCTAACCATGGACATGAGTTGTCATTTGATAACAGGATCACATCATTAGGAGAATGATGTGATGGACAAGACCCATCCGTTAGCTTAGCATAATGATCGTTCAGTTTTATTGCTATTGCTTTCTTCATGTCAAATACATATTCCTTCGACTATGAGATTATGCAACTCCCGGATACCGGAGGAATACCTTGTGTACTATCAAACGTCACAACATAACTGGGTGATTATAAAGATGCTCTACAGGTATCTCCGAAGGTGTTTTGTTGAGTTGGCTTAGATCAAGATTAGGATTTGTCACTCCTAGTTTCGGAGAGGTATCTCTGGGCCCTCTCGGTAATACACATCATAAGCTTGCAAGCAAATGACTAAGGAGTTAGTCACGAGGTGATGTATTACGGAACGAGTAAAGAGACTTGCCGGTAACGAGATTGAACTAGGTATGAAGATACCGATGATCGAATCTCGGGCAAGTAACATACCGATGGACAAAGGGAATTACGTATGTTGTCTGTAACACACTGGATTTTGCCCTTTTTTTCCTTTTGATTTTGGTCTGGACTTGCCTTTCTGTGGCTTAGTGGTCTTGCAACCTGGAGGGATCACTCTTGATTCATGTTCTCAAGTGGCTTGCCAACCTCAAAACCATCCCTAGACCTAGTCATCTCCATCTTGGACCAACCCCAATATTTTTTTTCTTGGGAATATTCCTTTTTCTATTAAAGGAATAACCCTGTTGTCCTGGGTTGTGAAGCAACCCAGATTTCCATCATTTCCAAAATTCCCAAATAATTCTCATAAATTGTTTGGGTCATATATTCCACAAATATGTCAAACCCTTCCTTGCCATGTTCAAAAATATTTCACAAATATTCCTTTTCTGATTCTGCCCCAGTTGTCAAGTTGAGAAGCAAGTACTCTTTATATTTGCTTACTTGGTCTCAAACTTTTTGGGAATTATTTCCTATCCATATCATTGCCACATGCCAAAATTCAACTTAATTTGGCTATTAAATCTCCTTTGGCTAATTTCCAAAGTTTCTGGTCAACTGGAAGCTTTGTGAAGCAAGTGCTAGCTAGGGGTATCCAAATGAGTTGAAATTTTGCAAGCATCTTCATATGCTCAAAAAATGACTCTCCACCAAGTTTCAACCCTATCCAATTATCTGTGTGAGCACAACCTCAAATCCTGGTTTCTGGTTAGATTTTCACATTGTGAAGCAACTATATTTTATATTGCTCCATAATTGCTAAACATTTACCAGAACATTCTCCTACCCATATAACCTATCTCCACAAAATTTGGGATCATTTTATCTTCCCAATAATTCCCTAGAATTTTCCTAAGATTCTTGTCAGAGAGGATATCTGTGAAGGAAGTACTATTTTGGCATGTCCAAATGGTATGAAAATTTTACAGAATCTTCATATGACAAATCATCATGCTATACCAAATTTCAGCTCAATTGGCTACTCCATGTGAGTGGCCCATCAAGATTGAGTTTCTGGACCAGATTGGTCAGTTGCAAGGCAACCCTATCAAACCTTGGTCCAATTCTCTTCAAACTTCCCAGGACTATAGTCCTTCCTACCCTAACACTCCCAGACATCTCACTTGGCTCTTATCACTTCTCGGTTGATCACAGAGACATGGTCCAGTTTGCTGCCGGAAACTATTTAACCTAGGTTCAGTCACACCAGGGCTCTCCCGCGCCTTCTAGATTCTTAGATCAACCCAACGATGTGTGGAGAACCTCCTAGACATGATTTGGCATCAAGTATGGTGTGGCAATGCCGTGGCCACGCGGTGACCACGTACAGAGCACGCCAAACCCGCGCTCTGTGCTCCGTACGCATCGAGAGCGCGTCTCCAGCGGGTTCTAGCTCATCCGGGTGCACCGGCGAGCTCCCCACCGCACGCGTGGCTCGTCTGGAAGCCTCCCCCTCATCCCCTAGCTCCTGGCCGGCGGTGCCGACATCGAGTACTGTTGGGACGTGGAATCGCGTATCCAGTGGCTCCGGTCGTCGTCCAGCCCCTTCCCGAGCCCTTCCCTGCAGCTATTTAAGCGCCCTGAGGCCCTCCTCCCTCGCCAGCAACCTCTCCAAGCTCCTCCCCGAGCTCCCGGAGCTCTTCCTTTTCCCCATGGCCGAGGCCCTGCCGCCGACCCCCGCTGCCGATTCCGGCCGGGTGGCCTTCCCCCCCTCTCCATTCCCACCCTCTGCCTTCCCTGAGTGCCCGCAGGCCACCGCCGCCTCCATTTCCCCCGAGGAAGCTCTACCGGCGCAGTTCCTCCACCGTGGTTCAGTCGCCGTGGCCGGCTCTGTGGCGTTGATGTTATAGGCCACCTCGGGCTCCCCTGCGGCTACCTTTGGGCGCGGCGCAGTGCGGCGGTTCCGGTGAGCCCAGCAGCAGGCCCTCCCATGGCGCCCATCGGCGGCAGCGCCGGTGGCCAGCCACCCCTACCCCCTATCTTTGTTTCGGTCACGAAGAGGAGGACAACCAGAAGGAAGGAGAGAGAGATTGGATGAGGTGGGCCCCTCGTGTAAGTGACCTAAGGCCGGGCCCAGATGGAATAAGTGGAGGCGCATTGGGGAAGTTACGCTTTCGGCTTAGTGAAATCGTAAACTCCAGAGTGCGCTTTCATTTTTTTAGCCAGCGGCCGAAACTGCTATTTAATGAATGTTCGTCCGTTAAGAGCTAAAGTGGATAGTTTTCTGTCTGTTTCTGCGCTTAACGAACGAACGGCCGTTTCTCCGCGACCGTAACTCCGATCGAGGTGATTCCAAAGCCCACTTCTTCGTCTCTTCAAGCCCGTCATGTTGGTATCATATTCATACTGTTTTGGCATAGTGGAAACGACCATTTTGCCCTTGCTAGTAAACAGCCCCTCCGAGAGAGAACTGTTTTCGGCAGTCAACTCCGCGAACTCTCCGCACCCCCTTCCCGATGGTTCCTTCATCCCTAGGCAAGCCAAAACTCTCATTTGCATAATTGCATTGCAATATCATAGTTAAACTAATTATTTTAATAGCAAGTATGACTATTTGTAAAATGGATTAGATTATGCAATGCTGGAGTAAATTCTTGGATAGGTGACTACCATGTCGAGTATCGGATTGTTAGTGACTAGTAGTTTACTCACTCGTTGATGCCATGATGTTGAGATTACCGTCTATGATTATTCTGGATTTCATCCGGCAGTTCGTGGAGATGAGTTAGTAGCAGTGGCTTAAGCGTACTAGTTACCGGATTTCTAGGCAAATATCGTTTTGACTGGGATTGCTATGATATCGGAGTGTCAGCTATGACAGAGATATTATTCGGAGATAGGATACTTCATGGTTGATCTAGAGTCACCTGTCCGAACTTATCCGTGCAGCCACATTTGCCGGTATGGGACGGCCTTGACTTGGTCTGATTGCGTGCTCTTTCACCTGTACCGCCCGACAGGTAAGGTTATGTGTGTGCGCTACCCTGGCCCGGTAGGCGGCGATAACCTTGTGAGCCCAGTTGAGTTATATGGTACCAGGTCCCTGTTTGGGACAGTTTGTTAGCCACGACGATGGCAGGTGTCACGCGGTGACAGAGGGGCCACCCAGGGCAGGACTCCGGGGGAGGATGATCGCCGGTGGTACGATGGGAGAGTCACGGGTCAGGCGGGTTTCGTTGAAGTAACGCTGGTCCACCCGAATGGGATCACGAGGTCAGGTGCTCCATGGTGTGGGTAAAGTGCGCAACCTCTACAGAGTGTAAAATCTATTCGAATAGCCGCATCCACGGTATTGGACAGTCCATCCAAACCTCTTTAGGTGGTCAACCATAGTAGTGATAATGATGGAAGAACTCATCGTAAGATCGGAAGTACTCGGTGGATCATGAGTATTCTGAGGGTTGTGAGGCAACCCAGAAGAGAGTAAGTTTGTCAGACTTGCAGTGCAGATGGTATCAGGAATATGATGTGTTAGCCATGGGATGGCTATGAGATGAATGGTCGGATGACCACTTGATTTGGATTGGATTTGGAACAGATTCAGATTGGATCCTGAGGTTATTCAGAGTATGGATTAAATTACTTAATATGCTTTACCTTACTGCATCTACTTCAGTAGCTATCTTGCTATGATGTTGTCTTGCCTTAATGCCGATGTTTGTTGCGAGCTTGCGAGTACATTCAAAGTACTCACCTGGCATGTCATGCCAGTTTGCAGGTCATGCCATGATTGCTTGCTTGTCGAGGATCCTGAGTTTGCGAGCTAGGATACGCGTTCTAGCCAGAGTCCCTGCGGAGTGGAGTCCATCACCGCTGTCGTTGTTCCGCTGCCGAGAAAGTTATTCCACTGTTAGCATAGAGCTACCCCGGACAGGCGTAGTGTCGCCGTGCCGATGTAATCCACGTACCCTTTGTAACCATATCCATTGTAATAAAGAGCTGATTTGTTCTATGCCAACAGTGCCGTATTACAGAGGACTTGTCCCTGGGCTGGAATACGGGGCGTTCCGGTCTTCTCTGAGCCGGGGTGCCACAGGCGTTGGTATCAGAGCAGGTCTGGCTATAGGATGCCCTAGACCGCATGAGCGTTAGTAACCGGTTGTATACGATCCAGTTGGTTTGCTGCACTTATTTGTTGCATTTGTTTGTGCATAGCATGCATATAGACTAGATATCTTATCACTAATGATGGATCTGGTGAGTGTAGTTGGCATCGGTTTTGATTCCCTACCTGCGCTCTCCAGTTTGCATATTTGTTCCTTGGTGAGGTGTCATCTTCGTCCCAGCGGAGTGATGCCAAGGTGCTTGGTGGTGTCGATCCCTTGTCGGATTGATGCACCGGTACCACACCAGCTTATTCTCTTCCGACACCCCTATCGTTTCGGTGATAGACAAGTTCTATCTCGGATCGTGCCATCCCTCTAGCCGCTTCGGTAACCCTTACTGATCCTTGTTATCAAAAAAGGGCAATTCCTGCAAGCCTTTCTCTCCACCACTATCTCTTTCCGCCACCTATTCTTTGGACGTGTACGGTTTTCTTCCGTACGCTTGATGATGATGTGGTCATAACTTCTGTGTTCCGACCCCCGATCACCAGGTTTGTCCTCGCCACCGTGTCCGTCTAGATGCAATCGGTGTTAAGCTCGTATTTGGTGTAGCCTTGTTTACACCAATTTTCTTCCACACATTGATTCACTTTCGTGCACATCGCCACAGCATGTTAGACCGTAATACCGGAGTTCTTGCGAGATTTGTGTGCTTAAGTAGGAATGCATATTATTGCTATGAATAGTTGTAGAATGTGATATTTCTTGTGTGTGTGATCTTGCTGCTTTGTGTGCTTTTGTTTAGTCGTTTCTTTTGTTTTTTTTATTTGGGCCCTTGGTGTTACCTTATTTTCCCCTTATGGAAGTTGCTCACCGACCCTGAACCGAAAGAATCAGTGAAGAGACAGCCATTTGGAAGCTCAGCTCAGCAATATGGAATTTTCAGCAGACTATGTTATATCGGGAATATCGGCCCTGAATACAAATGATATCCTGGCCGGATTGGTTATCAGCATCAAGTATACATCATTGCAACTTTCACAACAGTAATGATCGCGTCAGCAAGAAGGCAAATTGTGTACATGATCCATAGTGCATTCCGTGCGAATGGTATGGTTACCATACAAGGTTTGTATCCGCTATGAGTACAATTTGAAACCTGCTATATTTCAGAAGCAAGCCAGAATGTGCTATGAACTTAGTGTTTAGCAAGAAGGATAGCCGAATACCCTGTTGCATACAACAAATAACCGACAGTAGAAACAGTAAGGGATATATATATATATATATATATATATATATATATGTATATATATATATATATATATATATATATATATGCACTCAGCCTTTCTCCGCAAAGCTACCAGAGAAGCTTACGACGCAAGAATTCAGGTGTCTTCCTCGATACGACACATGGACATCTTTCGGTGCAAGGTACTCAGGCTTCTTCCGCAAGCTATCACTGCAAGCTTCCGGCATAAGGTACCGAGTCTTCCCCAGCAAGCCTTTAAGGGGGGAAGCATCTGAGCCAGGAGCCCTATACAAGTAACTATGAACCTGGGTTCGGATAATCATTACCCTATGGGTAAAGTGCGGAGGATGAGAAAGCTGGTCATGTGAGCAAAGATACCCTGTCAGGGGATCAGGATAAGATATGCCTGCCGGAATATTGCACCTGACAACACCTATGGTCACAAGGAGAATCAAGAACACATAAGGCCAAGTTCTTTCAGCAAAGGGTCCAGGCAAAGAGAACTATAATGAAAAAGCAAGGTTGTCCATACAGGTATGGTAATGGTACGAATACTCTGGACAGTCTGGTTTGATACCGACCACAATGGGTACACACCCACGGGGTCTATCCCATTTGCAAGGACCCCATATCGAGACAACTTGCCCAGCCAACCAGATATGCTCAGAATTGTCAGAAGAGGGCAACCCGGCTGGTCAGGTCAGCCGAAAGATTAACTCAGCAGTTCAAATTCAGCAACCATGTTAAAGCATTACACGGCTTACCATCCATATAGAGGTACCAACAGACTGAGTAATCAGAAGGATGAACAACAGTCTCGAAGCATGTGTCCTCACAGATGGGAATCAATTAAAGACTAACCTGTTGTGAACAAGATTCTGCTGCCAGGACCGCTATCAGTCAAGTCTATGGATAAATATCACCGTACACCTTTATGCTGGTCACAACAGGTGACAGTCAAATATTTGGTAGGAGCTTTATACCCAAGACAGTGAAATGTACCCAGGGCTCCACAGACTCAAGAAAGGTTCAAACTCTGGGGTGCGTGCGAAGAACTCAATCTCCCCAGTCTGCCAACTCGTTGATCTCACGGCCTAGCTCGATGAACAGGAAAGGAAAGGGACACAGCGATTTACCGAGGTTCGGGCCACCTTGCGGTGTAAAACCCTACTCCTGCTTTGTGGTGGATTGGCCTCGAGGTGGGCTGAGGATGAACTAGTATAGAGGGGGAACAACCTCAGGAGGTGTGTTCTTGTGTTGGTGTGAGCTGGTGGGGATGATCTGGTTGACCCGTCCCCTTCTATGGAGGTGCCCTAGCTATATTTATAGTGGCCTTGGTCCTCTTCCCCCAAAACGAAGGCGGGAAGGGATCCCACAACGGCCAAGTTTGAAGGGGGACAAGTAGTACATCTTATCCTGACGAAAGGTGGTCTTCGACTGCAAAGCTTCTGGTTGTGACGTCATGGTGGGCTCGACGATGACCTCCGTCCTGCCGTCCTGGTCTTGCAGCACGGGAATGGAAACCTTTGGCTGATTCCTCGGGACTCTGCGTCTGCACCCGCTTCCTTATCACCAAAGAGGAAACCTGTTGTACTGCGCCCGCTGGCGCCCGCCTGGCCTTGGTCGTCATAGCTTGCGTCACCTGATCCTCATGAGGTGGGGCTTGCATAGAAATCTTCGCTCCTCAGGAGCTGGCCTAGGGAGGCTGCTTCCTCTGGAGGTCTTGACGTCGTCCGCCTCACGAGGCTTGGCCCCTCGCGAGGGTCTTGTGTTGTTGATGCTGAGGATGGGCCATACCAGGCCGCAGATGGAGCCACGCTGCGGGCCACAGGCAGGCAAGTCTGGGTACCCCGGTTCCCAAAACGCTGACAGTAGCCCCCGGGCCCAAGGCGCGCTCGGACTTGGCTTCGGGGCGAAGCCAAAGGGCAAGGGCAAAGCACCGCGGGGCCAACCACCTGCGGGCCCGGTCGACATGTGGCGCTTGATGGGACATGGGTGTCTCCGCTTCCCCACGCTGCCTCGGCAACCGCCAGACTTGACGACTGCCTGTTGCGAGCACGGCTCTGCCATCATTGCCCGACATGCTCATCCTTGGCTTCCCCCCTTTCCCTGTGAACTCGCGGCTCCTCTTAAAGATTTGGCACCGGCGCCAATCCACCCTTGACGCCATGGCCTCGAGGTCTAAGAAGAAGGGGGAGGCCTGCGCGCCCGCTGAATCCCAGTCGGGTTTGGAGCCCGCACTTGATCGGTCGACGGTGATCAACCAGGAGGGGTTGGAAAAGGTCCGGTTGGCCCTCGCCGCTGATTCCAATGAGTGGAAGGCGACGACAGTCTGGCCCGCCTCCCGGGCCTTGGTCGACATGGAGGCCACTAAGATCCCCATCCACCTTCACGCTCTCCTGGCTGGCTTGGTCCCTCCTTTTTTTGATTTCTTCAATGCCACAATCTCGCATTACCAGATCCAAGCGCTGCATCTGGACCCCAGGTCCATCATCCTCCTTGCCGCCTTCGCCTTCCTGTGTGAGGCTATGGTGGGTGTTGCTCCGTCTGTCGCCTTGTTCCACCATTTCTTCTCGCTGCACCTGGTCGACGGCCGACAGCGCTCGGGATGCATGGCATTCCAGGCTGTGGCGGCGACAGCTGGCTCTGGCATCGACTTCACGCTCCACCCGGATGTGAGGGGATTCCGGAAGCATTGGGTGTACGTGGACGCCGCCACACACAGCCCCCTGCTCCTGCTCCCGCGAGCGCCGGCGGAACCCAGCTCCGGCTGGGGGCACGTGAAGCTCGTCGACCATCAGCTTGCCCGCGTCTGGTCAGGCTGGCCAAGTTGAAGGGGGCTGGGGTGATGGCATCGATGGTGGTGAGGGAGTTCGTCCGGTGGCGTATCACCCCGCTTCAGCGCCATTCTCGCCCAATGTGGGCCTTCACTGGCCCCAACGACCCCATGAGGCTCCAGGTGCCCTCGCTCCCTTCCAAGACACTGCGCGCGGCGCTCAAGCTCCTGACTGGCGACCCAGCGTCTTCCGTGCTCCCGGCGGAGGGATGCCTCTTGTATCACTGCTCGAACACGGAGGACATTGTGAAGCAGATGCCCCTCTTCGACGAGTGGGGGCTACGCATAGAAGGTCTCGAGGGGCCTCGCTGGAACCCCATCTTGGTGGCTCCCATGCTTGCCAATCCCGTGGCGCGCGCCCCTGAGGTGGTTGCAGGGGGGCGGGCGCTGTCGGGTGCTCCCAAGGCGACCGCTGGAGAGGGGGTGCCACCGGGTGCTCCGGAGGTGACTGCTGGAGAGCGGGTGCTGTCAAGTGCTCCTGAGGCGACCGCTGGAGAGCGGGTGCCATCAGGTGCTCCTGAGGCGACCGCTGGGGAGCGGGTGCCGCCACGTGCTCCTGAGGTGACGGCTGGAGAGCGGGTGCCGTCAGGTGCTCCTGAGGCGACCGCTGGAGAGCGGGTGCTGTCAGGTGCTCCTGAGGCGACCGCTGGGGAGCGGGTGCCGCCACGTGCTCCTGAGGTGACGGCCTGCAGCCCAACCGCAAAGAGCGGCGCACCAGCCCCCGGCGTACCTCGTCTGGACCTCAAGACACTCCGCAACAGGAAAGGGCTCTGGAGATACAGTGGTGGCGCTCCCCGGGCCCTGAAGCAAAGGAAGTGGATAGCCATGGATGAGTAAGTACCTTATCTTCCCGGATCTTCGCGCGTCACGCCCTTTTCTGACTTTGGCTCTTCAGGATTCCCTTGGTTGCTGCGGTGAACCCTCCTGGGGTGCGACCCCCGGATGCCCTTGGCCCGCTCGCGATTCCAGGCCCCTCGCGTCGGGCGCCCGCCCAGGGCACGGGGCCGACTCGCGAGGTGAAGGCGCCGCCGGAGGGCCGCGAGCCTGTGCTCCCAGCTTCCTTCCTCCACGGCCATCTCTGGGGTGCAGGGGGCATGCCGAGGGCTCCTCCACTGGTGCTCGCTGGCAGCTAGGCGAGCCCATCGCCGGCTTCGTCTTCAAGCAGCGGCGCTCAGTCGCACATCACTTCTGGCGAGGCCCGGGGAACAGATGAAGGAGCGCCGGCTACCAGCCCCCCGCCAGAGATGGGCGATTCGTTTCGTGCCTCCCCGGCAGCCCCCGGCGTGGAAGAAAAGCTCGGCCGCGCGCTGGAGCTTGCTCGTGGGCGCAGCGTCGTCCGTCATGACCTCTTCCAGGAGGCAATGGGCGCGCTGGGTCGCCTTGGGGGAGAACTTGCTGTTGTCGATGCACGCCTCGAGGCGGAAGGCCTCCGCCTGGCATGCGAGTGGCACCAGCTGAAGGTCGGCATCAACCTCAGGCATCTGCAGCATGAGCGCGCTTGTACAGATGTCGCGGTGTCCCTCGCAGCTTCTCATGAGGACTGCTCCTGCACTCTGGAGGAGGCCAGGGCTACTGAACGCTGTCACGAGGCGCACGAGGAGCGGGAGAAGGAGCTTCGAGCTTCGAACGCCATCCTTGAGCGGCAGGTCTAGGTGCGCAGGGCCACCCTGGCGGCACCGCCGGGCGAGGCCCCCTCGGATGAGAAAGAAGGCCAGGCGCATGAGGATGCGCTGGCGCTTGAGATCTCGGAACATAACCTGGAGCTCGAGCGGCTGGAGGTGAGGGAGCGCCAAGTGGCCGTGGCTGAAGACGCCGTTGCCGCCCGGGAGGCCAAGATCTAGCAGGAGATTGACCGAAGGGTGGCGGAGATCCACGGGGCTCTTGTTGGCGAATACCGCCGGAAGCTGAAGCTCCAGGAAACCTGCTTCCAACAGCGACAGGTTGAGTTGGAGGGCAGGACCGACGCCCTCAGGGTGAAGCCTGCCACGGCAGAGCAGCGCGAGATAACCGCCATGGAGGCTCGGGCCTCTACCCAAGCCGACTTGTCCTCACTTCAGCAGCAGGTCGCGGGCGTCACGTCTCTTGTGGAGAAAGCCACGAACGAAGCGAACCACCACCGGATGATGCGGCGCGAGTGCTCCTTGATGCTTGAGGACCTCAGGGTCCGGGCCAACTGGGCCTTGGATACCATCTGTAAAGAGAGCGTCTCCCGCCCGCACGAAGCTGATGATGCCGGCTACCTCCACTTCTTTACCCAAGTCGTGACCTGTCTGGAAGACCGGGCCACGAGGGCATGCCAGCTCGTCTAGGAAAGAAGCAGGGGACTTCTCGGGTGCGCTTTCTCGCATGTCTTCAGCTACCTTCTTAGCCTGGATCCTGACTTCGACTTCAACGCTGTGATAGCCCCTGTGCCCAGGGTCACGCTGGGCGACCTGGCGAGCTGGGTGGATGACCTAGTCGCGGAGTTCGCCCGTGAGGATGGCGTGGACGTGCCCGCAGCTGAAGAGGGTGGTGCCGACGATGCTGACGATGAAGATGGCGACGCCGATGGCAGCGCGTCTTGCTAGGCTTACACTTCCTTTCCGATCCCGACCTGCATACCAAAATTTTGGGCTCGGCCCCGCGGGGCGTGAAAAGCATTTTCTTGGTGGGGGTTTCCCCGTTATGTATGAAACAATGATATGCCTTCTAAATTAATTCTGAAATATGCTGCCGAGGGCAGAAAGGCCCCCTACTAGAGTAGTTTGTTATGACTTATCTTTGGTGCCGGCGGTCTTGGACGGATTCTTGTGTCGTGAGGGCGCTCCCTTCCTGAGGTGGGCCCCGCGGGGGCTCGCGAGGGCTTGAGCCTCCTGAGGAGCCTGCAGGCCCGCCCGAGAGCGCCGCGCGAGGAGCCGATTGCTGAGTCACGGCAAGGCATGCGCACGGTGGTCTTGCGGCAGGTGCACTTTTGGCCCCGTGGGGGGCTCGGCACCGCTTGGGCTGGCCCAAGCGTGCACGCAGCGCGCACGCTACGCCCAGCCCCCGCTCGCGGGGCGCTCATGGGTGGGGGGGGGGGCAACAAGCATGAGCCCTGCTTTTTAACATAAACCAAAAGCCAAGAAAACACCACGAATCGAAAGATCTCCCCCCTTTTTCCTTTTGATAAGCTCACGAAACTCCAAATCTCATTTCAAAAAATGGCAAATCGGGTTACAGAAAGAGGGCGAAACAAACAGCCGCGTCCGGCACCTAGACTAGTCTTCTCACCAGCGCGGAGCTAAGTGCTTCCACTGGGCGTGGGCATAGTCATTGGGGGATAGTGTCGACAGCCAGTGTGGAGCATGGTGCTTCCACTTGGACGTGGGTGGGAGCCCCCGTGAGGCCCGAGGGTGGCGCTCAGGAGACTCCGGGGCGTGTACAGCCCCAACTCATTATTATGTGAGAGTGTCACGAGCGGAGATCTTCACGGGCGTCCCTGACGCCTGGCGAGGGCCCCGCCCTGCGCCTCCCCTGACCACCGTTGGGGCATCCGGAAACCAGGATGTGACCAAGGGGCGAGGGGGATGCTGGCGGTGCCCTGGCGATCGCAGGCCCCCCACCGGGGGGGAAGGGCTCACCGGCGCCTTCCCCGGCGGAGGACCTACCTCCGAGCGTGCGCCGCCGTTGTGGCGGCGCCTTTCTCCACGCAGTGCGGGGGAGGCCCTGGCAGCGGGCTCCCCCCCGTGTAGATCCCAGTGCGCCCCGTCCGCTTGCGGCGGGGCCATCATCCTGAGGTCCACGGCCGTTGTCGTGGCTTGGTTCACCTGCGGTCCATGGTTAGCATAATCGTGCTCCTGAGATATCGGTTGTACCCGGTGGCAGTTGTTGTCGAAGACGCCGGTGAAGCCCTGGGGCGGCTCGCGAAGAGCTTCGGTTTCACGTGGTCCTGCCGCCCAGGCTGGCGAGGGGAACGAGCAGGGGTTTCCTCTTGGCGCTTACATCAAGCTCGTCAGTGGAGGTACAGGGGTGCCCAAAGCCGCCATCCCCGGGCCTGCGCCTGGCCGCCCAGTGCCGCTGCTTGTCATGCCTGGCGCCAGGTCGCGACGACCATAGGGTGGCATCCCGTCGCGGTCCCAGGAGGGGCCGCCCGGTCCCGTCACGCTCGGGCGTGATGTATCCTGGATAGGGCAGGCGGCGTCGCGGGCCAGGTTGGCGTCGCGAGGTCCTCCGGGCCCCCCGAGGAAGGGCGCGTGGGTGTGATGAGAGCTGGCGCGTGCCCCCGGCAGTGCTTGCTATGTAGGCAAGGTGCAGAAGGGTGCCGCGCCCTCGCAGGCGAGACCGCAGCAGCTCCCTTGCCACGATGAGCGCGGCTCGTGTGTTCGCCTACTGCCGGCGCGTGTGTAGGGTCTTCGCCGTGGCGTAACCCGAAGACCGCGTAGTGGCGCGGTTGCGACGCGGCGCGGAAGCGGGTGGAGGTGGCCCGTGGCGCCTGATGCCGACGGCGCTGGCCGCCGTGCAGGCTGCAAGGAGCGCAGAGTGGACAGCTTCTTGGGCAGGGGCGCTGCTCGGGCGGGCCGAGTGGCCCAGTGCTCAGCATGAGCTCGAGGATCTCCCACCATGGTGACGATGGGGCGAACGGCGGGAGAGAGACTTTGACGCACCCCTACCTGGCACGCCAAATGTCAGATTCAGGGCTCCGCAGACCCAAGAAAGGTTCGAACTCTCGGGTGCGTGCGAAGAACTCAATCTCCCCAGTCTGCCAACTCGTCGATCTCACGGCCTAGCTCGATGAACAGGAAAGGAAAGGGACACAGCGATTTACCCAGGTTCGGGCCACCTTGCGGTGTAAAACCCTACTCCTGCTTTCTGGTGGATTAGCCTCGAGGTGGGCTGAGGATGAACTAGTACAGAGGGGGAACAACCTCAGGAGGTGTGATCTTGTGTTGGTGTGAGCTGGTGGGGATGATCTGGTTGCCCCGACCCCTTCTATGGAGGTGCCCTAGCTATATTTATAGTGGCCTTGGTCCTCTTCCCCCAAAACGAAGGCGGGAAGGGATCCCACAACGGCCAAGTTTGAAGGGGGACAAGTAGTACATCTTATCCTGCTGAAAGGTGGTCTTCGCCTGCAAAGCTTCTGGTTGTGACGTCGTGGTGGGCTCGATGATGACCTCCGTCCTGCCGTCCTGGTCTTGCAACACGGGAATGGAAACCTTTGGCTGATTCCTCGGGACTTTGCGTCTGCACCCGCTTCCTTATCACCAAAGAGGAAACCTGCTTTACTGCGCCCGCTGGCGCCCGCCTGGCCTTGGTCCTCATAGCTTGCGTCACCTAATCCTCACGAGGTGGGGCTTGTATTGAAATCTCCGCTCCTCAGGAGCCGGCCTAGGGACACCGCTTCCTCTGGAGGTCTTGACGTCATCCGCCTCGTGAGGCTTGGCCCCTCGCGAGGGTCTTGTGTTGTTGATGCTGAGGACGGGCCGTACCAAGCCGCAGATGGAGCCACGCTGCGGGCCGCAGGCAGGCAAGTCTGGGTACCCCGGTTCCCAGAACGCCGACAGATGCCATGATGTTGAGATTACCGTCTATGATTATTCTGGATTTCATCCGGCAGTTCATGGAGATGATTTAGTAGCAGTGGCTTAAGCGTACTGGTTACCGAATTTCTAGCCAGATATCATTTTGACATGGATTGCTATGATATCGGAGTGTCAGCTATGACAGAGATATTATTCGGAGATAGGATACTTCATGGTTGATCCAGAGTCACCTGTCCGGACTTATCCGTGCAGCCACATTTGCCGGTATGGGACAACCTTGACTTGGTCTGATCACGTGCTCTTTCACCGGTACCGCCCGACAGGGAAGGTTATGCGTGTGCGCTACCCTGGCCCTGTAGGCGGCGATAACCTTGTGAGCCCAGTTGAGTTATATGGTACCAGGTCCCCGTTTGGGACAGTTTGTTAGCCACGACGATGGCAGGTGTCACGCGGTGACACAGGGGTGACCCACGGCAGGACTCCGGGGGAGGATGATCGCCGGTGGTACAATGGGAGAGTCACGGGTCAGGCGGGTTTCGTTGGAGCAACGCTGGTCCACCCCAATGGGATCACGAGGTCAGGTGCTCCATGGTGTGGGTAAAGTGCGCAACCTCTGTAGAGTGTAAAATCTATTCGAATAGCCGCGTCCACGATATTGGACAGTCCGTCCAGACCACTTTAGGTGGTCAACCATAGTAGTGATAAGGATGGAAGAACTCGTCGTAAGATCGGAAGTACTCGGTGGATCGTGAGTATTCTGAGGGCTGTGAGGCAACCCGGAAGAGAGTAAGTTTGTCAGACTTGCAGTGCAAATGGTATCAGGAATATGATGTGTTAGCCATGGGATGGCTATGAGATGAATGGTCGGATGACCACTTGATTTGGATTGGATTTGGAACAGATTCAGATTGGATCCTGAGGTTATTCGGAGTATGAATTAAATTACTTAATATGCTTTACCTTACTGCATCTACTTCAGTAGCTATCTTGCTATGATGTTGTCTTGCCTTAATGCCGATGTTTGTTGCGAGCTTGCGAGTACATTCAAAGTACTCACCTGGCGTGTCATGCCAGTTTGCAAGTCATGCCATGATTGCTTGCTTGTCGAGGATCCTGAGTTTGCGAGCTAGGATACGCGTTCTAGCCAGAGTCCCTGCGGAGTGGAGTCCATCACCGCCGTCGCTGTTCCGCTGCCGAGAAAGTTACTCCGCTGTTAGCATAGAGCTACCCCGGGCAGGCATAGTGTCGCCGTGCCGATGTAAACCACGTACCCTTTGTAACCATATCCATTGTAATAAAGAGCTGATTTGTTCTATGCCAACAGCGCCGTATTTTAGAGGACTTGTCCCTGGGCTGGAATACGGGCCGGGTCTTCTCTGAGACGGGGTGCCACATTGTCATAACGGTTCGACCGATAAAGATCTTCGTAGAATATGTAGGAGCCAGTATGGGCATCCAGGTTCCGCTATTGGTTATTGACCGGAGAGGTGTCTCGGTCATGTCTACATAGTTCTTGAACCCGTAGGGTCCGCACGCTTAATGTTCGATGATGATATAGTATTATATGAGTTATGTGATTTGGTGACTGAATGTTGTTCGGAGTCCCGGATGAGATCATGGACATGAGGAGGAGTCTCGAAATGGTCGAGAGGTAAAGATTGATATATAGGATGATGCTATTCGGACACCAGAAGTGTTTCGGGGGTCATCGGGTACTTATCAGGTCACCGGAAGGGGTTCCGGGCACCCCCGGCAAAAGATATGGGCCTTATGGGCCAAGAGGGGAAACGCAGCAGCCACAAGGGGCTGGTGCACCCCCCATATGGGCCGGCCTAGGAGGAGAAGGAAAGAGGGGAAGGGAAAGGAAAGAGTGGAATAGGATTCCCCCTTCCTTCCCTCTCCCCCCCATCTTTCCTCCCCCCTTAGGAAAACATGGCACGGGAGCGCAGGGCAAGGCAGGGCCCCTAGGGGTCCGGCGGCCAGCCCTAGGGCGCGCCCTAGCCTCTCCCCTCCCCCTCCCACCTATCTAAATGTGGGAGGGGGGTGCCTAGCACACACCAGACAATTGCCTAGCCGTGTGCGGCGCCCCCTCCACCTTTTACACCCCCGGTCATATTTTCGCAGTGCTTAGGCGAAGCCTTGCGGAGATCACTTCACCATCACCACACCGTCGTGCTGACGGAAATCATCTACTACCTCGACGTCTTGCTGGATCAAGAAGGCGAGGGACGTCACCGAGCTAAACGTGTGCAGAACGTGGAGGTGCCGTGCGTTCGGTACTTGATCGGTTGAAGCGTGAAGAAGTTCGACTACATCAACCGCGTCGTGAAACGCTTTCGCTTACGGTCTACGAGGGTACGTAGACACACTCTCCCCCTCGTTGCTATGCATCTCCATTGATACATCATTGCATGTGCATAGAAAACTTTTTGTTTTCCATGCAACGATTCCCAACATGAATCTGGCTGGGTTGAGTCTGGCTGGGATGAGTCTGGCTGGGTTGAGCCTGGCCGGGTTCTCCCTGGCGGGTTCTCCCTGTCTGGTTCTCCCTGACCGGGTTCTCCCTGTCCGGGTTCTCCCTGGCCGGGTTCAGCCTATCCGGGTTCAGCCTGGCCAAGTCAACTAAGACGTCCCGTCGGACCCACGCGGACAAGACGGCCATACCGCGACCGCTATTGCTGATAAAGCATACACTGTACACTCGTCGTAGCGACATCATGTACAGTGCTACTTGTCCCTAGGCACTAGTGTATAAAGTGACCCAGGGGACACTAACTTGGAGAGCAAGGCATTCCCTTGGCCAAGAAGTCACAGACTTGGCCAAGGGGACAACACTCACACACACACTAATATATACAAGCACACACCCATCCATCCAGGGACGAGCTTAGTTGGCCACTCGCTCACACTCACGCTCATAGCCAGAGGCTCATGCCCACACACCCACGCATACATCCATGCCCATTTGGCCACAAGGCAACCCATGCCTCTCACACTCACACTCATATGCAGGAGACTAGTAGCTCATAGCACTCTTCTGTCTTCTCTAAATACAGCTCTAGGAGCAACTCTGTACTGCTACATACACACTGCATATATCATCAGACATGCAAGAGTAGGGGTGTTACCTCCACACGAGGGCCCCGAACCTGGGTAAACCACCGCGTGCTGCTTGCCCAATCCCGTCCCTTGATCTCCGCTGCAGCCTTGCCCTAACCTCAAGCCACCCCGTGGCATCTGTCGTCTCGCGAACCCACCCGCGAGATAACCACGACACCACCAGCCGGCACCTTCTTTGCTTCAGGGCGGTTCTTGGGGAGCAGCTGCCTCTTCTTCGTGGGGGCGCCCCCGGAAGGCACGGCGACGCCTTCGCCGTCAGAGTCTTCAGCTGCGGCGGCCTGGTAGGCGTGCTCGAGGGAGCAAACCATGTTTTTCTCATCGCAGGCAACGGTGATGACCCCGCTACAGCCTGGCATCTTGAGGACATTGTAGCCGTGGTGGGTCACCGCCATGAACTTGGCGAGTGCAGGGTATCCCAGGATGGCGTTGTACGGGAGGCCAATGTGGGCCACATCGAAGTCGGCGAGCTCAGTGTGGTAGTTGTCACAAGTGCCGAAGGTGACAGGGAGGCACACTTTCCCCAGGGGGATGGTAGACCCATCCGTCACCCTAGAGAAGGGCCTGGTAGGCATCAACTGGTCATAAGGCACTTGGATCATCTCGAAGGTTGCAACGGAGATCACGTTGAGGCCAGCACCCTCGTCGACGAGCACCTTGGTGATGGCGACATTGCTGATGGTGGGAGTGCACAACATGGGGAGCGCGCCGGCAGTGGCCGAGCACCTAAGGTGGTCCTTGGAGTTGAAGGTGATGGCATACTGTGACCACTTGAGGGGCCGCATGGCCTCAAGCCTCGAGAGGGCGGCATTCACCTCACGAGAGAACTGCTTAAAGAGGCTGTTGGATGCGGGGGCTTGAGCTCCGCCGAGGATGCAGGCTATTATGCGAGGCTCCTGGTAGCCCCAGCACCCTCGTCATGCTGATTGGTGTCGTTCCTTCTGGGCGGCGGTGGCAGTGGTGGAAGGGCAGCATTGTCCTGAGGGTGCACCTCGCGAGGCTGATCGTGCCAGGCTGGTCACGCCAGGCGCCCTCACGAGGCTGGTCGCGCCAGCCCTGGCGGGGGTTGCCATTGCGATTGTCCCACCGGACGCCGCCACGGCCACCTCCGCGATCGGCCCCATGGTCATTGCGGTCCGGTCGACGGCCCAACTGCTCGTCACGGAGTGACTTGAGCTCCTGGCAGTCTTTGGTGTTGTGGGAGCGCACGTTGTGGTATTTCCAGAACAGGTGGTGGTCCTTCTCGGGCTCATTGTGGTCGCGGCCGCGCTTCTGCTCTGGTTCCGCCGCCAGCTCGGCGGGGCCCTTGAGCTTGACCTCCTTGGTTTTGGCCATCCTGTCGTCGGGCGCTGCGTCGGAGTCATTGTGGATGAAAAGGCGGCCCTCTTCAGCCTAGGCGCACTTGTCGGCCATGTTGAATAGCTCCAGCGCCAAGCTCAAATCATCATTGATGGCGAGTTTCTCGCGCATCCTATTGTCCGTGACGCCATTGCAGAACACCAATATGATGTCCTCATGTGAGGCACGTGGGATCTTGTGGCGCACTTGGCTGAAGCGCTAAATGTACTTGTGTTGGGTCTCATTGGGTGATGTCGCTTGAACTACGTCGGTATTTCCCCAAAGAGGATGGGATGATGCAGCACAGCTACGGTAAGTATTTCCTCAGTTATGAAACCAAGGTATCAATCCAGTAGGAGACCAAGCAACACTATGTAACCAGTACCTGCACACAAATAACAAATACTTGCAACCCGACGATTAGGAGGGGTTGTCAATCCCTCTACGGGTAAAAAGATAGATAAAATTGTGATAGATTGGATAAATAGATCTCGATAAAACATGAAATAAAATAAATAACAAAAAAGTGCAGCAAGGTATTTTTGGGTTTTTGGTATAATAGATCTGAAAATAAAAGCGAATAAAAATAGATCTCGAAGCAAATATGATAAAGAATAGACCCGGGGGCCGTAGATTTCACTAGTGGCTTCTCTCAAGAAAATAGCATACGGTGGGTAAACAAATTACTATTGGGCAATTGATAGAACATCAAATAATTATGATGATATCCAGGCAATGATCATTATATAGGCATCACATCCAAGATTAGTAGACAGACTCCTGGCTCCATCTACTACTACTACTCCACACATCGACCGCTATCCTGCATGCATCTAGTGTATTAAGTTCATGGAGAAATGGAGTAATGCAATAAGAACGATGACATGATGTAGACGAGATCTATTCATGTAGGAATAGCCCCCATCTTGTTATCCGTAATAGCAACGATACATGCGTGTCTTGCTGCCCCTTCTATCACTGGGAAAGAACACCGCATGATCGAACCCATCACAAAGCACCTCTTCCCATGGAAAGAAAAATTGATCTAGTCGGCCTATCTAAACCAAAGATTCGAAGAAGAAATACGAGGCTATAAGTAATCATGCATAAAAGAGATCAAAGAACTCAAATAACTTTCATGGATATAGATCTGATCATAAACTCAAAGTTCATTGGATCCCAACAAACACACCGCAAAAAGAGTTACATCAAATAGATCTCCAAGAGACCATTGTATTGAGAATCAAAAAGAGAGAAGAAGCCATCTAGCTAATGCCTACGGGCCCGTAGGTCTACAATGAACTACTCACACATCATCGGAGAGGCACCAATCAGGATGATGAACCCCTCCGTGATGGTGTCTAGATTGGATCTCGTGGTTCTGGAACTTGCGGTGGCTGGAATTGTGTTTCGTCGAATCCCCTGGGGTTTGTGGAATATTTGTGAATTTATAGGGCGAAGAGGCGGTGTGGGAGACCATCGAGGTGGGCACAACCCACTAGGGCGCGCCTGGGCCCCCAGGTGCGCCCAGGTGGGTTGTGCCCCCCTCGGGGCACCCCTCTGGTACTTCTTTGGCCCAACTTGTGTCTTCTGGTCCAGAAAAATTCTCCAAAAAGTTTCGCTACATTTGGACTCCGTTTGGTATTGATTTTCTACGAAGTAAAAAAAAGCAAAAAACAGCAACTGGCACTGGGCACTATCTCAATAGGTTAGTCCCAAAAATGATATAAAGTTGCTATAAAATGATTGTAAAACATCCAAGAATGATAACATAACAGCATGGAACAAGCAAAAATTATAGATATGTTGGAGACGTATCAGCATCCCCAAGCTTAATTCCTACTCGTCCTCGAGTAGGTAAATGATAAAAACAGAATTTTTTGATGTGGAATGCTGCCTAACATGTTCATCACATATTCTTTTGTTTGTAGCATGGACATTTGGACTTTTATATGGTTCAAAGCAATAGTCTAGTTTTGACATGAAGATTTCAATACTCAAGCATATCAACAAGCAACCATGTCTTTCAAAATATCAACACTAAAGAAAGTTATCCCTAGCCCATCATGCTCAATCATTGATCCATTCATGAAACACACTCTCATATTAGCTATACCCAAAGCTCAAGTACGATCATAGTGCCCCTTAGTTGGTGCTTTATGAGAGAAGATGGGGACTCAAATAAAAAAATTGCATAAAGTAAATAGATAGGACCTTCGCAGAGGGAAGTAGGGATTTGTAGAGGTGCCAGAGCTCAAAGCTTAAATTGAGCGATAATTTTTTTTGAGAGGCATACTTTTCCCGTCAACAAAAATGACCGAGTAATTCCCAACACTTTCCATGCTAGATATATCATAGGCGGTTCCCAAACAGAAAATAAAGTTTATTCCTTTTTACACCATTCTTTCACTTTCCATGGCTAGCCGTATCCACGGGTGCCCTCCAAACCATCACTTTCCAAGGAATTTATTATTTGACAACATAAAGTAAATTTCTTTTTCATTTCAGAACTGGGCATCCCTATTACCGCCGCACTCTCGTGCAATGACAAGTGAATAAACACTCATCTTGAGAATAACACATCTAGCATGGAAAATATTGGCCACCCCCTGCCGCTTCATAAGCGGTACGAGCACACAAAAAGGAAATTTATTTTGAAAATTAGAGATGGCACATACAAATTTGCTTAGAATGGCACGGGAATACCGCATATAGATAGGTATGGTGGACTCATATGGCAAAACTGGGTTTAAAGATTTTGGATACACAAGTAGTATTTCTACTTAGTACAAGTGGAGGCTAGCAAATAGATTGAGAAGCAACCAACCAAGAAACGAAAAATCACATAAGCGAGCATTAAGCATAACTAACACCGAATAATGCACCACAAGTAGGATGAAATTTCATTGCATAACTATTGACTTTCGTGCTTGCATAGGGAATCACAAACCTTAACACCAATATTCTTACTCAAGCATAATTACTCACCAACATGACTCACATATCACTATCATAATATCTCAAAACTATTACAAAGAATCAAGTTTATTTTGTCCAATGATCTTCATGAAAGTTTTTATTATATCCCTCTTGAATATCTATCACTTTGGGACTAGTTTCATATATTGCAATTGCTTTTGACAAGCTCAAACAAATCTAAGTGAAGAACATGAGCATAAAATTTTTCTGTCTCTCAAAATAATATAAGTGAAGCATGAGAGAATTTCTTAAAAAATTTACTAACTCTCAAATTAATCTAAGTGAAGCATGAGAGAATTTCTTCAAAAATATTAAAGCACACCGTGCTCAAAAAGATATAAGTGAAGCACTAGAGCAATTCCATAGCTCAAAAAATTTAAGTGAAGCATAAAGAGCAATTCTAACAAATCATAGCATAATTTAGCTCTCTCAAATATGTGTGTACAGCAAGGATACTTGTGACAAACTAAAAAGAAAAACAAGCAAAGGCTCATATAATACAAGACGCTCCAGGCAAAACTCATGATATGAGACGAATAAAAATATAGCTCCAAGTAAAATACCGATGGTCGTTAGAAGAAAGAGGGGATGCCTTCCGGGGCATCCCCAAGCTTAGTTGCTTGGTTCTCCTTGAATATTAACTTGGGGTGGTATGGGGCATCCCCAAGCTTAGGCTTTTCTTACTCCTTATTCCTTCATCCATCGTGACCTCACCCAAAACTTGAAAACTTCAATCACACGAAACTTAACAAAACCTTTGTGAGATCCATTAGTATAAGAAAACCAATCTTTACTTTAAGTACAGTAGAAAACCCATTAAAATTTTGTTATTGCATTATATCTACTGTATTCTAACTTTTCCATGGCTTATACCCCCCGATACAATCCATAGAATCATCAAAATAAGCACACAATGCAAAGAAAACAAAATCTATCTACAACAAAACAGTCTGTAAAGACTCGAATTTTACGCATACTTATGTAACTCCAAATATTCTGAAAAATTAGGAAAACAGAGTAAACTCGTATATAAATTTTTTGTAAATAATTCAGAATATTTTATCTCTTTTGTGAATTCAGAAAATTATTTTAGAAGACACAAAAGTTTCTGTTTTTCAACAGGATCAAATCAACTATTACCAAAGCTATCCCAAAGGCTTTACTTGGCACAAACACTAATTAAAACATAAAAAACACAATCATAACAGTGGCATAATTGTGCAAACACTCAAGAATAGAAACAAAAATAAATTTTATTCATTGGGTTGCCTCCCAACAAGCGCTATCGTTTTATGCCCCTAGCTAGGCATAATGCATAGATTCAAGTATTGTCATCTTTAGTTCTAGATCCATAGGATGCCCTCATGATTGATTCATATGGTGGCTTAATTCTTGTTCTAGGGAAGTGTTCCATCCCCTTCCATAGTGAAAATTGGAATTTAATATTGCCTTCTTTCATATCAATCATGGCACCAATAGTACGTAAAAACGGTCTACTAAGTATAATTGGACAAGATGAATTGCAATAAATATCAAGAACAATAAAATCTATGGGCACATAATTCCTATTTGCAAGAATAATAAAATCATTAATTCTTCCCAAAGGCTTTTTAATAGTAGAATCCGCCAAGTGCAAATTAAGAGAACATTCTTCAATCTCGGTAAGACCAAGCACATCACACAAAGACTTCGGAATTGTGGAAACACTGGCACCCAAATCACATAAAGCAAAACACTCATAATTTTTAATCTTGACTTTGATGGTACGTTCCCATTCATCATGTAATTTTCTAGGAATTGAAATCTCTAATTCCAACTTTTCTTCCAAAGCTTTCATCATGGCATCTACGATATGTTTAGTAAAAGCTTTATTTTGTTCATAAGCATGGGGTGAATTAATCATGGATTGCAACAAAGAAATACAATCAATCAAAGAGACTTTATCATAATTAAAGTCCTTGTAATCCAGAAGAGTGGGCACATCACTAGTTAAAGTTTTGACCTCTCCAAACCCACTTTTATCAATTTTTTCATCAAGATTTTCACCCTCAAAATTATCGGGGCGCCTTCTAACTAAATTTGACTCTTCTTCAGTCCCTTTATCATAAATTTTAATTTTACTAAACAAGGAATCAATAGAAGAAACACCAATCACTTTAAGATCTTCATCATTTTTATGAAAGCAATCACTAGAAAACGCTCTTTCTAAAAATTCTTGTTTAGCTCTAAGCATAGCGGTTCTTTTCTTACTTTCATCCATAGAAACATATAGAGCTTTAATTGATTCCTCAACCTTGGGTAAAAAAATTTTCAACTTGAGATTTTCTACACCATAATTATTTATGGATTATTTGCCACATTATGAACATTTTACTTTTCATGTTTGAAGAAATAATTTATTTGACTTTATTTCAAAATTTGATTTTGATTTGAATTTTGAGCAAGTGCCAAATGGATTAGCAAAAAGGTGATGACATGGCACTATTGGGGGGGAGATTACTGTAGCTTGACACTGGAGGTGTTACAAATCTCCTCCACTATAAGAAATCTCGTCCCGAGATTTAAGAGGTGGAGTAAGGGGGGAAAGTCCTGGTTACGAAATTCTAACGGATCTTATCGTTCTTGGTTGCCCTTCTTGAAGAGGTCGATCCATTACATTGATGTCTTCATTTCCCTGCTTCAGAACATCATGATGAAGTCATCATCCTTTCTTCGGGAATTCCATCGTACTTACGAAAAGGATAAGGGTTAACTTTGGATGAACGGATCTCTACAAGGTTGCTTATCTGGTAGCTATCATTAGGGAAGGTGGCAGAAAGTAAGTCTTGAATTAAAACTTAAGAAATATCTACAAGAAAGTAAGAAGGTACCATGAGAAGTTTCGAATGGGCAGACGATTGTTTGATGCCTAACCAGAAGGTGAAAGGGGTTTAGATCAATGAAAATAAATATTGCATTTGATACTAGAGTAGATCATCTCTAGGAAGGTGGCTCGTGATCTACATACAAAGCCAAGTGATGTCGCTTGAACTACGTCGGTATTTCCCCAAAGACGAAGGGATGATGCAGCACAACTACTGTAGGTATTTCCCTCAGTTATGAAACCAAGGTATCAATCCAGTAGGAGAACCAAGCAATACTATGTAAACGGTACCTGCACACAAATAACAAATACTTGCAACCCGACGATTAGGAGGGGTTGTCAATCCCTCTACGGGTAAAAAGATAGATAAAATTATGATAGATTGGATAAATAGATCTCGATAAAACGTGAAATAAAATAAATAGAAAAAAAGTGCAGCAAGGTATTTTGGGGTTTTTGGTATAATAGATCTGAAAATAAAAGCGAATAAAAATAGATCTCGAAGCAAATATGATAGAGAATAGACCCGGTGGCCGTAGATTTCACTAGTGGCTTCTCTCAAGAAAATAGCATACGATGGGTAAACAAATTACTGTTGGGCAATTGATAGAACATCAAATAATTATGATGATATCCAGGCAATGATCATTATATAGGCATTGCGTCCAAGATTAGTAGACCGACTCCTGCCTCCATCTACTACTACTACTCCACACATCGACCGCTATCCAGCATGCATCTAGTATATTAAGTTCATGGAGAAACGAAGTAATGCAATAAGAACGATGACATGATGTAGACGAGATCTATTCATGTAGGAATAGCCCCCATCTTGCTATCCTTAATAGCAACGATAAATGCGCGTCTTGCTGCCCCTTCTGTCACTAGGAAAGAACACCGCACGATCGAACCCATCACAAAGCACCTCTTCCCATGGCAAGAAAAATCGATCTAGTCGGCCTAACTAAAACAAAGATTCGAAAAAGAAATACGAGGCTATAAGTAATCATGCATAAAAGAGATCAAAGAACTCAAATAACTTTCATGGATATAGATCTGATCATAAACTCAAAGTTCATCGGATCCCAAAAAACACACCGCAAAAAGAGTTACATCAAATAGATCTCCAAGAGACCATTGTATTGAAAATCAAAAAGAGAGAAGAAGCCATCTAGCTACTACCTACGGACCCGTAGGTCTACAATGAACTACTCACACATCATCGGAGAGGCACCAATGAGGATGATGAACCCCTCCGTGATGGTGTCTAGATTGGATCTCGTGGCTCTATAACTTGTGGCGGCTGGAATTGTGTTTCATCGACTCCCCTAGGGTTTCTGGAATATTTGGGAATTTATAGGGCGAAGAGGCGGTGCGGGAGGCCACCTAGGTGGGCACAACCCACCAGGGTGCGCTTGGGTCCCCAGGCGCGCCCAGGCGGGTTGTGCCCCCTCGGGGCACCCCTCTGGTACTTCTTTGGCCCAACTTGTGTCTTCTGGTCCAGAAAAATTCTCTAAAAAGTTTTGCTGTGTTTGGACTCCGTTTGGTATTGATTTTCTGTGAAGTAGAAAACAAGCAAAAAACAACAAATGGCACTGGGCACTATGTCAATAGGTTAGTCCCAAAAAATGATATAAAGTTGCTATAAAATGATTGTAAAACATCCAAGAATGATAACATAACATCATGGAACAAGCAAAAATTATATATACTTTGGAGACGTATCACCGGGGCGCTGCTTCACGTGCTGCAGGTCGTTGACGGTGAGGGCGCAGTCATGGGTGCCCTTGAAGTTAGCGACGAACTACTCGCAGAGGTCGGTCCACGAAGAGATCGACTCGTCGGTCTGGTTCATGAGACAGGAGCGCGCGCTGTCCTTGAGGGCCATGGGGAACCAGTTCGCCTTGACCTTATCGTCACCGTTCACTGCCTTGATGCTCAACACAAAGAGCTGGAGGAACTCCATGGGGTCAGGGATGTCGTCGTAGCATGGGGCAACTCTGGCTTGAACTTGACGGGCCAAACCTAGCTCGCGAGTGAAGGCCCAGCAACCCATGCTGCTCGAGGGAACGCCACGCGCGAGGGTGGCTCGGTTCTGGTGCCCAGCCACCACGACCTCTTGGATGATCCGTTCATGGTGCTAGCGCTGCTTCTTGAGGAGGACGCGCACGTCAGGCGGCATGCGGTGGACGATCTGGCAGCTGGCTTCATCTCGGGACGGCTGCGGTGCTCCGCGAGGCGGGTCGCGTGGCCGCGCGTCGCGCCGGGGTTCGTCATTATCGCTGCGCAGGGGCGGAGGCGGAGGCGCATCATGCACCACGTCCCTAGCCCAAGACGGTGGAGGACGGAGTGAGTGGGAGGGCGCTGGGGCTTCTCCGGCGGCGTTAACGAGCTCGGTGATGCGGCCAAACCAGGCGTCGTAGCCGACATCGGCTGGGCAGTAGCAGAGCAGCTCACGCGCCATGAGCAGTGCAGGCTGTGCGTTCGGCGGTCCTTAGCGGCCTAGGGAGGAGGAGGAGGCCATGGCATTGCGGCCGTCGGCCTACACAAAAGGGTGCATGGAGGAGTCTTGCTGCTCATGGGCGGCAGAGTCAGTGGCAGCTGTCGCGGCCTCAGTCGAGTGGCGGCGGTTGCCGCGGCCTGCGTGTTCCATCAGGGCGACACGAGCCGCCCGACGCTCGGCATGAACACGGCGAGCATCAGCCACGGTGTTGGTGGAGCGAAGATTGGGGCGGAGCAAAAAAACAGCGGTGCACCCCTACCTGGCGCACCAAATATCGAAATCGGGGCTCCGGGGACCCAAGAGGTTCGAACTCTGGGGTGCGCTCGCTGACACCACTACACTCTGCCTCGCAGCTTCACAACCTGATGGCGACACTCTGGCGAGCTCGAGCTAGAGAATAAGAACAGGGGGCACGACAGTTTACCTAGGTTCAGTCCTCTTCCCCCAAAAACACTTGGCTGGAAGGGTTGCCACAATGGCCAGTTTGAAGGGGGACAGGGGGGTGCAGTCTATCCTGACAAAAGCGGTCTTCGCCTGCAAAGCCACTGTCCATGACGCACCGGTGGGTTCGGTGATGATCTCCATCTTGGCAAGCCCACCATCATGGTCTTCATGCACCGAATCGGCAACCTTTGGGGATTGCCTCGGGAACTGGCGGATGGCCTTGCCCCCTTAGCACAAAAGAGGAAAGCTTCCTCATTCGCGCCTGCTGGCACTCCTCTGGCTCCACTCATCGCCACGCGCATCACCCTCGTGAAGGCGCAGGGCCGCGTGACTTTGCTGAACTGCTCTTGACTTGTATTCCTCCGCGAGGGGCCTTGGGAGGCAGCCTCGCGAGGCTCCCGGTGACTCTTGCTGACGTACGCCTCGTGAGGCGAGGGCCTCACGAGGGTCTTGCTCGTGAAGCTCTGGCGGTGGCCAGCCTTGGGCCTCCTGGCGGCACCGCGCACTGGGCAGCAGGCAGACGGGCCTGGGTACCCCCAGTCCCACGGGCTCGACAATTAGTACCAAATGATTCACAGAAAGAAGCTACTATCTCAGAGTCAAGTCTATACTTAGTGCTAAATTTATCAAAAGCATCGGTATCCATAAAAGATTTAACACAATCAAACTCAAGATTTATACCTGACTCTTTACCTTTGTCGAGTTCCCAATCTTCAGAGTTGCATTTAATTCTTTCCAAAAGATCCCATCTGAATTCAATAGTCTTCTTCATAAAAGAACCAGTACAAGAAGTATCTAGCATGGATTGATTATTATGAGAAAGCCGAGCATAAAAATTCTGCACAATAATTTCTCTTGAGAGCTCATGATTGGGGCATGAATACATCATTGACTTAAGGCTCCCCCCTTGAGCGAGAATTTCTCCTTCATGAGGCCAAAAATTATATATATAATTCCGAACACGATGAACCAGATGCATAGGATAAAACTTGTGATGAAATTCCAATTTCAATTGGTTCCGGTCCCATGTTCCAATATCATCACATAGCCTATACCATGTCAATGCTCCCCCCCCAAAGATAAAGGGAAAACATTTTTCTTGACTCCATCTTCGGATAAACCTGCAACCTTAAACAATCCACAAATTTCATCTACATATATCAGGTGCATATCAGGATGCGTCGTTGCATCTCCTGTATAAGGATTAGCTAGAAGTTTCTCTATCATACCCGAAGGAATCTCATAATAAATATTTTCAGTAGGCGTAGCAGGTTGAGGAGCAACTCTTATTGCTTCTGGACGAGGTGAAGATACCACGAACATGCCTCTAAAAGGATTACTTTCCATAGTGACAAGTGACAGTAAATTTCAGCATGTAATATAAATGTTTCCTTAGCAAATTCCACTCACCAAAGGCGCTTCACTCCCCAGAAACGGCGCCAGAAAAGATTCTTGATGACCCACAAGTATAGGGGATCAATCATAGTCCTTTCAATAAGTAAGAGTGTCAAACCCAACGAGGAGCAGAAGGAAATGACAAGCAGTTTTCAGCAAGGTATTCTCTGCAAGCACTGAAATTATCGATAACAAGTAGTTTGGTAGCAAGGTAATTCATAACGGGTAACAAGTAATAAGTGTAGCAAAGGTGCAGCAAGGTGGCCCAATCCTTTTTATAGCAAAGGACAAGCATGGACGAACTCTTATATAAAGCAAAGGGCTCCCGAGGACACATGGGAATTATCATCAAGTTAGTTTTCATCATGCTCATATGATTCGCGTTCGCTACTTTGATAATTTAATATGTGGGTGGACCGGTGCTTGGGTGCTATCCTTACTTCTGATTAAACCCTCTCGCAAGCATCTGCAACTATGAAAAAAGAATTAAGATAAATCTAACCATAGCATTAAACATGTGGATCCAAATCAGCCCCTTACGAAGCAACACATAAACTAGGGTTTAAGCTTCTGTCACTCTAGCAACCCATCATCTACTTGCTACTTGCCAATGCCTTCCCCTAGGCCCAAATCATGGTGAAGTGTCATGTAGTCGATGTTCACATAACACCACTAGAGGAAAGACAACATACATCTCATCAAAATATCGAACGAATACCAAATTCACATGATTACTTATAACAAGACTTCTCCCATGTCCTCAGGAACAAAAGTAACTACTCACAAAGCATGTTCATGTTCATGATCAGAGGGATATTTAATATCATTAAGGATCTGAATTTATGATCTTCCACCAAATAAACCAACTAGCATCAACTACAAGGAGTAATCAATACTACTAGCAAGCCACACGTACCAATCTGAGGTTTTGAGACAAAGATTGAATACAAGAGATGAACTAGGGTTTGAGATGAGATGGTGCTGGTGAAGATGTTGATGAATATTGGTCCTCCCACGATGAGAGGATCGTTGGTGATGATGATGGCTTTGATTTCCCCCTCCTGGAGGGAAGTTTCCCCCGCGGAATCGCTCCACCGGAGACCTAGATTGCTTCTGCCCAGGTTCCACCTTGAGACGGCGGCGCTTCGTCCCGAAAGTTTCTCTCTATTTTTTCTATGTCAAAACACTTCATATAGCATAAGATTGGCACCGAAGGCTGCCCAGGGGGCCCACAAGCTCAGGGGGCGCACCCTGGGGGGTAGGGCGCGCCCCCCAGACTTGTGGCCAGCTGGTGGGTCCCCTCCTGATATTTCTTCGCCCAATATTTTATATATATTCTGAAATAATTCTCCGTAAAGTTATAGGACATTTGGAGTTGCGCAGAATAGGGACCTCATATTTTCTCCTTTCCGGTCCAGAGTTCCAGCTGCCGGCATTCTCCCTCTTCATGTGAATCTTGCAAAATAAGAGAGAAAAGGAATTGCATCATGAAGTGTAATAATAGTCCATAATGCAATAAACATCAACATAAAAACATGATGCAAAATGAATGTATTAGATCTACCCATGAATATTATTTGAGTTTTCTCTATACTCTTTTATGCTTGATTGTTATAGCCTCGTATTTCTTCTCCGATTTATTGATTTGGTTTGGCCAACTAGATTGATTTATCTTTGCCATGGGAACAGGTGCTTTGTGATGGGTTCGATCTTGCGGTGCTCAATCCCAGTGATAGAAAGGGACATGACATGCATGTATCATTGCTATTAAGGGTAACAAGATGGCATTTATTTCATGCATAAGTTTATCTTGTCTACATCATGTCATCCTGCTTAAGGTGTTGCTCTGTTCCTCCATGAACTTAATACACTAGATGCATGCTGGATAGCAGTCGATGTGTGGAGTAATAGTAGTAGATGTAGAATCGTTTCGGTCTACTTGACTCGGACGTGATGCCTATATACATGATCATTGCCTTGGATATCGTCACAATTATTTGTTTTTTTGTCAATTGCCCAACAGTAGTTTTTCCACCCACCGTATTCTATTTTTATGAGAGAAGCCTCTAGTGAAAACTATGGCCCCTGGGTCTATATTCTACCATGTATTAAAACAAAAAATACCTTTCTGCAATTTTATTTTATTTTGTATTTTTGTTTGATCTATCAATCAAAAACTATACCATTTAATCTTGCTCGTAACCATTGAGGCATTGACTGAAGGAAATATGCACTAGAGGCAATAATAAAGTTGTTATTTTATATTTCCTTATTCATGACAAAGGTTTATTATTCATGCTAGAATTGTATTGATCAGAAACTTAAATACATGTGTGAATACATAAACAAATACCGTGTCCCTAGTAAGCCTCTACTAGACTTGCTCGTTGATCAAAGATGGTTAAGGTTTCCTGACCATAGACATGTGTTGTCATTTGATAACAGGATCACATCATTAGGAGAATGATGTGATGGACAAGATCCATCCGTTAGCTTAGCATATGATCGTTTAGTTTATTGCTATTGCTTTCTTGAATGTCAAATACATGTTCCTTCGACCATGAGATCATGCAACTCCCGGATACCGGAGGAATACCTTGTGTGCTATCAAATGTCACAACGTAACTGGGTGATCATAAAGATGCTCTACAGGTATCTCCAAAGGTGTTTGTTGAGTTGGCATGGATCAAGATTGGGATTTGTTACTCTGAGTATCAGAGAGGTATCTCTGGGCCCTCTCGGTAATACACATCATAAGAATCCTTGCAAGCAAAGTGACTAATGAGTTATTAGATATGGTGCGATCTATGATGTCTCTTACCAATTTACCACTATCATTTTGGGGTTATGCATTAGAGATAGCCGCATTCACATTAAATAGGGCACCGTCTAAATCCGTTGAGACGACACCGTATGAACTGTGGTTTGGCAAGAAACCTAAGCTGTCATTTCTTAAAGTTTGGGGTTGCGACACTTATGTCAAAAGGCTTTAGCTTGATAAGCTCGAACCCAAATCGGAGAAGTGTGTCTTCATAGGATACCCTAAGGAAACAATTGGGTACACCTTCTACCATAGATCCGAAGGCAAGATTTTGTTGCCAAGAATGGAACCTTTCTAGAGAAGGAGTTTCTCTCGAAAGAAGTGAGTGGGAGGAAAGTAGAACTTGATGAGGTAATTGTACCTTCTCTCGAATTGGAAAGTAGCACATCAGAGAAATCCGTTCCCGTGATGCCTACACCAACTAGAGAGGAAGCAAATGATAATGATCATGAAACTTCAGATCAAGTTGCTACTGAACCTCGTAGGTCGACCAGAGCATGATCCGCACCAGAGTGGTACGGTAATCCTGTCATAGAAGTCATGTTACTAGACCAAGGCAAACCTACGAACTATGAAGAAGCTATGATGAGCCCAGATTCTGACAGATGGCTTGAGGCCATGAAATCTGAGATAGGATCCATGTATGAGAACAAAGTGTGGACTTTGGTGGACTTGCCCGATGATCGGCAAGCCATAGAAAATAAATGGATCTTCAAGAAGAAGACTGACGCTGATGGTAATGTTACTGTCTACAAAGCTCGACTTGTCATGAAAGGTTTTCGACAAGTTCAAGGAGTTGACTATGATGAGACTTTCTCACCAGTAGCGATGCTTAAGTCTGTCCGAATCATGTTAACAATTGTCGCATTTGATGATTATGAAATCTGGCAAATGGACGTCAAAGAAGAGTTGTATATGATGCAACCAGAAGGTTTTATCGATCCTAAAGGTGCTAACAAATTATGCAAGCTCCAGCGATCCATCTATGGACTGGTGCAAGCATCTCGAAGTTGAAATATACGCTTTGATGAGGTGATCAAAGCATATGGTTTTATACATACTTACGATGAAGCCTGTATTTACAAGAAAGTGAGTGGGAGCTCTGTAGCATTTCTGATATTATATGTGGATGACATATTGCTGATTGGAAATGATATAGATATTCTGGATAGATAGAAATTTTTCAATGAAAGACCTCGGTGAAGCTACTTACATATTTGGCATCAAAATCTATAGAGATAGATCAAGACACTTAATAGGACTTTCACAAAGCACATACCTTGACGAGTTTTGAAGAAGTTCAAAAATGGATCAGTCAAAGAAAGGGTTCTTGCCTGTATTGCAAGGTATTTAGTTGAGTAAGACTCAAAGCCCGACCACGACAGAAACATAATGAAAGTCATTCCCTATGCCTCAGCCATAGGTTCTAATATGTATGCCATGCTGTGTACCAAATGTGTGCCTTGCCATGAGTTTGGCAAGGGGGTAAAATAGTGATCCAGGAGTGGATCACTAGACAACGGTCAAAATTATCCTTAGGTACCTAAAGAGGACTAAGGAAATGATTCTCGGTTATGGAGGTGATGAAGAGTTTGTCATAAATGGTTACGTCGATGCAAGCTTTGACACCGATCTGGATGACTCTGAGTCTCAATCTGGATACATATTGAATGTGGGAGCAATTAGCTAGAGTAGCTACATGCAGAGCATTGTAGACATAGAAATTTGCAAAATACATATGGATCTGAATTTGGCAGACCCATTGACTAAACCTCTTTCACAAGCAAAACATGATCACACCTTAGAACTCTTTGGGTGTTAGTCACATGGCGATGTGAACTATGGGTGTTAATCACATGGCGATGTGAACTAGATTATTGACTCTAGTGCAAGTGGGAGACTAAAGGAAATATGCCCTAGAGGCAATAATAAAGTTGTTATTTTATATTTCCGTATTCATGATAAAGGTTTATTATTCATGCTACAATTGTATTGATCGGAAACTTAAATACATGTGTGAATACATAAACAAATACCTTGTCCCTAGTAAGACTCTACTAGACTAGCTCATTGATCAAAGATGGTTAAGGTTTCCTGACCATAGACATGTGTTTTCATTTGATAACAGGATCACATCATTAGGAGAATGATGTGATGGACAAGACCCATCGGTTAGCTTAGCATATGATCGTTCAGTTTATTGCTACTGCTTTCTTGAATGTCAAGTACATGTTCCTTCGACCATGAGATCATGCAACTCCCGGATATCGGAGGAATACCTTGTGTGCTATAAAACGTCAAAAGGTAACTGGGTGATCATAAAGAGGCTCTACAGGTATCTCCGAAGGTGTTTGTTGAGTTGGCATGGATCGAGATTGGGATTTGTCACTCCGAGTATCGGAGAGGTATCTCTGGGCCCTCTCGGTAATACACATCATAAGAAGCCTTGCAAGCAAAGTGACTAATGAGCTAGTTGCAAGATGATGTATTACGGAACAAGTAAAGGGACTTGCCGGTAACGAGATTGAACTAGGTATAGAGATACCGACGATCGAATCTCGAGCAAGTAACATACCGATGGACAAAGGGAATTACGTATGTTGTCATAACGGTTCAACCGATAAAGATCTTCATAGAATATGTAGGAGCCAATATGGGCATCCAGGTTCCGCTATTGGTTATTGACCGGAGAGGTGTCTCGGTCATGTCTACATAGTTCTCGAACCCGTAGGGTCCGCACGCTTAACGTTCATTGACGATATAGTTTTATATGAGGTATATGATTTGGTGACTGAATGTTGTTCGGAGTCCCAGATGAGATCACGGACATGACGAGGAGCCTCGAAATGGTCGAGAGGTAATGATTGATATATAGGACGATTGTATTCGGACACCGGAAGAGTTTCGGAGTGCACCGGGTAGTCATCGGGTCGCCGGAAGGGGTTCCGGACACCCCCGGTAAGTGTATGGGCTTAATGGGCCAAAGGAGGGGACAGACCAGCCCACTAGGGGGCTGGTGCGCCCCTCTACATGGTCGGCTGGCCCTAGGGGAAGGAAAGGGAAGGGGTGGCCCCTCCTGCCTTTCCCTCCTTAGGAGAGAAAGGAAAGGGGGTGGGGGCGCCACCTCCTCCTTCCTTCCTCCCGCACTTAAACAAGGAAAGGGGGGGCGCCACTTGGGGAGGACCCCAAGTAGGATTCGGCCTACTTGGGGGCACCTCCTGGCTGCTCCCTCCTCCCCCCACCTATATATATGTGGGAGGGGGCACCTAGCACAACCAGAACAATTGCTTAGCCGTGTGTGGCGCCCCCTCCGCCGTTTAGACCCCCGATCATATTTTCGTAGTGCTTAGGCGAAGCCCTTCAAAGATCACTTCACCATCACCATCACCACACCGTCGTGCTACCAGAACTCATCCACTACCTTGCCGTCTTGCTGGATCAAGAAGGTGGAGGACGTCATCGAGCTGAACGTGTGCTGAACGCGGAGGTTCCATACGTTCGGCACTCGATCGGTTGGAGCGCGAAGAAGTTTGACTACATCAACCGTGTTAATAAACGCTTCCGCTTACGGTCTACGAGGGTACATAGACACACACTCCCCTCTCGTTGCTATGCATCTCCATGGATAGATCTTGCGTGTGCGTAGAATTTTTTTTTGTTTTCCATGTAACGTTTCCCAACATTGACAACCCCTCTACGCGTTGGGTTGCAAGTATTTGTTGTTTGTGTGCAGGTGCTGTTTACATAGTGTTTCTTGGTTCTCCTACTGGTTTGATAACCTTGCTTTCATAACTGAGGCAAATACTTATCTCTACTATACTGCATCATCCTCTCCTCTTCGAGGAAATCCCAATACAACTCACAAGTAGCAGATGTGTAGTCACAAAATCAGGAGGAAAAAAATTGTTGGGGTGTATCAAGGAGATTGCCATGGAATCTATGTAAAATAGGACACACATAAGAGAACTAGAAATTTATTTAATATCATAAATAGTTTCCAAATACATGTGAATAAAGCATGGAGATGAAGTAATTGTGTGCATAGACTAATTACCTTCGGTGTTGGGCAATGTGGATGAGAATCTGCCTTTTTTTACTATCACCTATTGCCCACTGTGATGATGTTAGTAGGAAAGATTCACGTGAGATAAAAAAACTTGTAAACCATATATATGTCCTTCCATGAGAGGAAAATCAATTGAAAATTGGAGAATGAGAAAATCACGACCACACGGTGTTACCATTAAAATTGTGTGCATTGACTTTTACCATGGAATATTTCATCATGTTGTCCCCTAGCTGTAATAAAATCACGACCATAGGGTGTTGAGATCAGCACACTCACATGAAATGTTTTAAGACTTGGCAATTAGGTTGTTGCAAGTAATTGGCAAATGATGGTAAGTGTAGAAGGGTTTATTCTGAGAAAAGGAGGATCACCCTGGCCTCCGATACACACAACCATAAAAGTACGAGGGTTGATGATCGCGGTCATGGTTGGCAAACCAGGGAGCCCAACGCTAGCCGGACCCTCAAGCAGCTAGCCGCAGCGGAGGGGAAAGGGGATCGACTACCCAGGCATTGCAATGGTTGACCATCATTTATTCTCACGTGATTCCGCATAACCACTGATTTGAATACCTCAAATTTCACGAGAATTAAAATCTATTTGATAGCTCAAATTTCAACGATGAGGAAAAGTGCGCCTATGTGACTAAACTCAACTTGAGTGTCATCTCGACTTCTGCAGAAGAGAGCAAAGGTGAAGACTCCCACACACACATCTGAAATAGACCACACACATAGCATCACATCATATTAAAATTCGAGTACACATCAACATATTAGTAATTTTCTTTTATTCCGTTTGTCTGAAGTTTCTGGCAAACCCATCCTCACCTATAAACAATAACAACAACTCAAGTTCACTTGCTTGACCAGATAAACACTCACATTTGGGTCCTTACGGATTTAACGTACTACTAGTAAATTACTATACCATCGCGCTACGAAAAGAAATGGTAACTACTATCACGAAAGGTTCATCGGATATATTTATTTCAAGTCATTGATGTCCAACATCTAAGTTGTTAGCATGAAGTAGCTGCTAATGACAAAGAAAATCCAAAAGTGGAGAGGGTGTGCATGACAAATCAGTAAAATCCTGGGGGGTGAAAGAAAAGTTTGGCTGTGGAGTTTGGCCTATAGTGTTAAGTAAAAAAAACTTGCCACACGCCATAGAAATATGTAAATCCACATGAACAACAAAGTTGTCATTCAAGAAATGTGTATCCACACCTCAAGAGAGAAAAAAGCGCCACCCCTTTGCAAAGGAGTTCCACGAGATAAAATTACAATATACACAGATGGGAGAATGTAAAAAAAATACCATATAAGGCACTACAATAATTTCGAAAGATATTGTGTGACAAAAAAAATCAGGAATAAGTTGCTAGGCATGCATATGTAGAGAATGGCATTGTGTTTCATAGTAAAAAATTACCACACAAAAAGTGAAACGTGTCTAACAGGTAACACGAAATCCAAATGTGGACTACAAAAGTTGTCATATATGATGTGTAGTCACAAAATCGGGAGCAAATAAAAATTGTTGGGGTGTACCAAGGAGATTGCCATGGAATATTTGTAAAATAGGACACATATAAGCAAACTAGAAATTAATTTAATGTCACAAATAGTTGCCAAAGACATGTGAATAAAGCATGGGGATGAAGTAATTGTGTGCATAAACGGATTACCTTCGGTCTTGGGCTATGTGGATGAGAACTGCCTTCTTTTTTACCATCACCTATTGCCCCCTGCGATGATGTTAGTAGGAAATAATCATGTGAGATCAAAAAACTTGTAAACCATATATATGTCCCTTCCATAAGAGGAAAATCAATAGAAAATTGGAGGATTGGAAAATCACGACCACAGGGTGTTACCATGAAAATTGTGTGCATTGACTTTTACCATGAAATATTCCATCATGTTGTCCCCTAGCTGTAATAAAATCGCGACCACAAGGTGTTACCATCAGCACACTCACATTAAATGTTTTAAGACTTGGGAATTAGGTTGTTGCAAGTAATTGTCAAATGATGGTAAGTGTAGAAGGGTTTTTTCTGAGAAAATGAGGATCACCCTGGCCTCTGATACACACAGCCATAAGAGTATGAGGGTTGATGATCGCGGTCATCGTTGGCAAACCAGGGAGCCCAACGGCTAGCCGGACCCTCAAGCAACAAGCCGCGATGGAGGGGAAAGGGGGCCGTCTACCCAAGCATTCCAATGGGTGACCATCGTCTAGTCTCACAGGATCCTGCGTAACCACTAATTTGAATACCTCAAATTTCACCACATTTAAAAATTATTTGATAGCTCAAATTTCACCGATGTGGCAAAGTGCGCCTATGTGACTAAACTCAACTCGAGTGTCATCTCCACTTCTTCAGAAGAGAGGAAAGGTGAAGACTTCCACACACACATCCGAAATAGACCACACACGTAGCATCGCATCATATTAAAGCGCGAGTACACATCAACATATTACCTTTTCTCTTTTATTCCATTTGTCTGAAGTTTCTGGCAAACCAATAATAACCAATCAATAATAACAACAATGCAAGTTAACTTGCTTGACTAGGTAAACACTCAAATTTGGGTCCTTACGGGTTTTAGGTACTACTAGTGAATTACTATACCATCCCACTCCGAAAAGAAATGGTAACTACTATCAACGAAAGGTTCACGGGATATATTTATTTGTAGTCTTTGATGTCCAATGTCTAGGTTGTTAACATGAAGTAGCTGCAAATGATAAAGAAAATGCAAAAGTGGAGGGTGTGCATGAAAAATCAGCAAAATCATGGGGTGTGAAAGAAAACTTTGGCTGTGGAACTTGGCCCTATAGTGTTAAGTAAAAAACTTGCCACACGCCATAGTAATATGTAAATCCATATGAACAACAAAGTTGTCATTCAAGAAATGTGTATCCACAACTCAAGAGAGAAAAAGCGCCACCCCTTTGCAAAGGGGTGCCACGAGATAAAATTACAATATGCACAGATGGGAGAATGTAAAAAAATAACCTTATAAGGACACAACAAAAATTTCGAAAGATATCGTGTAACCAAAAAATTCAGGAATAAGTTGCTAGGCATGCATATGTAGAGAATGATGTTGTGTTGCATAGGAAAAAATTACCACAAAAAAAGTGAAACATGTCTCATAGGTAACACGAAATCCATATGTGGACAACAAAGTTATCATATATGATGTGTGGTCACAAAATCGATAGCAAATAAAAAATGTTGGGGTGTACCAAAGAGATTGCCATGGAATCTATGTAAAATAGGAGAAACATAAGAGAACTAGAAATTAATTTAATGTCAGAAATAGTTGCCAAATACATGTGAATACAGCATGGAGATGAAGTAATTGTGTGCATAGACTAATTACCTTCGGTGTTGGGCTATCACTACTGCAGGATGCTGCTAACGCAACACTACGATTAGAGACCCTTTGACGAAACTGTGTGCGATGCATTAATCACAAATGGTGATGTAAAAAAACCGTCAAAAAAGATGCAAAATGTTTGCAATGGTGGAGCCATCAAACACGGTTCCGATTTTAGTTGCGTGTGCAATGCAGGGCACACGGTTAATCCAGAAGAACTATTTGCGATGATGCAGAACAACAGAAACGGGCAGCCAGATGAGGGTGTGTGCGATATACGGCATATAGTTCACTAGGATGAACTATGTGTGATTAGGCAACACAATAGAAATGGTTCAACTGAACAAGATGTGTGTGATACGCGGCAAATAGGTCCGAAATCAGAAATATGTGCGAAGACCAATAATAACACAGATGATTGCTGCTAATAAGCCGTGTGATTTGCTCTGTCTACAGAAGAATAACATATATATATATATATATATAGATATATATAACTGAAATAAACATCCAATTACATATGTGACTATACAGATCATTCGCACACACATCAATAAACAATTGTACGCATTCTAAACTAGGAGAAATGATCGTCTAGTCATCTACTTCTTGTGACGCTCCCGCCACTGCTCTGTGGCTCGATCCCTCGTCTGGGGCAGGAAGAAGACACTCCCTCATGTCAACGATCCGCATGTATATCTCGTAGCTTGTGTACGCGTCCTTGGCCGCGTACTTGACATGTTGTTCATCCAGTCTCTCATGCCAGACACTGTGCCAGGCGTTCCTGTCCTTCTTGCTCTCATCCTTCATCTTCATGTAGTAGGGGTCAATGATGGCCGAGGCGAGGTTAACCAGGGAGTTCTTTTTGTTGTTGTCGCTGCCCCAGACCTTGTAGTGGTCCTGGATGTTGACAAGATTCTAGCATTTCAAGCCCGAAACCTTGAGCGCTTTTAGATCGTTGGTGGTGTCCACCATAGCGAAACTGTAGTCGGAGCTGTTGATAAACCTAGAGAAAGGCTCGCAAGGCCTTGTGGCCAGGTGGTAGTGGTATACGAGGACGTCACGTCGCACGCACAACTGGGCGACGGCAACCTTCTAATCGTGCCAGGCACGACCGATGGTGTACTCGAGGTCGAAGCCAACCACTTGGTACTTGTCCTCGGCAAGCAACTGCTCCATAGTTTGGATGGAGCTCTCCACCGAGACCAGATCGTTCGTGTACACCACCAAGAGGGCCTTCCCCTCACGTGGGTGTCCACTACATGATGCATGGTGAACTGCCCGCCGTTGTCATCGTCAGCCGCTGGGAGCGCCATTGGAGCCACGGGGAGCGCCAGTGGAACCGCTGGATGTCCTTTCTGTATGTGTCGTCGTGGGTGTGCTTATTGTGTCGTGTGCCACGAGAGATGAAGGTAAATGACCGCAGGAATAAATGGGGGCCGGGCGGCCTGGATTCTCGGCGCGTCCGCATGGCAGTTTTTGCAACAGGTAACTGCATCGTCGCACCGCGCCCGGCGCAACCGCATGCACACGAACATGCGTGATCATGCGCCAGCCCCAAACACTAGTAGCGCGCACGGAGGGACGAGGGCAGAGCACCCGGAGGGGCATGAGAGCAGATCGCGCGCGGCGGGACGCGAGCAGAGCGCGCCACGGCCGCCTCAACCACAAGCAACCACACGCATAGAGCAGTTGAACACGCAGGAAATGGTCGTCTACAAGCCGGCCGACAGTTGCGTCGCTGCGTAGAGAGCGGCCGTGTGCTACTACCGCTGTCTTGGTCTATTAGTCCCCTTTATATTCTGTGCCATATTTTGACCTTAAATTTAACCAACAAAATGTTAATGCATGTTACAAAAATTATATAATTGGAAACTATGTTCAAATACGAAGCCAACGATATAATCTTTGGCGACATGCATTCGTATTTTATTAGTTAAATCCTACTTATAAACCAGGACGGGGGTATAGTAGGTAATTAAATCGCAAACTTTTTTTATTAACCGTATGTGTAGGTGCCTTTCCTCCTCCTCTCGCACGTCTTGTCACTCCGCTGCCACAGACGGCTTCGAGCGCAAGCTTGAGCAGTGCGCGGGGGCGTTCTTTTGGCCAAACGGTGGAGAGCCCGTTCCCGCGCAACCGCGCAGGTTCCCGCGCAAGCTTCCCGCCCGACTCGGTGAAATCCCCCAAAATCCCAATGCTTACCAGCCTACTATATAAACCCTCACGGCCGGCAAGTCCTGGATCGCATTTTCCCCTCCCTCCCTGTAGCTTATCTCGTCTGCTTCTCCCACAATCGCCAATGGCACCGGTTCGTCGTCGTCGCTCAGCCACTCCACTGTCATCAGAGGACAGCTCTAGCTGGGAGGCTACACCGCAGTGGCGGTGCAGTCCCTGGCGTAGTGTAGTGTGTGTGGCGTCCCTGTTGGGTGTGCGCGGAACACCCACCACACGCTCCGCTGCCGCTGCTCGTCGGCAGCTGTTGCCGCCACACCACTGTCGAAAGCCAGGGCCATCGCCCGCTCCGCCGCCGTGGCCTGATGGCGGGAGGTGGCCGTCGTGGCCGCCACCCCACTGCCGGCCACCGTGGCCATCACCCGCTCCACCACCGCGGCCTGAAGGCAGGAGGTGGTGCTCGTGGCCGCCACCCCATCGTCGGCCGCCGTGGCCGCCAGCCCACCATCGACCGCCGGGATCATCACCCGCTCCGCCACCGCCGCCCAAAGGCGGGAGGCGGAGGTGGAGGCCCGCACGTGCGTTAGCAACCTTGCGCGCTACATCGAGTTCCTGCGGGAGGAGGAGGAGCGCCTCGTCGAGCACACAAAGAGCCTTACCACAGCCGTGGCCGCAGCACATGCCGATGCAGAGGCGAGGAATCAGGAGATCTACGAGAAGTCCCGCCGCTTCGAGAGGGGTCGTCTGGAGCGGCAGAGGGCGTTCGAGGTGAACGTCGCTGAAGGTGCAGCAGCGATAGGCACCGTATTGCAGTTGTCCAGCTCATCGGTAGGCTCCTCCTCCTCTTCCTCTTACTGAGCGCGCTCGGCTGAGGAGAGGCTGCCGGAAGTAGTACAAAGCCCCTCCGTAGTAGTAGTATTTAGGGGCTATTTTCTTCAGTTCATCTGACTATAGATGTGGTGGAACTGTACAACATACTTAAAATTAGCTAGTATATATAGTTGAACTAGCTATTTCAGTACGTGGTTGGCAACAATTGGGGAAAAGTTTGGTCGGTTCAGCTGTCGAGTTGAACTGTTTGTATAAAGAACGACTGCTTAATCTATGAATGAAATCTATGCTTAATTACTGAATTTTAGTTGCAAAAATTAGATAGTGCTAGTGATTTTTAGCTGCATATTTTGACAAATCGCAGTGTTACAAGGTTGACAAATGGCAATGTTACTAGGTCAACAAATGTCAATCTTTCTAGTTTGACAAATGGCAATATACCCAATATGACAGATGCAAATCTTACCAAATTGTCTGTACGTGGTTGCACACAGGTCATCCGAAAAAACCGTTTGCGTTGAAGGGAGGTACAAATCCTGCTTGCCAGATTTTCTCTTGGCTTAGCGCCGAAGTCTTGCTTTGCATACCTTATTCAATCTGAACCATTTGCGTTGAAGAGATGCACAAATCCTGCGCGGCGAATTTTCCCTTGGCTTACTACGGAAGACCATAGCTCTCACTTTGCATATAGGTGTTCTATCTAAAACGTTTGCGATCAAGAGCTGCACAAATCCTGCTCGACACATTTTCCCTTGACTTACTGGGGAAGCTGTCAGTTTACATACGGGTGTGCTATCTAAAATGTTTGTGATCAAGAGCTGACAAATCCTGCTCGGCACATTTTCGCTAGGCTTCCTGGGGAAGCTGTCGGTTTGCATACGGGTGTTCTAACTAAAATGTTTGCGATGAGTGTTTTATATTAAAAAACCATACTAAACTACGGCTTGGGCGCCATTAATGGAGAGGATGCGAGCAAGGCGGGCGGCCATGGAAGTCAAAGGGCTCGCTTCCCAGTGAGCCTGCGCGGCGTACAGCTCGCACGCTTCCCGATGAGCCTGCGCATTGGAGTATAGCTTGCACGCCTCCCGTTTAGTCAAGCACCTGTCCGCACGGCACCTCCTAGCCATTAAAAGAGTGAGACATGGCGTCACATGAATGGTTAACAGAACGCACATGATTTAAATTATACAAAACATTTGAGATGTTATAGTGGCAGCTATTTGTTTCAAAATGCCTTTGTTGGCTGTTATTCGAGTGCGCCTTCTCTCAAAATGGACACGAAAAATAGCACAACATGTCGGGAGCCATTCCATGATAGCATGCCAAGTTTCATGAATTTCAGACTAGTTTTGGATTTACTAGAATTTAAAAACAAAGTATCTCAATGTTTTGCCGGCAATCAACAGTGCCCTGGTGTTTGAAATTCATTCCCATTTCTTGCATGGGACCTAAGCATGCACCCAAGGACACAGATTTGATTTTTCAACCAATTTATATGCACTGGAGCATGTGCATGTAGTTCAAATTTGAATTATGCACATAAAATGCCTAGAAAACCAAGTTAATGTATAAAAATGTCCAAAAGAACCCCAAAAAATTCCAAAATTTAACACAACACTCCTGTTGTTCTATGTTGACACTAGAAAAAAGTTTGAAAGCAATAAGAGGCAACGGATATCATTTCGTCCCCAAAGGTGGCACGTTCCCTACCGAAACCATCAGGCTTGTTGTGAGAAGCTCTGGTTTGTGAGAAGCTTATACCCAAACCTGCTCCAAATGGGACAAAAATTTTACCACGGCATGTTGATGCCGCTCCATGATAGCATGCCAAGTTTCATGAATTTCAGACGAGTTTTGGATTTACTAGAATTTAAAAACCATGTATCTCAATGTTTGCGGCCGAGTGACGGTGGCAGGGTGTTTGACATTCATTCCCATTTCTTGCATGGGACCTAAGCATGCAACCAAGGACATAAATTTGAATTTCAACCAATTTATATGCATCAGAGCATGTGCCTGTGGTTCAAATTTGAATTATGCACATAAATGCATTGAAAACTCAATTAATATATAAAAATGTCCAAACGAACCCCAAAATTCCAAAATTTAACACAACACTCCTGTTGTTCTATGTTGACACTAGAGAAAAAATTGAAATCAAGAAGAGGCAACGGATATCGTTCCATCCAAAAAGGTGAAACGTTCCCTACCGTAACCATGAGGCTTGTTGCGAGAAGCTCTGGTTTATGAGAAGCTTATACCCCAACCTGCCCCAAATGGGACAATATTTTTACCACTACATGGTGATGCCGTTCCATGATAGCATGTCAAGTTTCATGAATTTCAGACGAGTTTTCGATTTACTAGAATTTTAAAACCATGTATCTCAATGTTAGCGGGCGAGCGACGGTGGCAAAGGTGTTTGACATTCATTCCCATTTCTTGCATGAGACCTAAGGTTGCAACCAAGGACACACATTTGATTTTTCAACCCGTTTATATGCACTGGAGCATGTGCATGTAGTTCAAATTTGAATTATGCACATAAATGCATAGAAAACTCAGTTAATGTATAAAAATGTCGAAGCAAACCACGAAAAATCCCAAAAAATGACACAACACTCCTGTTGTTCTACGTTGACACTGGAAATGTTTTGAAAGCAAGAAGAGGTAATGGATATTTTTTCTTCCACAAAGGTGACACGTTTCCCTACCGGAACCATGAGGCTTCTTGTGAGAAGCTCTGGTTTGTGAGAAGCTTATACCATAACCTACTCCAAATGGGACAATATTTTTTACCCCAGCATGTTGATGCCATTGCATGATAGCATGCCAAGGTTCATGAATTTTAGACGAGTTTTGGATTTACTAGAATTACAAAAGCAAGCACCTCAATGTTTGCCATAGAGCCACGGTGCCGTGGTGTTTGAAACTCATCCCCATTTCTTGCATGGGCCATAAGCATCAACCTATGATGGACACATATATCATTTTACAAACCATTTTGGTGCACCAGAGCATGTGCATGTAGTTTAACTTTGAATTGTGCACCTGAAATGCCTAGAAAACCAAGTTAATGTATAAAAATGTCCAAACGAACCCTGAATAATTCCAATTTTTTTGACGACACACCTATAGTTGCATGTTCACTGCAGATAAAAGTTCTAGCAATTCAAACACCATCCTTTGCAGCTGTGACCCCATTATGTAATTCAAATCAAGACGAAAAATCAAGTAGATCGCACACAGTTTATTATCACCAACCGTGTGAGATGCAACACAAAATATCTTGGAGCACCGTCGGAGTATAGTATGCATACGGCTTACGCAAGAAGGTGCGTCGGCTACAGTCCACAGCCGGCGTGTCAAGCACACTAGCTCGCTCCCCAAATATCATTTCACTGTTCAATCATCGCCGGTGAAAGATGGGGACGTGGACTCGCTTCATGAGGGCAACTTCGGCGGCCCACTCCGGCGAGAGTGCGGCCGCAGCCGCCAGGCGTGTGCTAACAAGCTTCATGAGCGCGGCCGCAATCTGCGATCGGGTGGCCAAGGCAGCCCAAATGGCCGCTGTTGCTTCTCAAGTGGCGGCAGCAACATCTGCCTCGGGGATAGCAACTGACGAGAGCGGCACATCAGCTGTCCATTCCACAGCGGCGGCCTTAGCCCTGATGGAGGCCGGCCACGACCATGTCGAGGCTACCCACGCCCAGCTCATGGCGGTCACCGCACAAATCGAATGAAGCTTCTCCGACAATGGTCAGCAACCCACGGCCGAAGAGTTGGCAATCGCCGAGAGAGTTTGAGCAGCCGTCCGTTCCTACGTGGCATACCTTGCCACGACGGAGCCCGCCCAAGCCCAGATCGCGGCCGCCCATGCCCAGCTCATGGCAGCCTATTCCAAAGATATGGCAGATGCAGATGGCGAGATGTTTGCCGAGTATGGTGCGATGGATGCCATGGAGCCCCTTCCCCAGGAGATCATCGGGCGCGAGCTGGACATGGAGGAGGCGTCGGAGATTGACAAGCACTAGCCGTAGTTGTACTCTTTGTTTTGTTTAATTAAGAGTGCCGGTCTTTAATTTGTTAGAGTAATGTTTAGGTCAGCTAGCTCTGTTTAATTGCTGAAATTGCTTGATTAAGAAGTGTCGGTGTGCTTTAGTCTCCTTTGTGTACCCAAATTATGCAATGATGTGGATGACCACTGTAACCAGGGAAATTCAAACCAAATTTTTCCACATTTGTCGTGGGAAACCACGGCCACCTATGGGGCCATGAGCCCCTTTTGGTTCGGCGGGGGGATGGGCACGTTGCACAAAGAGCGGAGAAGCGTCACACAGCGCGGCAGAGATCACACGGGCAGGTTTTACCCAGGTTCGGGCCGCCGTGAGGCGTAAAACCCTACTCCTGCTTTGGTGGATTGATGGTGGATGAACGCAGCGCTCCTGCCCGGCAAGGTCGCCTCGGGGCGAGAGCAGCTACACGCGTATGAGTGTGTAAGGGTCCGGATCAGCTAACCCTTTCTACAGTCGCCATGGGCCTCCTTTTATAGATCAAGGGGTCACCATAGTGGCAAATCAGTCATTACATACTGATTAGATAGAAAACAGTGCTATGATACCTCACTCTGCAGGCTGACAGAGCGCATTAAATACGCCACTCAACGTCACATCTCAGCTTGCTCGGCAAGCCCTGCCGGCTGTCTTGCCAGCTTCACGCCTGCTTGCTTGACACGTCTCAGGACGGGTGTCGCCTGGGGGTATTTTCTGTAGGAAGTGGCTGCCATGTGGCAAATAGCAGCCACTTAGTCACATTGGAGCTTGACACCGCACTGATCGATGATGTGCGTCATGATGAGGTGGTGCGGTGGAGTGGTTTGCCTCCGTAAGCCCCGACAGGCCTGCCGGGACGATCCTGAGACTTGCTTCCGGGGCAAACCCAACCTTTGCCAGGCTCCCTGCCCGGCAGAGGAGGTTCTTCCCTTACCGATATCTTGCTTCTCTGGCTCATCTTAGTCTTCTTGATTTGCACCTTGGCCCGTCCGTGCACGAGTCCGGGGAAAACACACCCCTGTTTGTGTTCTCCGACATATTTAAGCCCCCGGGCCTGAGCCATACGTGTCGCGGGGCATGTTGGGTGAGGCCCCAAATAGTGTGCGGACACGTGGCCAGAGAGGGCTGCGCACGGCGGTTCGTCATGATGACCAGTCAATCCAATGTCCACTTCGCGTAATTATCGTGAGGCGTGGGGGCATGGGACTGTAGCAGTTAATGTAAAAACGGTAACTTTTCTGAAGAGCCGCACCCCTTCCCACGTCGTTTCCCTTAAGAGGGGAAAACACGGAAAGATACTTCTCATTCATCGTCTGCCTCGCCTCCCCATCATCTTCCTCCGCAAGCCAAGCAACTGCCCACTTCTCTTGCCCACATTCGCCGCCGATCCCCTTCCGACTTCTTTCCCGCTTTCCGCCGCATCTCAGGGGATATGGGGAAGAGAATTGCTGCTAGGGGGCATCGGACAACCGCCGCGAAGGCGGAGGCCGCCGAGGGGAGCAAGAGGGCGACCAAGCTGGACAAGAAGCGAAGGGGAGACATCGTCTTCTCCCCGTCGAATCTCGACGGAAACGTGCTGCAGGCGAGGTATGTATACCTGTGGGGAAGGGAGGTCTCGAAGCGGCATGGCACTCCCAAGGTTGTGGCGGAGGGAGAGGAGGACCCGCCAAGTTCATACAAATTTTTCTGCGCATATTTTATCTGCGGCCTCTGTCCTCCCTTCTCAGAATTCCTTGAGGCGATGATGGCAATCTATGGATTCCACCTCTTGGATTTCATGCCAAATGCAATGGCGTGCATGGCGATCTTTGCCCATCTGTGCAAGAATTTTGTCGGGGTTGCTCCCAATGTAGATCTGTTTAGGCACTACTTCATCCTGCGGGTGGAGAACAAGAGCCATCGTTCCGGCAATATAAGCTGGATGCGGCGGGTAGTGCCAAGAGAGAACTGGGATTACATCCCCAGCCAACAGCGCAACAGATGGGAGGAGTGGAGGGGAGATTGGTGTTGGATTCAGGATGACAAGGCTCCAAAGTTCTGTCAGGCACGAGCGGAATGCCTCGAGCGCGACAATGACTAGAGGGCGTTCGGTCTCACCGAAGATAGGCTACGCCTGGCAATAAACAGGATTACCCATCTAAAGACTGCCGGGCTCACCGTTGAGCATGTAGGAGCAGACTTTCTCGTCCGTCGCATCACCCCTCTGTAGAAAAGGGACAGATTCACCTGGGAGTATGGGGATGCTGGGGACAGGAGGAGGTTGCTCCCTGGCATGGCCAACAACCTGACAGTTTAAGGCCATGCCTGGTTGTGCGATCAGCTATTTGGCCGCTTCGGCCTGTTCAAGCTGCCGGCAAACATCATCCCGCTGAACATCAACTCTGCCAGGGATCAAATCCTGAAGTGGATGCCAGATTGTAATGCCCACAGAGTTGCGGGCGATTGGCAGTTGCCCACGCTCGATGAAGAGCTGGCATGGTCCTCCACCTTAGTAGAAAGGGCCACTAAGGTGGAAGCTAAAATGTACAAACGCACCTCCACGCTGGAGGTGGCGTTCATTAAGAAGCGGCTCGAGGAAGACAGGGTGGCCAAAGCTGCAGCAGCGGCGAAGGTCGGGAAGGCAGCAAAAGGAATAAGGAAAGCTGGAGATGAGGGCTCCTCCCGTGGCAACGGTGAGACGCAAGTCCCGGAAGAGGTTGCCAGGAAGGAGCATGACGGGGGAGAGCCCACCGGGGATGGGCCTTCTGGACTCGAGGCCCTGTACGCAGCGGCAACAGAGGCTCTAGAGGAAGAAGAGGTTGAGGGGGTGGTCGAACCTGGAGAGGAATGGCTTGCAGAAGGCCCTCAAGCCCCCAAGCCAGTCTTGGATCCACGCCCCCGAAAATGGGCGGCTAACCGGGAAGTGGCAGTCCCCAATCCCGCGCCTGCCGCCAGGAAGGCAAAGGGGACCACCTCCAAGACCAATGTTTTCGAAGCTATGCGCCGGCATTCTCCTCGGCTCTCCGGGGCAAGGGCCCTCCCCGCCAAGCAGTCGACAGCCACGGAGGGTGACTCTAGTGCCCAATCGAGCTCGAGCTCTTCGCAGAGCTCGTCTTCATCGGAGTTTCCTGCCCCCCGACATGGCTCAAAATTGCCGAAGAGCTCCATCCCCCTGCCCCAGAAGAGGAGCAGGGCGCCTTCGCCCCCCATGGATTTTGAACTGAACTCCATGCTGATCGATGAAAAGTAAGGGAGATTGCTTCCTCCTCCCCCCCCTTTTTCTTGCTTTGTCTTCAGTATCCTTGCCCGCGTTGTTCACTGATCTTGCTGATTTGTTGCTAACAGGGAGGAGGAGGAGGAGACGGAAACCCTACTCCACCGGACCAAATGGCTCAAACATGCGGAGCCATCATCGTCAGCGGGAGGGACGGACCCGGCAGGGGGTGGCTCGAGCGTCCCGGCATCGAGCCCCCAGCCCAGCCCCCGGCCCGAAAGCACAGAGGAAGTTCCTTCTACTGGGGGTAATGGTGGAGAGTTCCCCTCCACTGATGCCCAAGGAGGGGAGGGGACCACTCAAGACGAGCCCCTCCAGGAGGGGCCCATCCCACCCGTCGACAGAGTTAATGGGTCCCCACCAAGGGTTTCCACGGAAGAGTCCGGCCTTGACCTGGCAGCTAACGTTGCTGGGGAAACTGAAGCTTCTACTTGGCAGACTCCTCCGGGTAATTGATCTGTTCTCTTCTCATGAATTCTCTTATCATGTTGCTTCGCGCCTCTGTCTTGTCAATAATTCTGTCCTTCCGCCATTAACTGCTGGATCTGCTTCCAGCCCCTTTAAGTGAGGAGCCAGACTTGCTGGACGAGGTGGCCAACATTGGGAAGGACGCCACGGATGAAGCCACCAGAATTGCTGCCGCAGAGGAGTAGGAGCATGTCACCGGGGGCGCCCTGGGTCCCCTAAAGGAGCCCGAGGAAATACCCGGTAGCGTGTCTGGGTCAGAGGTCGTGGTCGAGGAGAAGATACCCCTCCAAACCATGGGCCCCCTTCCCTCATTTGGCACCTCGGTGGAAATCCCGCCACCATCTTCGAGCAACTTGGCGCTAGTGCTCACACAGCTAGGGGTTGGAGCCCCTGGCTCGTCAATGGCGACGAGCACAGAACTTGACAAAGAACTCCAGCGCATCCTGATGTCGCTGTACCAGGGAGTCGATGAGGTGGATCATTCCGCCGCCGTTGCCATGGACTTGTCCTTCATGGAGTCGGTGGCGACAGGCATTAAAGAGATGCGGGAGCAGCATAGCCGGAAGTGGCAGGAGCTTAAGGAGCAGCACCAGTCCGCCAACAAGGTCGACCAGAAACTGAAGGATAAGGGGATGGAGCTGCGTGACTGGCACGACAAGCAGTTCCGGGCCCTTATGAGGCAGCAGGAGACGATCTCGATTATGAGGGAAGATGTCATTGCCCGGGAAGCGCGCCTGGCTGAGCGCAAGGCGCTTCTGGATGCCAGGGAGCAGGAAATTTCTCTTCGGAGGAGAGGCTCGAGGCCACTCTCCACGCCAAAGATGCCGAGCTAGAGATCCTCGTGCAGCAACGCACCAAAGATCTGGGGGACATGCACAAGGCTGCCCTGGATGCCCTCACCGTGGACTCTGCTACCCAGCTGAAGAGGCTTACTAATGATCTTGCTGCTGCTTCCTCCGTCAAGGTGGACCTCGACCGGTAGGTGGTCGAGCTGACAGAGAAACTTGCCGGGAGCGCCAACGAGGTTTCAGCCCTCCAGGAGGAGGTGCTGAAAACAGGGTCCCTTCTGGAAAGTACCCAGTCGCAGCTCTCCTCCAAGAGCCAGGGCCTTGAGACCACCAACAGCACCATCGAAGACCTAAAGGCCAGGATCGGCTCCTTGGAAAGTTCAAGGGAATCCGTTGTGGCCCGCGAGCAGCAGCTGTCAAAGGATCTGGACACGGCGAGGCACCTCCGAAAGGAAGCGGAAGACAAGCTGGAGAACCACTCCACTCAAGTTGACCTCTGGATCAAACGCTTGATAGATGTGGCCGAATGCCTCGCCGCCCAGACTGTGGCCATGGGCATGGAGGGGCCGGTCTACCCGGCTGAAAAGCATGAGGCCCCCAGTGTCAAGCTGGGGATTTTCTTCAATGAGTTGATTGCCAAGCTGAAGACACACGAGGAGGGAAGAGCTGGCCGCTGCGAAGCTGAATCCCAGAGGCTCGCTCGCAATTCCCTCTTCATGGTCCTGAGCAACATCGCTTGCCGCCACCCGGATCTCGACCTCGCTGATGGTTTCCAGAAGCCGCCGCGGGGTGCTGACGTCTCTGCCGCCAAGGAGAAGGCCACTCCCTTTGCCGATAGGTTCTCGTCATACAAGCCCAGCAGGCCCGCCCTTGAATTATTCCCACCATCGTGCGGTCCTGTAATCAAAACGATGACGCATGTCTTGTGTTTAGACTTCGTACGAATTTATGCTTTATGTGGGGCTTAGTACTTTTGCTTAATCTAAATTGCGTGTTTATCCCTTTTTGAGTGTTATCCATACAGTGTCTGCATGACTAGTCTCTATGCACATTTAGGTTGCCTGCCGGTATCATATTGCCGCAATGGTCGTAAGGGTCTAGCCCTTAACAGTCATTTGGCGTGGATGCGTCCCGACAGGTTTTTCCTCAGTAGTTTCCGTCGCAGCCACTCGTTTCGCGAGCAGGCTCTGATCGGAACGAGGATGCAGACAAGAATCTAACAGAGGTACCATCTTGTGAAAGATTTCATCGCATGAACACTTGGGCACTCAAGGGATAAACAAGCATACAGATCCAAAGAATCCGTAATAATGCAAAGGTAGCATGAACTTAGCTCTTATCTGCGCCCCCATTTATCCCTTTCAGCTGTGGCCGTTCGTTGGGCTCGCATGTTCCGGGAAGGACTGCATTGCTTGTATATTGACCTCTAGCCCCCGGCACGGGTCGGCTAGAAGCGCATGTAACTTGGGGCAGCAGGACGTGGCGCTAGGTACGGCTGGTTTCTCTCTCTTCCTCTCCGCACCTCTTGACCAATCTAATGGCAAAAGGCACAAAAGCCACGCAAGCGCGGGCGGCCTTGCCGGTGCATACTTGCCGGGGCATCAATCAACGGACTCGCACTGGCGATCTACTCAGGATTTCCCTAAATAGGGTAAATGCTGGACCGAGCATTGTGCGGGCTCATCGATGTTGATGATGCTAAAACCCAGAGTATCACGATTGTCAAAGAGTGAGAGTGACAGAGAGAGAAAACCTGGTGTCCTTGCACATCGCTCCTTTCTCCCGAACGGGATTTGCAGGGCATTCCTGTTGCCTGGCCCGTTTGGGGTGATATTGTTGCCCTTTCCACTAGCTTCCGTGGCCGTTGTGCCCACGGCGTGTGGAGATGGCAAAGAGCGGGCGAGGTTGGTGTGGGAGCAATGTTGCTCCTCCGCTCCGCCTCAGCCACTCCCTTGGGCCTCATGAAGGGTGACGCCATTGACGGGTGATGACGCGCTGCTTACCCCCTCGGGTTCGCGTAAGTGAGCCTCCTACCTGGAATGCCAAAGATGTCGTGGGAAACCACTGCCACCTATGTGGCCATGAGCCCCTTTTGGTTCGGCGGGGGGACGGGCACGTTGCACAAAGAGCGAAGAAGCGTCACACAGCGCGGCAGAGATCACACGGACAGTTTTTACCCAAGTTCGGGCCGCCGTGAGGCATAAAACCCTACTCCTACTTTGGTGGATTGGTGGTGGAAAGATGGTGGATGAATGCAGCATTCTTGCCCAGCAAGGTCGCCTTGGGGCGAGAGCAGCTATGCGCGTATGAGTGTGTAAGGGTCCGGATCAGCCAACCCTTTCTACGGTCACCATGGGCCTCCTTTTATAGATCAAGGGGCCACCATAGTGGCAAATCAGTCATTACATACTGATTAGATAGCAAACAGTGCTATCATACCTAACTCTGCAGGCTGACAGAGTGCATTAAATGCGCCGCTCAACGTCACATCTCAGCTTGCTCGGCAGGCCCTGCCGGGCTGTCTTGCCAGCTTCGCTCCTGCTTGCTTGACACGTCTCAGGACGGGTGTCGCCTGGGGTATTTTCTGTAGGAAGTGGCTGCCATGTGGCAAATAGCAGCCACTTAGTCACTTTGGAGCTTAACACCGCACTGATCAATGACGTGCATCGTGATGAGGTGATCCGGTGGAGTGGTTCGCCTCCGTAAGCCCCGGCAGGCCTGCCGGGACGATCCTGAGACTTGCTTCCGGGGCAAACCCAACCTTTGCCAGGCTCGCCTGCCCGGCAGAGGAGGTTCTTCCCTTAGCGATATCTTGCTTCTCTGGCTCATCTTAGTCTTCTTGATTTGCACCTTGGCCCGTCCGTGCACTAGTCCGGGGAAAACACACACCCCTGTTTGTGTTCCCCGACAACGTTCAAACTCATCACACACGGGTTAAGCTATATGAATCGTTTGTGATGTTCACATATCATACACAGTGCTGAATAAGGGACCATGTCTGATGACACTTTACGCGCTAGTTTTTTCCCTGAACCGATTCAAAAATTTCGGCTTCCGCGGAAATATCTACCTCCCCGCCCCCTCCCCCTTACAAAAAGCCACATTTCCCCTGTTTCCACCTTCCTTTCCAAGTTGAAACCTTCACTCCTTGCTTGCAGCGCCGCCTCCTCGCCGGCGACTCTCCTTCACGCTGCTCGGCCTCGTCTATCCATACAGGTAATCCACACCCGACCCCCATCCTCCTCCTCCTTCCACATCCGACATGCCCCGACCGCCGGCGCGACACCTTCCACCCAAATCAGCGACCCCTCCACCAAATAAGCACCGCCCTAAGCCATGGTGCACGCAGTATAGCCAGGAGCTCAAGGAGCATTTGCCAGCGGAGAAGCAAATCGCGGCTGCACGCGCCGATGAGGTCGTGATGGCTGCCATTCGTGCCGACCCCCAGATCTTGGAGGAGCACCTCGCCGTCGAGCCCAGCGTCGACACCTCACGCGTCGATGCCGCGACATGGTTGGCTTCTTTAAATGATAGTTCGTGGCATTTTCTCGAGGCCACCCTCGGTGCCTTCGACGAAGACTACGAGGTGTTTTCTCAGCGTGCACGTTCTTACCTCAACTCGAGAGCCAGCAGGTTGGTGCCCAGAGCGTCTCAGGCAACTCACCACTACGACGAGGGCACCCACGATGCGGAGTCCTCGCCATCTTCCATGTCCAAGGAGCCAATCATCATCGATATCTCCGATGATGAGGAGTAGCTTGTCTTATTAGCTCACTATAAGGACCCATGTTCAGTTTGCTAGCTATGCCGGTTAAGCATGCTCGGTTTACCCGTTGCATGTGCTGCTCCTACCTTTCCTTAACAAATTCTAGTGAATTGTGCTATCTACTTTTACCATGCAGTCTGTTGCCCTAATCTATATGTTCTATATGTCGTGCAATGTGGTGCTCACTTATTAACTGTTTGGTTAATTAGTTGTCGTGTTCAGTTAACTGTTTGGTTCAATTCTACAAATGTGATGTTCAATTCTTCAGGGTGCAATTTTGTATTGTCTTCCATGTGAGAAATAAATTGAATTTATCTTTACAAAATACATGAGAAACAAATACAATTGCTATATTTCCAAGTTGTCAAGCATGCTTGGTTTGGTTAACTGTCTGATCTTCTAATATGTTATACATTATGCAATGTGGTGCTCAGTTAACGTTTGGTTCATTTGTTGTGGTGTTTAGTTAACTGTTTGGTTCAATTCTGCAATGCGATGTTAAATTGTTGTGGGTGCATTCTATTATTGTATACCATGTGAGAAATCAATCGAATTTGGCTGTACTAAATACATGAGAAACAAATACAATTGCTATATTTCCAAGTTGTTAAGCATGCTTGGTTTGGTTAACTGTCTGATCTTCTATTAGGAGTATGTTATATTGTGCAATGTGGTGCTCAGTTAATGTTTGGTTCATTTGTTGTGCTGTTTAGTTAACTGCTTGGTTCAATTCTGCAATGCAATGTCCAATTGTCGTGGGTAGAATTTTGTATTGTTGTGCATGTGAGGAATAAATCGAATTTGGCTGCACTTAATACAAGAGAAACATATACAATTGCTATATTTCCTAGTTCTTAATCATGCTTGGTTTGGATAAATGGGTTTTCCATGTGGCTTGAATTAATCTGATGAATCTGCAATGTGCTTATTTTTCATCAACATATTTTACTAATAGCATGCGAACCCTCACTTAACCTGATCACTAACTACCTTATATGTGTTGCAGGGAAACAATGGGAAGCACTGAGGTTTACAATCGAGGTTTGCACATGCATGGTCCTTTGACTAATAGCACATTATTGTGCAATTGCAGGAACCATTCTAATATTTAGGTTTTTAACAATTTGGTCTTGCACATGTAGGTCCTGCTGTCAGAGGTTTTGACCCACTGTTCAACCCTTTTTGCATATGGGGAAATGAGTTGTCCATGAATATCAGTCAAGTCAAGAAACTCAGAAAGATTGTTAGGATAAAGAAATTAGCGACAAAAAACAACAAGATCTTTGTCTGCACAATGAAGAAGACATCAGTTCACTACAGGATGGTACTAACTATTATACCTTGCCTTTTTTATTCCTTTGCCCCATTTCCAATATAGAGAATATATTTATGCACATCCTTGTTTTCATGACTTTCCAAAGCAGTTCACTAATGATTACCTCTCAAACCACCTGTATGGTCAGGAGGCGAGGAAGGTATTCATACAACACCCACGGTTCAATATTGAAGTGTTCCTGAAGAGGACGAAGGATGGACGGTCAATCATCCACAGGTACTGGCCTATAGTTGCAAAGACCTTCAACATCAATGAAGGCTCAGTATTCGCCTTCCGCTTCAGCAGTTTTCCAGATGAGATTCATCTGTTTATGTACCGTCTATGATGCTAATTTTGCAAGGTTATAGATGTTGCATGTGAAACTTGGTGCTGGTGCAGTTGTGTAATGGGGTAGCTGAGTGCTGAAGCTATATGATGTTGTACTCTGATGTATTTCAATTATGAAATCCTACTTTCTTAATATGAAAATTAAATATATTGTGTGCTTAATATGAACTGTCAATTAGATTAGTAAATGGATTATTAATAATAGGACATTTATCCTACTAATGGCCAATTAGCCTGCTAATTGGGTTTTCCTATTGCAAACGGTTATTGAGAAAACACCGTGGGCGATGACCTCATGCAACGCACACAGTTTCTAGGAATAAACCATGTTGGATCAATGAACAATCACACACGACATCCTCTTGAAAACTGTTTGCGTTAGGCCACCTTGCGCAAACATTTACCACATAAAAACTGTGTGTGATGGACAGCCTTCGCCATACAGTTTCTTCTACGCACCGTGTGTGATGCATTCAATAACGCAAATAATAAAATTGTTAATATCGTGTGCAATGGCAACGCTATCACAAACGATTTAATGGGGAAAATTGTGTGTGATGTACCTGCGAATGGAAACATTTTCCTTGGAGTGACTGTGTGGGATGTATATACGAACGAAAACGTACTTCTTGGATTAACTGTGTGGGATGTACATACTAACGGAAACGTATTGCTTGGATTGACTATGTGGAATGTACATACGAATGGAAACGTTTAGCGGGGACTGACTGTGTGAGATGTACTTACGACTGGAACCGATTTCGCCTATATAATTGTATTTTTTTAGCACTACTGTACGTATAACCGTATTTGATCGCTCGCCGATCGCACACAACCTCATTTTGCCGAGCGTGTGTGTGCCAGGAGGGCATATCCCCAACGGTTTCTGGGTCATGTGGGAAGGACCCCCCTATCGCAGTCACTCACTAGGCGACGATTCAGAACGCCGTCGCGGAAAGGGGTTAAAAACCGTTTGTATAGCACCTCGCTGTACCAGTGTATGTGGATGAGAATCTGCCTTCTATTTTTACCATCACTTATTGCCCCATGCGACGATGTTAGTAGGAAAGATTCATGTGAGATCAAAAAACTTGTAAACCATATATATGTCCCTTCCACGAGAGGAAAATCAATAGAAAATTGGAGGATTAGAAAATCACGACCACAGGGTGTTACAATGATAATTGTGTTCATTGACTTTTACCATGGAATATTCCATCACGTTGTCCCCTAGCTGTAATAAAATCATGACCAGAGGGTGTTACCATCAACACACTCACAATAAATGTTTTAAGACTTGGCACTTAGGTTGTTGCAAGTAATTTGCAATTGATGGTAAGTGTAGAAGGGTTTTTCTGATAAAAGGAGGATCGCCCTGGCCTCCGATACACACAACCATAAGAGTACGAGGGTTGATGATTGCGGTCATGGTTGGCAAGCCGGACCCTGAAGCAGCGAGCCACGACAGAGGGGAAAGGGGATCGACTACCCAAGCATTGCAATGGGTGACCATCGTCTGGTCTCACGAGATCCCGCATAACCACTGATTTGAATACCTCAAATTTCACCAGATTTAAAAACTATTTGATAGCTCAAATTTCATCGATGCGGCAAAGTGCGCCTACTTGACTAAACTCAACTCGAGTGTCATCTTAACTTCTTCAGAAGAGAGCAAAGGTGAATACTCCCACACACACATACGAATTGACCACACACATAGCATCGCATCATATTAAAATGCGAGTACACATCAACATATTACTAATTTTCTTTTATTCCGTTTGTCTGAAGTTTCTGACAAACCCATCATCACATATAAACAATAACAAGAACTCAAGTTCACTTGCTTGACCATATAAACATTGACATTTGGGTCCTTACGGGTTTAGGTACTACCAGTAAATTACTATACCATCCCGCTCTGAAAAGAAATGATAACTACTATCAACACCACAACTGTCGCTGTGGTTTCATCAGTCACCCAAAACGGCCAAAATGAAAGTCCTCCTCATCCTCCTGCCAGCGGAGCTATGGAAGTTGAAAGGTGAATCACCATTCACATGATGCAGTTGTCACACTACCGCAACATGGTGCCACCCTTCTTGGCGTTGACGTTCTCCTTGGACTATTCCATCATCTTGTCCACTAGCTCTAAAAAATATCATGGCCACAGGATGTTACCATCAACATGCACACATTAAATGTTTTTAGATTTTGCAAATAGGTTGTTGCAAGCAATTACTAAGTGTAGGAGGTTTTTTTCTTACAAATGGATGATCACCCCTGTCCTCCAATGCCAAGCTTGGTTGGCCAACCTGGGAGCGCCTGAAGGCTAGCCGGACACTCAAGCTGCCAGCCGCGGCAGAGGGGAAAGGGAATCGACTACCGAAGCATTGCGATGGGTGAACACAGTCAAGTCTCACGAGATCCCTCGTGACCACTGATTTGAATAGCTCAAACTTCACTGGATTTAAAAACCATTTGACCAACTCAAATTTCACAAACATGGCAAAGTGCGCGTATGTGACTAAACTCAATTCGTGTGTCATCTCCACTGCCTCAAAAGAGAGCAAAGGCGAAGACTCCCAGAAACACATCCAAAATGAAACGCACACATAGCATCCCATCATATTAAAGCGTGAGTACACATCAACATATTGCTAATTTCATTTTTCTGTTTAACTGAAGTTTCTGACGAACCCATCATCACCTATAAATTGTCACAATAACAAGAGTTCACTTGCTGACATTTGGGTCCTTGTGGGTTTTAGTACTACTACTAAATTACTATACCACCCCACTACGAAAAGAATAGGTAACTCTACTATCAACACCACAAATGTCATTGTAGTTGCATCAAACACATAAAATGGCCTGAATGCATGTATTGCTCATCCTCCAACCAACACGACTACAGAAGCTGAATGGCAGGTCACCGTTCACCAGATGCAGCTGTCGCAGTGCCGTGACAGGGCGCTACCCTTCTTGGCATTGACGTTCTCCTTGGACTATTCCATCATCTTTTCCACCAGCTATAAAAGAAATCACGACCACAGGTGTTACCATCTGCACGCACACATTAACTATTTGAAGACTTGCCAATTAGGTTGTTGCAAGCAATTGACAAATGGTGGTAAGTGTAGGAGTGTTTTTTCCTAGAAAAGGAGGATCACCCTTGGCCTCCAATGCACACAACCTTAAGGGTAGGAGGGTTAATGATCGCTGTGACGATTGGCCAACCAGGGAGAACAACTAAATGCTAGTCGGACCCTCAAGAAGCAAGCCACGATGGAGGGGAAAGGGGATTGACTTCCCAAGCATTGCAATGGGTGACTATCGTCAAGTCTCATGGGAATTTGAATAGCTCAAATTTCGCTGGATTTAAACATTATTTAAATGCTTAAATTTCACCGATGCAACAAAGTGTGCCTATGTGATTAACTCGTGTGTCATCTCCACTTCTTCTGAAGCAAGCAAAGGCGAATACTCCCACACACACATCCGAAATGGATCACACGCATAGCATCGCATCATATTAAAGTGTGAGTGCACTTCAAAATATTGCTGATTTTCTTTTGTTCCGTTTGTCACAAGTTTCTGACAAACCCATCATCACCTATAAATAGTAATGACAATGCAAGTTCACTTGCTAGACTAGATAAACGCTGACATTTGGGTCCTTATGGGTTTTAGGTACTTCTAGTAAATTGCTATACCATCCCTCTTCGGAAAGAACATGTAACTAGTATCAACACCACAATTGTCGTTGTATTTGCATCAAACACACAAAATGGCCAGAATGCAGTTCCTCCTACCAGCACAATAATGGAAGCTAAATGGCGTGTCACCATTCTCTAGAAGCAGCTGTCGCAATGCCGCAACAGGGTGTCACACCTCTTGGCGTTGACATTCTCCTTGAACCATCCTATTATCTTCAACACCAGTTGTAAAAAAAATCATGATCACAGGGTGTTACCATCAACACATACACATTTACTATTTTAAGAATTGGCAATTGGATTGTTGCAAGCAATTCACAAATGATGGTAAGTGCAGGAGGTTTTTTTTTTCTTAGAAATGGAGCACAACTAAAGGCCAGTCGGAACCTCAAGCAGCGAGCCGCGATGGAGAGGAAAGGGGATCGACTACCCAAGCATTGCGATGGGTGACCACCATCAAGTCTCACAGAATCCCGTGTGACTAATGAAATGAGTTGCTCAAATTCCACTGGATTTAAAAACTATTTGAATAGCCCCAATTTCACTGACGCGACAAAGTGCACCTACGTGACTAAATTCAACTCGTGTGTCATCTCCACTTCTTGAGAAGGGAGCAAAGGCGAAAACTCTCACACACACGTCCGAAATAGACTACACACTTAGTATAGCATCATATTAAAGCGCGAGTACACATCAACATATTGCTAACTTTCTTTTGTTCCGCTTGTCTGATATTTCTGACAAACCCATAATCACCTATATATAAACAACAACAACAACAACAACAACAACAACAACAACAACAACACAAGTTCACTTGCTTGACCAGATAAACACTGACATTTGGGTCCTTATGGGTTTTAGATACCACTAGTAAATGACTATACCATGTTGCTCCGAAAAGAAAACCTAACTACTATCTACTCTCATTTCGTGTGACCACTGATTTGAATAGCTAAATTTTCACTAGATTGAATAACTATTTGAGTGGCTCAAATTTCACTTACGCGACAAAGTGCATCTAGTTGACTAAACTCAACTCGTGTTTCATATCCACTTCTTCAGAAGATAGCAAAGTCAAAGATTCCAACATACACCAAAAATGGACAACACACATAGCATCGCATCATATTAAAGCGCGAGTACACAAGACGCAGAATATATAGTCCTGATCTCATATGCTCTCTAATGAACAGTAAAATCAAAAAAAGTAAAAAAAATAAAATTTTCTGAATTTTTTCGGGTTCAAACTTTGACAAATGTCCTTAGTGCTTGCAAATTTTATCCCGAAATAACATTCTTGGAAGTCGTGGTAAAAAACAAAATTGACACTCTAGAAATGCTATTTTCAAAAGCATTTTGGAGTGTTGTTTTTGTGCCATGACTTTTACGAATGTTATTTCGGGATGAAATTTGCAAGCACCAAAACATTTGTCAAAGTTTACACCCAAAAAAATTTAGAGTTTAGTGAAGTTTTTTAATTTTTTTTAATTTACTGTTCATTCCGAGATCAATTGAGCTCAGAAGTAGAAGGGGACTTTCGGAGTACACATCAACATATTGCTAATTTTCTTTTGTTCCATTTGTTTGAAGTTTCTGACAAACCCATCATCACCTATAAACAGTAACAACATCACAAGTTCATTTGCTTGACCAGATGAACACTGATATTTGGGTCCTTATGGGTTTTGGGTACCACTAGTAAATTAATATATCATCCCGCCATGAAAAGAAAAGGTAACTACTATCAACACCACAATTGTTGCTGCAGTTGCATCGAACACACAAGACAACCAAATTCAAATCCTCCTCCTCCTGCCAGCAAGGCTATGGAAGTTGAATGGCAGGTCACCGTTCACCTGATGCAGCTACCGGAGTAGGGCGTCACCCTTCTTGGCGTTGATGTTCTCCTTTGACTGTTCCATGTTCTTCACCATCTATAAAAATATCACGACCACAGGGTGTTACCATCAACACACACATATTAACTATTTTAAGACATGGAAATTAGGTTCTTGCAAGAAATTGGCAAATGAAGGTAAGTGTAGCAGGATTTTTTTGTTGAGAAAAAGAGAATCAACCATAGCCTCCGATGCACAGCCGTAAGAGTATGAAGGTTGATGATCACCGTCATGGTTGGCCAACCAGGAAGTGCAACTGAAGGCTAGCCGGACCCTCAAGCAACAAGCCACGACGGAGGCGAAAGGTAATCGACTACCCAAGCATTGTGAAGGGTGACCACCATCAATTCTCACGGGATCCCATGTGACCACTTATTTGAATAGCTCAAATTTCACTGGATTTAAAAACTATTTGAATGGCTCAAATTTCACCGATGCGGCAAAGTGCGCCTACGTGACTAAACTCAACTCGTGTGTCATCTCCACTTCTTTAGAAGAGAGGAAAGGCAAAGACCCCATCAGGAATGGACCACACACATTGCATCTGATCATATTAAAGCGCGAGTACACATCAACATATTGCTAATTTTCTTTTGTTCCATTTGTCTAAAGTTTCTGACAAATCCATATACCTATAAACAGTAACAACAAAACAAGCTCACTTGCTTGACCAGATAAACACTGACATTTGGGTCCTTATGGGTTTTAGGCACTACTAGTAAATTACGATACCACCCCGCTCCGGAAAGGAAAGGTAACCACAATTCATTCTCATCCTCCTGCTAGCACGGCTATGGAAGCTGAATGGTGGGTCACCTTTCACCAGATGCAGCTGCCGCAGTGCCATGACAGGGCGCCAGCCTTCTTGGCGTTCATGTTCTCCTTGGACTGCTCTATCATCTTCTCCACTAGCTGTAAGAAAAAAAAGATCACGGCCACAAGGTGTTTTCGTCAGCGTGCACACATTGACCATGTTAAGACTTAGCAATTACATTGTTACAAGCAATTGGCAAGTGATGGTGAGTATATGAGGATTTCCACATGATGGTGGGAAAATGTACATACCATTTGTTTCTTGGTCAGCAGAATCGTCTTCTGTAATAAAACAGTGAAATAGTTTAGTAACGGCAAGAACTGAAAAGAATAAGAAAACTGACTTTTCTCATGGTTTTCACTCATCAGCAACTCCGTACCTCCTCAGCTTTCAGACGAGCGTTCTCCTCCTTGAGGTGGTCCAGTTCAGCTTCAAGCTCCGCAGTATAAGCCTGTAGGATTAAGAAAGACGGAGAGTGTAAGTGTCACCAATCTTCTTACCATCATTGCAGAAATGGCATTGCATTAAACCAACAATTTTGGCAGCAAGATAAGTACCTGCTTCCTGGCATGCGATTGTGCGGCTGACTCATGGTTCTTGATCTTAAGGCGCTGGTGGCACTCGATGCTCCTCTTGCAGGACTGATCCTCCGGGGTGTCACGTTTTTGGGCGCCGCCGTTCTCCATCATCACTCCGTGGCCCATGCAGTTCATCATGTCAGCCTGCGTCATGGCGCTCCTCCCATCCGACGACCCGGGGCTCACGATACCCGCCCCACCTTGAGGAGGTGGTGGTGGCGGCACCATGGCCATCCCTGCGTACCCATTGGGGCCCATGCCATCGCCCATCACCTGGAACATGCCATTGGCCGGTGCCATCGGGTACGTTATTGGGCCATGCTGCAGCCCCTGCTGCACGGTGTTCATCTATCCATGGACCATGCCGACTGGCACTGGCGCCTAGCCGCTGGAGACAGATCCCCGGAGCACACCGGCCTTGACAAGGAACAGCTCCAGCGTCATCTCGCCTAGCGTCCCCTACCGGTCGTTGGCCGCAACCGAATTGCCATTCCACACTGACGGCTAGACAGGAGGCCGTGGTGAGGGTCGCATGGCCTAACGCTAGGGATTCACTGGCTGGGGCTCCCTGTTGATCTCAGCCCACACCTCCTCCACCATATTCCGGCACAGCAGGGAGGCAAGGAGAACAACTCCTGCCAGGATAGGTTGCTTCCTCCTGCATCTCCACCACCTACGCCTCCACCAGCACCCACCACAGGAGGCACCTCCATGCCCAAGCCACCGCCGGTCGCCGCTTGTAACTCCTCGGCATTCCATATGTTGCTCATGTACTCGTCCATGTCCATGGACCCAAAATTGCCCCCCGCCTCGCACACCTAGTATTGTAGCTCATCCAGTGTCAGCTCAAAGATCGAAGACTGCCGCGCCGGCACAGCCGTCTGCTCCTCACCATCGAGAATGCGTGGGTTTGAGGTGACTTCCTCCTCAGAGAACTTCACGTCCTTGCTCATCTCCGACGCCATCCTACTATCTCACCACTTTGGTCTCACTCAGTATGCTACGTACCCTCTTTCTTGTGGTGTGTGGTTCAGTCTTGTGCGTCGCACCCCCTATTTATAGCCTGCCGCATGCAAGAGATAAGCATAAGTTAAAGCATTAGATAGCTATTAAATTCACGTGATTGATGAAAAAGGTGAGCTATAGATAGATAGATAGATAGATAATGTAGTAGATAGTTCGTCTCATACTGGATAGATAGGGTACTACCAAAGCGGGCCATAAGTGGGCCGATTAACAACACGGGTCGTTAACAGGCCAATAGTAAGGTCGGGCTGGAATTGTGCCTCAGTGACTTGGGCCACTAAGAGGCCAAAAGTCATCTCACACTGTATATGGCCCAACTCTGTTGTGGGCCTTTAGTAGGACGAAAGAGACACCGAGCTTGTATTGTACCATGAAGAGAATGGGCCGTTAAGAGGCCAAAACTCATGTCGGACTGTAAATGGCCCAACTCCTGGATGAGCTGTTAACAGGTTGAAAGATGCACTGGGTTGGAAATTGGACCAACACTTGAATGGGTCGCTAAAAGGCCGAAAGACATACATTCTGAAAATTGGCCCATCCCTAGAATGGGCTGCTAACAGGCCAAAATTACCTCGGGCCGCTATTGAGTCCAAATATATAGCGAGTTGTTAATGGGCTCGAACTTATGATGGGCTGCAATGGTGTCGAATAGTTAACGGGCTGTTGACGGGACGAATTGGCACAACTCGTATGGGTCGTGGCCCTAAATGGGCCAGACACAAGTAGGCCCTAAATGGGCTGGCCTGCTAATTTTGACTGTGCTGGCCTTTTTCACTTAAATGGGCCACTGTTGGGCCATGCCATGTGTCGACGTATCATAGGCGCCTCCCGTCCATTGAATGGATGATATCTATCCCAATGCTGAGCCGACAGGTGGTTCCTCTGGCCAATGATAATTTTACACATGGAAAATCCCCATTGGTCCGGGCTGTTAGCAGGTTATCGGATCCAAACCGGAACCCGATAGCTTAACGGCGACCCGTTACGGTGGATGCCATGTGTCGGTTACCCTTGACGAAAACACTTCCAAGATGCGCCATTTATCGTCATGGAAGTGGACTTCGTGATGATAATTTGAGTATTGTCATGGAACACTTCTATGGCAGCACATGTATGACTATCTTCATTCTGTCATAAAATCGTCATGGATGTACATGCATGACAGTAAACGTGACCTACTGTGACAAACACATATCATCACAAAAGTGTTTTTTTGTAGTGATGTTTCATAGTTGCGAACGCTTGCGAGAGGGGTTAATCATAAGAGGGTTGTTTGTTAAAGTACGAACAACACCCTAGCACCGGTCCACCCACATATCAAATTATCAAAGTAGCAAACACGAATCAGCTAAACATGATGAACGTGACTGGACGAGAATTCCCATGTGTCCTCGAGAGCACATTGTTTTATATAAGAAAACTTTTCGGCTTGTCCTTTGCTATAAAAAGGATTGGGCCACCTTGCTGCACCTTGGTTACCATTGTTACTTGTTACTTGTTATGAATCAACTTGCTACAAAACTATCTGTCGTCGCTACTTGCAGTACTTGCAGAGAATACCTTGCGAAAAGCCACTTGTCATTTCCTTCTGCTCCTCGTTGGGTTCGGCACTCTTACTTACCAAAAGGACTACGATTGATCCCCTATTCTAGTGGGTCATCGGTGTCAGGCGTGTGATCCCATCTGGACCGGGTGAGGGACAACTGATAAAAATAAGTGTGCATGATTGGTGGGCTCTACGCACATGGTGCAAGGCTTTATCGCTCAATGTCTACATGTCTAGGATAACTAATTACTTGGCTACTGTTTCAAAAACCAACACCGTTAGTAATTTTTGTGAGGTTATCGTCGTAACATGAGACACTTATGATTCTTGTAAAATCACACTTACACGCTCACCTTTTTTCCCTCTGAAGAACTTTAGAAATAAGAGGGGGTTTATCATGCAACAGTTGCATGAGGTGTGCAACAAGAGCGCGTGTGTGAAAGGGGTACACGTTGATGATCGCCGTCATGGTTGGCAAACCAAGGAGCACCACTAAAGGCTAGTTGAACCCTCAAGAAGCGAGCCGGGATGGAGGGAAAAGGGGATCAACTACCCAAGCATTGCGATGGATGACAACCGTCCAGTCTCACAGGATACCGCCTGACCATTGATTCGAATAGCTCAAATTTCACTAGATTTAAAAACTATTTGAATAGCTCAAATTTCACTGACGTGGCAAAGTGCGCCTACGTGACTAAACTCAACTTGTGTGTCTTCTCCACTTCCTTAGAAGAGACAAAAGGCGAGGACTCCCACAGAGACATCTGAAATGGACCACATACATAGCATCACATCATATTAAAGCACTCCACCACGTAAACATATTGATAATTTCTTTTGTTTCTTTGGGTCTGAAGTTTTTAACAAACCCATCATCCCCAACAAACCCATCATCACCTATAAACCCATAGCTGACATTTAGGTCCTTATGGGTCTTAGGTACTACTAGTAAATTACTATACCACCCCGCTCTGAAAAGAGCTGGTAACTCTACTATCAACACCACAATTGTCACTAAAATTGCATCAAACACACAAAACAGCCAGAATGCAAGTCTTGCTCATCCTCTTGCCAGCACGGCTATGGAAGCTGAATGACGGGTCACCATTCACGAATGTAGCTGCCGCAACGCCATAGTAGGGTCGCCACCCTTCTTGGTGTTGAGGTTCTCCTTAGATTGTTCAATCATTTTCTCCACTAGATGTAACATAAAAATCTTGACCACAGGGTGTTACCATCTACATGCACACATTAACTGTTTTAAGGCTTGGCAATTAGGTTGTTGCAAGCAATTGGCAAATGATGGTAAGTGTATGAGGTTTTTTTCTTAGGAAAGGAGGATCACCCCTGGCCTCCAATCACACAGCCCTAAGAGGGTTGATGATGACCATCATGGTTGGCCAACTAGGGAGCAAAACTGAAGGCTAGCCGGATCCTCAAGTAGCGGGCCGTAATGTAGGGGAAAGTGGATTAAATAACAAGCAATGGGTGACCGCCATTAAGCGTGACCATTGATTTGAATAGATCAAATTTCACAAGACTGAAAAACTATTTAAATAGCTCAAATTTTACTGACGTGGCGAAGTGCGCCTACGTGACTAAACTTAACCCGTGTGACATCTCCACTTCTCCAGAAAAGAGCCAAGGCAAAGAATCCCCCCACACATCTCCAAAATGGACCACACACATCATATTAAAGCACGAGTACACATCATATTGCTAATTTTCTTTTGTTCAGTTTGTTTGAAGTTTCTGACAAACCCATCATCACCTATAAATAGTAACAACAACACAAGTTCACTTTGCTTGACCAGATAAACATTGACATTTGAATCCTTATGGGTTTTAGGTACTACTAGTAAATTATTATACCATCCTGCTTCAAAAATAAAAGGTAACTATTATCAACACCACAATTGTCGATGGAGTTGCATCGAACACTCAAAACAACCAGAATGCAAGTCCCCTCATCCTCCTGCCAGGATGGCTATGGAAGCTGAATGGTGGGTCACTGTTCACAAGATGCAACTACCGCAACATCGCGACAGGGCACCACCCTTCTTGGCATTCACATTCTCCATGGAAAATTCCATCATCTTCTCCACCAGCTATAAAAAAATCACGACCACAAGGTGTTACCATCAGCACGCTCAAATTAACTATTTTAAGACTTAGCAATTATGTTGTTGCAAGCAATTGGCAAATTATGGTAAGTGTAGGAGGGTTTTTTTCTTAGAGAAGTAGGATCACCCCTGGCCTCCTATGCACACAGCCAGAAGAGTACGAGGGTTGATAATTGCTACCATGTTGGCCAACCAAGGAGCGCAACTGAAGGCAAGTCAGACCCTCAAGCAGCAAGTCATGATTGAGGAGAAAGTGGATCGACTACCCAAGCTTTATGATGGGTTACCACCAACAAGTCTCAAGGTATCCCGCATGACCACTGATTTGAATACCTCAAATTTTGCTAGATTTAAAAACTATCTGAATGGCTAAAATTTCACCGAAGCGGCAAAGTGTGCCAACGTGACTAAACTCAACTCGTGTGTCATCTCCACTTCTTCAAAGGAGAGGAAAGGCGAAGACTCCCACACACATATCCGAAATGGACCACACACATAGCATCGCATCATATTAAAGCTCGAGTACACATCAACATATTGCTAATTTCCTTTCGTAACATTTGTTTGAAGTTTCTCGAAAACCCATCATCACCTATTAACAGTAACAACAACACAAGTTCACTTGCTTGACCACATAAATGTTGACATTTGGTTCCTTACGGGTTTTAGGTACTACTTGTAAATTACTATACCATCCCGCTCCGAAAAGAAAAGGTAACTACTATTGACACTAGAATTATTACTGCAGTTGCATCAAACATGCAAAATGAAAAGAATGCAAGTTTTGTTGATCCTCCTGTCGGCATGGCAATAGAAGCTGAATGGTGGGTCACCAGTCATAAGATGCAGCTGCCGCAGTGCCGTGACAAGGCACCATGGTTCTTTGCATTGAATTTTACCATGGAATATTCCATCATCTTGTCCCCTGGCCGTAATAAAATCATGACCACAGTGTGTTAACATCAGCACACTCACATTAACTGTTTAAGACTTGGCAATTAGGTTGTTGCAAGTAATTGGAAAATGATGGTAAGTGTAGAAGGGTTTTTTCTGACAAAAGGAGGATCACCCTGGCCTCTGGTACACATAGCCATAAGTGTACGAGGGTTGATGATCGCGGTCATGGTTGGAAAACGGGGGAGCCCAACTAAAGGCTAGCCAGACCCTCAACCAGCGAGCCACGATGGAGGAGAAAGGGGATCCACTACCCAAGCATTGCAATGGGTGATCATCATCTAGTCTCACGGGATCCCGCATAACCACTTATTTGAATACCTCAAATTTCACAAGTTTTAAAAACTATTTGAAAGCTCAAACTTCACCGGTGCGGAAAAGTGTGCCTACGTGAGTAAACTCAACTCGAGTGTCATCTCCACTTCTTCAGAAGAGAACAAAGGTGAAGACTCCCACACACACATCCAAAATGGACCACACACATAGCATCGCATCATATTAAAACGCAAGTACACATCTACATATCACTAATTTAATTTTATTTTGTTTGTCTGAAGTTTCTGACAAACCCATCATCATCTATAAACAATAACAACAACTCAAGTTCACTTGCTTGACCAGATAAACACTAACATTTGGGTCCTTATGGGTTCTAGGTACTACTAGTAAATTACTATACCATCTCACTCCAAAAATAAAATGTAACTACTATCAACGAATGGTTCACGGGATATATTTATTTCAAGTCATTGATGTCCAATGTCTAAGCTGTTAACATGAAGTAGCTGAAATGACATAGAAAATGCAAAAGTGGGGAGGGTGTGCTTCAAAAATAAGCAAAATCATGGGGCATGAAATAAATGTTTGGTTGTGGAGCTTGGCCCTATAGTGTTAAGTAAAACAAACTTGCCACACACCATTAAAATATGTAAATCCACATGAACAACAGAGTTGTCATTCAAGAAATGTCTGTCCACACCTCAAGAGAGAGAAAAGCGCCACCCCTTTACACCGGGGTGCCACGAGATAAATTTACACTATGCAGAGATGGGAGAATGTAAAAGGATACCATATAAGGACACTACAAAAAATTTCAAAGATATAGTGTGACCAAAAAATCAGGAATAAGTTGCTAGGCATGCGTATGTAGAGAATGGCATTGTGTTTCATAGCAAAAAATTACCACAAAAAAGTGAAACGTGTCTCACAGGTAACTCAAAATCCATATGTGGACAACAAAAGTTGTCATATATGATGTGTAGTCACAAAATCGGGAGAAAATAACAATTGTTGGGGAGTGCCAAGGAGATTTCCATGGAATCTACGTAAAATAGGACACACATAAGCGAACTAGAAATTAATTTAATGTCACAAATAGTTGCGAAACACATGTGAATAAAGCATGCAGATGAAGTAATTGTGTGCATAGACTAATTACCTTCGGTGTTGGGCTATGTGGATGAGAATCTGCCTTCTTTTTTTTACCATCATCTATTGCCCCCTGCGACGATGCTAGTAGGAAAGATGCATGTGAGATCAGAAACATTGTAAACCATATATATGTCCCTTCCATGAGAGGAATATCAATAGAAAATAAAGTATTAGAAAATCACGACCACAGGCTGTTACCATGAAAATTGTGTGCATTGACTTTTACCAAGGAATATTCCATCATGTTGTCCCCTAGCTGTAATAAAATCACAACCATAGGGTGTTACCATCAGCACACTCACATTAACTGTTTTAAGACTTGACAATTAGGTTGTCGCAAGTAATTGTCAAATGATAGTAAGTGTAGAAGTGTTTTTGCTAAGAAAAGGAGGATCACCCTGGCCTCCGATACACACAGCCATAATTGCTAATTGGTGACCATCGTCTAGTCTCACGGGATCCCACATAACTACTAATTGGAATACCTCAAATTTCACAAGATTTAAAAACTATTTGATAGCTCAAATTTCACCGGTGTGGCAAAGTGGGACTACCTAACTAAACTCAACTCGAGTGTCATCTTTACTTCTTCAGAAGAGAGCAAAGGTGTAGACTCCTACACACATCCAAAATGGACCACACACATAACATCGTATCATATTAAAACGCGAGTACACATCTACATATCACTAATTTTCTTTTATTTTGTTTGTCTGATGTTCCTGACAAACCCATCATCACCTATAAATAATAACAACAACTCAAGTTCACTTGGTTGACCAGATAAACCCTAACATTTGGGTCCTTACGGGTTTTAGGTACTACTAGTAAATTACTATACCATCCGCTCCGAAAAGAAAATGTAACTACTATCAACGAAAGGTTCATGGGATATATTTATTTCCCGTCATTGATGTCCAATGTCTAAGTTGTTAATATGAAGTAGCTGCAAATGACAAAGAAAATGCAAAAGCGGAGAGGGTGTGCATAAAAAATCAGCAAAATCATGGGGCGTGAAAGAAAAGTTTGGTTGTGGAGCTTGGCCCTATAGTGTTAAGTAAAGAAAACTTGCCACACGCCATTGAAATATGTAAATCCACATGAACAACAGAGTTGTCATTCAAGAAATGTGTGCCCATACCTCAAGAGAGAAAAAGCGCCACCCCTTTGCAATGGGGTGCCACGAGATAAATTTACATGATGCACAGATGGGAGAATGTAAAATTATACCATATAAGGCCACTACAAAAAAAATTCAAAGATATTGTGTGACCAAAGAAATCAGGAATAAGTTCCTAGGCATGCATATGTAGTTAGTGACATTGTGTTTCATAGCAAAAAATTACCACAAAAAAAGTGAAACCTGTTTCACACATAACACGAAATCCATATGTGGGCCACAAAAGTTGTCATATATGATGTGTAGTCACAAAATCGGGAGAAAATAAAAATTGTTGGGGAGTACCAAGGAGATTTCCATGGAATCTATGTAAAATAGGACACACATAAGCGAACTAGAAATTAATTTAATGTCACAAATAGTTGCCAAACACATGTGAATAAAGCATGCAAATGAAGTAATTGTGTGCATAAACTAATTACCTTCGGTGTTGGGCTATGTGGATGAGAATCTACCTTCTTTGCTTACCATCATCTATTGCCCCCTGCGACGATGTTAGTAGGAAAGATTCATGTGAGATCAAAAAACTTGTAAACCATATATATGTCTCTTCCATGAGAGGAAAATCAATAGAAAATTAGAGGATTAGAAAATCACGAACACATGTTGTTACCATGAAAATTGTGTGCATTGACTTTTACCATGGAATATTCCATCATGTTGTCCCCTAGCTGTAATAAAATCACAACCACAGGGTGTTACCATCAGCACACTCACATTAACTGTTTTAAGACTTGCAATTAGGTTTTCGCAAGTAATTGGCAAATGATAGTAAGTGTAGAAGGGTTTTTCCTGAGAAAAGGAGGATCACCCTGGCCTCCGATACACACAACCATAGGAGTACAGGGGTTGATGATTGAGGTCATGGTTGGCAAACCAGGGAGCCCAACAGCTAGCCGGACCCTCAAGCAGTGAGCCACGATGGAGGGGAAGGGGGATCGACTACCCAAGCATTGCAATGGGTGACCATCGTCTAGTCTCACGGGATCCCGCATAACCACTAATTGGAATACCTCAAATTTCACCAGATTTAAAAACTATTTGATAGCTAAAATTTCACCAGTCCGGCAAATTGGGCCTACGTGACTAAACTCAACTCGAGTGTTATCTCCACTTCTTCAGAAGAGAGCAAAGGTGAAGACTCCCACACACACATCCAAAATGGACCACACACAGTGCATCACATCATATTAAAACGCGAGTACGCATCTACATATCACTAATTTTCTTTTATTTTGTTTGTCTGATGTTTCTGACAAACCCATCATCACCTATAAACAATAACAACAACTCAAGTTCACTTGCTTGACCAGATAAACCCTGACATTTGGGTCCTTACGGGTTTTAGGTACTACTAGTAAATTACTATACCATCCGCTCCAAAAAGAAAATGTAACTACTATCAACGAAAGGTTCACGGGATATATTTATTTCCCATCATTGATGTCCAATGTCTAAGTTGTTAACATGAAGTAGCTGCAAATGACAAAGAAAATGCAAAAGTGGAGAGGGTGTGCATAAAAAATCAGCAAAATCATGGGGCGTTAAAGAAAAGTTTGGTTGTGGGGCTTGGCCCTATAGTGTTAAGTAAAAAACTTGCCACATTTCATTGAAATATGTAAATCCACATGAACAACAGAGTTATCATTCAAGAAATGTGTGTCCACACGTCAAGAGAGAAAAAAGGGCCACCCCTTTGCAACGGGGTGCCACGAGATAAATTTACACTATGCACAGATGGGAGAATGTAAAAGGATACCATATATAAGGACATTACAAAAAAATTCAAAGATATTGTGTGACCAAAAAATCAAGAATAAATTGCTAGGCATGCATATGTAGAGAATGACATTGTGTTTCATAGCAAAAAATTACCACAAAAAAAGTGAAACATGTCTCACATGTAACACGAAATCCATATGTGGACAACAAAAGTTGTCATATATGACGTGTAGTCACAAAATCAGGAGAAAATAAAAATTGTTGGGGAGTACCAAGGAGATTTCCATGGAATCTATGTAAAATAGGACACACATAAGCAAACTAGAAATTAATTTAATGTCACAAGTAGTTCCCAAACACATGTGAATAAATCATGCAGATGAAGTAATTGTGTGTTTATAGATTATTTACCTTCGGTGTTGTGCTATGTGAATGAGAATATGCCTTCTTTTTTACCATCATCTATTGCGCCTGCGACGATGTTAGTAGGAAAGATTTATGTGAGATCAAAAAACTTGTAAACCATATATATGTCCCTTCCATGAGAGGAAAATCAATAGAAAATTGGAGGATTAGAAAATCACGGCCACGTGCTGTTACCATGAAAATTGTGTGCATTGAATTTTACCATGGAATATTCCATCATGTTGTCCCCTAGCTGTAATAAAATCACAACCACAGGGTGTTACCATCAGCACACTCACATTAACTGTTTTAAGACTTGACAATTAGGTTGTCGCAAGTAATTGGCAAATGATAGAAAGTGTAGAAGGGTTTTTTCTGAGAAAAGGAGGATCACCCTGGCCTCCGATACACACAGCCATAAGAGTACGGGGGTTGATGATTGCGGTCATGGTGGGCAAACCAGGGAGCCCAACAGCTAGTCGGACCCTCAAGCAGCGAGCCACGATGGAGGGGAAATGGGATTGTCGCGGGAAACCACGGCCACCTATGGGGCCAAGGGGCCCCTTGCTGGTTCGGCAGGGGCGATGTCGCGTTGCACAAAGAGCAGTAGAACGTGGGGCAGCACGGCAGGGATCACACGGGAAATTTTACCCACGTTCAGGCCGCCGCGAGGCGTAAGACCCTACTCCTGCTTTGGTGGATTGATGGTGGAAAAGTGGTGGTGGAGCAAAGTACACTTGCCAGGCAGGCTCGCCCTGGGGAGGCAGTGACTACGCGCGTACAAGCGTGGGGATGTTCAACTTTCCAATCCTTGCTACGGTTGACATGGACCTCCTTTTATAGGTTAAGGTGTCACCACAGTGGCAAAACAGTCATTATGCACTGATAAGATAGCAAACAGTGCTATCATACCTAATTCTGCAGGCTGACAGAGTGCATTAAATGCACCGCTCAACGTCACATTGTTGCTCGCCTGGCAAGCCTTGCCGGGCTCGTCTTGCCAGCTCCATGTCACAGGACGGGTGTCATCTGTAGGTATTTCCTGTAGAAAGAGGCCGCCATGTGGCGAATGGCTGCCACTTAGTCACTTTGCGGCTTGACACCGCATTGATCAACAACGTGGGTCGTGCTGAGATGGCTTGGTGAGGTGTCTTTGCCCTTGTGAGTCCCGGGAGGCCCTGCTGGGACGTCTTGAATGCTTTCTTCTGGGGGAGCCCTTGTCCTTGCCAGGTCTGCCTGCCCGGCAATGGAGGCTTTTCTACTGGTGGTGTCTCGCTTCTCTGTCTTGGTCTTGGCCTTCTTAATCAACATGATGGTTCTTCGAAGATCTTGGTCTCTTGTATCTTGACACGGCCTTGGTGTTGTAATCTTGTTCTTGTGCCTGTGCACAGTCAGGGCAACAAACCCAGGGTTTGTTGCATCGATAGAAGCCCCCGGGGCTGCCCCGATCGCGCTGCCGGGCGTCGTCGGGGTAGGTCCTAATAAGTGTATAGGCAAGGGCGCTGAAGAGGCTGGTCTCTTGGAGTCTTCTTTGCTTCTTCATTAATCTCGACTCTGGGCCAGTTTCCAGTTTTCCCACTCGTCGTGCGTAATACTATGGAAAACTTGGACTGTGGCCCGTGGATTGCCCACGCCCCACAATCACGGGGCGGAAACTGCCATCCCACTTGCTCCCCGCCTCGCACGCACCTGCCATGTGTTCCGCATGCATTGGTCATGGTAGGTGATGGATGCGGAGAGCGCGGGGACGAGTGCCACGGTTGAGAACCAGGTGTCGATGGTTGGGGCAGAGGGTCGGCATTGATTCTTTGGGCCGCAGAAGGTGCAGGGAGGCCGCATTGGGGGAACGGGGCGGCTGTTTCTTGCACAAAAGGCTAGCCCCCCGCTCCATCCTTCTATAAAAAGGGGGGAAGAGCAGTGCATTTTCACTCACGCCTCTCCTCCCTTCTTGCAATCTTCCTCCACTCGCCATGGTGAGAGGACGAGGGTGCGGTGGCACTCCAGCAGCGGCGACGAGGGCTTCTACTTGACAGCGCATCCCTCCTCCTCCTGATCCCGTGATAGAGGAGCCCACCACAAGAGGAGGAGGGAGGGGGCGTGGCCGAGGTCGCCGCGGTGCTCGAGGAAGAGGGGGACGGGGTGATGCCTTAGCCGCACCCCCGCCGGCGGTCCTCCTTCCAATGGACGGCCATGTCAGGGATCAGCCTCGAGAGTTCATCATCAGGCTGTACAATCCCCCATGCAGCCATCTTCGCCTCCCTACTCCATTTGCACGGGAAATGGAGCTCAAAAAGCCACGCGCTCTGAGGTTGCACATGAGGGGCTGTGGGAACGGCAGCATGTGGGTTGATGTCGACTTCCCTGCTCCTCATGTGATGTACCTCCGTCGTGGTTGGAAGACCTTTGCTCGTGCCCACGATTTCTTGGAAGGGCACGTTCTCCAGTTCAAATTAATGGAGAGCAGCCTGCTCTCCATCAAGATCTTCGGGCGCTCAGGAGCTTGCTTAGGGTGCTGCGCGGAGAGCTCAACCGATGATGAAAGCTCCTCCTCGAGCGAAAGCGACGAGGAGGACAGTGACGGCGATGACGACGGCAGCGCGCGGGAGGGTGACGACTCTGGCTCCGGCTGAGCGTCGCCCGCACCTTCTTCATCAGGCGGCAACACCACCATCTGCATCTGCCACTACTTCCCGGCAAGGTGATTTGCCGAGGAGTTGGATGCAGGGGTGGGGATGGTGCCGCGCGGCTTCCTCCAGCAGTCTTCCAGCTGGACCCCGGCAGGCTTCCTCTCGGACTGCAGCTCTGTTAGCCCTGCCGTGTCCTGCTGGCCTTGGTGGTGGTGGTTGACGGGTCGCCTCCGTCGTGCTCTCCATCGATGCATTCCCCGGTGCTCCCCCGTCCCCGTCAGGCTACCTCTCCTGGAGCCCGATGGGAACGGGCCGGGCTTCTGCTCAGGCACTCCTTTTGCCCTTCTCGCCTTCAACTGTTGTGCCTAGGAGGAGAGGGACAAGAAAGGGCATCACGGGGCACTTATCTTTTTTCAATCTTAAACTCGTAGGCATTTGCCAAATTTTAGTTCGAATAATGTAATCTCTCGAGTCCATGTCAGTGTTCTGTAAGGTTTGCACTTGTATGACCAGCATATTAATGAAAAAGATGAACCTTGCTGGGAACTCGTGCATGTATATGTCCATGTAGATGTGAAATGCCTCTTTATTTTAAACAAATGAGTTTTCCCCAGCAGGCTATCCTGCCGGTACCCTTTCTTCATTGCCGGGGAACTGAGCCTATCGGCAAGAAATAGAGGGACCAGCCCCCCGCCAACTTCTTTTCATCAAAGGCCACTACGACCATCCAGGCCGAAGCAACGTTCGAGCCAGGGACGGGAGCACCTAAGTTTCGAAGAGTGGCGGGGTTTTCTTATGCACAAGTTTTAGCTTACAGAACACTTATGGACAAGAGGAAGAACTTATCTGTTTGGTTCGCCGGGGATCGCAGCGTTGGTTCATCTCCCCCATCTTCTTGCAGAAACCGAGTTCTCGGCAGGAACCTACAGCTTTATGCAGATGAGAATGATGCAGGATGCGATCCTATCTATATGCATATGCAAATGCTCATGAAATGATTATGCAAATGCTCTTGGAATGCTTATGCATGCATGCAACTTGGTCGGGGCCCCCCAGCGCTTTGTTTATTTCTCTGGTGCTCAGGGTCATCACCTGGCTTTGTACAAGGGGTTACATGCAACTGAGGCAAGGCCTGTACAAAAGGGTGGCTGCTGGGCAGGGCCCGACAGCCACGCCTTACGGGTAGAACTTGCAGAGATGCTCAATATTCCATGAGTTTTGCAATTGAATGCCATCTCCGGTCTCCAGACGGACTGCGCCAGGTCTGGTGACTCGTACTACCCGGTAAGGGCCTTCCCACTTCGGCGTCAACTTATTTGTACCCTTGGCGGACTGAGCGCGCCTAAGGACAAGGTCACCTTCCTCAAAACACCGGGCATGAACCCTGCGGCTATGATAGCGACACAGGGCTTGCTGATAGCGTGCAGCACGCGTAGCAGCCCGGAGACGGTTCTCCTCGAGTAGCACAGCATCGTCACACCGGTGCTGATCTTGCGCTACTTCGTCGTAGGCAAGCACTCGAGGCGACCCGTAAATGAGTTCCGTGGGGATAACTGCTTCCGCCCCATAGACCAGGGAAAAAGGAGTCTGCCCGGTTGCCGGGGCCGGGACACGAAATCCCAGAAATTAACCCCTCGTGTCATCACCAGCCTAGGATTATCGTTACTGGTGGACACGTCCTTGTTACAGATTACCAAGCAATTACAAGAATTGGATACAAGACCATAAAGGTCTAATGATACAACAGTGATTCCGGTGGTGGATGACGGAAATGACTCGTGGTTCTCCAACGTCGATGGGGCTCCATTCCCACAGGAACAGCTGACCCGGATAATTCCTATCCCGCATAGCTGCCATCCTAGGCTCCGCACGGACGTCGCTGTGGTACTCCTCGAAGAACTCCTGACCTGGCCAGATAAATAGCCAGGGACAAGCCTGTGAGTACGTTTGAATGTACTCGCAAACATCATGAACAAAAGATATACCGAATGCAGCAGATAAAAATATATGATCATGATGAGCCAAACTATATGCATATGCTCATGCTGACTGAAATTTAAGTCATGACAATAAATGATATGAACGTGAGCATAGCATGTTATTCATACTCAAACTTATTAGAAATAAAGCAAATGAATGCCACGGGTAGTCTAGCCAGCCCAAGTGACATTCAGCAAAATAAAAGAAATGCCAATCGGGTGTCCACAAGAGTAGTGGCGGGACCGCCTGCAAACTCGAGGGACGTCACGAAGAGGTCTTGAAGAGAAATGCCAGTCGGGTGTCAAGTGATGCCACGGTCGGACTTGAAGAGAAATGCCAGTCGGGTGTCCACAAGAGTAGTGGCGAAACCGCCTGTTAACTCGAGAGACGCCACGAGAGGTCTTGAAAATAAAATTGAGTGCCCGGGGTAGTCTGGCCAGCCCCTGAGACACTCAGGAAATATAAAAATAAGAGAAACGGGTTAGTCCTCAATAATATGCATAACCATAATAATATTAACATGCATAGAAAAAAATATTCATGGTAGCATCAGGGTGACAATAATTATCCTGCAAAATAATTCAGGCACATTTTAATTATTTTCCTCCGAAGACCGACACTAAGACCGACACATGACCAACCCAGACTGTAGCCCTTAACCGCGGACATGGCTATTCGAATAGGTTTAAACTCTGCAGAGGGTGTACTCTTTACCCACAAATAAAGGATTTCTTTAGTCAGTACCGTGACACCGACTAATTCCTTTTACGGTCTTTGGGTTGAAAACACACCTAACCAGCACACACCAGATTATCTTTCCGGATGCCAGGAATCACCCAAAGAATCGTTCAAGAAAAACTTTAAGACGGAGAGACCAACGTCCTACATGGGATCACTATTAATACGCGCGGATTACAAGGGGTGCCCCCCTCTCAGTCACAACTAGAAACACCCATGCCCCCTGACCCGATGACAGGATTTAGTCCACCAACATGGAAACCCTCATCGTAGCCCTCTATGTGGTGTGTGCACGGAAAGGGGTTAACAACTTACTGAACCATACCCAACCTATGGCAGGGACAAGTGGCAGCATGAATCAAGTATGGGGGTTACCGGAACAAGACTCGATCTACGGTCGACTCAGGAGGTTAAGTTTTCCTGCAGTGGTTAGCACAATATATTCCTTGGTGATACCCAACAGCATCACCACCCAGCATGTCACGACATGCCCTTACTGATCATTCTCGTCACCACGAGAAATTTCAGTCTCACGGTCACTTTACTCATGACTGATTCTTTCCTGCAGTTTGGTCCGGACCGGCACGGGCATATGTGACATAAGAAAAATAGCCATGCTTACTCATACTTCATGCCTAAATGAAGGTAACATATTTCATGGGGTCATGCATGCATAATTATCAATATGCCAACTTTATATGAACTCAACATAATCATGGTGCAAATACTAACTATGCAATCCACCATATCAAGTGTTCAAGATGCTTGCCTTGAGCATGTAAAAGTGTGGGGTGCACTCCAAAAGTTTGAAAACTTTATCTTCCCTCCATTTCCTATTTTCAAAAGCATTTAAATTACTACATAGAACAAGAACAGTGCCAAAAATTGTTTCAAATATTTTTGAAATAAATACTAAAATAAACTAGGTGAAAAATAAGGATTTACAGAAAAAAAATCAATTTATTTAGGGTTCATATGATTTACCTAGAGAGTTTCTAAGCTGAAACAATTGATTAAAAGGACTATTTAGTAGGTTCAACAAAGACAAAGCCTAAAAAAAATGTTCATCTAGGCTAAAATAATAGAACATGATTTTAGGAGTATTTAGAAATTTGAATCACTAGATTTGGAGTTGAAAAGGTGGCTGTGGAATTAATGGAATACTACTGAAAAAGAAAAAAGAAAAGGAACAGAGCTGCGCCATGAGCGCTGTTTAACCGAGCGTGCCACTGGGCCGGCCCAGCCGTTCGGCTGTGCGGGTGGCTGCGACGTCAAAGGTGTACTAACCAAAATCTGTCTTCCGATGAGGGAGGCGTAATTTATGAGAAGTGCGCTTCCACTTACAGACGCAGTCCCGTCCTCCAGTCACTGACGGTGGGCCCCGCGGGCCCACCAGTCAGATTTGACTGGTAGCCGCTACGCGCGTCTTCTCCTTTCTCTTGACTGGATGGGGGCGGAACTCCGGCGGCTCGCGGCGGCGAACGACGGCAGCTCTCGGGGTGCCGAGGTTACCATCATGACCAGTGAAGTATGGCGGTCTTCTTGGTACTCGCCACGATCGGAGGGAGGAACGAAATTGCCGGCGGTGAGCTATCCCGAGCTGCTCCGGCGGAGCTCGAAAGGGGCTTTCGCCTATGGGCCACCTTCGGCGAAATTGACAACGGGAAAGGATCCGTGGGCGCCCTAGGAGACTATTAGAGAAGAAAGTGGGGAGTGAGAGGCCGTGGTTGCGGTGGACTGATCCGAAAGGTGGCGGCGGCAGAAACTGCCGGAGATGGAGAAGACAGCCTCGTCTGGGTGATAGAGTGCTCGGGAAGGCCTGTGGGGAGACGAAGGGGGTTGGTCCTGGTCGAGTGGAGCTTCGGGGGCCCTTTTTATAGCGCCGGAGAGGCGGTTCGTCTGATGGCTTATCCAACCGACGCGGGGACGGCCATTACTGCGGTAGGAGAGGTTGTTGAGGACGGCGGCGGTGCGGATGGGCTCATGTGGTTGGCACTTAAGGCGAGAAGGGGGTGGCATCCGTGGATTGGGCCAGGTGCCCCTGGTCGATGCTGACAGTGACGGGTGGCGGCGCTGGACGATGGCTGGACGGTGGAGGGCGGCGCCAGGGGGAAAGCTCCGGTGCGGGGGAGGTTGGTGGTAGCCCGTGTTAATGTTAGGGCATGCTGGCGAGCTCAGGGGTGAACCACGCGTCATGGACGGTGCCGTACCTGAGTGAAAGTCGTCGGCGGCGGCTCGGGACGATGGCTGGCTAGCACCAGGCGACGAGGGAGGGTGTCGGCGGGATTTAGTGGTGATGTGGCGATCCAGCAGTGGATCGGGATGAGCGAGGCAAGGAGCTGGGAAGCTACAGGGGCTCGGGTGCCAGCGGCTGCAGTTCGGGCGCGCTGGTCGCGCTCTGGACATGCCCGCAGCGTGCCCGACGTAATGCCAGAGGGCTCTAGAGGTGCTTGTTGTAAGAGGGACTTAACAGGAGTGGAACACCGAGGATGTCAAGGTTGGTAGACATGGTTGTTTGTCAGGAGGATCAAGTCCCTAATGTAGTTTTGATAGGTAGCCAAATTCTGTCATGCCTGCAAGGTGTTTGACAGAATGCCAGGGGGACCTAGGGGATTTTGTTGAGTGTGAAAATTACCAGGATGATGCTTCATTGGATGTAGAGGAGTGTGGTGGAGTTAGTCTGGCAAAAAGAGAAACTTGATAGTGCAAGTTTTGAAGAATTTAGTTTCTGGACAAAAACTACAGAGGAATATTTGGTGAACTAAAAAGATTCCAATGGAGCTAAAATTTTGGACTTAAGGGTTTGGTTGGATGTACTATAAGTGGGAAAAATTTCAGAATTTTTGGGGCAAGGAACATTGGGGTTGTAGTAGAAACTCAAATTCAGGACAAAATTGAGAAGAGGTTGTTTCACTCAAAATTTTCAAAAGACCAAGTTAGGTTTTTGCTTAAAAGTGATATATAGGCACCACCTGACCTCTCATAATTTTTGTGGGATTTTAAAACAATTATTTAAAGTGGTTGCAGTGCAATAGATGCATTTAAAATATTGAAAATGCTATTAAAAGAATTGTGTTGGCAAAATTTTATTCTGAAAATAATTCTTACTGTTATTAAACTATAATTGAAATGTTTTAAGAGAACTACCAAAGCCACAATATTATTTCCAAAAATTGCTATATGGAGGGAAGAATTTTGAAAAAAACAGAAACAGAAAATGGTTCTGAAATTAATAAAAGACCTAGCAAAAATTCAAAATTTTAATTCTGGCCAAATTTTATTTAGTAAAAACATGATTAAATTTTTGGGGTGTTACACTGGTAGCTCGATTTGGTGTTGTTCTGAGGGACCATGGAACTACCGGCAGCTCATCGATCCACCGCCTGCCGTGCTTCTGCAGCGTATCAAAGGTTCTTGTTTTGAGTCCCCCCAGCACTTCAGCGTTTGCCCTCTCAGCTTGCCCGTTGCTTCTGGGATGTGCGACAGAAGCAAATGAGATCTTGCTTCCGAGGGCATGAACATATTGCATGAGGGCGCGGCTCGTGAATTGGGTGCCGTTATCGGTAATGATCCTTGCCGGGATTCCAAAACGACACACCAAATCTTTCAAGAACTTGATAGCTGATTGAGCAGTCACCTTTCTCACGGCAGCAACTTCCGGCCACTTTGTAAACTTGTCGATAGCAACGAACAAGAATTCAAAGCCCCCGATCGCTCCGGGGAAAGGGCCGAGGATATTGAGACCCCAGACCGAAAATGGCCATGATAAAGGGATTGTCTGAAGAGCTTGGGCAGGCAGGTGGATTTTCTTGGAATGGAACTGACTAGCTTCACATTTGGTGACTAGCTCAACTGCATCTTGGAGGGCTGTGGGCCAATAGAATCCTTGCCGGAATGCTTTCCCAACCAGCACCCTTGATCCAATGTGGGAGCCGCACATGCCTTTGTGTATCTCAGCCAGCAGTTCCTTCCCTTCTTCCTGGTAGATGCACTTCAATTTCACACCGTTGGGCCTCCTTCTGTACAGAGTGTCATCGACAAACTGGTACATACTGGCCCTCCGGGCTACTCTTTCAGCCTCATCTTGGTCATTGGGGAGTTCTCCGGTTTGGAGAAAGTGGACTATGTGCCTTGCCCAAGTTGGAGCCTGGGGCTCGGCAACAAGGACTAGCGGCATCTCCTCAACTGCGGGGGCACATTCCTCGTTCGCAGGGACCATGGGTCTGGCTGGAGGGTGTGGTCCGGCAAGTTGTGAGGAGTTGTTTCCGGCAGGGCCCCTGCCAGGAGCGGATGGCTCTACTGGGAGAGGCTTACCGGAGTCCAGCTTTCTCCTTTTCCGGGCCATTGTTGCTGGGGATACGGAGGGCTGAGTAAGATGGAGAGCAAAAGTTCCTGGTTCCACAGGAAGCTTTTGGGCAGCACACTTTGACAGGTGATCAGCTATGCTGTTTTCCGCACTAGGTATGTGTCTGTTTGCAACCCGTCAAAGCGCTCCTCTAATCTTCTTACTTCCTCAACGTATGCCTCCATCAATGTACTTTGGTAATCCTTGTTGACTTGCCTCACCACAAGCTGTGAGTCTCCTCGAATGATCAGCTTCTTGATTCCCTCTTTTACCTGAGACTTCAGTTTCTTTGTTGTTCATTGGCATTTTCATCCGCAGACCCCCAAGCCGAGGAGCCAGAGCTGCTGGAAGCGTTGGCTGATATAGGATGGGCCACTGCGAACGAGGCCGTTGAGATTGCTGTTGTTGAGGGGCAGGTCCTTGTTTCCGGGAATGCCCAGGATTCCTTGGCGGTGGTAGAGCATTCCCCGGAGAGTGCCCCGGAGGAGGGAGTGGTGATTGAGGAGAAAATCTCTCTCCAAACCATGGACCCACTTCCCTCTTCCGGGATCGTCATGGATATTCCGCCGCTTCCCTCAAGCACGCTGGCCATGGTGTTGTCACTGCCCGGCACCGGAGCCCCCGGCCCGTCCTTGACGACGGGCATGGAGCTCGACGAACTTCAACGCCTCCTGGCACCGTTGTATCAGGGAGCTGGAGAGGCCGATGACTCAGCTGCCGTCGCAATGGACTTGTCGTTCTTGGAGTCCATGGCGATAGGCATGAAGGAGATGCAGGCCCGGCACAACCAGAACTGGCAGGCGCTCAAGGAGCGGCGTGAGTCCGCCAGCAGGGTGGACCAGAAGTTGAAGGACAAGTGCTCGGAGCTGCGTGAGTGCCACGATAAGCAGTTCAAAGTGCTCATTAGGTAGCAAGAGGCGCTCCTGATGACAAAGGAGGACGTCATGGCCTGCGAGGCGCGCTTGGTGGACCGCAAGGCATCCCTTGACGCCAGAGAGCAAAAGATTTCCCTCCGGGAGGAGATGCTCGAAGCCACTCTGCGCGCCAAGGATGACAATCTGGAGGCTCTTGTGTGTCAGTGCACCAAGGAGCTGGAGGATAAGCACAGAGCTGCCCTGGACGCCGTTGCTGCCGATTCTGCCGCTTAGTTGAAGAAATTCACTGATGATCTGGCTGCCGCATCTGCCGCCAAGACTGACCTAGATCAGCAGGTGGCTAAGCTGACGGAGGACCTTGCCGGGAGCGCCAAAGGGGTGGAGGCCCTCAAAGAAGAAGTGCAGAAGGCTAAGGTTCTCTTGACTGATGCGCGGTCGCAGCTCTCCTCCAAGACCCAGAGCCTTGAGACCGCCAACGGCACCATCATCGACATGAAGGCCAGGATTGGCTCCTTAGAGAGCGCGGTAGAGTCCATCGAATCACGCCAGCAGCTACTGTCCAAGGATCTGGATACCGCCAAGCGTCTCCGGAAGGATGCTGAGGACAAACTGAAGAACCAGTCCGACCAAGTCAACCTCTGGATCAAGAGCCTGATCGACATCACCGATCGCCTTGCTGCCCAAGCCGCGACGATGGGTATGGATGGCCCAACTTTCTCGGTCAACAAGCATGAGGTCCCAAGCGCCAGGCTGGGAGTCTTCTTCAATGAGTTGATCAAGAAGCTGAAGGTGCATGAAAAGGGGAGGGCCGAGCGCTTCGTGACCGAGTCCCGAAAGCTTGCCCACGACGCCCTGTTCATGGTCTTGAGCAACATCGCTTGCCGCCATCCAGATCTCGACTTTAATGACGGGTTCAAGAAACCTCCAGCGGGTGCCGATGTCGTAGCTACCAAGGAGAAAGCCGCTTCCTGTGCTGCCAGGGTCCTTCAAGTTTAGACGGTTTCGTCTGGCCACAAGACCAAGTAACGAGCCGCCGTCGCTCCTGTGATACCCTGTAACATAACATGATGTGTGCTTTGTATTAAGGCACTATATCTTTTGTATTTGCATGAAAACTGATATTCCCTGTGGAATCTTAAATTCGCATTTGTCCCTTCAAGCTTTATATGTTAGTGTTCGTATGATTAATCCCTATGTCTGTTTCGGATGCCTGCCGGTATCATATTGCCGTGATTGTCGTAAGGGTCTGGCCCTTAACATTCATCTTGTCGTGGATGCGTCCCGGCAGGTTTTTCCTAGGTAGCTCTCGACGCAGCCTCTCGTCCTGCGAACATGGCTCGAGACAAGACGATGGTGTGATCAAAGAATCTAGCAAAGGTTCCGTCCCAGGAGGAATTTCATAATACAAACACTTACTTAAGCCAAGGGATAAACGACCGCAATAATCTGAAATGCATCAACAAAAATGATGATGTAGACTTAGCTTATGTTTTCTCTTCTCCTCGTCCTTCGTGGTCACGCGCATTTGGCACGCACGCGATGCCCGGGAAGGCGAGGGTCAAGCAAATAATTCTCTGGTTCCCGGCAGGGACCGATTCGTGTCACGCGTATCTGGCGGGCAGTGGCATGCGGTGCCGGGCTCCTTCGGGCTTTCTCCTTTCCCCTCTCCTCTCGTGTGGCTCGGCAACCACCGCGTGGACCACGCCGATGTAGGTGGCCTTGCCAGAGCGTACTTGCCAGGGCATCAGCCAATGGATTCATGCCAGCGCCTCACTCAGGATTTCCCGAAATGGGGTAAATGCTGAACCGAGTGACGCGCGGTAATCATCGACATCGGCGATGCCGAGGCCAAGGCAGCCAGACTGCTGACAAAGAGGAGGGGTGGAGAAAAAGAAACTCGCACCCACATGCCATGCCCCCCCTTCCCGAGCGGCGTTCGAGCAGCAGTCGTACTGCAGGGACCGCCGATGAAGAGCATACCACCGCCGGAATTAATGTTCGCCGCCGTCAAGGCCACGACGGACCGTGGTATTGGACAGGGCGGCCCCAGGGACAGACTTCCTTAGTCGTCGCGTCTTCGTAGACGCCTCAGACACCAACAAGCATCGGGCAAGCTGCTGCAGAAATGGCACGCTGCCCTCGCCTTCAGGTTCACGCAGGCGATCCCCCTACCTGGCGCGCCAAAGATGTCGCGGGAAACCACGGCCACCTATGGGGCCAAGGGGCCCCTTGCTGGTTCGGCAGGGGGTATGTCGCATTGCACAAAGAGCATAAGAACGTAGGGCAGCATGGCAGAGATCACACGGGCAATTTTACCCAGGTTTGGGCCACCGCGAGGTGTAAAACCCTACTCCTGCTTTGGTGGATTGATGGTGGAAAAGTGGTGGTGGAGCGTAGTACACTTGCTCGGTAGGCTCGCCCTGGGGAGGCAGTGACTACGCGCGTACGAGCGTGGGGATGTTCAACTTTCCAACCCTTGCTACGGTTGCCATGGGCCTCTATTTATAGGTTAAGGGGTCACCACAGTGGTAAAACAGTCATTATGCACTGATAAGATAGCAAACAGTGCTACCATACCTAATTTTGCAGGCTCACAGAGTGCATTAAATGCACCGCTCAATGTCACATTGTTGCCCGCCCGGCAAGCCTTGCCGGGCTCGTCTTGCCAGCTCCATGTCTGCTTGCTTGACACATCGCAGGACGGGTGTCATCTGTAGGTATTTCCTGTAGAAACAGGCCGCCATTAGGCGAATGGCTGTCACTTAGTCACTTTGCGGCTTGACACCGCATTGATCAACGACGTGGGTCATGGTGAGATGGCTTGGTGAGGTGTCTTTGCCCTCGTGAGTCCCGGCAGGCCCTGCCGGGACATCTTGAATGCTTTCTTCCGGGGAAGCCCTTGTCCTTGCCAGGTCCGCCTGCCCGGCAAGGGAGGCTTTTCTCCTGGTGGTGTCTCGCTTCTCTGTCTTGGTCTTGGCCTTATTAATCAACATGCTGGTTCTTCGAAGATCTTGGTCTCTTGTATCTTGACACGTCCTTGGTGTTGTAATCTTGTTCTCATGCCTGTGCATAGTCAGGGCAAAAGACCCAGGGTTTGTTGCACCGACAGGGATCGACTGCCAAAGTATTGAAATGGGTGACCATCGTCTAGTCTCACGGGATCCCTCATAACTACTAATTGGAATACCTAAAATTTCACCAGATTTAAAAACTATTTGATAGCTCAAATTTCACTGGTGCGGCAAAGTGGAACTACCTAACTAAACTCAACTCGAGTGTCATCTCCACTTCTTCAGAAGAGAGCAAAGGTGAACACTCCTACATCCGAAATGGACCACACTGATACGTCTCCAACGTATCTATAATTTTTTATTGTTCCATGCTATTATATTATCCATCTTGGATGTTATATATGCATTTATATGCTATTTTATATTATTTTTGGGACTAACCTATTAACCTAGAGCCCAGTGCCAGTTTCAGTTTTTTCCTTGTTTTTGAGTTTCGCAGAAAAGGAATACCAAACGGAGTCCAAATGAGCTGAAAATTTATGGAGATTTATTATGGACCAGAAGAAGCCCCCGAAGCAAAAGAGTTGGGCCAGAAGAGCCACGACGCCTCCACAAGGGTGGAGGGCGCGCCCTACCCCCCTGGGCGCGCCCTTGGATCTTGTGGGCTCCTCGTGGACCACCCTGACTTGTTCTCGATGCCAAAAATTCCTATAAATACAGAAACCCCCAGAAATAAACCTAGATCAGGAGTTCCGCAGCCGCAAGCCTCTGTAGCCACCAAAAACCAATCGGGAGCCCGTTCCGGCACCCTGCCGGAGGGGGAATCCATCACCGGTGGCCATCTTCATCATCCCGGCGGTCTCCATGACAAGGAGGGAGTAGTTCACCCTCGGGGCTGAGGGTATGTACCAGTAGGTATGTGTTTGATCTCTCTCTCTCTCTCTCTCTCTCTCTCTCTCATGTTCTTGATTTGGCACGATTTTGATGTACCGCGAGCTTTGCTATTATAGTTGGATCTTATGATGTTTCTCCCCCTCTACCTTCTTGTAATGAATTGAGTTTTCCCTTTGAAGTTATCTTATCAGATTGAGTCTTTAAGGATTTGAGAACACTTGATGTATGTCTTGCATGTGTTTATCTGTGGTGACAATGGGATATTCACGTGATCCACTTGATGTATGTTTTGGTGATCAACTTGCGGGTTCTGTGACCTTGTGAACTTATGCATAGGGGTTGGCACACGTTTTCGTCTTGACTCTCCGGTAGAAACTTTGGGGCACTCTTTGAAGTTCTTTGTGTTGGTTTGAATAGATGAATTTGAGATTGTGTGATGCATATCATATAATCAAACCCACGAATACTTGTGGTGACATTGGAGTATCTAGGTGACATTAGGGTTTTGGTTGATGTGTATCTTAAGGTGTTATTTTAGTACGAACTCTTGGGCTGTTTGTGGCACTTATAGGAATAGCCCAATAGATCGATCAGAAAGAATAACTTTGAGGTGGTTTCTTACCCTACAATAATCTCTTCGTTTGTTCTCCGCTATTAGTGACTTTGGAGTGACTCTTCATTGCACGTTGAGGGATTGTTATATGATCCAATTATGTTATCATTGTTGAGAGAACTTGCACTAGTGAAAGTATGAATCCTAGGCCTTGTTTCGAAGCATTGCAATACCATTTTCACTACCTTTTGTTACTTGCTACCTTGCTGTTTTTACTTATTCAGATTATAAAAATATATTTCTACCATCCATATTACACTTGTATCACCATCTCTTCGCCGAACTAGTGCACCTATACAATTTACCATTGTATTGGGTGTGTTGGGGACACAAGAGACTCTTTGTTATTTGGTTGCAGGGTTGTTTGAGAGAGACCATCTTCATCCTACGCCTCCCACGGATTGCTAAACGTAAGGTCATCCACTTGAGGGAAATTTGCTACTGTCCTACAAAACTCTGCGCTTGGAGGCCCAACACGAGTCTACAAGAAGAAGGTTGCGTAGTAGACATCAAGCTCTTTTCTGGCGCCGTTGCCGAGGAGGTGAGTGCTTGAAGGTATATCTTTAGATCTTGCAATCGAATCTTTTAGTTTCTTGTTTTATCACTAGTTTAGTCTACAAAAGAAAACTACAAAAAAATGGAATTGAGGTTGCCTCGTATGCTTCATCTTTATAATGTCTTTCGTGAAAATGATGGAAAGGAAAATTGTGCTCAAGTGTTAGAAGAAGAAGTCTATAAATTGTTTGGCACTAAATATTTGAATGATGAGCATGATTGCAATGTTGTTGGTATGAATTCTTTGAATATCCATGATGCTAATGATATGCAAAGCCATAAGCTTGGGGATGCTATGTTTGATGAAGATGATATTTTTGTCCCCCAAGTTTTGATGAGCAAATTTATTATGATGAAAGCATGCCTCCTATCTATGATGATTATTGTGATGACATGTATGCTATAAATAATAATGATATCCATGAAACTTGTCATCTTGATTTTAATTTTCAATCCCATGATAGTTATTTTGTTGAATTTGCTCCTCCCACTATGATGAATGAGAAGAATTTTGCTTATGTGGAGAGTAATAAAATTTCTATGCTTGTGGATCATGAAAAGAATGCTTTATGTGATAGTTATATTTTTTAATTCATTCATGATGCCACTGAAAATTATTATGATAGAGGAACATGTGCTCTTACATATTGCAATAATATCAAGTTTCCTCTCTATGTGTTGAAATTTTTGAAGTTGCACTTGTTTTGCCTTCCTATGCAAGTTGATTCTTGTTCCCATAAGTTGTTTGCTCACAAAATCCCTATGCATAGGAAGTGGGTTAGACTTAAATATGCTAGTTTTATGCTTCATGATGCTCCCGTTATGTTTCAATTCTTATCTTTTATGTGAGCATCATTGAAATCATCATGCCTAGCTAAAGAGGCATTAAAGAAAAGCGCTTGTTGGGAGACAACCCAATATTTACCCCTACTGTTATTGTGTGTTCACATGATTAATATACTGTAGTAATCATGTTTTATAGCTTTTGTTTGAATAAAGTTCCAAGTAAAGCCTTTGGGATAGTGTGGATGATAGTTGACTTGATTCTGTGCAAAAACAGAAACTTTTGCGTCCAGTACAGAAATTCCTATCTTTTACTGGAACGTGGAAAAATTCTGCAATTTTTACATGTGATTGGTATACAAATTTTCTATGTTTTCCTAATTTTTCAGTATTTTTAGATTACAGAATTACGACCTTAATTCAGATCTTTACGTACTGTTCTGTTTTTGACAGATTCTGTTTTCAATGCATAGTTTGCTTGTTTTCTAGTTTCTATGGCTTATATTGATCAATATAAATTGTAGAAATGATAGGGTACAGTAGGTATCATGTGAGAAAAAAATTGAATCTTTTCTTGACAGTACTAAAGTGAATGATTTGTTTTACCATACTAACCCATCTCACGAAGTTCCGTTAAGTTTTGTGTGATTGAAGTTTTCAAGTTTTGGGTGAGATATCGATATGAGGAGAATAAGGAGTAACAAGACCCTAAGCTTGGGGATGCCCAAGGCACCCCAAGGTAATATTCAAGGAATACGCAAGCAACTAAGCTTGGGGATGCCCCGGAAGGCATCCCCTCTTTCGTCTCCAACATTATCGTTAACCTTACTTGGAGCTATATTTTTATTCATCACATGATATGAGTTTTGCTTGGTGCATCATTTTCTTTTATTAGGACTTGCTTGCTGTTATTTAGAATAATGTTTTGTATCTTTTAGTTCAATAAAAAGGTCAAGTATAGCCTTTACCATGCTTATTTTGCATGTCTACATGTTGCTGTTTTGAAAACAGAAAGTTTTCTATCATTGTCTGAATTCTTATGGAAAGTCAGAACATGGTAAAATCTTGAAATTTTTACGCAATGAGTAACAACAAATTTTCTACAGTGTGGTAATTTTTTTTTGGAGTTAGGTAAGTATGATTACAATTGCACTCTTTACAGACTGTCCTGTTTGGACAGATTGCTGTTATGTTTGCATTGTTTGCATATGTTTGCCTGTTTAATGATTCTATTAGAGGATAGGAGTATTAAATATGCAGAAGCATTTAGTATGCAATGTCAAATAATAATTTTAGTAATTTTCTATAGTAGAGAATGATAAGGTTTTGCATTTGATTTATACTAACTTTTCTCACAAGTTCTTGTTGAGTTTTGTGTGCATGAAGTTTTTAAGATTTAGGGAAACCGTGATATAAAAGGAATTAAGGAGACACAAAAGCTCAAGCTTGGGGATGCCCAAGGCATCCCTAGTTAATATTTCAAGAAGTCTCAAGCATCTAAGCTTGGGGATGCCCCGGTTGGCATCCCACCTTTCTTCATCAACAATTATCGGTTAGCCTAGGTTGAGCCTAAGTTTTTGCTTGTTCACATGATATGTGCTACCCTTAGAATGTCATTTTATTTTGTTTTGCTTGATGTTTGAATGAAGTACTTAAGATCTAAATTTTCGTAATGAGAGAGTCTTCACATAGCTACTTAATTATTTGACTACTCATTGATCTTCACTCTTATCTTTTGGAGTAGTTTGTCATTTACTCGTGTGCTTCACTTATATCCTATGAGTAAATGGTTGAATGAATTGAATATCATAAATCTGAAATTATATATGCTTCATATGCTTATACGATGGGGAGTAATGACTTCACATATAAGAAGTAGAGGTGGTAAATTTATTGAAAGTTAGCAAACATAGTATTGGTCACTTGAACAATTCATGAAATAATATTGAAGGAAGAGAGATTTCACATATAAATATACTATCTTGGACATCTTCTATGATTGTGAGCCCCATTAATTATTTTCAAACTTGAGCAAATTAGTTGAAGTTGGACAAGGAAGACAACATAATGAGTTATTTTGGTTATATTTGTATAGAAGTTCTATTGTTATGGATCCTCCAACATGTGGTGCTTGCTATTTATAATCTTTTGCTAGCCAAAATTTCTGTACCAAGCGGGAATACTGCTTGTGCATCCAAAATCCTTGAACCAAGTTTTTTTTCATGAGTGTCCACCATACCTACCTATATGCGGTATTTACCTGCCGTTCCAAGTAAATTTGCATGTGCCAAACTCTAAACCTTCAAATAATAATCTGTTTTGTATGCCTGAATCGCTCATGTAGTGACTAGGGGCTGTCAGTATCTTCCATGCTAGGTGGGTTATTCTCACGATGAGTGTTTATTCACTTGTCATTCACGAGAAAGTGGCTGGTAATTGGGATGCCCAGTCCTATGATCAAAAGATCAAAAACAAAAATTCAAATAATTAAACAAAACTCCCCCAGGACTGTTGTTGGTATGGACGGTACCCGTTGTTTCGGACTAGCCGTGGAGTGTGATTGTTGGTGGAGGGGAAGTAAAAACTTTACCTTTCTGTTTGGGAATCGCCTATAATGTATCTAGTATGGAAGATATTGGGAATTCTTGGTTGTTATGTTGATAATGAAAGCATACCTCTCAAAATTATTTTCATCTCTGTTTTAAAAGCTTCGAGCTCTGGCACCTCTGCAAATCCCTACTTCCCTCCGCGAAGGGCCTATCTTTTAATTTTATGCAAGAGTCAGTAGTATTCCTTCTCATTCCAACCTACTCTTTAGGTGGCAAGCATCATGTGGTGGGGAAAGATCTAAGCATATATGGCCATTCAAATATATTTGATCATGAATTATTATTGTTGACAATTATCTATATGATAAATATGTTGGGAGGAAAAACATTACGCCCCTATCTTTCTCTGTGTTCAATGGATGCTATTTGTTCTAAAAATATGCTTTGAGTGGTAGCAATCATGGAAGACTATATGATAGTTGAGTATGTGGGATTTGCTAAATCAAAGCTCTTACATAGACCCTTCCTGAATATAAGATGAATTGCAATTGTTTGATGACTGAGAACCTAGTTTGTTAGTTTTCAAGAAAGTTTATGATCTATGCTTTAACATGTGAATAGTTTGCTACTTGATCATGAGAAGTTTTATGAGACGAGCTACTGTTTATGATATATAATGATGCTAGGAAAAGTGATTGAAATTATCATTGATCAAACTTGTGCACTTGCTAGCATTCCACATCAAAAATTCTATTTTTATCATTTACCTACTCGAGGACGAGCAGGAATTAAGCTTGGGGATGCTTGATACGTCTCCAACGTATCTATAATTTTTTATTGTTCCATGCTATTATATTATCCATCTTGGATGTTTTATATGCATTTATATGCTATTTTATATTATTTTTGGGACTAACCTATTAACCTTGAGCCCAGTGCCAGTTTCTGTTTTTTCCTTGTTTTTGAGTTTCGCAGAAAAGGAATACCAAACGGAGTCCAAATGAGCTGAAAATTTACGGAGATTTTTTATGGACCAAAAGAAGCCCCCGAAGCAAAAGAGTTGGGCCATAAGAGCCACGAGGCCTCCACAAGGGTGGAGGGCGCGCCCTACCCCCTGGGCGCCCCCTCCGGTCTTGTGGGCTCCTCGTGGACCCCCCTGACTTGTTCTCGACGCCAAAAATTCCTATAAATACAGAAACCCCCAGAAATAAACCTAGATCGGGAGTTCCGCCGCCGCAAGCCTCTGTAGCCACCAAAAACCAATCGAGAGCCCATTTTGGTAGCCTGCCAGAGGGGGAATCCATCACCGGTGGCCATCTTCATCCTCCCGGTAGTCTCCATGACGAGGAGGGAGTAGTTCACCCTTGAGGCTGAGGGTATGTACCAGTAGCTATGTGTTTGATCTCTCTCTCTCTCTTGTGTTCTTGATTTGGCACGATCTTGATGTACCGCGAGCTTTGCTATTATAGTTGGATCTTATGATGTTTCTCCCCCTCTACCTTCTTGTAATTAATTGAGTTTTTCCTTTGAAGTTATCTTATCGGATTGAGTCTTATGGAATTGAGAACACTTGATGTATCACTGGTACGCGTCGGTGCTATACAAACGGTTTTTAACCCCTTTCCGCGACGGCATTTGGAACCGTCGCCAAGTGAGTGTGGGCGATAGGGGGTCCTTCCCACACGACCCAGAAACCGTCGGGGATAGGGAGCCAAGATGCATATACAGTACTCCTGCTCGTTTGTGCTCGCATTGCCATCACAGTCGGTATTCTGTGGTGCTACGTTTGCGATGCGCGACCCATCACAAATGGTTCACTATTATAGAACGTGTATGATAACCATACAATCACACACATTCGCTTGTCCCAAACCGTATGCGATAACTAATTAAGAAGATTAGCTAATCGTCGTACGAGTGTCGGATAGGATTACCAAATGTCGGACCGTCGTAACATCGTCGTACACGACAACTATCGCACACGCTATTCTGTGGTGCAACGTTTACGATGCATACTTCATCAGAAACAGTTCATGGTTGCGAATCGTGTACGATAAGGCAACTATCACAAACGTTTAGTTTGCCCGCACCGTTTGTGATATTGTCTGACATCGCACACGCTTTGCAAACGGCAACTGTGTGCATGCTTGCACACATTTCCTCTCTGTGAACCGTCTCGGATTATGGTGTATATCGCAAATGTTTGTGTTTTACCAACCGTGTGTGCCATAACGACCTGGAGAGCGTAATTTCACCGTAATTTAATTGCTGCTATTTCAAATTGTACCAGACTTGAATTTGAATTTGAATGTATGCTATAGCTTTATTCATATCCATCAGGTTCAAACAACCAATGCATTATTCAATTCATAGGTACATATGTTCAAGAATTACATAAGAACCAAATAAAGAATGATGAAGCACAGTTGTATACTTGTACTATTAAAGACGGTAAAGAAAGAGGCGAAATATATTCTGGTTGCTGAACAAGGTGAAGCGGAATGCCCATATTGTGCCCTCCTCCATGCAGAAGGCACGCACGACTCTAGTCCAACCCCTTGTGATGGCCGACCGCCCATCCTTCACGGTCTTCATGAAAACATCTACATAATCATCGTGTTCTGGTAGAAATACTTTAACCTTTGCATGCCCACCAATCATGTAGTTTGAGAGGTAATCTTGAGTAAACTACTTTGGCAACCACTGCAAAGGAAAAAGATTCAGACATTGTCATCTAACACAACTCATTATGGGCAGTAAAAAGAAGGCTGCAGAGTTCTTACTTACCATCCTGCAATTCGCTGTTATCTTGGATAAAGTGTAAACAAATAGTTTAATTGCCATCTTTGGACCCATTTTACTAACAATCTTTATCAGCTTCCTCACTTGATGCTGGTTCATCGATATCTCATTGCCCCATACGCAGAAAGGGTCGAAGCGTGGATCTTTACCAATGACATATGTACCTAAAAGCACCAAGTTAATATTAGAAGCTAAACAGCAATTGCACAATGATGTAGTACAACACTCTTTTATAATATCTTATAACATCCAATATACTCACATATTAGATGTATTAACATCTTATATTATGGGCCGGAAGGAGTTTATTGCATTCTTACAAATTATCGGCTGATTAACTGCTGCTGTATCCATGGGTTACAGTTAGTTTGAGCTAGTTCAGGCTCAAATAGCCCTAAAGTATATCTAAACATGAGGGCTAGTTTGAGCTAGTTGCATCTATAACCCACCCAAAAAAACTATCCAACCCAAGAGGTGCTAATTGGAGCTAGTTCTCCTAGTGCATTTATTGTCAATCTAACCCTGCCATCCAAACAACTCTTTGGATGGAGTTAGTTCAGGGTTAGTCATGAGCTAGAAACTAACTCTAACCTCTAGCTAAGTTGAGTATCCAAATAGGGCTGTGTTGTTGTTGTTGCTGCTGCTGCTCTTCTACGTATATCTAGACATCATCAGAACATTATTGTAACACTCTTCCTTGTTTCTATGTAGCCTAGGATTGCATATTTAGACATTAAGTACAGTCCATGTTGCTATGTAGCCTCAGATATATTACATATGGCCCTAGTTAACCTAATGATAAATTGGTTGTAGATATATTCAGTTAAAAGTCCAATTCACCGATTTGTCCCTTATCAGCCCCCGCCCTATATGGTACCAGCTACCGATATCCTGAACAGTGAGCATATATAAGCCATGGGATGAAACTAACCTCGATGGAAAACAGCAGTCATTCCCAAAATTGTCCTATGTAGGTACATCGAGAAGCATGTTAAGCACAACAGGCTAAACATCAACCAAAATTATCCATGGCAGACAAAATAATCTCCAAAAGATAGCTTTAGTGTGCAGGTTTAAGCACGCTAGTAATGCAAAACAAGTGGAAAGGTGTGTTAACTGCAACAGGCCTAACATTTAACAACAAGCAAACATAGTCATTCAAACTGGTATTGTGCCGGTCTAAGTACACTGGTTATTGTTAAATTAAAATGGAAAGGCGTGTTAACTACAAGATGCAGCAACCAAATGTAGTCATTCATAGTGGTATTGTTGAAACTGGTACTGATGAAATTGAACTGCATAGTTCATACTTGCACATATAGAACATCACGTTGTGAATAACTGGAATAAACAAGGCATACTACGAACAACCAAAGATAGCATTTGAAACTGGACATATGCTAACTACAAAGAACCGAACAATCAAAAAACTTTAAAAGAGGCATATGCTAGCTATAACAGGCTTAACAGGAAGCAAATATATGCATTCCTATCGGTATGTTTAAAACTGGATTGATGAAATGTACTGCACAGTAAATAATTGCACATATAGAGCATCACATTGTGAACAACTGAAATAAACAAGGCATACTGCAAACAACCAGATATAGCAATTAAAACTGGACATATTCTCACTACACTACAAAAGGGACTCGACAAAACAAATCATGGGTTTCCCCCTGTGAAGAGGCACGGCAAAACAAATCATGGGTTTCCTCACGTGTCACAGATGGGCTCGTTCCCGTGGGAAGAGCACGGACCCTGGATGCGCTCCATGTTGTCGCAGATGGGCTCCTTCCCCTTGGAAGAGCACGGATGTAGGGTGCCCTCCCTGATGTCACAGACCGGCGCTTTCCCCTTGGAAGAGCAGATGGGCTCTTTCCCCTTGGAAGAGCCGGAGAGGGTGCCCTCCTCGTGGTCGCCGTCGATGAGGTCTGACTTGGAAGCTGTGGATCCCAAGCCAGCATCGCAGAACATGTCCTTCAGAAATGACAAAAGGGGCTCGATGGCGATGTAGGATGGCAAATTCTTGACAGCAAGCCAGAGGAGATCAGCGGCGGGGCCATGGATGAGATCGAAGGCGGTTGAACCCGAGGGGTTGGGGGTGGGCCACTTAACCTGTGACATAGCCCACCTCAGGCCATCGCTGTCGATGACCTCGATATCATAGCCGGCGTCCGCGACATACCCGCATACTCTAGCCCGCTGATTGAGTGTCTGCGGCCAGTAATGGTCGTCAGCTTCCTCGACGACATCGGGCGAAGAGACCGCGATTCAGCTCTTTTGGGCCAGTCGCTCCTCGAGCTCCATGGGAAGCGTAGCCGGGCTTAGGCTGCGACGCTCTGGAGTGGGGGATGGGGATGGGGATCTGTGGGAAAGGGGGCATTTGGCAGGCGTCATCTAAGAAACTCAGGGCGGCCTGGGTATGGAGATCGGTGGGTAAGCTGCACGGGCAAACCGGCAGATGCTGACAATGGAGGCCTTGCGGCGACGGCGGCGGCGGGGACCTTGCTAGGGTTTCGAGCAAGGGAGGGGGTGTGTGTGTGTGCGCACGCCCGAGGAGGTTTTGGTGTGTGTGTGTGTGTGTGTGTGGAGGGGGGGTGGGGGTGTGTTTGAGGAAATGACGCGGGTACTGAAAATTTTACTACGCGGGGCGGGAGTCAAATGCGGGAGCGAAATGCCGGGGCTATTGAAAATTTTGATGATGGTGCATCGCACGGTCCGGAGATAACAACCGTGTGTTATGAAACAGAAAAACCCTCGAGGCGGGCAGATATTTTCGAGGGATGCAGGCGGGATTGCGAACAAGAAACATCACACACGGTCGAAACACAATAACCGTGTGTTATCAAACAGAAAAAAGCTGCAGGCGGGTAGATATTTTTGAGAGGGGAAGCCTCGTGGAGCCCAATGCACACGGTTAGTTTGAGTGAACCGTGTCTGTTGCGTCATCCAACTTGTCTAATGTTCATAAATTTGGCGAAAAATGACGCGGGAGAGGGTCAGAACACGAACACACTTGCATGTGGACCAAATTTATGTATGAAAAGGGTGGTTTGATTTTCAAATACCAAATGCAACTTCGATGTGGCACCTATCTCGCAAAGCGCACGGTATTGCTTGCCCCCACCCCCCTTGTGTCAGCACGAAGGGAATCCTAAGCTATGAATTCATGCCCCCTTCCCCCCAAACGAGGTTCACCTAGCAAAGTGCGAAGTAGCTAGCAGCCCCCCCTCCCTCGTGTCGGCACGAAGGGAATCCTAAGCTATGAATGCATGCCCCCCCAACCGAGGTTCACCTAGCAAAGTGCGAAGTAGCTAGTAGCCCCCCCCCCCCTCGTGTCGGCAGCAAGGGAATCCTAACTATGAATGCATGCCCCCCCAACCGAGGTTCACCTAGCAAAGTGCGAAGTAGCAGCCCCCCCCCCACACACACTTTCAGTCGGCGGGCCAGAGAGGCTTCTCACCAAGATGGATCGTAAAACAGACCAAGAATAATCCACCTTGGTCATACAACCTCTCTCTTGTTGTTGGTCAAAGTGATGGCCGTCCATGCGACCCCGGAGATGGGCTAGCTCACCAATAATCACGCAAGTAGCTAGTCCCCGAAGACAACCACTACATGCGTGTGGCCCAAACATATGTATGGAGAGGTGTGTTTTTGAGTACACAATGGAACAACTTTGATGTGGCACCGTGATTTCGAACTAGAAATCCCCACACTGAGTGAGGGTTAGGTTGACGATGCATATGTATGTTACACCACACTTCAAGCCAACGACGGGGATTCATGCATGCATGCGTGCATAGTATATGCGCTCAAACTTAATTAGGTCTGAATCTCACCATGACCTATACTACGATAACACGAACCAAATGAAGAATCCGCCATGGTAACCTATCTTGTTGTCGGTCAAGGTGATCATGGATGTCCAAGCGGGCCCATGAATATATAGGCTTGTCGCCGATAACCACGCGAGGGAGTGTACCGTTCAAAGGCAACCACTACATGCATATGTATGGAGGTGATGCGTGCATGCATGTTTGAATACCATTTCACAACATTGATGTGGCGCGTGCGTCGAAAATCGTACAGTCCCCACACAGGGCGAGATCGGTTCATGACGTGTCGTTGTACTAGCCACTTCGACTTGATGGGAGGGATTCATGCATACACATGCATGTGTGTCTGCTCAAACTGTATCATGCATGCCATTCTAGAGCATGACCTATATATATATATATACCGTATTACAAGCAAAAAAAATAATCCCCTCCTAAGTCAAATTAACCTCTCTTGTTGTCAGGCAAAAAGTAGTGATGGACCAAGCGGGCCCACAGATGGAAAGCATCGATATCGCTGATAACCGCTTAAGTGGGTGTGAGAGGACAACCACCATCGCATTGCATGTGGGCCAAACATATATATGTTGAATACCCAAAATGCACAACTTTGATGTGCCACATGCCTCAAAAACTGTAAACCATGCACCCACACAGAGCGAGGTTCATGAAGCGTACTACATATGATGGTCCCTTTCCCCCCTCTTCGACGCATACTATATGCTCCTACCGTAATACGTACAACCCAAAAAGAATCCTCATTGATGGTGAAATTAATTAACCTCTCCCGATGTAGGTCAAAGTGATGCATGCATGCATCGACGATGGCCTCGTGGGCCCACAGATGGAAGCATCACACGTGAGTGTCCTAGCTAGGATAACCACTGCCTGCATGCATGTGGCCCAAAGAGGTGTTGTGTGATGTTTGAATAGCCAATTTCACAATTTTGATGTGGCACGTGCCTCGGAAACCGAAAAGTCCCGACACTAAGTGAGGTGTACTTGTTCACGGACGCGTACGTATAGTATATATGCTAGTCCCCTCCCACCTGTTCGACGCGTACTATATACCACCATAACACAAACAAAAAAGATTCTACCTTGCTGGTCAAATTAACCTCAATGCCTACTATTCGTCAAAGTGATGGATGACGACCTTATGGGCCCACAGAAAGCGTCACACGCGAGTATCGAGTGTCGTGTAGGACAACCATCGACTGCATGTGGCCAAAACATGTATGTATGAAAGGGTTGTGTAATGTTTTAAATAACGAATTCACGACTCTGATGTGGCACCGGCCTGCCTAATAAAACGGCCAACCCACACAGTGGCTCACAACTCGTAGTGTACTGCGAGCCACCCGCCACCCCCCAGACGCACACACCCACAGACACACCGCGAATCCACCGCAACTACGATGCATGTTACCAAAGGAGGGATGCTTTAATTTTGAAAAAAAACAGAGATCATTAAGACGTTTTAGTACATTAATTTATTGATTTTCTACGGGTATAATGTGCAAAAATCAAATTTGAGCTACATGCACACGTGACAGTGTGCCTAAATGGATTGCAAAAACACATGTGTCTCACTAGGTGCATGTTTACTCCCCGTGCAACAAATTTCAAACATTGAAAATCTTGATTTTTAAATTCTAGTACATCCAAAACTTATTTGAAGTTCATGAAACTTATCGTGTTGTCATATGGACACCAATACAAAGTGGCATTGTACTTTTTTTTGTCAAATTTGAGACCAGTTTTGATGTAATCTTTTTCTAATTACAAACGGGAGATTATTAATAATTGGGAACCAATATCCCAAACGGATTATTTATTCGAACCGTGAGCATTAGACCAACAATGGATATGTGCCATGCTTCGGTTAAGCAATAAAGCGGCAGCATTAATCATCCAAATAGAAAAACAATATACGTGCCGCCGCGCGACCCGTGTGCCGTGCGAGCAGGCGTGAGTTGACGGGACGCATGCGAGCAGTCCACCACGCAGGCAGACCGGGAGGCGTGCGTGCAGGTGTGTGAATTGACGGAGGCGTGCTCGCTGTGTAGTGTCATCGGGAGGCGTGCGAGTAGCTGTGTGAAACGACGGTAGGCATGCCAGCAGTCCGGTGCGCAGGCTCACCGGGAGGCGAGCCATCGGTTTGACCACCGCCCGCCTCTCTCCCACTACACCCACTACTCCATATTAATGGTGCGCCCGAGCGGCCGCACCCCCATCCTCGCCACACACACAATCCTCTCTCTCCGCTTGCATCCTCGACGCCGCTCTTAGTCCTCAAAGCCGTCAGTGTATGAGGATGCCGCCGAAGCGCCCCATCGGAGGGAGTGGCGACGCTGGGGCTGCTAAAGCACCAGAGCACTGCGTGGAGATGGAGACAGAGGTTGTGTAACACCCTGGATTTTGCCCATTTTTTTTCCTTTTGATTTTGGTCTGGATTTGCCTTTCTGTGGCTTAGTGGTCTTGCAACCTGGAGGGATCACCCTTGATTCCTCTTCCCAAGTGGCTTGCCAACCTCAAAACCATCCCAAGACCTTGCCATTTCCATCTTGGACCAATCCCAATATTCTTTTCCTTGGGAATATTCATTTTTCTATTAAAGGAATAACCCTGTTGTCCTGGTTTGTGAAGCAACCCACATTTCCATCATTCCAAAGATTCTCAAGAAATTCTCATAAATTGTTTGGGTCAGACCTTCCACAAATATGTCAAAACCCTTCCTTGCCATGTTCAAAACTATTTCACAAATACTCCTTTTCTGATTATGCCCTAGCTGTCAAGTTGAGAAGCAAGTACCCTTTATATTTGCTTGATTGGTCTCAAACTTTTTGGACATTCTTTCCTATCCATATCATTGCCACATGCCAAAATTCAACTTCATTTGGATATTAAATATCCCTTGGCTAATTTCCAAAGTTTCTGGTCAACTGGAATCTTTGTGAAGCAAGTGCTAGCTAGGATGATCCAAATGAGTTGAAATTTTTCAAGAATCTTCATATGCACAAATCATGACTCTCCACCAAGTTTCAACCCTATCCAGTCATCTATGTGAGCACAGCCTCAAATCTTGGCTTCTAGTCAGATTTTCACATTGTGAAGCAACTATATGTTATTGCTCCATAATTGCTGAAAATTTACCAGAGCATTCTCCTACCCATATAACGTATCTACACATAATTTGGGCTCATTTCATCTCACCAATAATTCCCTAGAATTTTTCTAAGATTCTGGTCAGAGAGGTCCATTGTGAAGGAAGTACCATTTTGGCTTGTCCAAATGGTATGAAATTTTTATGGCACTCTCATATGACCAAATCATCATGCTATACCAAATTTCAGCTCAAGTTGCTACTCCATGTGAGTGGCACATCAAGATTGAGTTTCTGGACCAGATTGGTCAGTTGCAAGGCAACCCTATCAAATCTTGGTCCTTTTCTTCTCAAACTTCCCAGGATTGTAGTCCTTCTTATCCCAAACCTCCCAGACATCATCTTTGGTTCTTATCACCTTCCTGTTCATCGCAGTGGCGTGGTCAAGTTTGCTACAACAAACTTCAGGTGATCACTCCCATCTAACCACAGTGAGTTTCATCGATCCATGACCTCCCTGAGACTGTGCCTTGGAGGGACTACCCACTGGACATGATGTGGTCGGTCAGGGTGCGCCGCGTGCGCCAGTACACGCGGTGACCACGCGGATGGCATGCCAGCCAGCGCGCTCTGGCGATGGAACCTCTCGGTCTCGTCCGTTTCCTCGCGCCCTCGCCACCTAGCCATGTCCAGGAGCTTCGTCTCGTTGTCGCCCTCGCTCTAGACCCATCTTCCCCTCCGAATTCTTCCCCGGCGAGCCGTCCCCGTTGAGGAACAGTGAGCGCACGTGACATCGTCATCGTTTTCCTCTGTCCCCTCCTCCCCGATCCCTCTCGAGCGCTCCTGAAGCCCCTCCACTCCTCCGCGATGCTTCCCGACGCCGGATACAGCCAACCACGTCGCCTTGTCACTCCAGTGCGACGATAGGAATGCCACGGCGGCCGTCCTCATCGCCTTGCCTACCCGCGGCTATTTAAGCCCGCCCACGAGCACTCCGAGCTCACCACCAGCTCCACCTTGCTCCCCTAGCCCTCCCCAACCTCTCAGCCGATCCCCAGAACCTCCCCTCGCCTCCCTCTGCCGCCTTGGCCGCCGACCGGCTCTGCCCAAATTGGCGCGACGCCGAGCTCCCCTCCTCCTCTAATCGCCACCCTAGACCTCCACTGCCACCACTAAGCTTGCCCCACAGCCTCTCCTTTCCTCCCGAGCCCCGTGGAGCTTCCCTCAAAACCGCCCGAGCCACGGTCCGCCGCGGCCGATGTTTCACTCGCTACGGCGCTCTCCAGCGGGAGTGAAGCCACGAGATGGATGCGTCCCGTCCTGCTGAGCTCGTGGGAAGGTCGCACGCCATGGGAGATGTCCGGAGCCGCCGGCAAACTCCGGTCGAGCACCGCCCTGTCTCGGCCGAGCTCGGGCGCGAGAGCTTGAAGGCACTGACTTGGCCAAGCGGGCCCCGCCCCCCTCTTGTTCCCACCGGTCAGCCGCACAAGGGCGTTGACCCTGGGCCCGGCAGATTTCAAGTGGAGGCGTACTTCGAGGAAATACATTTTCGTTTGATGAAAGCGCACTTTGTTGCTTCTTCGGGCCCAAATACGTTTTCTCTTCTAGGAAGCTTATTTTTTTCGAAATGTGCTTTCTTCTTTTATCAGCCAGGGACCTGTTTGTAGGGTTGTTTTATAGATTGGTCCCTGAACTTCGACAGCCTATATCTTTTCAACCCTAACTTCGATCGAGGTGAATCCAAAGCCCACTTCTTCGTCTCTTCGAGCCCGACATGCTGGTATAATTTTCATAATGTTGATACTTTGAAAATGACCATTTTGCCCTAGCCCGTAAACAGCCCCTCCGAGATAGAACTATTTCCGGCAGTCAACTCCGCGTACTCTCCGCACTTCTTCCCGATGGTTCCTTCATCCCCAGGCAAGCCACAACTCTCATATGCATAATTGCATTGCAATATCATAGTTAAATTGATCACTTTAACAGCAAGTATGAGTTATTTATGAAATGAATTGGATTATACAATGCTTGAGTAAATTCTTGGATAGGTGCCTACCATGTTGAGTGCCGGATTGTAGTGACTAGTAGTTTACCCACTCATTGATGCCATGATGTTGAGATTACCTTCTATGATTATTCTGGATTTCATCCGGCAGTTCGTGGAGATGAGTTAGTAGCAGTGGCTTAAGCATACTGGTTACCGGATTTCTAGCCAGATATCGTTTTGACTTGGATTGCTATGATATCAGAGTGTCAGCCATGACAGAGATTGTTCGGAGATTAGATACTTCATGGTTGATCCAGAGTCCCCTGTCCGGACTTATCCATGCAGCCACATTTGCCAATATGGGACGGCCTTGACTTGGTCTGATCGCGTGCTCCTTCACCGGTACCGCCCGACAGGGAAGGTTATGCGTGCGCGCTACCCTGGCCCGGTAGGCGGCGATAACCTTGTGAGCCCAGTTGAGTTATATGGTACCAGGTCCCCGTTTGGGACAGTTTGTTAGCCACGACGGTGGCAGGTGTCACGCGGTGAAACAGGGGTCACCCAGGGCAGGACTCCGGGGGAGGATGATTGTCGGTGGTACGATGGGGGAGTCACAGGTCAGGCGGGTTTCATTGGAGCAACGCTGGTCCACCCGAATGGGAGCACGAGGTCAGGTGCTCCATGGTGTCTGTAAAGTGCGCAACCTCTGCAGAGTGTAAAATCTATTCGAATAGCCGTGTCCACGGTATTGGACAGTCCGTCCAGACCTCTTTAGATGGTCAACCATAGTAGTGATAAGGATGGAAGAACTCGTCTTTTGATCGGAAGTACTCGGTGGATCATGAGTATTCTAAAGGTTGTGAGGCAACCCGGAAGAGAGTAAGTTTGTCAGACTTACAGTGCAGATGGTACCAGGAATATGATATGTTAGCCATGGGATGGCTATGAGATGAGTGGTCGGATGACCACATGATTTGGATTGGATTTGGAACAGATTCAGATTGGATCCTAAGGTTATTCAGAGTATGGATTAAACTACTTAATATGCTTTACCTTACTGCATGTACTTCAGTAGCTATCTTGCTATGATGTTGTCTTGCCTTAATGCTGATGTTTGCTGTGAGCTTGCGAGTACATTCCAAGTACTCACCTGGCATGTGATGCCAGTTTGCAGGTCATGCCATGATTGCTTGCTTGTCGAGGATCCTGAGTTTGAGAGCTAGGATACGCGTTCTAGCCAGAGTCCCTGCGGAGTGGAGTCCATCACCGCCGTCGCTGTTCCGCTGCCGGGAGAGTTACTCTGCTGTTAGCGTAGAGCTACCCCGGGCAGGCATAGTGTCGCCATACCGATGTAAACCTTGTACCCTTTGTAACCATATCCATTGTAATAAAGAGCTAACTTGTTCTATGCCAACAGTGCCGTATTTCAGAGGACTTGTCCCTGGGCTGGAATACGGGGCGTTCCGGTCTTCTCTGAGCCGGGTTGCCACAGGTGTTGGTGTCAGAGCAGGTCTGGCTATAGGACGCCCTAGACCGCATGAGCGTTAGTAACCGGTAGTCTAGGATCCAGTTGGTTTGCTGCACTTGTTTGTGGCATTTGTTTGTGCATAGCATGCATATAGATTATTTATCTTATCACTAATGATGGATCTGGTGAGTGTAGGTGGCATCGGTTTCGATTCCCTACCTGTGCTCTCCAGTTTGCATATTTGTTCCTTGGTGTGGTGTCATCTTCGTCCCAGCGGAGTGATGCCAAGGTGCTTGGTGGTGTCGATCCATTGTCAAATTGATGCACCGGTACCACACCAACTCATTCTCTTCCGACGCCCCTATCGTTTTGGTGATAGACAAGTTCTATCCCGAATCGTGCCATTCCACTAGCCGCTTCGGCAACCCTTACTGATCCTTGTTATCAGAAAAGGGCAATGCCTGCAAGCCTTTCTCTCCACCACTATCTCTTTCCGCCACCTATTCTTTGGACGTGTACGGTTTTCTTCCGTACGCTTGATGATGATGTGGTTGTAACTTCTATGTTCTGACCCCTGATCACCAAGTTCGTCCTCGCCACCGTGTCCCTCCATATGGAACCGGTGTTAAGCTCGTATTTGGTGTAGCCTTGTTTACACCAATTTTCTTCCACACATTGATTCACTTTCGTGCACATCGCCACAGCATGTTAGACCGTAATACCGGAATTCTTGCGAGATTTGTGTGCTTAAGTAGGAATGGATATTATTGCTAGTGGTAGAATGTGATATTGAGTGTGTGTGTGTGATCTTGCTGCTTTGTGTGCTTTTGTTTTAGTTGTTTCTTTTGCTTCTTTATTTGGGCCCTTGGTGTTACCTTATTTTCCCCTTATGGAAGTTGCTCACCGACACCGGACTCAAAGAGATCAGTGAAGAGACAGCCATTTGGAGCTCAGCTCAGCAATAGGGAATTCTCAGTAGACTGTGTTATATCGGGAATATCGGGCCTGAATACAAATGATATCCTGGCCAGATTTGTTATCAGCATCAAGTATACATCAGTGCAACTTTCACAGCAGTAATGATCGCATCAGCCAGAAGGAAAATTGTGTACATGATCCGCAGTGCATTCCGTGCCAAGGGTATGATTCATATACACGGTTTGAGTCTGCTATGAGTACAATTTGAACCCTGCTATGTCTTGGAATCAAGCCAGTATGTGCTATGAACTTAGTACTCAGCAAGAAGGATAGGCGAATACCCTGTTGCATACAACAAGTAACTGACAGCAGTGACCTCAAGGTATATATATCAGCACTCAGTCCGCACATGACCTAAAGAAATTTTTGGCGTAAGCAACCCAGTCTTTCCCTACCAGCTACCTGAGAAGCGTACGATGCAAGGATTCCTGTGTCTTCCTCGATACGACACATGGACATCTCCCGATGCAAGCATATGACAATGCATCCCCAGGGTCAGATCCGCAACAGTTGGTCCGAAGGCAAAAATCAGTCAGGACACAAGCTTGCCTCGGGAATCAAGTGGCCAGCTACACATGTTTCCATAGATATGGTGGACATGCTGCCAAGGTCATATGGGTTACTCATACAATGATGCCAGCCCGGTGAGGATCTGACTATTGCATGAGCTATGTAAGAAGAAGAGAACGCTAGTTATACACTTCAGTGTGATGACCAACAACCAATGGAGCAAGCCAACCATCTGATATATGCCCTATAGCATTGCTCTGTGTTATTTCTGTATGTTCAAATTATTACGCTCATACCTGTATGCATAATAGTGAGCTGTATGGGATGCGGATGAACCCTTGCCCGTCTTTCTTTAGTGACGGCACCACGCCTATGTTCTGAGCTGTTTCCAGCCGTCCGGGGTGGATGCCGACTTTTATTTCTTTTGTCAGCAACTGGCCCGTGTTCTGAGCTGATTTTTGGCCGTCTCGGGTAGCTGTTGAATTTCTCTCCGTAGCAGTGACCCTATGCTCTGAGCTGTTCTTCGGCCATCTTAGGGAACTGCTACTTTCTTTTTATCGACACCATCTCATGCTCTGAGCTGCCTTTCAGCCGTCTTGAGTCAGGGTTGAGTTACTCCAGTAATGTCCCAGATCTGAGTTGTAAAGACCGTTCTGGTGGCTACTGGTTTATTTTCCGGTTTTATCCAAGGGTTCAGACGGTCGTTACCCTACAACTACATCTTGTAAAGTAATATGCCTGCCGAAATATTGCACCTGACAACACCTATGGTCACACGGAGAATCAAGAACACATAAGGCCAAGTTCTTTCAGCAAAGGGTCTAGGCAAAGAGAACTATAATGAAAAAAAGCAAGGTTGTCCATACAGGTATGGTAATGGTACAAATACTCCGGACAGTCTGGCTCGGTACCAGTCACCATGGGTACACACCCACGGGGTCTATTCCATTTGCAAGGACCCCATATCAAGACAACCCGTCCAGCCAACCAGATATGCTCAGAATTGTCAAAAGAGGGCAACCAAGCTGGTCAGGTCAGCCGAAAGATTAACTCAGCAGTTCAAATTCAGCAACCATGTGAAAGTATTACACGGCCTACCATCCATATAGAGATACCGACAGATTGAGTAATCAGAAGGATGAACAACAGTCTCGAAGCATGTGTCCTCACAGATGGGAATCAGTTAAAAACTAACCTATCGTGAACAAGATTCTACTGCCAGGACCGCTGTCAGTCAAGTCTATGGATAATATCATCGTACACCTTTATGATGGTCACGGCAGGTGACAGTCAAATATTTGGTAGGAGCCTTATACCCAAGACAGTGAAGATACCCAAGATGACCCAGCAATCCATGCGAGAAGTCAGATTCTGCCAGGAGAACGGTACGATTTATAGTACTATTTTGAACCAGGAGGACACACAACCATTTGAAGTCACCCAATGCAATGAGTAAAAGATTTCATGTCCACCAAGGGAATCTGTTCACAACTCAGTGAACGGTCGTTCGTATTGGACTCCGTCATGACACGTCCATGAGGAACCACCCTCGGACTTACGAGCAGGGCACATAGTTTGGTCAGGATAATTTATTTCCCCAGATAGGTCAGCAGACACAAAAGGAGTGAAGTCAGAGTAACATATGAGGTAAGGTTTGCCAGAAAAAGGGTCCAGTGAAGCAAACCACCCCGAAGCAAGGCAGTCAGTCATATGAAACTCAGTGGGAGCATTATACAAAGGTTAAGAGGAAACCCGAGTTGGAAACGGTTTCCTCAAGTGGAAATATTCATGTTTGATCCCTGAGCAACCAAATCTCGAGGACGAGATTTCTTTAAGGGGGGTAGGTTTGTAATACCCTGGATTTTGCCCATTTTTTTCCTTATGATTTTGGTCTGGATTTGCCTTTCTGTGGCTTAGTGGTCTTGCAACCTGGAGGGATCACCCTTGATTCCTCTTCCCAAGTGGCTTGCCAACCTCAAAACCATCCCAAGACCTTGCCATTTCCATCTTGGACCAATCCCAATGTTCTTTTTCTTGGGAATATTCCTTTTTCTATTAAAGGAATAACCCTATTGTCCTGGGTTGTGAAGCAACCCACATTTCCATCATTCCAAAGATTCTCAAATAATTCTCATAAAGTGTTTGGGTCAGACCTTCCACAAATATGTTAAAACCCTTCCTTGCCATGTTCAAAAATATTTCACAAATATTCCTTTTCTGATTGTGCCCTAGTTGTCAAGTTGAGAAGCAAGTACACTTTATATTTGCTTTATTGGTCTCAAACTTTTTGGGCACTTTTTCCTATCCATATTATTGCCACATGCCAAAATTCAACTTCATTTGGATAGTAAATCTCCCTTGGCTAATTTCCAAAGTTTCTGGTCAACTGGAATCTTTGTGAAACAAGTGCTAGCTAGGATGATCCAAATGAGTTGAAATTTTTCAAGAATCTTCATATACTCAAATCATGAATCTCCACCAAGTTTCAACCCTATCCAATCATCTATGTGAGCACAGCCTCAAATCTTGGCTTCTGGTCAGATTTTCACATTGTGAAGCAACTATATTTTATATTGCTACATAATTGCTGAAAATTTAGCAGAGCATTCTTCTACCCATATAACTTATCTCCACATAATTTGGACTCATTTCATCTCCCCAATAATTCCCTAGAATTTTTCTAAGATTCTTGTCAGAGAGGTTCATTGTGAAGGAAGTACCATTTTGGCTTGTCCAAATGGTATGAAATTTTTATGGCACTCTCATATGACCAAATCATCATGCTATACCAAATTTCAGCTCAAGTTGCTACTCCATGTGAGTGGCACATCAAGATTGAGTTTCTGGACCAGATTGGTCAGTTGCAAGGCAACCCTATCAAATCTTGGTCCTTTTCTTCTCGAACTTCCCAGGATTGTAGTCCTTCTTATCCCAAACCTCCCAGACATCATCTTTGGTTCTTATCACCTTCCTGTTCATCGCAGTGGCGTGGTCAAGTTTGCTACAGCAAACTTCAGGTGATCACTCCCATCTAACCACAGTGAGTTTCATCGATCCATCACATCACTGAGACTGTGCCTTGGAGGGACTACCCACTGGATATGATGTGGCCGGTCAGGGTGCGCCATGTGCGCCAGTACACGCGGTGACCACACGGATGGCATGCCAGCCAGCGCGCTCTGGCGATGGAACCTCTCGGTCTCGTCCGTTTCCTCGCGCCCTCGCCACCTAGCCATGTCCAGGAGCTTCGTCTCGTCATCGCCCTCGCTCTAGACCCATCTTCCCCTCCGGATTCTATCCCGGCGAGCCGTCCCCGTCGAGGAACAGTGAGCGCATGTGACATCGTCGTCGTTTTCCTCTATCCCCTCCTCCCCGATCCCTCTCGAGCGCTCCTGAAGCCCCTCAATTCCTCTGCGATGCTTCCCGACACCGGATACAGCCAGCCATGTCGCCTTGTCGCTCCAGTGCGACGATAGGAACACCGCGGCGGCCATCCTCATCGCCTTGCCTCGCCGCGGCTATTTAAGCCTGCCCCTGAGCACTCCGAGCTCACCACCAGCTCCACCTCACTCCTCTACCCCTCCCCAACCTCTCAGCCGAGCCCCAGAACCTCCCCTTGCCACCCTCTGCCGCCTTGGCCACCGACCGGCTCCGCCCAAATTGGCGCGATGCCGAGCTCCCCTCCTCCTCTAATCGCCACCCTAGACCTCCACTGCCACCACTAAGCTTGCCCCGCAGCCTCTCCTTTCCTCCTGTGCCCCGTGGAGCTTCCCTCAAAACCGCCCGAGCCACCGTCCACCGCGGCCGATGTTCCGCTTGCTACGACGCTCTCCGGCGGGAGTGAAGCCTCGAGATGGATGCGTCCCGTCCTCCTGAGCTCGTGGGTAGGTCGCACGCCATGGGAGATGGCTGGAGCCGCCGACAAACTCCGGTCGAGCGCCGCCCTGTCTCGGCCGACCTCGGGCACGAGAGCTTGAAGGCACTGACTTGGCCAAGCGGGCCCCGCCCCCCTCTCAGTCCCACCGGTCAGCCGCACAAGGGCGTTGACCCCGGGCCCGCCAGATTTTAAGTGGAGGCGTACTTCGGGGAAATACGTTTTCGTTTGATGAAAGCGCACTTTGTTGCTTCTTCGGGCCCAAATACGTTTTCTCTTCTAGGAAGCGTATTTTTTTCGAAATGCGCTTTCTTCTTTTATCAGCCAGTGACCTGTTTGTAGGTTTTTTTACAGATTGGTCCCTGAACTTCGACAGCCTATATCTTTTCAACCCTAACTCCGATCGAGGTGAATCCAAAGCCCACTTCTTCGTCTCTTCGAGCCCGACATGCTGGTATCATTTTCATAATGTTGATACTGTGAAAATGACCATTTTGGCCTTGCCCGTAAACAGCCCCTCCGAGAGAGAACTGTTTCCGGCAGTCAACTCTGCGGACTCTCCGCACTATTTCCCGATGGTTCCTTCATCCCCAGGCAAGCCACAACTCTCATCTGCATAATTGCATTGCAGTATCATAGTTAAATTGATCACTTTAACAGCAAGTGTGAGTTATTTCTTAAATGAATTGGATTATACAATGCTTGAGTAAATTCTTGGATAGGTGACTACCATGTTGAGTACCAGATTGTAGTGACTTGTAGTTTACCCACTCATTGATGCCATGATGTTGAGATTACCGTCTATGATTATTCTGGATTTCATCCGGCAGTTCATGGAGATGAGTTAGTAGCAGTGGCTTAAGCATACTGGTTACCGGATTTCTAGCCAGATATCGTTTTGACTTGGATTGCTATGATATCGGAGTGTCAGCCATGACAAAGATTGTTTGGAGATTAGATACTTCATGGTTGATCTAGAGTCACCTATCCGAACTTATCCGTGCAGCCACATTTGCCGGTATGGGACTGCCTTGAATTGGTCTGATCGTGTGCTCTTTCACCGGTACCGCCCGACAGGGAAGGTTATGCGTGCGCGCTACCCTGGCCCGATAGGTGGCGATAACCTTGTGAGCCCAGTTGAGTTATATGGTACCAGGTCCCCGTTTGGGACAGTTTGTTAGCCACGACAGTGGCAGGTGTCACGCGGTGAAACAGGGGCCACCCAGGCAGGACTCCGGGGGAGGATGATTGCCGGTGGTACGATGGGAGAGTCACGGGTCAGGCGGGTTTCGTTGGAGCAACGCTAGTCCACCCGAATGGGATCACGAGGTCAAGTGCTCCATGGTGTGGGTAAAGTGCGCAACCTCTGCAGAGTGTAAAATCTATTCGAATAGCCGTGTCCACGGTATTGGACAGTCTGTCCAGACCTCTTTAGGTGGTCAACCATAGTAGTGATAAGGATGGAAGAACTTTTCTTTTGATCGGAAGTACTCGGTGGATCGTGAGTATTCTAAAGGTTGTGAGGCAACCCGGAAGAGAGTAAGTTTGTCAGACTTACAGTGCAGATGGTACCAGGAATATGATATGTTAGCCATGGGATGGCTATGAGATGAGTGGTCGGATGACCACATGATTTGGATTGGATTTGGAGCAGATTCAGATTGGATCCTGAGGTTATTCGGAGTATGGATTAAACTACTTAATATGCTTTACCTTACTGCATGTACTTCAGTAGCTATCTTGTTATGATGTTGTCTTGCCTTAATGCTGATGTTTGTTGTGAGCTTGCGAGTACATTCCAAGTACTCACCTGGCGTGTCATGCCAGTTTGCAGGTCATGCCATGATTGCTTGCTTGTCAAGGATCCTGAGTTTGCGAACTAGGATACGCGTTCTAGCCAGAGTCCCTGCGGAGTGCAGTCCATCACCGCCATCGCTGTTCCACTGCCGAGAGAGTTACTCCACTGTTAGCATAGAGCTACCCCGGGCAAGCGTAGTGTCGCCATACCGATGTAAACCTTGTACCCTTTGTAACCATATCCATTGTAATAAAGAGCTGATTTGTTCTATGCCAACAGTGCCATATTCCAGAGGACTTGTCCCTGGGCTGGAATATGGGGCGTTCCGGTCTTCTCTGAGCCGGGGTGCCACAGGTTGCCGTCACCGCCGGTGAGTTATCGCTGCACCCTGACGTCGTCGACGGCGTCGAGCTTCCACAGCCGGAGGCGGAGTTCCACACCGACTCTGGTGACGACTCAGGCGACGACCCTGGCGACGACTCCGGCGACCACTCCGATGACGACGGACAACTGGTTAGTCATCTATACCCATTTATGTGTCAAATAGATCCTAGGGTTTCTCTGGTTACTCATGCCTCCCGCTTTTTGGAATAGAAATCCTATGGTTATGTTCTCCCAATCCATGAAATCTGAGTAAGTTTCGTTAGATCCATGTAGTGTATTGATTGTTTGAATGGTACAAGTGATAAGTGATTAGTTGTTTCATCTGTGGAAATGATTTCTGCTAGTAATCCGACTAGGGTTAGTGTTCGTGCTAATAATTCCTAGCCAGGACTTGACAATTGATCTTGAATGACCTACATATGTTTGTGCCATTAATTTCTTCAAGATTGGTCTGTACATAGACAAATGTGCTTAAAAATTGAACCATAATCTTTGGATATGCATTAAAAAATAGCCATAAATTCCTAATCCTACTTCACGGCATGTAAACATTGATTTGATGCCAAATTTGTTTTACTATTTGTATAGGTGCTGTCTGACGATGTGGACAACAAGGATGAAGATGTCCAGAGGAGGTACAAGAGGCAAATCCTGAGGGAGCTTTATGCGGGAATGCATAACAGGCGTATTAGGACCTGGGTCGGCGGATATCGATGCCCATTTTGCTACCACAAGCTTCATGACGTGTATCAAAGTGTTCTGGCGCATGCAAGAGGACGGGCCATTGGCTCCTTCAAGCAGAAGTATTCTTGCAGGGTGGCGCACGGCGCGTACACCGAGTACCTGGAGAAGCTTCAGGATCGTGCCGGCATGTGAGATGAGATGTGGGATCGAACTATGTACGCTTGAGCAATGCTTAATGACGGTTGAACTATGTACTTATGGTTGAACTATGCTTGTGTACGTGTACGCTTATTATCTATGTCTGAGTATGTTTAATCGATGTTTACTTATGTCTAACTATGGGATATGGATGCAATCAGTTTGGCCGATGGAATCTACCTCCGTCCTCGTTTATTGGTCCCCTTTGTAATTTGTGTTAAATGTTGACCAAAGATTTAACTGACAAAATGTTAGTGCAGGTCAGCAAAAATTATATCGTTGGATGCGTATTTGAACATAGTGTTCAATGATATAATTTTTGGTGACATGCATAAACATTTCTTAGTTAAATATTTGGTCAAAATTTGGTACAAATTACAAAGGGGACCAATAAACCAGGACGGAGGTAGTACGTCAATCACACACGGTTCCCAAAATTGGAACCGTGTGCAATGACCTTCATTTTGCCTGTTGCGTCAATCACACACGGTTCCCAAAATTGGAACCATGTGCAATGACTTTCATTTTGCCTGTTGCGTCAATCACACACGGTTGGCTCTAGCAAACCGTTGCCTCCGAAATTCTTTGTGGGACAGAAAACCCTCACCACCCAATTCAAAAAAGAAAAAAGAAAACCCTCGCTATCCCCACGTCACAAAAACCCTCACCCCGCCTGCCACCCCCTCCGGTCCCCATTCTCACCTGCACAAGCTCCTCCGCGTCTATGCATGGCACCTTGATGTCTACTACACAACTTGTTCTTGTAGACTCGTGTTGGGCCTCCAAGCGCAGAGTTTTGTAGGACAGTAGCAAATTTCCCTCAAGTGAATGACCTAAGGTTTATCAATCCGTGGGAGGTGTAGGATGAAGATGGTCTCTCTCAAACAACCCTGCAACCAAATAATAAAAAGTCTCTTGTGTCCCCAACACACCCAATACAATGGAAAATTGTATAGGTGCACTAGTTCGGCGAAGAGATGGTGATAAAAGTGTAATATGGATGGTAGAAATATATTTTTATAATCTGAATAAATAAAAACAGCAAGGTAGCAAGTGAGAAAACGGAGCACAAATGGTATTGCAATGCTTGAAAATGAGGCCTAGGGTCTGTATTTTCGCTAGTGCAATCTCTCAACAATGCTAATATAATTGGATCATATAACCATCCCTCAATGTGTGATGAAGAATCACTCCAAAGTTCCTATCTAGTGGAGAACATAAGAATAAATTGTTTGTAGGGTACGAAACCACCTCAAAGCTATCCTTTCCAATCGATCTATCCAAGAGTTCGTACTAAAATAACACCAAAGCAAATTCAGATTCGTAATGCTCAATCCAACACAAAGAACCTCAAAGAGTGCCCCAAGATTTCTACTGGAGAAACAAAGACAAGAACATGCATCAACCCCTATGCATAGATTACCCCAATGTCACCTCGGGAATCCGCGAGTTGAGTGCCAAAACATATATCAAGTGAATCAATATAATACCCCATTGTCACCGCGGGTATTCGTATGCAAGACATAGATCAAGTGCTCTCAAATCCATAAAAGTATTCAATCCAATAAAACGAAATCTCAAAGGGAAAACTCAATTCATCACAACAAGATAGAGAGGGGAAAACACCATATGATCCGACTATATTAACAAAGCCCGTGATACATCAAGATCGTGACATCTCAAGAACATGAGAGAGAGAGAGAGATTAAACACATAGCTACTGGTACAAACCCTCAACCCCGAGGGTGGACTACTCCCTCCTCATCGTGGTGGCCGCCGGGATGATGAAGATGGCCAGCGGTGATGATTTCCCCCTCCGGCAGGGTGCTGGAACGGGGTCTAGATTGGTTTCTCGTGGCTACAGATGCTTGCAGTGGCGGAACTTCTGATCTAGGGTTACCCTGAGGGTTTTTGGAATATTTGGTGATTTATAGGGCAAAGAGGGGGTGCGGGAGGCCACCGAGGTGGGCACAACCCACCTGGGCGCGCCTGGGCCCCCAAGCGCGCCCTGGTGGGTTGTGCCCCCCTCGGGGCACCCCCCAGGTGCTTCTATGGCCCACTGGATGTCTTCTGGTCCATAAAAAATCCACAAAAAGTTTCATAGTGTTTGGACTCCATTTGATATTGATTTCCTGCGATGTAAAAAACAAGCAAAAATAGCAACTGGCACTGGGCACTGGGTCAATAGGTTAGTCCCAAAAAAATGATATAAAGTTGCTATAAAATGATTGTAAAACATCCAAGAATGATAATATAATAGCATGAATACTTCATAAATTATAGATACGTTGGAGACGTATCAGCATCCCCAAGCTTAATTCCTACTCGCGCTCGAGTAGGTAAATGATAAAAGAAATAATTTATGAAGTGTGAATGCTAGCAAAGTGCACAAGTTTGATCAATGACAATTTCAATTACTTTTCCTAGCATCATAATAGCAATTCTTTCTTATAAAACTTCTCATGTTAAAGTAGCAACCAATTCACATGTTAAGGTTCAAACAATGAATTCTCTTGAAACTCAACAACCTATGTTATTAGTCAGCAAACAATTGCAATTCAACTTATTCAACAGAGTCTAAGTAAGAGCTCCACATACTCAACCATCATATAGTCTTCTATGATTTCTAACACTCACCGCATACACATGAGCAAAACGTTTCAACCGAACACATAGAAAGATAGGGGCTTATAATTTTGCCTCCCAACGTATTCACCTCAAGGGTGATGTCAACAATAATAACTCATGCCACCCATATCCAACTGGACATATGTGCCTAGATCTTTCCTCACCACATGATGCTTGCCAAAGTAGAAAAATAAAAAGGAATAGAGAGAAAAACTTTGACTCTTGCATAAAAGTAAATACATAAAAGTAAAAGATAGGCCCTTCGCAGAGGGAAGCAGAGGTTGCCATGCGCTTATTTGTTTGTATGCTCAACCCCTTAGTGCAAAAGAACGTCATGTTATATTGCCCCTTGTGATGGCAACCTTTATTATGGAGCCTATCGCTTTTATTTCTTTATCATCACAAGTTCGTACAACGCTCAATTTTTCTTACACTAAATGATCTTACACTTTTAGAAGCAATTTTTATTACCTTATTGCACCGATGAAAACTTACTTGAAGGATCTTACTCAATCCATAGGTAGGTATGGTGGACTCTTGAAAATAAGATTTGGGTTTAAGGGTTTTTGGATGCACAAGTAGTATCTCTACTTGGTGCGGAATTTTTGGCTAGCAAAGATGGCGGGCAAGCACCACATATTGAAGGATCTATGACAATATAACTTCTATGTCAATATGAACAAACATAAATCATTATGTTGTCTTCCTTGTCCAACATCAACAATTTTGGCATATAATATTTTGATGGGGGCTCACAATCACAAAAGATTTCCAAGATAGTGTATTTTCATATGAAAGTTCTCTTCCTTATAGTAATCATTCATGAATTGCTTGTATGACCAATATTGTGATTGTCAAGCTTCAAAATATTTCACTTTCTAAACCCAATGTGAAGCTACCACTAGGCATGATATGAACATATAATTTCAACTTCATGATATTCAATTAATTCAACAATTTACTCATAGGATATAAGTGAAGCACAAGAGTAAATGACAAGCTACTCCAAAAAGATAAAAGTGAAGATCAAGCGAGTAGTTAAGTAAATAGGTAGCTAATTGTGGACTCTCTCTTATTTAAAAACTTTCAGATCTAAGTATTTTATTAAAACAGCAAGCAAAACAAAACAAAATGACATTCCAAGAATAGCACAACTCATGTGAAGAAGCAAAAACTTAGGCTCAACCGATACTAACCGATAATTGTTGATGAAGAAAGGTGGGATGCCTACCGGGGCATCCCCAAGCTTAGATGCTTGAGACTTCTTGAAATATTATCTTGGGATGCCTTGGGCATCCCCAAGCTTGAGCTTTTGTGTCTCCTTAATTCCTTTTATACCACGGTTTCCCTAAATCTTAAAAATTTCATCCACACAAAACTCAACAAGAACTCGTGAGATAAGTTAGTATAAACCAATGCAAAAACCTTATCATTCTCTACTGTAGCAAATCACAAAAAATATTATTCAACATTGCATACTAAATGCCTCTGCATATTTAATACTCCTATCCTCAAATAGAATCATTAAACAAGCAAACATATGCAAACAATGCAAACATAACAGCAATCTGCCAAAACAGTACAGTCTGTAAAGAATGCAAGAGTATCAATACTTCTTTAACTCCAAAAATTATGAAAATTTACCACACTGTAGAAAATTTATCATATCTTATTGTGCAAAAAGTTTCAACATTTTAGTACATTCTTACTTTTCTCGGGAATTTTTGCAACATCGATAACTTTCTGTTTTGAAACAGCAACTCATATACTTGAAAAATAAGCATGGTAAAGGCTATCCTTGACATTTTTATTGAAAATAAAGATGCAATACATTATTATAAATAACAGCAAGCAAATCCTAACAAGAAAATGACGCTCCAAGCAAAACACATATCATGTGACGAATAAAAATGTAGCTCCAAGTGAGGTTACCGATAATGTTGGAGACGAAAGAGGGGATGCCTTCCGGGGCATCCCCAAGCTTAGTTGTTTGGATCTTCCTTGAATATTACCTTGGGGGTTCCTTGGGCATCCCCAAGCTTAGGGTCTTGTCACTCCTTATTCTCCTCATATCGACATCTCACCCAAAACTTGAAAACTTCAATCACTTAACGGAACTTCGTGAGATAGGTTAGTATGATAAAGAGCAAACCATTTCACTTTTGTGCTGTCAAAGACAAGATTCATAATTGTTTCCACACAATGCCTACTGTAGAATATCATTTCCACAATTTATATTGAGCAATATAAGCCATAGAAACTAGGAAACAAGCAAACTATGCATTGAAAACAGAATCTGTCAAAAACAGAACAGTCTGTAATAATCTGTACTCCAACCATACTTCTACTACTCCAAAAATTCTGAAAAATTAGGACAACGTAGGGAATTTGTATATATATCACCTGTAAAAAAATTCAGATCAACATCACGTTCCAGTGAATTTTAAAAATTCCTGGACTGAGTGCAAAAGTTTCTGTTTTTGCACAGAATCAAGTCAACTATCATCCACACTATCCCAAAGGCTTTACTTGGCACTTTATTGAAACAAAAGCAATAAAACATGATTACTACAGTAGCATAATCTTGTTAACACATAAAAACAGTAGGTAAAAGTGTTGGGCTGTCTCCCAACAAGCACTTTTCTTTAATGCCTTTTAGCTAGGCATGATAAGTTCAATGATGCTCGCATAAAAGATAAGGATTGAAACATAACAAGAGCATCATGAATCATAAGTTCCTCTCTCATAATAATTTTTAGTAGAATCATGAATAGATTCATCAATATAACCATCACATAAAACATTATTTTCATGATCCCCAAGCATAGAAATTTTATTACTCTCCACATAAGAAAATTTCTCTTCATTCACAATGGTGGGAGTATCATATGAAACTCGAATACTATAAATTGTTCCCACATTAAAAGAGTAATGTTCAGGAAAAGGATAATCATAACTATGACATTTTTTATAAATATAATCATCACTACTTTTTATAACATAAGTATCATCACAATAATCATCATAAGTAGCAACTTTCTTCTCATCATAGATAGGAGGCATGCAATCATCATAGCAAATTTGATCATTCAAAGTAGGGGGACTAAAAAGATCATCTTCATTAAGCATAGCATCCCCAAGCTTGGGACAAACATTAATTGCAGCAAATAAATTCTCAAACATGTCATTCTCATCAAACATAGCATCCCCAAGCTTGTGGCTTGGCATATCATAAGCCTAATCACCCTCATCATTAATAGTATGAATAGCACCAATGGTATAACAATTGTTATCATCATAATTTCCCAAGTTGGTGCCAAAAAGATTTCCAAGATTATAAGAAGTATCATTATCTTCCCAATCATAATCATCACAACAAGCAATAGGCATAACAAAATCATCATCAAGTACATCATCTTCCATAATTAATTTTGATTCATTTTCATGAGGCACAACAATAATAGAGGCAACATCGGTAGGGAGATAGTGCAGGGAGGAGAGGGAGAGAAGAGGGAAGGCATTAATGGAAGGGGGTGGAGGGCAGAGAAGAGGGGGAGGGAGGGCATTAATGGAGGGGTGGTGGTGGAGGGCACAAGAAGAGGGGGGGTGGGGAGGGCAAAAGAAGAGGGGAGGGAGGGCTCTATGGAGGGGTGGTGGAGGGCAAAGAAGAGGGGGGGTGGAGGGAAAGAAGAGGGGAGGAGGGCTCTAATGGAGGGGTGGTGGAGGGGGAGCATTGAAAGGAACAAGCAAGGTGCAAGGAAAGGGGGAGAAAGGAAGGGGGAGAGGAAGAAGAGAGGGGAGGAAGAAGGGGAAAGGTGGTAGGTGGCTGGCGGGCAGAGCAGTAGCGCGGGTCAGCTATGCGCGCTACTGCTATGGCAGCTTGCAAAATATCTATGGCTAGTGTTGCACTACCTATAGCGCGGGCCAGAAAAACACGCTACTGGTAAAATGTTATACATAGAAAAAATAGCAGTAGCGCGTTTACATAAACGGGCGCTATAGATCCTAAACTAACAGTAGCGCCGGTTGGTCGACCAGCGCTGCTAATATTTATTGATCAGGCGGTGTGGTGTGTTACACTTAGCAGTAGCGTGGGGCTAGATAACAAGCGCTACTGCTAACAGATACCAGTAGCGCGCTTTCTAGCCAGCGCTACCACTAACTACTAGTAGCGTGGGGTCATAAACAAACGCTACTGGTAAACTTCTATCTATAAGCATTTTCCTAGTAGTGTTGTCAAGCATGCACTAGAATCCTCCGCTATGAACGCCGTGACAAGACGTGATGATTACAAGCCGGCTGGCCCCCATTTGTTACAGCGGCCATTTAAGCCTTGTGTCTCTTCAACCTTTCGATCGTGCCCCACCATTGCAAGAAGCACACCCACCACGACAAGTTCTTAGAGGGTATCCTACGCGGCTCCAATGGCGCTCCGAGCGGCTGCAGACGACGCCATGCATGCCATGGTGGACACCCACCGAAGGTTCATGGAGCTCTCGGTGGTGTACACCAACAACCCGGTCTGGGTGGAGCACTCCATCCACATCATGGAGCTGTTGCTTGCCGAGGAGAAGTACAAGGTGGTCGGGTTCGACCTCGAGTACACCCGTGCTCGTGCCGGGTCTCATCCCAAGGTCGCCGTCGCCCATATGTGCGTGCGCGACCACATCCTCGTCTACCACTACTGCCTGGCCACAAGGCCTTGCGAGCGTTTCGCCAGGTTTGTCAATAGCCCCCACTACATGTTCGCTTCAGTGGACATCACCAACGATGTCAAGGTGCTCAAGAATTCGGGCATCGCCTGCCAGAATCTTGTCGACATCCAGGGCCAATACAAGATCTAGGGCAGCAAGGAGCATGAGAAGGACTCATTGGTTCACCTCGCCGAGGCCATCATCGACCCCTACTACAGAGACATGAAGGATTCCTGCAACAAGGACAAGCGTGCCTAGCACTTGGCCTGGATGGAGAAACTAGATAAAGCTCACGTTGTATACGCGGCCAAGGAGGCGTACACGAGCTACGACATGTACAGGCGGATCGTTGACATGAGGAAGTGCCTCCTTCCCCAAAACGGGCCAGGGATCCTGCCGGAAGCAGAGCAATGGCAAGCGTCGTTGCAATAAGAAGTAGATGATTAGATCCTCGTTTCTCCTAGTTTAGTATGCATGTAATTGCTTACTTTGGTGTGTGGAAATGTTATGTGTGTAGTCACTTGTGTAATTGTATGCTTAATTTGGTTATGCAATGCTATCTTTTTAAGTATATATGTTGATGCTCTATAGACAGAGCAAATCACATCGCACACGGACTAAACAATGGAACCCGTCGGTGATGATTTCATTAATCACTGACAATTGTATACCAGCAATCGTTTGTTCACAACACACACGGCTTGTTAACAGGAATCGTCTATGTTGTTATCGGTCTTCCCACACATTTCCGATTACAGACCTGTTTGCCGCGTATCACACACATCTTGTTAAGTTGAACCGTTTATGTTCTCTTGGCTCAACGCAAACAGTTCATCCAAGTGAACTGTATGCCGTATATCGCACACACCTTCATCTGGCTGCCCGTTTCTGTTGTTCTGCCTCATCACAAACAGTTCATCCGAGTGAACCGTATGCTGTACATCGCACACGCCTTCATCTGGCAGCCCGTTTCTTTTGTTCCTCCTCATTGCAAACAGTTAATTGAACTGAACCGTATGCCCATCATCGCACACGCAACCAAAATCGGAACCGTGTTTGATGCATCCGTCATCGCAAACATTTTGCACCTTTTTTAACAGTTTTTTTACACCACTGTTTGCGATTATTGCATCGCACACAGTTTCGTCGAAGGGTCTCTGATCGTAGTGTCGCGTTAGCAGCATCCTGCAGTAGTGTATGTCTTGCATGTGTTTATCTATGGTGACAATGGGATATTCACGTGATCCACTTGATGTATGTTTTGGTGATCAACTTGCGGGTTTTGTGACCTTGTGAACTTATGCATAGGGGTTGGCACACGTTTTCGTCTTGACTCTCCGGTAGAAACTTTGGGGCGCTCTTTGAAGTTCTTTGTGTTGGTTTGAATAGATGAATCTGAGATTGTGTGATGCATATCGTATAATCAAACCCACGGATACTTGTGGTGACATTGGAGTATATAGGTGACATTAGGGTTTTGGTTGATGTGTATCTTAAGGTGTTATTTTAGTACGAACTCTAGGGCTGTTTGTGGCACTTATAGGAATATTCCAATAGATCGATCAGAAAGAATAACTTTGAGGTGGTTTCGTACCCTACAATAATCTCTTCATTTGTTCTCCGCTATTAGTGACTTTGGAGTGACTCTTCGTTACACGTTGAGGGATTGTTATATGATCCAATTATGTTATCATTGTTGAGAGAACTTGCACTAGTGAAAGTATGAACCCTAGGCCTTGTTTCGAAGCATTGCAATACCGTTTTCGCTCACTTTTGTTACTTGCTACCTTGCTGTTTTTATTTATTCAGATTATAAAAATATATTTCTACCATCCATATTACACTTGTATCACCATCTCTTCGCCGAACTAGTGCACCTATACAATTTACCATTGTATTGGGTGTGTTGGGGACACAAGTTACTCTTTGTTATTTGGTTGCAAGGTTGTTTGAGAGAGACCATCTTCATCCTACGCCTCCCATGGATTGATAAACCTTAGGTCATCCACTTGAGGGAAATTTGCTACTGTCCTACAAAACTCTGCGCTTGGAGGCCCAACACGAGTCTACAAGAAGAAAGTTGCGTAGTAGACATCAAGCTCTTTTCTGGCACCGTTGACGGGGAGGTGAGTGCTTGAAGGTATATCTTTAGATCTTGCAATCGAATCTTTTAGTTTCTTGTTTTATCACTAGTTTAGTCTACAAAAGAAAACTATAAAAAAATGGAATTGAGGTTGCCTCATATGCTTCATCTTTATAATGTCTTTCATGAAAATGATGGAAAGGAAAATTGTGCTCAAGTGTTAGAAGAAGAAGTCTATAAATTGTTTGGCACTAAATATTTGAATGACGAGCATGATTGCAATGTTGTTGGTATGAATTCTTTGAATATCCATGATGCTAATGATATGCAAAGCCATAAGCTTGGGGATGCTATGTTTGATGAAGATGATATTTTTTGTCCCCCAAGTTTTGATGAGCAAATTTATTATGATGAAAGCATGCCTCCTATCTATGATGATTATTGTGATGACATGTATGCTATAAAGAATAATGATAACCATGAAACTTGTCATCTTGATTTTAATTTTCAATCCCATGATAGTTATTTTGTTGAATTTGCTCCTCCCACTACGATGAATGAGAAGAATTTTGCTTATGTGGAGAGTAATAAAATTGCTATGCTTGTGGATCATGAAAAGAATGCTTTATGTGATAGTTATATTGTTGAATTCATTCATGATGCCACTGAAAATTATTATGAGAGAGGAACATGTGCTCTTACATATTGCAATAATATCAAGTTTCCTCTCTATGTGTTGAAATTTTTGAAGTTGCACTTGTTTTGCCTTCCTATGCAAGTTGATTCTTGTTCCCATAAGTTGTTTGCTCACAAAATCCCTATGCATAGGAAGTGGGTTAGACTTAAATGTGCTAGTTATATGCTTCATGATGCTCCTGTTATGTTTCAATTCTTATCTTTTATGTGAGCATCATTGAAATCATCATGCCTAGCTAAAAAGGCATTAAAGAAAAGCGCTTGTTGGGAGACAACCCAATATTTACCCCTACTATTTTTTGTGTGTTCACATGATTAAGCTACTGTAGTAATCATGTTTTATAGCTTTTATTTGAATAAAGTTCCAAGTAAAGCCTTTGGGATAGTGTGGATGATAGTTGACACTTGTATCACCATCTCTTCGCCGAACTAGTGCACCTATACAATTTACCATTGTATTGGGTTTGTTGGGGACACAAGAGACTCTTTGTTATTAGGTTGCAGGGTTGTTTGAGACAGACCATCTTCATCCTATGCCTCCCACGGATTGATAAACCTCAGGTCATCCACTTGAGTGAAATTTGCTACTGTCCTACAAAACTCTGCGCTTGGAGGCCCAACACGAGTCTACAAGAAGAAGGTTGCGTAATGGACATCACACACACATAGCATCACATCATATTAAAACGCGAGTACACATCTACATATCACTAATTTTATTTTATTTTGTTTGTCTGATGTTTCTGACAAACCCATCATCACCTATAAAAAATAACAAAAACTCAAGTTCACTTGCTTGACTAGATAAACCCTGACATTTGGGTCCTTACGGGTTTTAGGTACTACTAGGAAATTACTATACCATCCGCTCCGAAAAGAAAATGAACTACTATCAACAAAAGGTTCACGGGATATATTTATTTCCAGTCATTGATGTCCAATGTCTAACTTGTTAACATGAAGTAGCTGCAAATGACAACGAAAATGCAAAAGTGGATAGGTTGTGCATCAAAAATCAGCAAAATCATGGGTCGTGAAAGAAAAGTTTGGTTGTGGAGCTTGGCCCTATAGTGTTAAGTAAAAAAACTTGCCACACACCATTGAAATATGTAAATCCACATGAACAACAGAGTTGTCATTCAAGAAATGTGTGTCCACACCTCAAGAGAGAAAAAAGCGCCACCCCTTTGCAACGGGATGCCACGAGATAAATTTACACTATGCATAGATGGGAGAATGTAAAAGCATACCATATAAGGACACTACAAAAAAATTCAAAGATATTGTGTGACCAGAAAAATCAGGAATAAGTTCCTAGGCATGCATATGTAGAGAATGACATTGTGTTTCATAGCAAAAAATTAACACAAAAAAGTGAAACGTGTCTCACAGGTAACACGAAATCCATATGTGGACCACAAAAGTTGTCATATATGATGTGTAGTCACAAAATTGGGAGAAAAAAATTGTTGGGGAGTACCAAGGAGATTTCCATGGAATCTATGTAAAATAGGACACACATAAGCGAACTAGAAATTAATTTAATATCACAAATAGTTGCCAAACACATGTGAATAAAGCATGTAGATGAAGTAATTGTGTGCATAGACTAATTACCTTCGGTATTGGGCTATGTGGATGAGAATCTGCCTTCTTTTTTTACCATCATCTATTGCCCCCTGCGATGATATTAGTAGGAAAGATTCATGTGAGATCAAAAAACTTGTAAACCATACATATGTCCCTTCCATGATAGGAAAATCAATAGAAAATTGGAGGATTAGAAAATCACGGCCACAGGCTGTTACCATGAAAATTGTGTGCATTGACTTTTACCATGGAATATTCCATCATGTTGTCGCCTAGCTGTAATAAAATCACAACCACAGGGTGTTACCATCAGCACACTCACATTAACTATTTTAAGACTTGACAATTAGGTTGTCACAAGTAATTGGCAAATGATAGTAAGTGTAGAAGGGTTTTTTCTGAGAAAAGGAGGATCACCCTGGCCTCCGATACACACAACCATAAGAGTACGGGGGTTGATGATTGCGGTCATGGTTGGTAAACTAGGGAGCCTAACAGCTAGCCGGACCCTCAAGCAGCGAGCCACGATGGAGGGGAAAGGGGATCGACTACCCAAGCATTGCAATGGGTGACCATCGTCTAGTCTCACGGGATCCCGCATAACCACTAATTGGAATACCTCAAATTTCACCAGATTTAAAAACTATTTGATATCTCAAATTTCACCGGTCCGGCAAATTGGGCCTACGTGACTAAACTCAACTCGAGTGTCATCTCCACTTCTTCGGAAGAGAGCAAAGTTGAAGACTCCCACAAACACATCCGAAATGGACCACATACATAGCATCGCATCATATTAAAACGCGAGTACACATCTACATATCGCTAATTTTATTTTATTTTGTTTTCTGATGTTTCTAACAAACCCATCGTCACCTATAAACAATAACAACAACTCAAGTTCACTTGCTTGACCAGATAAACCCTGACATTTGGGTCCTTACGGGTTTTAGGTACTACTATTAAATTACTATACCATCAGTGCTCCGAAAAGAAAATGTAACTACTATCATTGAAAGGTTCAAGGGATATATTTATTTCCCATCATTGATGTCCAATGTCTAAGTTCTTAACATGAAGTAGTTGCAAATGACAAAGAAAATGCAAAAGTGGAGAGGGTGTGCATAAAAAATCAGCAAAATCATGGCGCGTTAAAGAAAAGTTTGGTTGTGGAGCTTGGCCCTATAGTGTTAAGTAAAAAAACTTGCCACACGTCATTGAAATATGTAAATCCACATGAACAACAGAGTTACCATTCAAGAAATGTGTGTCCACACCTCTAGAGAGAAAAAAGCACCACCCCTTTGCAATGGGGTGCCACGAGATAAATTTACACTATGCACAGATGGGAGAATGTAAAAAGATACCATATAAGGACATTACAAAAAAATTCAATGATATTATGTGACCAAAAAAATCAGGAATAAGTTGCTAGGCATGCATATGTAGAGAATGACATTGTGTTTCATAGCAAAAAGTTACCACAAAAAAGTGAAACGTGTCTCACATGTTACACGAAATCCATATGTGGATAACAAAAGTTGTCATATATGATGTGTAGTCACAAAATTGGGAGAAAAAAAATTGTTGGGAAGTACCAAGGAGATTTCCATGGAATCTATGTAAAATAGGACACACATAAGCAAACTAGAAATTAATTTAATGTCACAAATAGTTGCCAAACACATGTGAATAAAGCATGCAGATGAAGTAATTGTGTGTTTATAGACTAATTACCATCGGTGTTGGGCTATGTGAATGAGAATCTGCGTTCTTTTTTTACCGTCATCTATTGCCCCCTGCGATGATGTTAGTAGGAAAGATTCATGTGAGATCAAAAAACTTGCAAACCATATATATGTCCCTTCCAGGAGAGGAAAATCAAAAGAAAATTGGAGGATTAGAAAATCACGACCACGGGCTGTTACCATGAAAATTGTGTGCATTGACTTTTACCATGGAATATTCCATCATGTTGTCCCCTAGCTGCAAAAAAAAATCACAACCACAGGGTGTTACGATCAGCACACTCACATTAACTATTTTAAGACTTGACAATTAGGTTATCGCAAGTAATTGGCAAATGATAGTTAGTGTAGAATGGTTTTTCTGAGAAAAGGAGGATCACCCTGGGCTCCGATACACACAACCATAAGAGTACGGGGGTTGATGATTGCGGTCATGGTAGGTAAACCAGGGAGCCCAGCTAGCCGGACCCTCAAGCAGCGAGCCACGATGGAGGGGAAAGGGGATCGACTACCCAAGCATTGTAATGGGTGACCATCGTCTAGTCTCACGGGATCCCGCATAACCACTAATTGGAATACCTCAAATTTCACTAGATTTAAAAACTATTTGATCGCTCAAATTTCACCGGTGTGACAAAGTGGTCCTACGTGACTAAACTCAACTCGAGTGTCATCTCCACTTCTTCAAAAGAGAGCAAAGGTGAAGACTCCCACACACACATCTGAAATGGACCACACACATAGCATCGCATCAGATTTGTTGCGGGAAACCACGGCCACCTATGGGACCAGGAGGCCCTTTGCTGGTTCGGCAGAGGGGCATCGCTTTGCACAAAGAGCAGACGAGCGTGTGGCAGCACGGCAGAGATCACACAGGCGTTTTTACCCAGGTTCGGGCCGCCGTGAGGTGTAAAACCCTAGTCCTTCTTTGGTGGATTGATGGTGGAAAGGTGGTGGTGGAGCATAGTACACTTGCCCGGCAAGGGTTGCCTCAGGGCGGCAGTGGCTACGCGCATATGGGGGTCTGAGTTATCCAACCTTCTAACCCTCTCTACGGTTGCCATGGGCCTCCTTTTATAGATTAAGGGGTCACCACAATGGCAAAACAGTCATTATGTACTGATAAGATAGCAAACAGTGCTATCATACCTAACTCTATGGGCTAACAGGGCGCATTAAATGCACCACTCAACGTCATATCGTTGGTTGCACGGCAAGGCTTGCCGGGCTATCTCGCCAGCTCCACGCCTGCTCACTTGACACGTCGCAGGACGGGTGTCATATGCAGGTGTTTCCTGTAGGGAGAGGCTGCCATGTGGTGAATGGCTGCCACTTAGTCACTCCGTGATTTGACACCGCACTGATTAACGACGTGGGTCATGCTGGAGTAGTTGGTGAGGTGGTTTTGCCTCCGTGTGCCCCGGCAGGCCCTGCCGGGACATCTTGGACGTCGTCTTCCGGTGGTGGCCTCGCCCCTTGCCGAGCTTGCCTGCCCGGCAAAGGAGGCCCTTCTCCTGATGGTGCCTTGCTTCTTTGGCTTGATCTTGGTCCCTCTGATTTGCATGTTTGGCTCTTTGATGATCTTGGTCTCTTGTATTCTGGCGCGGCCTTGGCGTGTCCGTGCATGAGTCAGGGGAAAATACATGCCCCTGTTTGTTTTCCCTGACATAAGCCCCCGGGCCTGAGCCATACGTGTCGCGTGGCACGTTGGGTTAGGCCCAAAAAGTGCACGGGCACGTGGCAGGAGCGGGCTGCGCATGCCGTTTTGCCAAGGTGACTAGTCAATCCAACGTCCACTTCACGCAATTACTGCGCGTCGTGGGGTCGTGGGACCGTTGCAGTTGAGGTAAAAACGGTAACTTTCTAAAGTGTCGCGCCTCTGTTCCGCATTTCCCTCTTTAAAAACAGGGAAAATCGGAGCGGCACGGTTCACCTGTTGCTCGTCTCGCTCCCCCATCTTCTTCCGCAAGTCAATCGATGGTTCCCCCCTTTCTCTTTCCTGTCCGCCACCGCCCTTTTCACTGAATCCCTTCCCCTTCCGTATCCCTGCCACGGAAATGGGGAAGAAACCCGCAGAGAAGGTAAAGCAGACGGCCGCGACGAAGGAAGTCACCGCCGAGGAGGGCAAGAGGGCGGCGGAGCTGAACAAGAAACGGAGGGGAGATGTCGTTTTCATTCCGTCAACCTTGAGCGGCCTAGTTCTTCAAGCGAGGTATGGGTATCTGTGGGGGAGGCCGGTCCCAAAAGGGCATGGAGCGCCCATAGTTTATGCGGCGGGGAAGGAAGATCCGCCGGACTCATATCACTTTTTCTGTGCTTACTTTATCTGCGGCCTCTGCCCCCCTTCTCTGAATTCTTTGAGGCAATCATGAATATCTATGGATTCCACCTCCTCGACTTCACGCCAAATGCAATGGCAACCATGGCCATTTTCATGCATTTGTGCGAGAATTTTGTTGGAGTTAGGCCCAATGTGGATCTGTTCCGGCATTATTTCGTTCCGCGGGTGGAGAACAAGGGCCACTGCTCCGGAAACATTAGCTGGATGCCACGGGTGGCGAGGAAGCTCTGGGATTACATCCCTGGGAGGCAGCGTGAGAGGTGGGATGAATGGAGGGGAGATTGGTGTTGGGTTCAAGATAAGGAAGCCCCCGAGTTTTGTGAAGCACGGAAGGAATGTGTTGAGCGCGGCAAGGAATGGAGCGCCAAGGGCCTCACTGAGGATAGGCTGCGCTTGGCAATCAACAGGATTACCTGTTTGAAGGCTGCCGGGCTTACCATTGAGCATGTGGGGTCAGATTTTCTTCTCCATCGCATCTCGCCGTTGCAGGAGAGGGATAGACCCGCCTGGCTGTATGGAGATGCTGCCGACAGGATGAGGCTGCTCCCAGGGTTGCTTAACAAGCTATCAGTTTACGGCCACTGCTGGTTGTGTGACCAACTGTTCGGCCGCTTCGAGCTGTTCAAACTCCCGGCAACCGTCATCCCCATGAACATCAACTCTGCCCGGGATCAGATACTGAAATGGATGTCGGACTGTAATGCCGAAGGGGTAGCGAGTACCTGGCAGCTACCTACCCTGGATGAAGAGCTCCAGTGGTCAAACACCCTGGTGGAGAAGGCCACCAGGGTCGAAACGGGGATGTACAAATGCACCTCCTCCACGGAGGTTGCATATATCTCGAGGAGGGTGGAGCAGCACAAGGCGGCTCACCTCGCGAAGATGGCGAAGGCCGCGAAGGCTGGGAAGGGCAAGGGAAAAGCTGAGGATGAGAGTTCTTCCCATGGCGGCAGCGAGGCGCAGGCCACGGAAGGGGCTGCCGGGGAAGAGCTTGCCGGGGATAACCTTGTCGGGCTGGAGACCCTAGCCGCGGCAGCAACGAATCTCCAGGAGGAGGAGGATGTTGGCAAGGTGGTGGAGCTTGGGGAGGAGTGGCTGGCGGCTGGGCCTCAAGCCCTCGAGCCAGTCCCATACCAGCGCACCCGTAGGCGCGCTGGCAACCGAGGGGCGGTGGTCTCCAACCGGCGCCAGCCGCCAAGAAGGTGAAGAAGACCACCACCAAGGCCACCAAGGCTGAGGTGTTGTGCCGCCAGTCTCCTCGCCTTGCTCGGACCAAGGTTCCCTCCGCCAAGCAATCTGCTGGCACGGAAACGGATTCCAGCTCCCAATCTGGCTCGGGCTCCTCACAGAGCTTGTCTTCCCCGGAGCCCCCGGCACCACGCGAGGCACCGAAGCTGCCGGGGAGTTCTGCCCCTCCCCTTCCAAAGAGAGGTAGGGACTCACTGCCTCCCATGGAGTTTAATTTGAACTCCATGCTTATTGCAGAAGAGTAAGGAAGATCTTTCCTGCCCTTCCAAAGCTCTCTCTCTCTCTCTTTTGCTTGAGTACCTTCGCTGACTGATCTTTTGCTTTGCTGTTGCTGGCAGGGAGGTGGAGGAAGACACGGAGACCCTGGTCCACCACCCACGGAAGAGACTCCGTCGTCTCGGGTCGTTGCAGGGCGCAGCGAGCTCGGCCTCGGCGGGGAGCGATGCAGAGGATCTCGTGTCGAGCCCCCGGCCCAGGGGCGAGGATTTGGCACCACCCGCCGAAGGCGATGGGGGTGACCTCCCAGTTCCCTCGGACGGAGGAGGAGGCGAGATGGTGCAGAACGAGCCCCCCCACCGAAGGGGCGCACTTCCCCCACCGCCTGAGCCGATGGGATCCCCACAGAACCTTCCGCGGATGAGGTTGCGTGGAAGGCTGCCGCGATTACCATGGTAGAGGGCGAAGTTCATGGCCCGGCAACAGACGTTGCCGGGGAAACTGAGATTCCTGCCTGGCAGACTTCCCCAGGTGCTCCACTTATTCCTTTTCTTCTTTTCTTGTTCTGACCATTTCTCTTGATTCCCCAATTGCTTGAATTTCCGTTTCTTCGTTGTTCGTTGGTTTCCTTATCCGCAGATCCCCGAGCTGAAGAGCCAGAACTGCTAGAGGTGGTGGCTGACATAGGGAGGGCTGCTGCGGACGAAGCCGTCGAGATTGCTGCTGCCGAGGGGCAGGTCCTAGCTGCCGGGAATGTTCAGGATTCCTTGGCAGTGGTGGAACATTCCCCAGCAGACGTCCCAGAAGAGGAGGTGGTGGTTGAGATGAAGGTCCCACTTCAGACCATGGACCCGCTCCCCTCCTCCGGGATCGCTATGGAGATTCCGCCGCCTCCCTCAAGTACACTGGCTATGGTGTTGTTACCGCCTGACATGGGAGCCCCTAGCCTATCTCTGTCGACAGGCACGGGGCTTGACGAAGAGCTTCAACGTCTCCTGGCACCGTTGTACCAGGAAGCTGAGGAGGCCGATGACTCAGCCGCCGTCGCAATGGACTTGTCCTTCATGGATACCATGGCGATGGGCTTGAAGGAGATGCAGGCTTGGCACAACCAAAAGTGGCAGGCGCTCAAAGAGCGGCGTGAGTCCGCCAGCAAGGTGGACCAGAAGCTGAAGGACAAATGCCTGGAGTTGCGTGAGTGGCATGACAAGCAGTTCAAGGTGCTTATGAGGCAGCAGGAGACGCTCCTAATGACAAGGGAGGATGTCTTGGACCGCGAGGCGCGCCTGACGGACCGCAAGGCATCCCTAGACACCAGGGAGCGGGAGATCTCCCTCTGAGAGGAGAAGCTCGAAGCCACTCTCCGCGCCAAGGATGATGATCTCGAGGCCCTCATGCGCCATCGCACCAAGGTGCTGGAGGACAAGCATGGAGCCGCCCTAGATGCCCTTGCTGCTAACTTTGCTGCCCAACTGAAGAAACTCACTGACGACCTGGCTGCCGCGTCCGCTGCCAAGACTGGCCTTGACCAGCAGGTGGCTAAGATGACGGAGGATCTTGTCGGGAGTGCCAAGGAGGTGACGGCCCTCAAGGAAGAAGCGCGGTAGGCAGAAATCCTCTTGGCCGATACGCAATCGCAGCTCTCCTCCAAAACCCAGAGCCTTGAGACCGCCAACGGCGATATCACAGACATGAAGGCTCGGATCGGCACGTTGGATAGTTCGGCAGAGTCTCTTGAGTCCCGCCAACAACTGCTGTCCAAGGACTTGGACACCGCCAAGCGTCTCCGACAGGATGCAGAAGACAAGCTGAAGAATCAGTCTGAGCAGGTTGACCTTTGGATCAAGAGCCTGATTGATATCGCTGAGCGTCTTGGTGCCCAGGCTGCGATGATGGGCATGGATGGTCCAGTCTTCTCGGTCAGCAAGCACGAGGTCCCGAGCGTCAAGCTGGGACTCTTCTTCAATGAGCTGATCGAGAAGTTGAAGGCGCATGACGAGGGGAGGGCTGGGCGTTTTGCGACCGAGTCTCAGAAGCTTTCCCGCGATGCCCTCTTCATGGTCTTGAGCAATATCGCCTGGCGCCATCTGGACCTCGACCTCGACGACGGATTCAAGAAACCGCCAGCGGGCGCCGATGTCGCAGCTGCCAAGGAGAAAGCTGCCCCTCGGGCCGACAGGGTCCTCCACATCTGAACTGCTTCGCCAAGTCACCAGGCTAAGTATCGGGCCACTGTTGCTCCTGCGTTGCCCTGTAATGAAAACATGACGCATATTTTGTGTTTAGTCACTCTATCTCTAATGTTTGCGTGAAACCGATATTCTCTGTTAAATCTTTAAATCCGTGTTTATCCCTTTGAGCCCTTGTATGCTTGTGTTCGTATGATCCATCCCTGTGTCTGCTCTGGATGCCTGCCAGTATCATATTACCGCGATTGTCGTAAGGGTCTGGCCCTTAACAGTCATCTTGGCGTGGATGCGTCCTGGCAGGTTTTTCCTAGGTAGCTCTCGATGCAGCCTCTCGTCCTGTGAGCATGGCTCGGGACAGGACGATGGTGCGATCAAAGAAACTAACCATGGTTCCATCACATGAGGGTTCTCACGATACGAACACACGCTAAAGTTAAGGGATAAACAACTGCAAAGGTCCGGAATGTGTCAACAAGAAGTGATAATGTGTACTTAGCTTTCGTTTTAAGCTTCTTTTCTCCTCTGTCGGGCCGCGCGTGCGTGGCACGCGTGAGCAATACCCGGAGGATCGAAAGCCAATCGGGCAGCTCTTCTATTCCCGGCAGGGATCGACACGTGCTTCGTGCGACTGGCGGGCGTCGGGGTATAGTGCCGGGCTCCTCTGGTCCCCCTCCCCTTTTCCCCTTTCCTTTCGAGTCAGCCTGGCGGCTGCCGTTGCATGGGTCATGCCGATGCAGGCAGCCTTGCTGAAGTACGCTTGCCGGGGCATCAATCAACGGACTCATACCGGTGCTTTGCTCAGGATTGCCCAAAATAGGGGAAATACTGAACCGAGCGTCGCGTGGTACTCGTCGACATCGACGATACCGGGGCTGAAGCAGTTCAACTGCTGACGAAGGGAAGGGACGGGAAGGGGGGAGCTCGCGCCCACACGTCTTGTGCCCTTTCTCCGAACGGCGGGGACGCCATACGGGCCGCCGAGATGGGCATATTGCCACCAGCAGCGATCTTCGCCGTAGTCGAGGCTACGGCGAGGCGTGGAGACCAACAATATGGCGCGGGGATGGCCCCGCTTTTGTTTTTGTGTCTTCGTGGGCACCGCGAATGCCAGAGGCTTCAAGCGGGTGACCATGGGCAAAGCGTGCTGCACACACCTTCAGGTTCGCACAAGCGGTCCTCCTACCTGGCGCGCAAAAGATGTCGCGGGAAACCACGACCACCTATGGGACCAGGAGGCCCCTTGCTGGTTCGGCAGGGGGGCGTCGCGTTGCACAAAGAGCAGACGAGCGTGTGGCAGCACGGCAGAGATCACACAGGCGTTTTTACCCAGGTTCGGGCGGCCGTGAGGCGTCAAACCCTACTCCTGCTTTGGTGGATTGATGGTGGAAAGGTGGTGGTGGAGCGTAGTACACTTGCCTGGCAAGGGTTGCCTCAGGGCGGCAGTGGCTACGCTCGTATGGGGGTTTGAGTTATCCAACCTTCTAACCCTCTCTACGGTTGCCATGGGGCTCCTTTTATAGATTAAGGGGTCACCACAATGGCAAAATAGTCATTATGTACTGATAAGATAGCAAACAGTGCTATCATACCTAACTCTGCGGGCTGACAGGGCGCATTAAATGCGCCACTCAACGTCATATCGTTGGTTGCCCGGCAAGGCTTGCCGGGCTATCTCGCCAGGTCCACGCCTGCTTGCTTGACACGTCGCAGGACGGGTGTCATCTGCAGGTGTTTCCTGTAGGGAGAGGCTGCCATGTGGTGAATGGCTGCCACTTAGTCACTCCGCGGTTTGACACCGCACTGATTGACGACGTGGGTCATGGTGGAGTAGTTGGTGAGGTGGTTTTGCCTCCGTGTGCCCCAGTAGGCCCTGTCGGGACGTCTTGGACATCGTCTTTCGGGGGTTGCCTCGCCCCTTGCCGAGCTTGCCTACCTGGCAAAGGAGGCCCTTCTCCTGATGGTGCCTTGCTTCTTTGGCTTGATCTTGGTCCCTCTGATCTGCATGTTTGGCTCTTTGATGATCTTGGTCTCTTGTATTCTGGCGTGGCCATGGCGTGTCCGTGCATGAGTCAGGGGAAAATACATGCCCCTATTTGTTTTCCCCGACAATATTAAAATGCAAGTACACATCTACATATCACTAATTTTCTTTTGTTTTGTTTTCTGATGTTTTTGACAAACCCATCATCACCTATAAACAATAACAACAACTCAAGTTCACTTGCTTGACCAGATAAACCCTGACATTTGGGTCCTTACGGGTTTTAGGTACTACTAGTAAATTACTATACCATCCGCTCCGAAAAGAAAATGTAACTACTATCAACGAATGGTTCACTCCATATGTTTATTTCAAGTCATTGATGTCCAATGTCTAAATTGTTAACATGAAGTAGCTGCAAATGACAAAGAAAATGTAAAAGTGGAGAGGGTGTGCGTAAAAAATCAGCAAAATCATGGGGCGTCAAAGAAAAGTTTGGTTGTGGATCTTGGTCCTAGTGTTAAGTAAAAAAAACTTGCCACACGCCACTGAAATATGTAAATCCACATGAACAACAGAGTTGTTATTCAGGAAATGTGTGTCCACACCTAAAGAGAGAAAAAAGCGCCACCCCTTTGCAATGGGGTGCCACGATATAAATTTACACTATGCACAGATGGGAGAATGTAAAAGGGCAACATGTAAGGACACTACAAAAAATTTGAAAGATATTGTGTGAGCAAAAAAAATCAGGAATAAGTTGCTAGGCTTGCATATGTAGAGAATGACATTGTGTTTTGATACGTCTCCATCGTATCTACATTTCCAAACTCTTTTGCCCTTGTTTTGGACTATAATTTGCATGATTTCAATGGAACTAACCCGAACTGACGCTGTTTTCAACAGAATTGCCATGGTGTTATTTTTGTGCAGAAATCGAAGTTCTTGGATTGACCTAAAAATTTACGAAGAATTTTTGTGGAATATATAAAAAATACTGGCGAAAAAAGATACCAGAGGGGGGCCACCCAGAGGCCACAAGCCCCGGGCGTGTGCCTACCCCCCAGGGCGCGCCTCCCAGCCTTGTGGGCCCCCTGGACTGTTTCCAACCATAATTCCAACGCTATATATACCTATTCATGGAGAAAAAAATAGAGAGAAGGATTCATCTTGTTTTACGATACGGAGCCACCGCCGCCTCCTGTTCTTCATCGGGAGGGCTGATCTTGAGTCCGTTCGGGGCTTCGAAGAGGGGAATCCATCGCCATCATCATCATCAACCTTCCTCCATCACCAATTTCATGATGCTCACCGCCGGGAGTTAGTGATTCCTTCATAGGCTTGCTGGACGGTGATGGGTTGGATGAGATTTATCATGTAATCGAGTTAGTTTTGTTAGGGTTTGATCCCTAGTATCCACTATGTTCTGAGATTGATATTGCTATGACTTTGCTATGCTTAATGCTTGTCACTAGGTCCCGAGTGCCATGATTTCAGATCTTAACCTATTATGTTTTCATGAATATATGTCAGTTCTTGATCCTATCTTGCAAGTTGTAGACACCTATTACGTGTTATGATCCGCATACCCCAAGGTGACAATAATTGGGATTCTTTCCGGTGAGTACGGTAGTTTGAGGAGTTCATGTATTCACTAAGTGCTAATGCTTTAGTCTGGTTCTCTATTAAAAGGAGGCCTTAATATCCCTTAGTATCCTTTTGGAACCCGCTGCCACGGGAGGGTAGGACAAAAGATGTCATGCAAGTTCTTTTCCATAAGCACGTATGACTATATACGGAATACATGCCTACATTATATTGATGAATTGGAGCTAGTTCTGTGTCACCTTAGGTTATGACTGCTACATGATGAATATTATCCAACACAATTAGCCATCGCTGATCCAATGCCTACGAGCTTTTCACATATTGATCTTTGCTAAGTTACTTTCGTTGCTACTGTTGTTACAATCACTACAAAACTGCTACTGTTACTTTTGCCACTGTTACCGTTATTATCATACTACTTTGCTACTAAATACTTTGCTGCAGATATTAAGTCTTTCAGGTGTGGTTGAATTGACAACTCTACTGCTAATACTCGTGAATATTCTTTGGCTCCCCTTGTGTCAAATCAATAAATTTGGGTTGAATACTCTACCCTCGAAAACTATTGTGATCCCCTATACTTGTGGCTTATCAAGACCTTTTTCGGGCGCCGTTGCCGGGGAGCATAGCTATATTTGCCGAGTCACTTAGGATTTATATATGTTGATCACTATGAGGAATCTGAAAGATTCTAGAACCAAGATTTTTCCCTCTACTACGAGGGGAGGTAAGGAACTCCCATATAGCTCTGCACTTGATTCACCTTCTGTTTTGAGTAAGCTTGCGACACCTACACCTGCTATTAATTCTGATATGTCACAAGTAATTGATGATGCTACTTCTGCTATGCATGATGCTTATGATGATACTAGTACTTGGCTTGATAAAACTGTGCCACTGGGTGAATTTCTTGATGAACAACTTGCTAGAGCTAAAGATATTGAGAATGCTGAAACTGATGATATTTCTGAAATTGAAAACTTTGAAACAACCATTAGACCTAGCACTCCTAGATATGAATTGCCTATTATACATGAAGGTTATGTTATGGATGGAGAGGTAGCTAGGGACTTTCTTGCTTGTAAGGATAAAGAGGATCTTAAGAAATTACTAGTCAAGTTGAAAGAAAAATCTTTGAATGCTAGAATGCAATATGATCCTAACTTTGCTACTTCACCGATCTTTGTTACTGATAAGGATTATGAATTCTCTGTTGATCCTGAGTTAATTACTTTGGTTGAATCTGGTCCTTTCCATGGTAATGAATTTGAAACTGTTGTGGCACATCTTACTAAATTAAATGATATAGCCACCCTGTTTGCTCATGAGGAAAAAAATCACTACTACTATATTCTTAAGTTGTTTCCTTTCTCGTTAAAGGGCGATGATAATATATGGTTTAATTCTCTTGCTCCTGGTTGTGTGCGTAGTCCCCAGGATATGATATATTACTTCTCTAAAAAATATTTTCCTGCTCATAAGAAACAAGCTTCTTTACAGGAAATATTTAACTTTGTGCAAATTGAAGAAGAGAGTCTCCCACAAGCTTGGGGGAGGCTTCTGCAATTACTTAATGCTTTGCCTGATCATCCTCTCAAGAAAAATGAAATACTTGATATCTTTTATAATGGACTAACCGATGCTTCTAGGGACCACCTAGATAGTTGTGCTGGTTGTGTTTCCAGGGAACAAACTGTTGAACAAGCTGAAGTATTATTGAACAATATATTGAGTAATTATAATGATTGGACTCTTCCCAAACCACCACCTAAGCCAACTCTGAAGAAGAGGGGTATTCTATTTCTCAGTCCTGAAGATATGCAAGAGGCAAAGAAATCTATGAAAGAAAAAGGTATTAAAGCTGAAGATGTTAAGTGTCGGTGTAGTAAGTATTGGGCCATTAGTACCCCGTACTTGTGCACGGGCAGTTGTAGCCATCCTCGCATCAAGGCTTGCCGGGAACAGCTCGAGGTTGATTCAAGCCATCAAGGAAATCATCAAGTCAGAGGTCTGAGGATCAGCAGATAAGAAGAGCTGGAATCTGAAGGCCAGCTTCCCCGGCAAGATCCTTGCCGGGATGGCCTGTGGAGCCCGGCAAGGCTTGGCGCCCAGCAAGGCTTGGCGCCCGGCAAGATTCGGCACCTGGCGAGATTCTGCCACTGTGCCACCGCTTCGGCACAGTAACAAGTCTGACATTCTGGGTCCTTCTCTGGATGCGTGGCAACGCATCAGTGGAGGAGAGCCTAAGCGGTGCTGATGGGATGGCCCCTTTTTCCATCCCCAAGAAAGTGAGGACACCTAAACGGACACCTCACGGTGCATTAAATGCGTTTGTCCTAATCCGTCAAGGGTTAGGTATGATACCCTGTAGCTACTTTACACCTTAATGTATGTACATGTTTCCACTGTGGAGACCCCTTTGAGCATATAAAAGGAGGCCCAAGGCAACTGCTACAGGGGAGGAGAACTTCTGGCCCATTCTGCATGCGTAGCTGCTCTTTGAACGTACTATTCATTGCGAGCGCTCCTGAAGGCTGGGCTCAAGAACATCAATAAGAACACAAAGCAGGAGTAGGGTTTTACGCTGATTAGCGGCCCGAACCTGGGTAAAAACTTCACGCGTCGATCGTTGGTTCTGCTCTTTGCGTATACCTCTTCCCCCGCCGAATCGTAAAGGGGTCTCTCGGGATCCCATAGGTGTCGTGCCCCGACATCTTTGGCGCGCCAGGTAGGGAGATTAAAGGTTGCGTGAACCTGATCTAGTGATCGGCGCCTTAGTTTCTTCATCATCTTCATCACCATGCCGCCCAAGAAGAAGAGCGCTGCGACGGCGCAACCGTCCACGTCCATTTTGCCTACACCTTCGCGTACGGGCGATGGCGTGGGTGTAGAAGGAAGGGGATTAGAACCCCCACGGCGTTCTGGGGATCCGAGCCAGGCGAGCGGCATCGTTCGCAGTGGCAGTGGTAACCTGCACGCCGCTGAATCTAGAGATGGCGCTGTGTTGCCTACGGGTGGCACGACGAACTCGAGAGATCGGAGGGCGCCAGCTGGAGCTCCCGCGCCGGCGCAAGCATCACGACCTACCCAGGTCGTGCATGATGAGCAACGTCATGGTGCTGGTGGTTCAGGGCGTCCCCATGAAAAGGTTTCTGTGCATCGATCCCAAGATGCACGGGGCCAGCATGCACACCAAGCTGCCGGCGGAGGTGGCGCACGGTCGCGTGACCGTGGTGGTGCTCCTTCTAACATGGTTAGGAGTCAGAGCACCTCACGTACCTCGCACTTGTCGCCGCCACCTACGCCAGTGTAAGCCCTGGCACGTGCGCAGCTGCTCCTCGATTTTCCTCCTGCCCCGGAGAAGATGGAGGAGTGGCGGGCTACCATCCAGAGCCTCATCGGCTTCGCCAACAAAGATGGACCGCAAGAGGCAGGGCCCTCGCAGCGGAGGCCCATCGATCCGGTGCGAGTCGATGTAGAGAAAACCGGAGGTGGTGCAACCACCATGCACTCCCGTCCGCGGCACCAGCGGCGGCCGACAACCCAGCAAGTCGACCGCCATGAAGAAGTTTCTACGGCGTCATCCGATCCACGGATGCGCCGCGATCAGCGTCAAGTTCTTCAGGAACGAGGCAAGGAGGACGCTCGAACTACCATCGAGCGGCGACGGGAAGCGTGCTATCAGTCTGATAAGCGCGCGGGGCCGGCTATCGACGAGCCTGTGCCAGGGGACGTAGGAGACTTGCCTTATGAGGTAGGGACTCCAGCGTTTACCCGTGAGCTGTGGCAAGTCCGGTGGCCCAATTCCCGAACCTTCAAGCCGGAGGTCTCGGAGAAATATGATGGTAAGACCCATCCCTTGGAGTTCCTGAGCATCTACACCATTGCGGTGCAGGCTGCCGGGGGCCGAGATGACAAGATACTTGCCAACTACTTCCCGTTGGTGCTCAAACCCAACGTTAGGTCGTGGTTGATGCATCTGCCGGAGAATTCTATTTCTTCCTGGTCAGATCTGTGCCATCAGTTTGTTGGCGCCTTTGTTGGAGGCCACCAAGCTCATGGCCAAGAGAGCGATTTGCACATCATCCCTCAGAAGGAGGGCGAGTCCCTGCTCAAGTTTATCTAGAGATTTAGCCGGGTGCAGTACAATATTCCTGACGTTCACCCTGCCGCTGTCGTTAGCGCGTTCCACCAGAACATGCGAAACCGCAAAATGCGGGAAGAGCTGGCAATGAACAAAGTCAGGAGTATTGCCGAGCTTTATGCTCTGGCCGACAAGTGCACTCGAGCTGAAGAGGGGAGGAAACTCCCTGGCGAGGCTGTTGGCGCGGGGGGCGAATCAGAAGATGAAGACGCCGCGGCCCCGTCAAGGAAAGGCCGGCGGCGGAACAGGAAGCGCGGAGGCAAGGCCGTGCTTGCTGTCGAGGAATCCGACAACCCCGGTGCCGCCAACAACGCCAAGGTTGGTGACCCCGGCAAGGATCTTGCCGGGTGCCCTTCCTGTCAGGCCTTGGCAGCTGCCGACAAGTCAGAGAACTCCGGCAAGCAGTATTGCAAGATCCATCGCACCAAGGGCCACGATCTCCAGAACTGCCGGCAAGTTGAGCAGCTTGCCGAGAAGCAGAGAGCCGAATACGAGAGGTGAGATAAGGAGAAGGCCCAAGATGGTGCTGATGGGTCCGGCAAGAAGCATGGTGGCCGAGGGGGTCGCCGCGGCAAGGCCAAGCAGCAAAAGGATCGGCCCGCTCGGGGCCGAGACAAAGAAGGAGATGATGATGAGGAAGATGATGAATCCAGTGAGCAAGAATTCCAGAAGGCTACGGAGGCCATGTGTATCGATGGGGGTGCCTCGCTGCATTCTTCCTACCGCCAACTCAAACAGTGGGTGCGGGAGGTCAATGCGGCAGAGCCATCCCCAGATGCATGTAGGCCCCTGAAGTGGTCCAGCACGCCTATCATTTTCGACGCCGAGGATCACCCTGATCGCACAACTGCGGTCGGGTGCTTGCCATTGTTGGTCTCGCCAACAATTCGCAACCTCAAGGTGACGAAAATGTTAGTTGACAGCGGGGCCGGCCTAAACTTAATCTCACCCGATGTGCTCAGAAAGCTCCAGATTCCCGACGAGGACCTCGAAGAAACGGGTATGTTTCAAGGGGTCAATCAGGGAAGAACCCAGCCTAAGGGCAAGATTACGCTGCCGGTAACATTTGGCAGTGAGCTCAACTTCAGGACCGAGAAGGTGGTGTTTGATGTCGCCAAGATCCCCATGTCATACAATGGGATCCTTGGTCGGCCAGCGCTGGCTAAGTTCATGGCGGCATCACACTACGCGTACAACGTCTTGAAGATGCCTGGGCCGTTGGGCGTCATAACTATCCATTCCGATAAGAAAGATGCGCTCATCTGTGCCGACCAACTTTACCGGGAAGCAGTTGCAGCACCTGCCATCAAGGCACCTGCTCCTGCCGCTGGAACTCCCGGGGGGAAGAAAAAGACCGGCAAGAACCTTGGCGTGAACTCCGGCAAGCGCACCTCCTCGGAGTGCTGCGCTTCCATCGAGGACGTACCACAGAGTTCCACCGGCAAGAACAAGAAGTCCAAGGCTGCTCCGCTGGAGACCAAGAAGGTGCCTGTCAGAGAGGATGGAACGGGGGGAACTTTCACCATAAGTTCCACCCTAGATAACAAATAGGAAAGCGCGCTCATTGCTTTCCTGCGGGCGAATGTCGACATGTTTGCATGGCAACCGTCTGACATCCCCGGTGTTCCCAGGAAGGTAATTGAGCACCACCTTGCTGTCTGTCCTCATGCGCGGCCCGTCAAGCAAAGGGTCAGGAAGCAAGCCTTGGAGCGGCAAGAATTCATTGCCGAAGAAATCAAAAAGCTGGAGGCGGCAGGACTGGTCAAAGGAGTGCTTCATCCAACCTGGTTGGCCAATCCGGTCGTAGTGTGGAAAGCGAATGGGAAATGGAGGCTTTGTATCGATTATACAGATATCAATAAAGCTTGTCCAAAAGATCCCTTTCCCTTGCCGCGCATCGACCAGATTGTGGATGCCACCGCTGGTTGTGATCTCCTGTCCTTCCTTGATGCCTATTTAGGGTATCATCAAATTTTTATGGCAAAAGAAGATGAAGAGAAGACCGCCTTTATCACCCCATGTGGTACGTATTGTTTTATACGAATGCCTTTCGGGTTGAAAAGTGCTGGTTCAACATTTGCCAGAGCAATCCAGATTGGTTTTGAGCCACAACTCCATAGAAATATGGAGGCCTATATGGATGATATAGTGGTCAAAACCAAAGACAAAGCAACGCTCATTCAAGATTAGAAGAAACATTTGCAAATCTGCGCAAGATCAACTTGAAGCTCAATCCTGAGAAGTGCATGTTCGGTGTTCCTTCCGGCAAGCTCCTCGGATTTTTTGTATCTTGCCGGGGAATTGAAGCGAACCCCGACAAGATCAAAGCTATTGAGCAAATTGAAGCGCCGAGACGCGTCAAGGATGTGCGTCATCTTGCCGGCTGTGTTGCTGCTCTAAGCAGGTTTATTTCCAAACCTGCTGAGCTCGCCCTACCCTTCTTCAAAATTTTGAAGAAGGCAGGTCCGATGAAATGGACTCTGGAGGAGGAGGCTGCGCTGCAAGATTTGAAGAAATACCTTTCCTCTCCGCCGACGCTAGTCGCACCTAAACCACAAGAGTCGTTGCTACTGTATCTGGCGGCAACAAATCAAGTGGTTAGTGCTGCGCTAGTGGCGCAGAGAGAGGCTGATGAGGATGCAACACCAGCGGCAGGATAGCCAGATGACGCGGCAAGATCTTCCCCGGCAAGGGTTGATCCCGGCAAGACAGGATCTGCGCAAACAGAAGAACTAATGCAGAAGAAGAAGATGGTGCAGCGCCCAGTTTATTTTGTTAGCTCTCTTTTACAAGGAGCTAGGTCAAGATATTCTGGTGTGAAGAAATTGCTTTTCGGCCTTCTTATGGCCTCGAGAAAGCTGCGCCATTATTTTCAAGCACATGAAATCACCGTCGTCACTCGCTTTCCATTGCAACGGATTTTGCAAAACCCAGAGGCAACCGGCAGGATTGTGGAGTGGGCGTTGGAGTTGTCCAGCTTCGGCCTCATGTTTGAAAGCACTTCGACGATTCAAAGCAGGGCCTTGGCAGAGTTCATTGCGGAATGGACCCCAACGCCAGACGAAGAGGTTCAAGAAATGACTCTTCCCGGCAAGGAAATCGATCAGCAATGGGTTATGTACTTTGACGGGGCTTTCTCGCTGCAAGGCGCCGGTGCTGGCGTGCCGCTTGTCGCACCCACCGGAGAGCACCTCAAGTATGTAGTCCAAATGCACTTTCCCCGGGAGAGTTCGACCAACAACACTGCAGAATACGAGGGTTTGCTTGCCGGTCTCAGGATCGCGGCGGACCTTGGTATCAAAAAGCTCGTCATCAAAGGCGATTCGCAACTTGTCGTCAGGCAAGTTAACAAGAGTTATCAAAGTCCATTGATGCAAGCCTACGTAGATGAAGTGAGGAAATTGGAAGAGCGCTTTGACAGTCTGCAAATGGAGCACATTCCTCGTGCCGAGAACAGTATTGCTGACGACCTGTCAAAGCGTGCCGCCCTCAAGTTGCCTGTGGAACCAGGAACTTTTGTGCTCCAATTGACTCAACCATCCGTGGCACCATCGATGCGGCAAGAAAAGAGAAGAAAGTTGAACTCTGGCCAGTACTTCCCGGCAGAGCTCCCCGGAGCCGCCGGCAAGGAAGTTGCCGGGATCGACATGCCTGCCGGGGAACAATAGGCTCCGGCAGGGCCTCAGGCCCTTGCTGTCGAGACGAACGTTCCCTCGGCAGAGGAGATGCCTTTAGTCCTAGCTGTCGAGCCTCAGGCTCCAGCATGGGCGCAGCACATTGTCCATTTCCTTCAGACAGGTGAACTCCCTGAGGAACAAGAAGAAGCAGAGAGAGTAGCCCGTCGGTCTGTTATGTACAAGTTCGTCGATGACGTCCTGTACAGAAAGAGACCAAACGGTGTGAAATTGAAGTGCATTCCTCGGGAGGATGGACTAGAGCTGTTGGCGGAGATACATTGGGGCATATGTGGCTCTCACATAGGGTCAAGAGCGCTTGCCGGGAAAGCATTCCGGCAAGGTTTCTTTTGGCCCACTGCTCTCCAGGATGCGACTGCACTAGTAACCAAGTGTGAAGCGTGCCAGTTTCATTCGAAGAAATTACATCAACCAGCTCAAGCTCTTCAGACAATCCCTCTCTCCTGGCCATTTTCGGTCTGGGGGCTCGACATACTGGGCCCTTTCCCCCGTGCTACCGGGGGCTTTGAGTACTTGTACATTGCTATCGACAAGTTCACAAAGTGGACGGAGGTGGAGGCAGTGAGGAAGGTGACAGCACAATCGGCCGTCAAGTTCTTCAAGGGAATTGTTTGCCGTTTCGGTGTGCCCAACAGGATCATCACCGACAACGGCACGCAGTTCACAAGTCGCACCTTCATGCAGTACGTCCAAGACCTTGGCGGCAAGATTTGTTTTTCCTCTATTGCTCACTCGAGAAGCAACGGCCAAGCGGAGAGGGCCAATGCTGAAGTGCTGTGCGGTCTCAGGACCAGAACCTTTGACAGGCTGAAAAAGTGCGGAAGACGCTGGATTGATGAGTTCCCGGCGGTTCTTTGGTCAATCAGAACGACAGCAAATCGAGCCACCGGCCAGACGCCCTTCGCTCTGGTCTACGGAGCGGAAGCAGTTCTCCCCACAGAACTCACATACGGATCTCCTCGAGTGCTCGCTTATGATGAGCTTGAGCAAGAGCAACTGCGGCAAGATGACGCTGTGCTCCTTGAGGAGAATTGTCTTCAGGCTGCTGTGCGAGCTGCACGCTACCAGCAAGCTTTGCGCCGCTATCATAGCCGCAAAGTTCATGCCCGAAGCCTTGAGGAAGGCGACCTTGTTCTTCGGCGGATTCAGTCCGCCAAGAATTCAAACAAGTTGATGCCAAAGTGGGAAGGCCCTTATCGGGTAGTACGAGTCACCAGGCCCGGCGATGTCCGCCTAGAGACCGAAGATGGCGTTCCAGTGAGCAATTCCTGGAATATCGAACATCTTCGCAAGTTCTACCCATAAGGCGCGGTTGCCGGGGGCTCCCGGCAACCACCCTTTTGTACAAGTCTTGCCGGCAAGGCATGTGATCCTTTGTACAAAGCCAGGCGCAGACCCTGAGCACAGATGAATAAATTTAAGTGTTGTACATTCCCTTATTGATTCTCATGTTCATATTCATATATGCATGCTTGTCTAAGATGTTGTGCGACACCTACTCCCGGTAAGTTCTAACGAACCGCCAAGGTTTCATGTCTTTATTTTCTCTTCTTTCTTTTTCTCAAAAGATAGAAGGATTCCTCGCGTGCACATTTGCCGGGGGGGAAGGGAGATATGAATACCAGTTGGCGACGTTCGGAATCGACGCTTGCCGAAGGAAGGACAGTGATAGAAAGCTAAGTCCTAAAAACTCATAGCAAGTTTTTCTTTTATTACAAAGTTATTTCCTTGGACGATTCCGACTCTTGTATGGAAAATCTGCACGCGAAGGAACCCTTGTTGTAATCGGTCGCGCCCTTATTTTGTTTCGAGCCCGCTCAACAATTTAAGTGGCTGCACTAAGAACACCAAGGAGTCTTGCCGGCCGCTGTGCCTCCAGCAGGCTGCTGAAGTCCCGCACCCAGCGCTCGCGGCAGGTTGCGCGCCGGCAAGTTTTTCAGTAAGCGTAGGGTGAACTCCATACATAAGGGAATCAGACAAGGAAAATAGCAAGCATGAACCTAAACATAGGCGAATTATATTACATCCATGAGTTGCCGCAATTCTAACTTGAGACTTAATTGTCTTTTACATGGAATGACGACGGCAAGAAAAAAGGGGAGCACTTAATCCCTGCGCTGGCCTTCGATCCTTTTGATGGAGTCCACCTTCTCAAGGATAGGCGCGATGCACTCTTCAAGCGCCTCAACATTTGCGTCCCTTGGCAGATGGCCGAGCGCGTTGGAGAGGTCGATGCCGGGATTGATGTGCACCACCTTGATGAGCACCTTGCGAAGGACGGCCCAGCAAAGCCGGCGAGTCTCGTTGGCCAATTGGGTCGCCCGGCTAGACTGGAGCACCCTCAACGCGTTGATGATGCTTTCAAAGAACATCGTCAACCTGGCACTTGGAGATATTCTTTCCTCGGAAGAATACTTGAAGTTTGATAGGCCCATGGTTGACAGTTCTGCGGTAAGCTTCTCCGCGGTGGCGATGAGACGTCCAGTCCAGATCTCCACTCCCTTCTCGTACTCGGTTTGGGCGGCGGCGGCGCTCTTGAGCAGGTTCCTCTCTCCTTGGAGATCCTTGAGTAGAGCCTTCTCACGGGCCCTGCCGGCCTCGAGAGACTTCTGCAGCGTGGTCAGCTTCAGCTCCAGAACCGCAATGTTGTCAGCCGCAGAGGAGAGCTGCTTGGTTTTGTCGGACAGGGCAACTTGCATCTCCGCCAAGGAGTGGAGGGTTTTTTCCCTGTCGCCCTTGAGCGCCGAGAGCTCCATGTCGTGCTCTTCGAGATCTGTTTCCAGCCTCTTCACCTTGTCGCTCAGCTTGTTCTTGGCGGCCTCTGCAGCTTCAGCAGCATCGACGGCCTCCTTGAGCTTGCCGGCGTGACTTGCAGTCAAAGCTTCGAGCGCCTCCTTATGTTTTTGCTCCAGCTCCTGGGTCTGCCGCTCGACAAGATTCTCGATATCTTCATCTTTGCTGCGAAGCTTGGTGGTGAGCGCCTGCTCATGTGCGGTGAGATCTTCCTCATGAGCATCAAGAGCAACGCGGCGCCCTGTCAGGAGGGCATCTTCGGCAGCAATCCTTTGAGCAGCTTCATCATGCGCCTTCTCCATATCGGATTGCTTTAGGAGGATCTCAGTCCACTGCTGGCTCACTTGTTCCCGGCCGGCAACCAACTCTTGGAGGGCCTCGGCGTGCCAGATCTGCATTTGTGCGACGCATCTTTGAAAATCTGCTTCAGCTGCCTCGACAACTGCCATTCTGGAGTCCGCCTTGTCTTTCCGGGCGCGATGGAGAGCCTGAAGCTTGCGAAAATTCTCGCCCATGGCCTGAAGGAGCTGATCCTCTTCAGATTTGCCGCTGCTAGTGCTAGGATCGTCAACAACTTCGAGCCCGGCAGCAGCGATGATTTCTTCAAAAACTTCTCCTTCGGCTGGTGCCCCAGTGCTTGCCATCCCCAGCAAGTTGACGAACAGGTTCTCGCCAACCTTAAGGTATTTGCTAGATGAGGGGCCTTCGGATGTTGATGGCTGGTCTTCAGTAGCCGCCTCACCAGTGGCAGGGGGCTCTGTGGCCGGTGCAGCGCCTGGTGCTCCTGCGGCAGGAATGCCGTCAGTACGGTCCTTAGCCTCCCTGTTGCCCCCTTCAGTAGGTTCTTCGGCGGGTTCCTCTTGTGCTGCCTTGGCGGCCTCCCCGTCAAGAGCACCACCAGCCTCGACAGTGTCTTCCTTGGTGGCCTCGCTGGCAGCGATCCTGTCTGCTTCGGCAGCGGCATCCCTGGCGGTCTCCTCGATGACAACGTCGATGTCCATGTGTTCCATCACAGGGAACTCTGAAGGACGAAGGAGGAAAACAGAATAAGATCGAGATTGAAGTGACTAAAGACAGAGAGATAAGGGAAAAAGAATAACAAGCACTCTGAGGCAATCGAGTACCTGCGTCGGGCTGTCGGGAGGTGGCTTCGCCCCTCCCGGCAACTCCGGTTGCCGGGGGTGGGTTGCCGGAGTCCGCGCCTGCCGGCTCCTCCTCAATTAGGATGGGCTTGTCGGCAGGATCTCTTGCCGGGGACGTGCTTGTGGGCGGAGCGGTCGATGAAGGAGGCACAATGGGGATGTCTTCTCCTTGTTGCCGTTCTTCTCCTGTGAACCCAAAGATATCAGCGGCAAGAATGAAAGCCTCGGCACCCGCCAGCAGAAAAAGAACAGTAAACTTACGCTGGGGGCTGCACTGGGGGCTGCACTGGGGGCTGCATTGAGTACTGGACTCCGGGCTGACAACGACGGTTTCTGGCACGCTCGTGGGGCCTGCCGGGGGCTCGTCACCCATAGAAGTCCTTGACCTCTTCACCATCCTCTCCAGCAATGTTTCTGTGTCACTGCAGAGACAATACGAGCAACTTAGTAAGATCGATCCAAGAGTGGGATATTAAAGCTGTGGCAAAGTACTCACTCTTCTTCCTCTTGCTCTGGACTAAAGCCTGAGATGTCGAAGTCGACCTCCGCTACGATGTCTGAGTGGGGAGGCGGAGGAGGAGTCCTAGGCCGCTTGGCTGTGGCAGGCGCGGGGGCAGCTTCCGGTGCGGTAGTACGAGACCCTCCTGCCGCCCCAGCAGTGGCCGCTGGCGTGGGTCTCGCGCGCCGCGCAGGCTGTTGACGAGCCCCCTATCGCGGTCCAGTCTTGCCGGCCACTTTCTTGCCGAGAGCTTCGCCGCTCGAAGACGGCTGGCTTGCCGGGATGCCAGATGCAGCCTTCCGAAGAACACGCTTCGTCTTCTTCGGAGGTGGGAGCTCTTCTCGCGTTTCTTCTTTGGCCGTGTCCTCGTCGGACGAGCTCTCAGCGGCTGCGCTGCTCTCTTCCCCGGCAACCTTGTCCTCCCCGGCAGGTTTTACCTCCACTACCACTTCTGCGTCACTGGCTTCCCACTCTGTGAAGCCGACGCTGCCGGCCTCCGCGGCAAGATTTGCCTCCTCCACTCTAGTAGCAATGTAAGCTACTTCTTGATCGGTGGTGGCTCGGATGAAATCTGACTCTTGCCGGACATGCCTCTCCGTCAAGCTGTCAAAAAACTTATGCGCTTCCTCCTCGGTTGGCTCGGCCCAGGTCAGGTCAAGACCGTGGGCGTTGAACATCGGCAGGAAGGCAATGATTGACCCCAAGGCAGAATTGTTGCACAAGGGAACAATCCTTGCCGGCAGTCGGTGCCTGTCTTCGCGCTGAAATAATTTTTTACGGAGAGCGCCAAGCTGCATAGCGGTCAGATTGTTGTTCAGCCCGGGGCGCAATCTCATGATATCTGCCGCGTTCTTGTATTCCCAAGCTGGCCTTTCCCTGTTCTGCAGAGGGGCGATGCGGCGGCGGAGAAAGTTGAAGCCGATCATCTCCATCGTCAGCCCAGCAGCCTTCAGACGAAGGATCCTGGTGGTGGCGATTGTGAGCCTCTCGTCTTCCGCAGCGGGATCGCTCCAATCCTTGCCGCGGACCACCTTCTGTTGTCGGGGATGACAAAACGGATGGGGATCTGCTTCCTGGATCCAGCACCATTCAGCCCGCCACTCGTCCCACTTTTCACGGTAAACTCCTTCTGGGTATATTTCCTTATTCCAAGCCCTTGGAATCCAGGCAATAGAACCAGAGAGGGCCTCTCCTCTTTGGATGCGAGGGAAGAAGTAATGGCGAAAAAGAGCAGAATTGGGAATCTCGCCGACAAAGTTTTCACAGAGATGGGCAAAGATGGACATGCAAAGTACCGCATTCGGCGTGAAATCGAGAAGACGAAAGCCGTATGTGTACATGATATCATTGAAGAAGTCGGAAAAGGGGGGACAGAGCCCGCAATAGAAGTATGCAGTGAAGAAAGGGTATCTGTCCGATCCACCTTTGGAACAAGCACTTGGGATTACGCGTGTGGCGGGGTGAGCTTGCGTCCCTTTCGCCCACATGCACTGATATCGCCCCTTCAGAGCTTCAGCATCGAGCGATGGAGGGAAGACGACGAGCCTCTTCCGCATCTTCGCCAGTTCGCTCTTCGGGACGTCGGCTTTCGCCTCCTTGCCCTTGCCTTTGCTGGCCTTGTGCGCCATGGAGACTGTGAGGATGGAAGATGGGGGCGGAGCGAGCGTGGAAGCGGCGGGCGGAAGAGGAAAAAGTTTCGCTCTGAGCTCGAGAGGAGGAAGGCGATGGCGATGGCCAGATTGAGAAGAAGAGGGGGGTAAATAGGCTTGTGCCTCTGCGGCTTCTCCTTTTTATGGGGAAGGAGCGGGGCCGCCTCTTTTATTCCCCAATATGAATGCGCCTCTATAGGCGCGAGGCAGTTGCAGCCTTTTTGCACGCTTCCCACATCGCGCGCTCGGTGCGTGTAGTGGGGGGCACAGTAAAATGAGATATTTACGAGCGGTTAATTCCCTGCCACGCGTGCCCGTGCACTGTTTGGGCCTAGCCCAACAACGCCTCGCACTCGTGTATGGCCTAAGCCCGGGGGCTCCTGTCGGTGTACTAAGTATTGGGCCATTAGTACCCCGTACTTGTGCACGGGCAGTTGTAGCCATGCTCGCGGCAAGGCTTGCCGGGAACAGCTCGAGGTCGATTCAAGCCATCAAGGAAATCATCAAGTCAGAGGTCTGAGGATCAGCAGATAAGCAGAGCTGGAATCCGAAGGCCAGCTTCCCCGGCAAGATCCTTGCCAGGATGGCCTGTGGAGCCCGTCAAGGCTTGGCGCCCGGCAAGGCTTGGTGCCCGGCAAGATTCGGCGCCTGGCGAGATTCTGCCACTGTGCCACCGCTTCAGCATAGTAACAAGTCTGACATTCTGGGTCCTTCTCTAGATGCGTGGCAATGCGCCAGTGGAGGAGAGCTTAAGCGGTGCTGATGGGATGGCCCCTTTTTCCATCCCCAAGAAAGTGAGGACACCTAAACGGACACCTCACGGTGCATTAAATGCGTTTGTCCTAATCCGTCAGGGGTTAGGTATGATACCCTGTAGCTACTTTACACCTCAATGTATGTACATTTTGCCACTGTGGAGACCCCTTTGAGCATATAAAAGGAGGCCCAAGGCAACTGCTACAGGGGAGGAGAACTTCTGGCCCATTCTGCATGCGTAGCTGCTCTTTGAACGTACTGTTCATTGCGAGCGCTCCTGAAGGCTGGGCTCAAGAACATCAATAAGAACACAAAGCAGGAGTAGGGTTTTATGCTGATTAGTGGCCCGAACCTGGGTAAAAACTTCACGCGTCGATCGTTGGTTCTGCTCTTTGCGTATACCTCTTCCCCCGCTGAATCGTAAAGGGGTCTCTCGAGATCCCATAGGTGTTGTGCCCCGACATTAAGAATTTATCACTTATTGAACAAATACATGCTCTTAATACTCCGACACAGGTAGTAGAGGTAAATTCTCTCTATAGATTTGATGAAGGTAATATTCCTCATAATAAATCTGCTAGTCAATGCTTGGATGAATTTGACAACTTTATTTTTAAACAAGAAAACTTCAATGCATATGTTAGTAGACAATTAAAAAGAAATGCTTATATGATTGAATGCTTTGGTGATTATATGTTTAGAACTGTTAATGATCTCAAGGTTGTTAGTAAACATGCTTCCATGGTAAAAACTCAAGTAGAACAAGTTCTCAGGGCACAGAAGGATTTGCTTAATGAAAAGAATAATAAGATGAATGATAATGCTATTAGAGTTGTGACTAGAGGTGGTATAATGACTCAGGAACCTTTGTATCCTGTGGGCCATCCTAAGAGAGTTGAACAAGACTCTCAAAGAATTAATACTGATGCACCTAGGCCATCTAGAAAGAAAAAGAAAGATGATAGGACCTTGCATGCTTCTAGTGAACCTGTTATAGACACACCTAAGAATACAAATGGTATTTCTATTTTTGATGCCGAGACACAATCTGGTAATGAACATGAACCTAGTAACAATAATAATGATGATGTTCATGTTGATGCTCAACCTAGAAATGATAATGATGTGGAGATAGAACCTGTTGTTGATCTTGATAACCCACAGCCTAAGAATAAAAGATATGATAAGAGAGACTTCATTGCTAGGAAACATGGTAAAGAAAGAGATCCATGGGTTCAGAAACCCATGCCCTTTCCTCCTAAAGCTTCCAAGAAAAAGGATGATGAAGAATTTGAGCACTTTGTTGAAATGCTTAGACTTGTCCTATTGCGCTTACGCTTGACTGATATTCTGAAAATGTCTCCTTATGCTAAGTATATGAAAGATATTGTTACTAATAAAAGAAAGATACTGGAAGCTGAAATTTCCACCATGCTTACTAATTATACATTTAAGGGTGGAATACAAAAGAAACTAGGAGATCCAGGAATACCAACTATACCATGCTCCATTAAAAGAAACTATGTTAAAACTGCTTTGTGTGATTTAGGAGCCGGTGTTAGTGTTATGCCCTTCTCTTTATATCGTAGACTTGAATTGAATAAGTTGACACCCACTGAAATCTCTTTGCAAATGGCTGATAAATCCACTGCTACACCCATCGGTATTTGCGAGGATGTGCCTGTCGTAGTTGCAAATGTTACTATCTTAACGGACTTTGTTATTCTTGATATACCCGAGGACGACAGTATGTCGATCATCCTTGGCAGACCCTTTTTGAATACTGCAGGGGCTGTTATTGATTGCAATAAAGGTAATGTCACTTTTCATGTTAATGGTAATGAGCATACGGTACACTTTATGAAGAAACAACTTCAAGTAAATAGTATCAATTCTATTGGAAAAAATTTAGCAATTAGTATTGGAGGTTTTGAATTCCCTATTCCTACTGTCAAAAAGAGATATGATATTCTTATTGTTGGGTACATACATATCCCCATTGAGGTAACCTAGTGTTATACGAAGATTCTCCAGTTTCATGTCATTCGGAAGAAGTTTCTTAATAAGACTTGAACAACCTTATTGATGGATTCCTTTTGACAGGCATGTGATGGATGAATTTAGTAAACACAACTTTCTGTACCCACTTTTTACTTTCTGTTATTTAGAATTAATAAAGTAGAAATGTTATTTATTTACTATTTTTTGAATTATCCGTGCAATAAAAAAATGACCAGAAAATAAAAGTTCTCCAAATGCCCTAAAAATTTAGTATGATTTTTTATGCAATATTTAAGAATTTTTGGCACTGAACACACCCCAGGGGGGTGCACCTGTGAGCCACAAGCCAACAGGGCATGCCCACCCCCTGGGCACGCCCAGGAGGCTTGTGGGGCCCACGTGGGTCCCCTCACTTATTCCATCCACCCATCCACTTCGTATTCCTCCAGAAAAAATCATTACATTGCTCAAACTCGTGTTCTTGCTCATTTTGCTGCCATTTTCGATCTCCTTGCTCGGAGCTCCGTTTCCAAAACTATTTCGAGGGATTGTTCATCGGTATGTGACTCCTCCATTGGTCCAATTAGTTTTTGCTATAGTGCTTTATATATTGAAATTTTTTGCTGCTGTGGTGACCATATTCTTGAGCTTGCAGGTCAAATTTATATGGTCCAAAGTAGTTTTGTTGCATGATATAGCCTCTAGACACTTGTAGGACTAGTTGCTATTAGTTTTGTTGAGTTTGGTTCACTTTTATTTTGAGTTACTAAATTTTTTAGAAATTTTCAGAGAAAAGAAAAGCTATGAGGAGGTGGTTGAGAGGCTCTTCGAGCCGGAATTCAGAAGGAAATGAAAATGAGGACAAGAAGATGCCCAAGTACAATCTTCCGCGGGCGGCGGAGGTTCGGCCGTGTGAATGGCCAAGTGATACATTCTTGAAGGAGGGGGGAATTTATGATGACTTCTATTATTTGGCGGAGAATGCCGACATTATCCCCTTCCTCCAAGATAAGTGTGACCAATACCTCCTACTCACTAATACCTTCATGCAAATTTTTTGCTTTCATTCTAGGAAGGATCCTCCCATGGTAGAATTTCACATATATGATGAGCCTAAATAAATGACACTATATGATTTTTGCAATGTTTGCAAAATACCTTATGATGGCCGCATCAGTGAGCCGTGTCCTAGGGACATGGCAGATTTCATCGCTGACACTACTGTGGGGCAAGAGAGAGGAGTGTCAGAAGCTAGAGTTACTAGTTTACATTTTCCCGTTTTACGTTACTATGAATTATTTGCCGGGATATGTCTGACTGGTCGAGGGGAGAGTGGAACTCTCAGTTCACCTGACCTTCCTATTTTGCGACATTCTTTATATTCTGATAGAACCTTTAGTTTGGGCGCTATAGTTGCTCGGCGGTTAAACACAAACCGTATGAAGGGTAGTATTTTTGGAGGTGTCTATGCCTCCCACCTTGCTAAATATTTTGAGATGCCTATTAGGCATGATGAGAAGGAGGAGATGTTGCTACCACTAAATATTTAGATTATGCTAGCATGGTAGCACACGATTTTATTAACAATGATAAGCATAAGAGACTCCAGTAAACTTGGTATTCACTCAGGGTACTTGTGAGATTATTACCTTGCCTGCACCCTCTTTGTTCGATATTCATTCAAGCAGGTACACTATTATGCCTGATGACTTTTATGCGTACTGGAGCTTAACGCAACCTCTAGCACCTGAGCGAGCACTAGTTCCTGATTCATATCAGGAGCCTGTTTATCAGTGGGAGCCACAGGAGCTCGCCAACCAGTGGAACCCTCAGGACCCTCCGCAGTATCCAGGAGAGGGTTATTTCGAGCCGTGGCCCTAGACCAACTTAGGCCAAAAGCCTAAGCTTGGGGGAGTACGTATCTCTCACCGACATTACATTCATGTTCGCACATTCCTTCCAGTTGTCGGTGTTCATCCTTTTTCATTGTATTATCCATGTTAGTTTATTTTTCTTGCTTTCTTCTTGTGTGTTTGAAAAACTTTGATAAAATACAAAAACATTTCTCGCTTCTTTTCAGTTTTTCTTTCTAGTTTAATTAGTTGTGGTATTAAAAGAAAACCCAAAAAGATTTGTCTTTCTTCTTTTGCTGGTTGGGAGCTTTCCAGTGTAAATAGTTTTTCTCGTTTTCGTTTTTACTTGCTTCAGAAAAACAAAAACTCCAAAAATATTTTGGTGTGTTTCTTTGAAATTCTTTTATTTTTCTTTGGGTCATCAGGAGAAGACCACGATGAAAATGTTGAGTGGCTCTCATATGCATTATTGTTGATCTATCAAAGAGCCCATCTTACCTTGTCTTCTCCTTTGAATAAATGTTTGTAGATTCCAGCTTGGTCCAATGCACGTGCACTCTTATTATTATTCACATTGTTCGGTCATGCAAGTGAAAGGAAATAATGACGATATTTGATGAAATGATTGAGATGAGGAAAAGATGGTATGAACTCGACCTATTTTGTTTTTGTAAATATGTTTAGCTCATCGTTCCTAATTCAGCCCATTATGAATGAAACATGTTTGCAATGACAATTAGAGATTATAGTTACTCATGCCATGCTTAATTACCTAGGAGTGGATAATGGTTTGTCTTGTGTGCCAACATGCATTTAAAATGGTTATGATGTAGTATGATAGGATGGTATCCTCCTTTGAATGATTTAAGTGGCTTGACTTGACACATGTTCACGCATGAAGTTGAATCAAAATCAACATAGCCTCCACGATATTTATGTTCATGGTGATTTATATACTACTCATGCTTGTGCCAAATGTTGATTAATCTCAATGCATGTTTATGACCGTTGTCGCTCTCTAGTTGGTCGCTCCTCAATCTTTTCGCTAGCCTTCACTTGTACTATGCGGGAATACTGCTTGTGCATCCACTTCCTTAAACCCAAAGTTGTTCCATATGAGTCCACCATACCTACCTATATATGGTATTTACCTGCCATTCCAAGTAAATTTGCATGTGCCAAACTCTAAACCTTCAAATAATAATTTGTTTTGTATGCCCGAATCGCTCATGTAGCGACTGGGAGCTGTCACTATCTTCCATGCTAGGTGGGTTATTCTCACAATGAGTGTTTATTCACTTGTAATTCATGAGAAAGTAGTTGGTAATTGGGATGCCCAGTTCCATGATCAAAATCAAATCAAAATATAATAATGAAACAAAACTCCCCCGGGACTTTTGTTAGTATGGACGGTACCCATGGATTCGGCTAGCCATGGAGTGTGTTTGTTGGTGGAGGGGGAGTAAAACTTTACCATTCTGTTTGGGAACCGCCTATAATGCTAGCATGGAAGATAGTGAGATCTCTTGGTTGTTATGTTGACAATGAAAGCATACCGCTCAAAATTGTATTCATCTCTGTTTAAAAGCTTCGAGCTCTGGCACCTCTACAAATCTCTGCTTCTCTCTGCGAAGGGCCTATCTATTTACTTTTAATGTTGAGTCATCATCCTATTATTAAAGCACCAGCTGGAGAGCATCACTGTCATTCATATACTTTGTTTTTAATTGATGTTGAGTATGACTATGACTATGACTATGACTGGATCTCTTTTGCCATGAATTACAATGTCCAGTCAGTCCTTGATCTTCACGGGTGCTCTGCATTTATGTTTTGTGGTCTCAAAAAGGGCTAGCGAGGTACCATTATGTTATATTATATAGTGATTGTTTTGAAAAAGTGTTGTCATCGGAGATATCTCATTATTACTCGCTAGTTTGTTATGCCATTGATATGAGTAAATGTGAGACCTAAGTGTTATTGTGAATATGGTTAGTTCATAATCTTTGCTGAAAACCTGAATGTTGGCTAGATATATTTGCAACAACAAGATCAAACAGAGTTTGTAAAAGTTTTTCTTTGTCACTTTCAGTTTGTCAACAGAATTGCTTGAGGACAAGCAATGGGTTAAGCTTGGGGGAGTTGATACGTATCCATCGTATCTACTTTTCCAAACTCTTTTGCCCTTGTTTTGGACTCTAATTTGCATGATTTGAATGGAACTAACCCGGACTGACGCTGTTTTTGGTAGAATTGGCAAGGTGTTATTTTTGTGCGAAATCAAAGTTCTCGGATTGACCTGAAAATTACAGATAATTTTTGTGGAATATATAAAAAATACTGACGAAAAAAGATACCAGAGGAAGGCCACCCAGAGGCCACAAGACCTGGGGGCGCCCCTACCCCCCCAGGGCACGCCTCCCAGGCTTGTGGGCCCCCTAGACCATCTCCGACCCTAATTCCAACGCTATATATACCTATTCGTGGAGAAAAAAATCAGAGAGAAGGATTCATTGCGTTTTACGATACGAAGCCGCTGCAGCCACCTGTTCTTCGTCGGGAGGGCTGATCTGGAGTCCATTCTTGGCTCCGGAGAGGGGAATCCATTGCCTATTGCCCCCTGTAATATTCCATCATGTTGTCCCATAGCTGTAATAAAATCACAACCACAGGGTGTTACCATCAGCACACTCACATTAACTGTTTTCAGACTTGACAATTAGGTTGTCGCAAGTAATTGGCAAATGATAGTAAGTGTAGAAGGGTTTTTTCTGAGAAAAGGAGCATCACCCTGGCCTCCAATACACACAGCCATAACAATACAGGGGTTATTGATTGCGGCCAAGGTTGGCAAACCAGGGAGCCAAACAGCTAGCCGGACCCTCAAGCAGCGAGCCACGATGGAGGGGAAAGGGGATCGACTACCCAAGCATTGCAATGGGTGACCATCGTCTAGTCTCATGGGATGCCGCATAACCACTAATTGGAATACCTCAAATTCATCAGATTTAAAAACTATTTGATAGCTCAAATTTCACCGGTGCGACAAAGTGGGCCTACGTGACTAAACTCAACTCGAGTGTCATCTCCACTTCTTCAGAAGAGAGCAAAGGTGAAGACTCCCACACACACATCCGAAATGGACCAGACACATAGCATCACATCATATTAAAACGCGAGTACACATCAACATATTACTAATTTTCTTTTATTTTCTTTGTCTAAAGTTTCTGACAAACCCATCATCACCTATAAACAATAACAACAACTCAAGTTCACTTGCTTGACCAGATAAACCCTGACATTTGGGTCCTTACGGATTTTAGGTACTACTAGTAAATTACTATACCATCCGCTCCGAAAAGAAAATGTAACTACTATCAACGAAAGGTTCACTCGATATATTTATTTCAATTCATTGATGTCCAATGTCTAAGTTCTTAACATGAAGTAGCTGCAAATGACAAAGAAAATGCAAAAGTGGGGAGGGTGTGTTTAAAAAATCAGCAAAATCATGGGGCATGAAGGAAAAGTTTGGTGTGGAGCTTGGCCCTAGTGTTAAGTAAAAAAACTTGCCACATGCCATTGAAATATTTAAATCCACATGAACAACAGAGTTGTCATTCAAGAAATGTGTGTCCACACCTCAAGAGAGAAAAAAGCAACGAGATAAATTTAGTCTATGCACACATGGGAGAATGTAAAATGACAACATATAAGGACACTACAAAAAATTTGAGAGATATTGTGTGGGGAAAAAAATCAGGAATAAGTTGCTAGGCTTGCATATGTAGAGAATGACATTGTGTTTTGATACGTCTCCATCGTATCTACATTTCCAAACTCTTTTGCCCTTGTTTTGGACTCTAATTTACATGATTTGATTGGAACTAACCCGGACTGACGCTATTTTCAGCAGAATTACCATGGTGTTATTTTTGTGCAGAAATCAAAGTTCTCGGATTGACCTAAAAATTTACGGAGAATTTTTGTGGAATATATAAAAAATACTGGCGGAAAAAGATACCAGAGGGGGGCCACCCAGAGGCCACAAGCCCTAGGGGCGCGCCTACCCCCCAGGGCACGCCTCCCAGGCTTGTGGGCCCCCTGGACCGTCTCCGACCAATGCTATATATACCTATTTGCGGACAAAAAATCAGAGAGAAGGATTCATCTTTTTTTATGATACGGAGCTGCCGCTGTCTCCTGTTCTTCATCGGGAGGGTTGATCTGGAGTCCGTTCGGGGCTTCGGAGAGGGGAATCCGTCGCTATCGTCATAATCAACCTTCCTCCATCACCAATTTCATGATGCTCACTGCCGGATAGGCTTGCTGGACGGTGATGGGTTGGATGAGATTTATCTTGTAATCGAGTTAGTTTTGTTAGGGTTTGATCCCTAGTATCCACTATGTTCTGAGATTGATGTTGCTACGACTTTGCTATGCTTAATGCTTGTCACTAGGGCCCGAGTGCCATGATTTTAGATCTGAACCTATTATGTTTTCATGAATATATGTGAGTTCTTGATCCTATCTTGGAAATGTAGACACCTATTACGTGTTATGATCCGCATACCCCAAGGTGACAATAATTGGGATTCTTTCCGGTGATTACGGTAGTTTGAGGAGTTCATGTATTCACCAAGTGCTAATGCTTTGGTCCAGTTCTCCATTAAAAGGAGGACTTAATATCCCTTAGTATCCTTTTCGACCCCGTTGCCATGGGAGGGTAGGACAAAAGATGTGATGCAAGTTCTTTTCCATAAGCACGTATGACTATATACGGAATACATGCCTACATTATATTGATGAATTGGAGCTAGTTCTGTGTCACCCTAGGTTATGACTGCTACAAGATGAATATTATCCAACACAATTATCCATCGCTGATCCAATGCCTACGAGCTTTTCATATATTGATCTTTGCTAAGTTACTTTCGTTGCTACTTCTGTTACAATCACTACAAAACTGCTACTGTTACTTTTGCCATCGTTACCGTTATTATCATACTACTTTGCTACTAAATACTTTGCTGCAGATATTAAGTCTTTTAGGTGTGGTTGAATTGACAACTCAACTGCTAATACTCGTGAATATTCTTTGGCTCCCCTTGTGTCGAATCAATAAATTTTGGTTGAATACTCTACCCTCAAAAACTGTTGCGACCCCCTATGCTTGTGGGTTATCATCTTTCATAGCAAAAAATTACCACAAAAAAAGGGAAACATGTCTCACAGGTAACACAAAATCCATATGTGGACAACAAAAGTTGTCATATATGATGTGTAGTCACAAAATCAGGAGAAAATAAAAAATGTTGGGGAGTACCAAGGAGATTTCCATGGAATCTATGTAAAATAGGACACACATAAGCGAACTAGAAATTAATTTATTGACACAAATAGTTGCCAAACACATGTGAATAAAGCATGCAGATGAAGTAATTGTGGGCATCGACTAATTACCTTCAGTGTTGGGCTATGTGGATGATAATCTGCCTTCTTTTTCTACAATCATCTATTGCCCCTGCGACAATGTTAGTAGGAAAGATTTATGTGAGATCAAAAAACTTGTAAATGATATATATGTCCCTTCCATGAGAGGAAAATCAATAGAAAATTGGAGGATTAGAAAATCCCGACCACAGGGTGTTACCATGAAAATTGTGTGCATTGACTTTTACCATGGAATATTCCATCATGTTGTCCCCTAGGTGTAATAAAATCACAACCATAGGGTGTTACCATCAGCACATTTCACATTATCAATTTTAAGACTTGACAATTAGGTTGTTGCAAGTAATTGGCAAATGATAGTGAGTGTAGAAGGGTTTTTGCTAAGAAAAGGAGGATCACCCTGGCCTCTGATACAGATAGCCATAAGAGTATGGGGGTTGATGATTGCGGTCATGGTTGGCAAACCAGGGAGCCCAACAGCTAGTCGGACCCTCAAGCAGCGAGCCATGATGGAGGGGAAAGGGCATCGACTACCCAAGCATTGCAATGGGTGACCATATTCTAGTCTCACAGGATCCCGCATAACCATTGATTGGAATGCCTCAAATTTCACCAGATTTAAGAACTATTTGATAGCTCAAATTTCACCGGTGCAGCAAAGTGGGCCTACATGACTAAACTCAACTCGAGTCTCATCTCCACTTCTTCAGAAGAGAGCAAAGGTGAAGACTCCCACACACACATTCTAAATGGACCACACACATACCATCACATCATATTAAAACACGAGTACACATCAACATATTACTAATTTTCTTTTATTTTGTTTGTCTGAAGTTTCTGACAAACCCATCATCACCTATAAACAATAACAACAACTCAAGTTCACTTGCTTAATCAGATAAACACTGACATTTGGGTCCTTGCGGGTTTTAGGTACTACTTGTAAATTACTATACCATCTGCTCCGAAAAGAAAATGTAACTACTATCAACGAATGGTTCACGGGATATATGTATTTCAAGTCATTGATGTCCAATGTCTAAGTTGTTAACATGAAGTAGCCGCAAATGAGAACAAAAACGCAAAAGTGGAGAGGGTGTGGGCCAAAAATCAGCAAAATCATGGAGCGTGGAAGAAAGGTTGGTTGTGGAGCTTGGCCCTATAGTGTTAAGTAAAAAAAACTTGCCACACATCATTGAAATATGTAAATCCACATGAACAACAGAGTTGTCATTCAAGAAATGTGTGTCGACACCTTAAGAGAGAAAAAAGCGCAACCCCTTTGCAACAGGTGCCACGAGATAAATTTACACTATGCACAGATGGGAGAATGTAAAAGGATACCATATAAGGACACTACAAAAAATTTCAAAGATATTGTGTGACCAAAAAATCAGGAATAAGTAAGTAGGCATGCATATGTAGAGAATGACATTGTGTTTCATAGCAAAAAATTACCAAAAAAAAAGTGAAACGTGTCTCACCGGTAACGCGAAATCCATATGTGCACAACAAAAGTTGTCATATATGATGTGTAGTCACAAAATCGGGAGAAAATAAAAGTTGTGTGGGTGTAGAAAGGAGATTGCCATGGAATCTATCTAAAATAGGACACACATAAGCGAACAAAAAATTGATTTTATTTCACAAATAGTTGCCAAACACATGTGAATAAAGCATGCAGATGAAGTAATTGTGTGCGTAGACTAATTACCTTTGGTGTTGGGCTAGTTGGATCAGAATCTGCCTTGTTTTTTACCATCACCTATTGTCCCCTGTGACAATGTTAGTAGGAAAGATTCATGTGAGATGAAAAAACTTGTAAACCATTGTCGGAGTCTAGGATCTACGCCCAAGAAACTTCTCCACGAACTAGGGTTCGAACACTGGGGTTGCTTTGCTTGGCGAGCTAAGACACGGTGACGACTATGGCTGAACTACAACGGGCTCACCGGGACTCACCGGACATGAACGGGACACACGAGCTACCCAGGTTCGGGCCACCGTGGTGGTGTAAAACCCTACTCCTGCTTGATTGGGATTGCTTGTGGGCAACAGTGCACTTGGAGCTACCAGGCAAGGTGAGGAAGGAAAAAGATCCCCCTCTACAAGGGTTGCCCTCCCTTCTTATCATGCCATGGGCCTCTTCCCCAAAAATATGAGCGGGAAAGCGCTTCCACAGGGTGGCAAGTTTGAAGGGGACAAGGGCGCAGGCATATCCTGGCCAAAGGTGGTCTTCGCCTGCTAAAGGTGCTATCCTAATGTAAGCATGGCCTCGGCGATGATGCTTGTCCTGGGCGCCGAGCTATCTTGGTCTGCATTTACCAAAGTGGAAAGCCTTGCGACTTGTTTTGGTGGAAGGATGGCACCGCTGCTCCCTTAACACCGAAGAGGAAAGTGGTCTCCGCCATACCCTGCCATCATTATCCTGACAGCAGGGCGTCACCCACGTGACAGGCGTGAGCATCACGGCTGGAGCCCTGAGGCTGACCTGGCGAAGTAGGTCTCATGAGGCGGCCCTGCGATTCGGCCTTGGAAGGCCGTCGAGGACTTGGTGAAATCTGCTTTGTCCCGCCTGCCGGTGGGGGAGCCTCACGGAGCTGGCTCCCCACGAGATGGCTTGCTCCCCCGGGACCGCGGCGCGCGTGATCCCCCTGCCCATTGGGAGCAAAACGACATGGTGCCTACCAACTGCTAGGCCTAGGGGTGACACGTGGGGGCCTTTATGAGTGCGGCGCCTCCACTTCCCCACGATGCCTCGATAACCACCGCCTTGGTGATAAAGTCTGCCTGCGCAGGGTGCAGACACGTCATTACCTTCATTCTGCGCCCCTCCCTCCTTGCGACTGATCCCTCAGCTTCTTCCCCCTTTCTCCAACTCCCAACCTCCGTCTGCCGCCAACTCGCTATGGCTCCTAACAAGAAGCTTTCTGCGGCTGAGAAGGGGAAGAAAGCGGTGGCAGAGGTGGATCTGCCGAAGCCGATGCCGGCAAGGGGTAGAGGTCGGGCCTGTGGCTCAGCCACAGCAATGAGGGATCCTCCCCGGGGTCAGACGTGCTCCCTGGGCGCCGTCGTAGAGGTCGGACCCAGCGCCCGCGGGACGGCTGCGGCTCGTGGTCGTGGGACGCGCGACGCTCACGGCTGCGGGGGGCGCGATGGGGCACACGCTCCCTCTTCCTCGGAGGACGCCCACACGATGGAGGTCGCGCACGAGTTTACCATGGGCCTCCATCGCCCGCCTTGTAGCCAGCTCCGGCATCCGGACTCCTTTGCGAGGACGATGGAGGACGACGAGCTTCTGGGCCTGTGGCTGCAGGCGGACGACTGGAGCAACGGTCCTTTCTAGGTATCGGTGGAGTTTACCCCCACCGGGTTCATGTTCCTGGCCCTGGGATGGAAGTCTTTCGCCCGCTTCCACGACCTGAGGCGCGGGCTGGTTCTGTAGTTCAAATTCAATGGAGCTGTAACGCTCTTTGTGAAGTTCTTCGTGGTCGCCGGCGGCCGCGTGGAGTGTTGCGCGGAGAGCAAGAGCGGAAGTGGCTCCGACTCCTCCAGCGGAAATGGAAGTTATGGGAGTCCCTAGAGCATCAAGATCAAAGACAAGGATTCCGACTAGGTGCGGGTGGTGCCGGGGGCGAACCCTTGAGGACGAGCCCCTCTTTTCACCCCTGCACAATCAATGTAGCCCGGTGGGGCATGAAAACACTTTGTATGGCACTGTATGTATAATTACTTGGTGTTTCCTACTTTTCCGCCTTCTCCCCGAGACCTCATCCTTCCTTCTTACGCTGCCCTTGTGATTTGCGTCGCTGGGACCCAGCCCCCTGAGCGGGCTACGACTGTCGCTGGTATGCTTGGAACGTGTGCTTGGCAATGCCAGATGGTGTAGGGCTCCCAGGGCCGGTAAGATCCCCTGAGGCGCGATGCCCAGGACCCTCCTTTGATGCGCAGGCGGCTTGTGCCAAGGAGGGCAAGGTATCTTGAGGGGAAAAGATGAGAGTAAAAGAACCCGAGGGGCGCTTAGACCTAGCTCTTTGGAGGCTTGCAGCTTGCAGCGAGGCCTTCGCATGGCGCGATGCGCGAGGCACTATCCCTCGCGAAGCCTTCGGCCCGTGGGGCACCACACATGAGGCCTGCCGAGACGGGGCTCCCGAGGCCCTTTACGTCCTGCACCAGGGAGATTGCCAAATTTTCGCAAGTGATGTAGCAGGGCATGCTCGTGAAGCCGCCTGTGAGTGTTACGCGAGGAGATAAGAGCAGCAAGGACCTGGTGAGGTGACATGCGCGGGAGCAGGCCCTAGAGCCAGAGCTGGTCACTTGGGTTTTGCAGCGCTGCTAGGACTGACCCGAGCATAGGCGCCGTGCCCAACCCCCACTCGCATAAGAGACATAGGGGGAGACCGCGAGCGCGCCTCCGGAGGCAGACTTAGCTATTAGAACGCCTCCTACTTTTTGGAAATAAGCTTTACTGATATACAAAATAGATTCTGTACACAACAGAAAAGGTACATGCTGCCGTGTACGACACAGAGCAGCCTAAGGATGTGACAGCCGGTAGGCCCCTCAGGTAAGTAGGCCGCCAGCACGGAGCATGGGGCTTCCACGAGAGTGGGAGGTAGCTCCCGCATGCCGAAGGCAACGCCGGTAGAGAGAGCTCCGGGGCATGTACAACCCCATTTCATTCGTATCTGTGGGGTCACGAATAGAACTTGCAGAGATGTTGGATGTTCCATGTGCTTTGTACCGGAACACCCTCCTCCGTTTCAAGCTGTGCCGCGCCAGGCTGGGAGATGTGCGTGACCCTGAAAGGCCCTCCTTCGGTGCAAGACAAGGTTGCCCGCCTCGAGGGTGTGAAGGTGTATGTTACGGCTGCGATAGCGATGCAATGCCTGCTGGTACCTTGCCGCGCGAAGTGCCGCTTGGCGGTGTGCTCCTTAGAGGAAAAGCAGGTCATCCTCCCACAGGCCGCCCTGACAAGATTTGTCAAAAGCCAAGACCCACGGGAACCGGTGCTTCACCTCAGCTAGAAGGAAAACCTTTGCCCCGTAGACGAGGAAGAAAGGTGTCTCACCGGTGGGCTTGGCACCGTCGTGCGGATTAACCACAGCACCAATGGGAGCTCGTCTAACCAGCCCTTGCCGTAGGCCGTGAGCTTCTTATTGAAGCTCCTGGTCTTCAGGCCCTTGAGGACCTCAGCGTTGGCACGTTCGCCCTAGCCGTTGCTTTGAGGGTGTGCCACAGAGGCGAAGCAGATCTACGTGCCAATGTTGCCGCAGTAGGCCTTGAATTGGCTGCTGGTGAACTGTGTGCCATTGTCCATGATGATGCGGTTGGGGACGCCAAAACGGCACACCAGGCCCTTGATGAACTTGACTGCTGACCCGAACGGGATGGTCCGGATAGGCTCCACCTCCGCCCACTTGGTGAACTTGTCGATGGCGACGTAGAGGTACCGATAGCCACTGGCTGCAGGAGGGAAGGGCCCAAGGATATCCAGCCCCCTGACCGCAAAGGGCCACGAGAGAGGGATGGTTTGGTGCCCTTGCGCTGGCTGATGAATCTACTTGGCATGGAATTGGCCAGCTTTGCATGCCTGGACCAGCTCCGTGGCATCCTTGAGAGTTGTAGGCTAGTAGAAACCGCTGCAGAATGCCTTACCTGCGAGAGTGCGCGAGGACGAGTGATTGCCGCAATCGCCGCCGTGGATGTCGGCAAGCAGCTCGCGCCCATGTTCCGTGGAGATGCACCGCAGCGCGACTCCATTCGGGCGGTGGAGGTACAAGTCACCCTCCTTCAAGTGGTAGAGCGCCGCTTCGCAGACCACATGCTCTGCTTCTGCGTCGATCTTCGGGAGGGCGCCGCCCTCTAGGTAGGCCTTGATTTCCGTGGTCCAGCTCTCAGGCTATGACTCGAGTGCCAGCAGCAGGCGAGCGCCTGACGATGGTCTACAGTCTGGTGCGCCCATGGGTGGCGCAGGTGGGAGCTCCTCGTGAGGTGCCTCAGGGCGATGATCGGGGGAGCTGTTGAAGCCTTCAAGAACCGCACCTCGAAGATGCCAGCGCTCTGGGGCTCGTGGCGAGAAGCACGCTTGGCGATTTCGTCCGCCTCGCTGTTGTCACCGCGAGGGATGTGTTGGAGCTCCGTGCCCATGATACGTTTCTCGAGCTTGCGCACCTCCTCCAGATAGGACACCATGTGCTCATCCTTTGGCTTGTACTTCTTGTTGGCGAAGTTGCCGAGGAGCTGCGAGTCCTCCTGATAACGATGCGCCTGACTCCAAGCATGGTGGCGGCCTTGAGCCTGGCGATGAGTCCCTCGTACTCGGCAATGTTGTTGGAGACCTTGTCGGTGCGCCTGAAGCAGAGCTGCACTATGTAGTACAGCTTGTCGCCAATGGGCGTGGTGAGAACCACGCTAGCCCCCGCGCCCTGGCGCACGAAGGCCCCGTCGAAGTGCAATGCTCTAGCCGCCGGAGGTGGCCTCCTCAGGTAAGAGTGATTCCTCCTGAGGCTCGCCCTGGTGCGGGTCCATCCACTCCGCCGTGAAGTCCGCCAAGGTTGCACCCTTGATGGTCCTGGTGGTGAGGAATTCCAGCTCGGAAGGCTGCAGCTCGATGTTCCACTCAGTGATGCAGCTGGTGGTGTTTGGGCTCCACAGGACTTACTCCAGTGGGTATGAGGAGATCACCCAGACCGGGTGACCCTAGAAGTAGTGGCGCAGCTTCCTGGAGGCCATGAGGAGTGCCAGGAGGACCTTCTGCTGCATGGGGTACCGTTCGCGCGCGTCTCGCAGCATCGTGCTGACGAAGTAGATAGGGTGCTCAACAAGGCGCGTGACCATGGTGTCCGAGTCTTGTTCGCCGGTGGGCTCAGGCAACCACGTGGCAGGGGCCTTGGGAGGCAGCCCCGTAGGGGCCTCGAGAGGCTGGGCTCCTGAGGCTGCCGGAGGGGGCACTGGGACCTCCTGAGGATGACACTCGGCAGATGCCTGCGGGGCCTTGGGGGGCTCGAGAGATGGCCCCATGGGAGCTGTGTCTCCAGGCGCCGGGCTGGCAGGCTTCTTGGTGCAGGCTCGCTCCTCCCGCTTTACCACCAAGGCCGCGCTGGCTGTTTGGGGGGTGGCCGCCAAGTACAGCAACAGGCGCTTGTGTTGACGTGGAGCGACCATGGTGGGAGGGCTTGTGAGGTACCTCTTGAGGTCCTCGAAGGCGGCATCAGCCTCCGGGGTCCACTTGAAGGGGCCAGACCTCTTCATGAGCTTGAAGAAGGGCAGGGCTTGCTCGCCAAACTGGGATATGAAGCGACCGAGTGAGGCCATGCAGCCCGCTAGGCGCTGCATCTCCTTGAGGTTTCGGGGTGGCCGCATTTCCTCGATGGCCTTGATCTTCTCACGGTTTGCCTTGATGCCGCAATGAGAGACCAGGAAGTCCAGAAGCTTGCCAGAAGGGACACCGAAGACAAACTTGGTGGGGTTAAGCTTAAGGTTGACCTTGCACAGGTTGGCGAAGGTTTCTTCCAGATCCTCGATGAGGGTGCGCGCCTCACGCATTTTGATGACTATGTCGTCGATGTATGCCTCTGCATTTCTCCCCATCTGGCACCCCAGGAAAATGTGCATTAGCCTCTGGAAGGTGTCTCCCGCACTCTTCAGGCCAAAAGGCATGCACACATAGCAAAACACTCCGCATCGGGTGATGAAAGGTGGTTTTCTCCTCATCCTCCTTTGCCATCTTGATTTGGTGATAGCCCAAAAAGGCATCCAAGAAGCAAAGCAGGTCGCATCTAGCGGTGGAGTCTACTATCTGGTCAACCCTTGGCAATGGGAAGTGGTCTTTGGGGCAGGCCTTGTTGAGGTTGGTGAAGTCGATGCACATATGCTTGCTACCGTGTGGATTGGAGACGACAACTAGGTTGGCGATCCACTCTAGGTGGAGCACCTCGTGGATGATTCCGGCGTATTGGATCTTCTCAACCTCTTCAACGACGAACCCCTGCGTCTCGGGCATCTGGCGCCGCACCTTTTGCTTGATGGGGCGCGCGTTGGGACACACCGCCAGGTGATGCTCGACTACCTCCCTTCGCACCCCAGGCATGTCTGAGGCTATCCAAGAGAACATGTCTGCATTATCCCGGAGAAAAGCAATGAGGGCACCCTCTTTCTCGGGGCAAAGACTGCTGCCAATGGTGAGGAAGGGGCCCGCACCGCTCCCATACTAAGACATCTTCTTGGTTTCGACCCGCTCCTGGGAGAACAACAGTTTCTTCTTCGCGAGCACCGGCTCAACAAGCTCAGGGGCGTCCTGCCCAGCCAAGGGCGTGACGGCGGTTACCTTCTAGCGCGCACGAGGGCATGCACTGCGTCCTTCTCATCACAATGGACGGTGAGGGTGCCAGAGCTGTCAGGCATCTTGACGAGGCCGTAGGCGTGGTGGGTCGCGGCCATGAACTTGGAGAGCACTAGGAAGCCTAAGATGGCATTGTAGGGCAGGTTGATGCGGGCCACGTCGAAGGTGATGAACTCTGTATGGCAGTTCTCACGGGTGCCGAAGGTGACGGGGAGGCGCACCTGCCCCAAAGGCAGCACGGGGCTGCCGGCGATGCCCGAGAAGGGCCTGGTGGGCGCCAGGTGCCCACAGGCCACTTGAAGTGTCTCGAAAGTCTCCACGGAGAGCACGTTGAGGCCCGCGCCACTGTCAACGAGTGTCTTGGTGACGACCACTCTGCCGATGGTGGGAGTACACAGTAGGGGAACAACCCCCACGACCCTAATGGACTTGGGGTGATCGTTGGCGCCGAAAGCGACTGGGAACTCGGACCACTCGAGGCGGTGGGCAGACTCGGGCACTTTGAAGGCCACGCTCACCTCTCACGAAAGACGCTTGAGGTGGCGGCTGGACGGTGGGGCCTGGGCCCCTCCTAAGATGTAGGCCACCTCACGGGGCCCGTGTAAGCTCTCACTGGTGATAGCACAGCTGGTCGGGACCACGCGACTCACAGGCTCGACCGTGATGACGCCGGGGGGGACGCAGGGGCTACCGACAGCGCTAGGAGGAAGGCGCGGTGTGGCATGCCCATGTCGCTGGGCGTGCCTTGGCGAAACGGGCATAGTGCAAGGGGGCGTCGGTGATTTCAGACACCGCGTACTATTGTCGTAGGGCTCTGAGAATCAAATTCTTCATTAATTTCTTCACACTTAGAGGGTTAGTCTTCATTGATTGAAGAAAAACGTTTCTTCGTGTGTTGCACATCTAAGTCATCAGTTTGCATAAGTGTTAGGATGTGTGTCCTTTTCAAAGGACATTCGAAGATTCTAAGATATTTAGCTCACACCGCAATTTGCTAAATTTCTTCTCATCCAAGGGCTTTGCGAAGATATCCGCTAGTTGTTCTTCAGACTTCACGGGATCAATAGAGATGTCACCCTTCAACACATGATCTCAAAGAAAATGATGACGAATCTCGATGTGCTTTGTCTTCGAGTGCTGAACTGGGTTATGAGCAATTTTGATGGCACTCTCGTTGTCGCAGTAAAGTGGCACATTCTTCACATTGATGCCGTAGTCCTTGAGGGTTTGCTTCATCCATAGCAATTGAGCACAGCAAGAACCAGCAGCAATATACTCAGCTTCAGCAGTAGAGAGTGATACGCAGTTCTGCTTCTTCGAGGACCAACATACTAAGGATCGTCCGAGGAAATGGCACGTGCCTGATGTTGACTTGCGATCCACATGATCACCAGCATAGTCAGAGTCAGAATATCCAATGAGATCAAAAGCCGAGCCCTTGGGATACCATAATCCAAGTGTTGGAGTGTGAGCTAGATATCGAAGAATATGTTTCACAGCCTTATGGTGTGATTCCTTCGGTGTAGCTTGAAAACGGGCACACATGCAAACACTAAGCATAATATCCGGCCTAGATGCACATAGGTACAATAAAGAGCCAATCATGGAGCGGTATACCTTTTGATCGAAGTCTATTCCATTTTCATCAGTGCATAGATGGCCATTTGTGGGCATAGGGATTTTGACGCCTCTGCATTCTTGCATACCGAATTTCCTCAGAACGTCCTTGAGGTATTTCTCTTGAGAAATGAAGATGCCATTGCGTTGTTGACGAATTTGAAGGCCTAAGAAGAATTTCAATTCTCCCATCATGGACATTTGATATTCCTCACTCATCATGTAAGCAAAAATTCGTCACTGTAATGTTGGTTAGTACAGCCAAAGATAATTATCAACATATATTTGCAACAAATTCATCATCATAGGTTTTGGTGAAAAGAGTTGGGTCGAGTGAACCGGGTTTGAAGCCTTTCTTCATGAGGAATTCCTTCAAAGTATCATACCACGCCCGAGGGGCCTGCTTGAGGCCATAGAGGGCCTTATTGAGTCTGAAGACTTTGTCTGGATGCTTAGGATCTTCAAAACCTGGGGGTTGAGCAACATATACTTCTTCCTCAAGCTTACCATTGAGGAATGCACTTTTCACATCCATTTGATATAAGATGATATTATGATGGTTAGCATAAGCAAGCAATATGCGAATAGCCTCAAGTCTAGCAACAGGTGCAAAAGTTTCATCGAAATCAATTCCTTCAACCTGTGTGTAGCCTTGAGCCACAAGACGAGCCTTGTTCCTCACCACTAGGCCATTTTCATCTTGCTTGTTGCGGTAGATCCATTTGGTACCAATGATATTGTGCTTGCATGGGTCCGGTCGCTTGACAAGCTCCCATACATTGTTCAGCTTGAATTGATGTAATTCCTCTTGCATTGCTTGAATCCATTCAGGCTCCAGAAATGCCTCATCAACTTTGGTGGGCTCTGTGATGGACACGAAAGCAAAATGCCCACAAAAGTTAGATAAATGTGAAGCTTTTGAGTGAGTCAGAGGACCTGGTGCGTTGATGTCGTTGATGATTCTCTCAATCTGTACTTCATTTGCAACGCGAGGATGAGCAGGTTGACGACTTTGATTTGGCTCAGCATTTTCTTCAGAGCCATTTTCTTCAGGTGCGCCAGCATGCTGTTCTTCATGTTCTGGAATGATTTCTTCAGCAGATTCTTCAGTAGGAATGACATCCTCAGTAGCTTTGAACTTGATGGTTTCCTCAGGCGTCTTTTCATCTAGCACAGGAGGTAGGTGCTCTCTTTGCGAGCCGTTAGTTTCATCGAACCGCACATCTACAGTTTCAACAACCTTGTTGTGATAGGTGTTGAAGACCCTGTAGGTGTGCGAGTCCTTTCCGTAACCAAGCATAAAACCTTCATGTGCTTTCGGTGCAAATTTAGAATTGTGATGAGGATCTCTAACCCAACATTTAGCACCGAAGACTTTGAAATAACTCACATTGGGTTTCTTGTCAGTGAGGAGTTCATATGAGGTCTTCTTGAAGAATTTGTGAAGATATACCCTGTTGATGATGTAGCATGCAGTATCAATTGCCTCAGGCCAGAAGTGATGAGGTGTCTTGTATCCATCAAGCATGGTGCGAGCCATCTCAACAAGAGTCCTGTTCTTGCGCTCCACAACGCCATTCTGCTGAGGAGTGTATGGGGCAGATAGCTCATGAGTAATACCAAGTTCATCGAGATAGTCATCAAGACCAGTATTCTTGAACTCAGTCCCATTGTCACTACGTATATGCTTGATCTTCACGCCGAAATTCGTCGAAGCCCTTGAGGAGAATCGTCTGAAGACTTCCTGCACTTCAGTTTTGTAAGTAATGACATGCACCCATGTGTAACGAGAATAGTCATCAACAATGACAAAGCCATATAGAGATGCTGCATTTGTTAGTGTGGCATAATGAGTAGGGCCAAAAAGATCCATATGAAGCAATTCAAAAGGATGAGAAGTAGTCATGATAGTCTTCGAGGGGTGCTTGGCTCTAGTCATCTTCCCAGCCTCACAAGCCCCACAAAGATGATCTTTGAGGAATTTGACACCCTCGATGCCAATGACGTGCTTTTTCTTCACGAGCGTGTGTAAGTTCCTCATGCCAGCATGACCCAGTCGTCGATGCCATAGCCAGCCTTCTCAAGCTTTAGCAAGTAGACAAGTGGCAGGCTGTGGTCCTACAGAGAAATCAACAATATACAAGTCTCCTCTCCTAAAGCCTTCGAAGACTTTGGAATTGTCAGATTCGATGAGCACTAAGCAACGATATTTGCCAAAGACAACAACCATATCAAGATCACAAAGCATTGAGACAGACATGAGGTTGAATCCGAGGGACTCGACAAGCATGACTTTATCCATGTGTCGATCCTTTGAGATTGCAACCCTACCTAGACCTAATACCTTGCTCTTGCCTTTGTCAGCGTAGGTGATATGCTTCAAGTGTGATGGAGATAAAGGAGTGTTCATCAGTAAGCTCTTGTCACCGGTCATGTGATTTGTACATCCACTATCGAGGACCCACTCAGTAGCTTTGGGTAAATCATCCTGCAGATGAATTAGTGCATCTTACGAACTCATATACTTCAGAGTGAAGAATATGACATCAAATTCATCAGACATATTTAATCAATTAAAGCAACATATGTATATATAGCAATGTGAGGACGTGAGAAATGAATAAATCATTTCTTCATGATTAGCTTGCATCCTTTCAAGCATTTCTGGTCTCCAGCAAATTCTTTAGACGATTTAGTTCGTCTGGAGACCTGACCCTGCATAAGAGATTAGTTCTTTTTCTTCACCACCCACATCTGGAGGGGTGGCAAAGAGTTCATCATTCTGCGAGCTCCATAAGAGAAAGGTGGCATAGGCGCCAGACCACTTCGTTTCACATAAGAGGGGTTAGGGTAAGCATATGAATAAGCAGAGAAATTCTTCGAGGACTTATGAACATAATGATTTGAAGAATAATGCACATATTCATAGCCCTTAGGTTTTCCCTGCGAAACAGAAGTGTTAGCACGATGATGTTCATGTGAGGACTTGGATCCATGTGAGGAATTTGATCCATAAGAGGACTTGGATCCATATGAGGAATTTGATCCATAAGAGGACTTGGATCCATATGAAGACTTTGGTTCATATGAGGAATTTGATCTGGGGTTCTTATTCTTCACAGGTGGTGTCATGAGGAAATTCACCTGAAGACTTTCAAGGCACCTTTTGGGAACCCAGATTTTCTTCATAGGGGGACCATTCCTGCAGTTAGATCCAACATATCTAGCAAATACCTCAGCATTCTGATTCTTGAACAGTTTATAGTTGGAGTCAAATGACTCATCAGATGAATATGAGGATTCACAAGTAAAGCCAGATAAAGTGGATGGATCTACGGGAGATCCCTTCACAGCAACCCATGAGGTTTTGGGATACTGCTCAGGTTTCCAGTAGGTTCCATCAGCATTGAGTTTCCTCTCAAAGGCAATACCCTCTTTCCTAGGGTTCCTGTTCAAGATCTGCTTTTTGAGCACATCACAAAGAGTCTGATGCCCTTTGAGGCTTTTGTACATGCCTGTCACATACAATTCCTTCAACCCTGCATTTTCATCAGTGATACTAGTGGTATCCTCAGATGAGGAAGTTGTGACCACAGAGATAGTTGAAGAATTTGCAGCAATAGAAGCATTTGAACATTCAGGTGAAGAATTAGCAGTTTCATGTTCAATGCATTTCAAGCATGGTGGAATAAATTCTTCCTGAGCGGAACTGATCTGTTGAGCAAGCAAAGAATCATTTTCCTTCTGAAGATCTTCATGACTCACCCTTAGCTTCTCAAGATCTTGCTTTCTTTGAAGAAATTCATAAGAAAGCTTCTCATGATCGGCTAAGAGAGTTTCATGACGACCTTGAAGGTTGTCAAACTTAGACTGTAGTTGCTGAAGATTATCAGTCAGTGTTTGAGTTCGATCCATTTCCTCACCTAACAGATCATCGCTTTTGTCTAGCATATTTTGAACCTTCTCCAAAGCCTTTTGTTGTTTAACAGCAATATTAGCAAGTTTGGAATAGCTGGGTTTGAGGTTTTCATCAGATTCATCCTCACTGGATTCAGAGGAGGGATATTTGAATACCTTGGCACCTTTTGCCATGAAGCAATAGGTGGGAGCATAGTCATCGTTGCCGTCATCAGCAGTGTTGGGGAAGCCATTTTCCTCAGTGTTGAAGATGGACTTGCTAACATAAGCAGTAGTGAGGGCTAGGCTCGCCACACCAGAGTCTGACTCCTCAGATGCCTCCTCTTCCTCATGTTCCTCAGATTCAGCTTCAGAGTCCATTTCCTTGCCAATGAATGCCCGAGCTCTCTTGGAGCTGCTTTTCTTGTGAGATGAAGACTTTGAAGATTTTAACGATGAGGATTTTGAAGATTTCTTCTTCTTCTTAGAGTCATCTGAACTATCATCCTTGTATTTCTTCTTCTTTGATTCCTTCTCCCACTGAGGACAATCAGTAATGTAGTGACCAGGTTTCTTGCATTTATGGCAAGTTCTCTTCTTGTAATCACGGGATGAGGAATCTGATTTCATGTCATCACCTCTTGAGGATTTTCCAAATCGGCCACATCTAGAGAACTTCTGGAATTTCCTCACGAGCATTGCTAGCTCCTGACTCAGTTCTTCAGGATCACCAAGGCTGCTACCAGAATCTTCATCTTCAGATTCAGAGACTGCCTTGGCTTTCAGTGCACGAGATCTACCATAGCTCGGTCCGTAGAGATCTCTCTTCTCAACTAGTTGGAATTCATGAGTATTTAGCCTCTCGAGGATATCAGCAGGATCAAGTGACTTGTAGTCTCCACGTTCTTGAATCATCAGTGCCAGTGTATCGAATGAAGAATCGAGTGACCTCAGCAATTTCTTCACCACCTCATGATCGGTGATGTCAGTGGCACCCAGTGCTTGAAGCTCGTTTGAGATGTCAGTGAGGCGATCAAAGGTTTGCTGAACATTTTCGTTGTCGAGTCTTTTGAAGTGGTTGAAGAGATTGCGAAGAACGTCAACTCGAGAGTCACGTTGAGTTGAGACTCCTTCATTGACCTTGGACAGCCTATCCCAGATAAGCTTAGCTGTCTCCAAAGCACTCACTCTGCCATACTGCCCTTTGCTCAGATGGCCACATATGATATTCTTCGCTTGAGAGTCGAGTTGCTTGAATCTCTTCACATCAGCAGCGTTTACGGAAGGAGTGACAGAGGGAACACCCTTTTCCACAACATACCAGAGATCGTTGTCAATTGCCTCAAGATGCATGCGCATCTTGTTCTTCCAGTAGGGGTAGTCCGTCCCATCGAAGGTAGGACACCCAGCTGAGACCTTGATCATGCCTGCAGTCGACATAACTAAAACTCCAGGTGGTTAAACCAAAATCACACAGAACAAGGGAGTACCTTGCTCTGATACCAATTGAAAGTGCGTTATATCGACTAGAGGGGGGGTGAATAGGCGATTTTTACAAATTCATCACTGAGGAATTTCAAGGTGAGGAAATTCCTAAGAGACGAACTACTTAGCAGCGGAATAAGTACTCAGATGCAAGCATAACAGAGCAGTAGCACAGTCATCATGATGAAATGAAAACAAGCACAGAGTACGAGTAGCGTAAACACAGGATAAGCAGGCTGAAGACAAACTGACTGAAGAAATTGAACTAAGGAAATTGAGAAAGTCTTCAGTCAAAGTCTTCAAACAGTAATGATCAAATACATAGCAAATATGCGAGGAAATGAAAGGGTTGAGGAAATAGAACCAGTAGCTCGGTGAAGACAATGATTTGGTAGACCAGTTCCAACTGCTGTGACAGTTGTACGTCTGGTTAGAGCGGCTAGGTATTTAAACCTGAGGACACACAGTCCTCACCGTATTCTCCTTGAGCTAAGGTCACACATACCTCACCCAATCACTCGTGGTAAGTCTTCAGGTGACTTCCAAACCTTCACATACTCAGTCACTCGGCAATCCACAATTTCCTCTTGGATGCTCTAGACCATGACGCCTAACCGTCTGTAGGATGCACAGTCCTCAAAGGTAACAAGCATCGGTTCCACACAAGAACAATCTCTTCAGTGATGCTCAATCACTTTGGGTTTGTAGGTGTTTGGGTTTTTGGGTTTTTCCTCACTTGATGATTTTCGCTCAAAGTCCTCGGAGGATGGGATGCTCTAAATGACAAGTGTCAATCTATCTCTCGGAGCAGCCAACCAGCTAGTGGTTGTAGGGGGTGGCTATTTATAGCCTAGGGAGCAGCCCGACATGATAAGACATAAATGCCCTTCAATGATATGACCGTTAGGTGGGTAGTATATTTGGACAGCTGGCGCGTAGCACAGCAACGGTCGGATATTTGAGTATCAAATTCCTCAGGGCTATCATGTTCCTCACTTTTAGGCAATCCGCACTGGCGAATTCGTAACTCCTCAGTCAGAACAAATTCCTCAGAGAATAGAAGAACTTCGTCTCTGTCACTGAAGAATTTGACTAAACTGAATGAGATTTCCAATGGCTTCACTCGAAAGGATTGGGTAGGTGTAGGATTTTGAGTTGAGCATCACATGGAAACTTTTCCTTAGTTTTACCTCGACCCCCTTTAACAGTACGGTATTTCCTATGAATCAAGAAGAAGAAAATGATACTACGAAAACAAAAGTCTTCACGCTTCATAATCCTCGCATGAATATCAAGTCTTCAGGGTCACACCAATTTCTTCACTTTCAAAGTCTTCAAGAAAACCAAAGTCTTCAGTTGAAGACATTCATTTTTAGGGGTCGACATTCATCGTAAATAACAAACTCCTCATAGACTTATAGACCTGTGTACACTCACAAACTCATTAGTCCCTTAACCTATAAGTCTTCAATACACCAAAATCACTAAGGGGCACTAGATGCACTTACAGTTTCTCAACTAACTGTAGGTCCTCCAGGTTCAAAACAGTGCTGTGGATCATAACTGTTCTTCTGACTGATACTGATTTCTCGCGGAGTTTCTAAATCATCTTGACTGGCTCCACTGTTTTCAGTGTCAGATCCGTACCAAATAGTTGGCTGTCACCTGTCGTGGACATCATGAAGGGGTACGGCCTTATATGATAGTATTCGTAGACTTGACTGACTATGGATCTCACAGAAGAATTTTGTTCATGACAGGCTGCCCTTTGATGCTTCACGTAAGTGAGGGCACATGCTTCAAGACTGTTATTCACCCTTCTGATTATTCATTTTGTCGGTATGTCCATGGGGATAGTAGGCTGTGTGGTGCTTTACCAAGGTTGCCGGGATCAAACTGTTGAATGGCCCCTTGGTCTGGTTCGACAGACCCAGATATTTGATACTGACAAAACTGAGCACATATTGTTGACTGAGCGGGTTGTCTGGATATGGGGTCCTTACCAAAATTGAGCAGACCCCTTAGGTGAATATTCATGGTGATCGATGCTGACTCAGACTGTCCAGGGTATCTAAACCATGTGGTACATACAACACTTTTCGTACCTGCATCATCGGACTTGCTCCTTCATTACTGTTTTCTTGGTCTGGATCCTTTGCTGAAAGAGCGGGGTCATATTGCTTCTTCGTGTGACCATAGGTTCTGTCGGGTGCAATATTCTGACAGCCGTACCCTTATCCTCATCTCCTGACATGGTAATATTGTTTAAATGGCAGGTTCATCACCTCTCAAGTTCTGACCGTAGGGAAATGATCATCCGAACCCTTGCAAGAAATCGGCAAATAAATCAGCAGCCACCAGAATGGTCTTTACAACTCAGATCTGGGGCATTACTGAAATAACTCAACCACGACTCAAGATGGCCGAAAAGCGGCTCAGAGCATGAGACCGTGTTGATAAGAAGAAAGTGGCAGTTCCCTAAGACGGCTGAAAAGCAGCTCAAAGCATAGGGCCACTGTCAAAAAGAAACTCAACATCTGCACGAGACGGCCAGAAAGCAGCTCAGAACTCGTGACAGTTGTTGAATAGAGAAATATAAAGTCGGCATCCACCCCGGATAGCCAAAAACAGCTCAGGTTACAGGTGTGGTGCCGTCACAGAAGAAAAGTAGACAAGGGCTCATCAGGATTATATTCCAGGTTCACAGGTACTTGTACAGAGCTCACTGTTGTTGTCAATCTTCATGGGCCTTTGTCACACTGCGGTGTATAACTGGCTTCCTTCTTTTAACAATCCTCATGTGGTTGTCAGATCCTCGTTCGAGTGACTTGCAAGATCTTGGTTGTATGCTCACAATGAAGGCATGTGTAGTTGAGCATTTGGTTTCTGAGGGGGACACTTGTGTCCAGACTGGCTCGTGTTCCTGACCAAACTGTTGTGGATCTGATTTCTGAGATGCACTGCCATATGCTGTCAATTCACAGTGTAATATCTTGCACCAATGCTGTACTGAGGACGATTGAATGGCTTATGCTGGAACCCATCGAGAGTATCTTGTTGAGGAAGACTGGGCATCGTGCTTCAGAAGCTTCCCCCCTTAAAGACTTGCTAGGGAAAACTCGGTACCTTATGCCAGAAGCTTTTGCGATTGCTTACTGAAGAAGCCATCTTAATATTTCTGCTGTTGATTACTGGTATGAAACGGGGTTTGCTTGACTATCCTTCTTTCTGAGTGTTGAATACATGGCACATTCTCGCTTTCTTCCAGTTATATCGTGTTTCAGAATCATCCTCAAAGAAGAATCAAACCTTGCATCTGAACGATACCTTTGACCGATGATATTCTGTCGATCTTGCACCCAATTTATCTTCTTACTGATTCGATCATCACTGCTATGAAGAGTGCACACTGAGGGAGACTTGATTATCTGTACTATTGTGAGGAGTGCACACTCATGCAAACTTTGATTATCAGCATCACAATCAGATATTTCTCATTTCACTGCAGTCGGCTGAGAATTCCATTTATGTTTAGCCGGAGTTTCCAAATACTTCAATTCCTTGCTGATTCTTCGGGTCCGGTGTCGGTTGGCGAGCAACTTTAATAACGGGAAAATATGTAACGCCAAAGGCCCAAAGAAAGAAGCAAAAGAAACGACGAAAACAAAAGCACGCAAGCATACAAATAATAATAATCAAGCATCATCACATATTACTGCTACTCACAACAATAATATGCATGCACACCTAGGCACACAAACCTCGCGGAAACTCTGGTATTATGGTCTAATATGCTGTGGCGGTGTGCACGAAAAGTGAATCCATGTGTGGAAGGAGTTGGCGTAACCAAGGCTACACCAAACGCTGGCTTAACACCGGTTGCATCTGGATAGATACACAGGTGAGGACGGACTTGGTGATCATGTATCGAGACACAAGGTCACGACCACATCATCATCAAGCATACGAAAGGGAACCGTACACGTCCAAAGAATGAGATGACAGGGTAGGGTAGCGATGGAAAAGCAAGGCTTGCTGGCATTGCCCTTTTTCTGATAACATAGATTAGTAAGGGTTGCCAAAGTGGCAAGATGGAGGGCACGATTCGGGATAGAGACAAGTCTATCACCGAAACAATATGGGTGGATGGCGGAAAAGATATCGATGCGATATCCAAACATAACTCCTGCAAATGGTGTCTGGAACACTTGGTACCAGGGCATCACTCTGCTGGGACAGAGATGACGCTGAACACCGAAAAGCAGGGATGCAGAGAGGGATGGTGCAGGTAGTGGATCAAAACCGATACCACCTACACTCCCAAGATCACTACAAGCGACCAGATAGTAATCTATATGCATGCTATGCGACAAACAAATGCAGCAATCAAATGCAACAAACCAACCTGACTCTATACTACCGCACTCTAACGCTTGCGTGGGCTAGGGCGTCCTACAGCCAGACTTGCTCTGATACCAAGCCTTGTGGCACCCCGGCTCAGAGAAACCGGAACGCCTCATATTCTAGCCCAGAGATCGAGGAGAAGTCTTCTGGAATACAACACTGCTTAGCATAGAACAAATCAGCTCTTTATTACAAGCTATATGGATACAAGGGGATTACATCGGCACGGCGACATTACGCCTGCCACGGTTGCTCCATGCAAGCAGTAGAACAACACGAAGCAGCGGAATAACTCTAGCAGCGGAACAGCGACGACGGTGATGAACTCCACTCCGCAGGGACTCTGGCTGGAACGCTTATCCTAGCTCGCAAACAAGGAATCCACGGCAAACAAGCAATCAAATCTGGCATGCCCTGCAAACTGGCATGACACGCCAGGTCAGTACATTGAATGTACTTGCAAGCTCACAGCAACCAAAAGCAATCAAGACAAACAACAGCATGGCAATTACAGTTTAACAAGGATTAACATGATACTATCAGATCAATCATAGCTTGAACAAGATGAACATGATACAGCTAGAACAATATGAGCATGGCATGAACATATGAACATGATGATACTAGCACGCAACATGATGACGCTATCATGCACCAACTTACTCTGCTCGGGTTACCTCGTAACCATCACATGCATAAGCTTACCATCACGGACATCACACGATCATCTTAGGATCCAATCAAGCTTGGTATTACAATACCATAGTAATCATTACATGACCACAAGGAGCTTGACCTTTACCCTTGACTCTCGCATAACACCACAATTTTCCAACAATTCGGTATCCTCGATACCACGGTGATCCTCTCTCGATCACAACCAATCTCTTTCTCATCATCGAACCAAGGTTGTTATTAAGCACATTATTATTATTACTGTTGACTCATAGTGTGACCGACTACGAACTGGGCCCTTATCCACGGGCGCAGCTATCGATAGATTTAACACACACTCTGCAGAGGTTAGCACACTATACCCACACCACGGAACCCATGGCCTCGCACTCCCATTCGGGTGGACCAACGGCATTCCGACAAAACCGATCTACTGCCCATGACACTCTCCCGGCCACTCCGACAAACTCCCCTTTGGGCTAAGTCCTGGGTGGCCCCGTGTCTACCAAAGACACCCAACGGCCACCATCGTGGCAAAACATAAACGGTCCCAAACAGGGACAAGGTACCATAACAACAACAATGGGCACACAAGGCTTATGTCCGCCTACCTGATCAGGGTAGCGCGCGCCCATAACCTTCCCTCGTTGGGGGCACCGGCGAGAGGCATGACAATAGACCCAGTTAGGTCCTTCCCATAAAAGAAAAATGTGGTTGCACTGGTCAGCTCGATTCAGTGGCACCATGACTCAGCCAACAGTTGTTCAAGTTCATTATTATCCGGTTAAACTTGAATGCAAGAAGCTGAGCCATATAAAAATAACATGATGCAACTACAAAGCATGACATCAACAAAAGCATGGAAGTGCAACATAATCATCGAGCATAACCATAATGAATCATATATCTAAATGAGCATGACATACTGACGAGCATAATCATAACACTACACAGGAGCATAGCATGACTACTAGCATCATGAATAAATACCATGCAAGAACACTACCAAGTAAGCATGTAACCAACTAGATGCAAAGGAACATGCATAACCACGGTACTTGGTAACCGACCATAGTCATGCAACGAAGAACATTACTAACACCAACCTGTACTACTACTCGGCTTCACATACGACAGAAATACTAGCAACTAGTACATGATAACCAGGTGCATAAAAACATAGCATGAAAGTGAACACAAATCCATAGGCATCACCGAAACAACGATAACCGTATCAAAACAAGAAGACATTTATTAAATATTCAAGTTGAAAACCATGGCTACTGCATGGCCATCATGCAAGTGGGTGTTGTGGCTTGCATGGGGACGAAGAATACACCGGGAAGAAATGCGGAAAGATCGCGGAAGGAATCGCCGGAAAAAGGTTCTCCCTCGAAGGGGGCTGATTTGGGGGAAGGGCAATAAGGTCATTTCCTGTATGTCAAACCATAGTGAAAATGATAAGAACAGAAGGGCTCGACGAGACGAAGATGTGAGCGCTGGAATCACCTCAATCGGAGTCTCGGTTGAAAAGATACGACCGTTCGTTCGTTAGCAGAAAAACAAATAAAAGAATATGCTTTTCTCTTGCTAACGGGTGAATGTTCACAAACTAGAGGATTCGGCCGGCGGCTGAAAAAGGAGAAAATGCATTCTCAGAAATACGCCTTCGAAAGGAGGAAGTGTAGAGTAGACTGAAGAAGCATAAAAGTACGCTTACACAAAGGGAAAGCGCATTTTGAGAAAGCCGTGTCCACTTATCCCAGTCAGCAGTGGCGGGGCCGGCTCCTGGGTGGCTGACTGGTGGGGTCGCATGGGGCGGGGCCTGCCTGGCCCTGCCTTCGTCTTCAAGCTCACGCTCGCCCGCGAAGCAGCGGACGGCCACCGTTGGACTCAGGGAGACGGGCCGCTCCCGCCTAGAGGGCTTGTTCCCGCCGGGAAACAACGGAGGGAGCAGAGCTCCGACTCCCGCGGCGGATGCCGGCGGTCAAAGATGGACAAGGGGCTCAGGTGCTCCGGCGGTCGAGGCAAGAAGCTGGGTGGGTCCGTCGGAGTATAGTGGAGCTCATGGAGGTGGAGGGAGTGAGAGGGGAGCGTTGGCTTGAGTGAATTTAGGAGGGGGATGCCAGCGACCGTGGCGGCCATGGGAGGGCTAGAAGGGTCCCCGATCTCGGGCGAGTGGCTAGGCGGGGTCCTGGGGGCGAAGTGGAGCTGATGAGGTGCTTGGGAGCCGCGGGGAGGGGCTATATATAGCCGTGGCCGAGAGGGGAGGCCGCGGACGCGTGGCCGTGGCTCGGCCATGGCCGCGTACGCGTGTTCACGCCAGCTAGCTCGACGGAAGGTGAAGGAGGGAAGCAGGAGGGGCAGGTCACGGGGCAGACGAGATCGAGGGGCACGGGGAGGAAACGGCCAGGGGCGAACCAAGACGAAATGGCACAGTCCGTCCGTGGGCGCGCAGCGACAAGCGCCAGCGAGCGAGCTGCCGGAGGGGGAGAGAGGTCCGGGGAGAAGAGGACGGCGAGGGTGAGCTGGGAGACACTCCCGTGCTTGCTGAGACGCTGAGTAGAGGAGGGGCCCGAAGCAAACGACGTCCTGGACGCGCGCACTGCATGCCAAAATGGTGGTCACCGCGTGCACACGATGCTTACCCGTGCTCTGATCGGCAAAACCTTGTCTGCTGTATAGGGCGTGCTACAGAGAAGGCCGTGAAGCAAAGAAACAGGCACAGAGGCTTAATTGGTGAATAGAGCTTGCAATGTTTCAGTCGCACAGCAAGGTTTTTGTTGTGAACAGGGGAAGTTGCACTTGGTGAAAGTTGCTAATATTTTGTGGAGAGTGGTTATATACTAAGGTGATTCTCTCCGCAAAGTTTCAGCTCAAAATAATGAAGATAGCTAGCACTTGCTTTGCAATGTGCCCAACTGGGCAGAAGGGGGAAAATTGATGTTGCACTAACATATGGTGATGGATTGAGCTAAAAATGGGTAAGGAATGATGATTTGGCCATATGAGAGTGCCATAAAAATTTCATGCCATTTGGCCAAGCCAAAATGGTACTTCCTTCATCAAGCACCTCTCTGGAAAGAATCTTAGGAAAAATCCTGAGGGAAAATGGCTGAATGAAATGAGCCTAAATCTTGTGGAGATAAGTTATATTGATAGGAGAAGGTTTAGGAAAATTTTCAGCCATAATGGAGCAAGATAAAATATACTTGCTTCACTAACTGAAGATTTGGACAGAAACAAAGAATTGAAGGTGTGCTCACATGGATGGATGAAATGAGCTCATGTTTTGAGGGGAGTCATGATTTGATGATATGAAGGACCATGCAAAATTTCAACTCATTTGGGTTATCCTAGCTAGTACTTCCTCCACAGAGAATTCCTTCAGCCAGGAACTTTGAAAAATTGCTTAGGAATATTTACTAGGAAAATTGAGTTGAATTTTGGCATGAGGCAATGATTTGGACATGAAAAGGTGTCCAAAAAGTTTGGGGTCAATCAAGCAAAGATAACTGACACTTCCTTATCAAAAAAGCCACTGAGGACAAAATAGAAAAGGAATTAATTGAGCATGATGAGGAACATGGCAAATGAAATATTTTTCCATATTTTAGGAGGAGATGACCCAAACAATTTATGAGAATTATTTGGGAATTTTGGGAGTGATAGAAATATAGGTTGCTTCACAACCTAGGGCTAAAAGGATTATTCCTTTAATAGAAAAAGGAATATTCCCAAGAAAATAATATTGGGGTTGAGTCAAGATGAAAATGGCAAGGTCTTGGGATGGATATGAGGATGACAAGCCACTCTCGAAAGAAAGAAGAGGTCATCTTCTTCAGTTTCTAGACCACATAGCCACAGAAAAGGAAAACTCAAGCAAAATCCTCAGAAAATCAAAAGAAAAAGAAAGGGCCAAAAATCAGGGTGTGACAAAGGCGGTGGACGACGGCGAGGCCAAGTAAGGGAATGACGCGGAGCCGAGGAAGACTCGGCAGTTGTTTCCCACGCAGAGTGGGTACGAGCGTTTACTGGTTCGGCTGCAGTGTGAGGCTGCCGTCACCGGAGAATAACAGGAGGTGTGGGTGAGTAGAGGGATAGCCAGGCCAGGGATGCGAGTATGGTGGGGCCGTGTGGCCTGCCCGGCAGCACAGCCGGCCATGGGAGGTGGGAGCAGGCGGTTTCGCCTGCGCTAGATTGGGCGGCTGGAGCAGGAAGATCAGAGCGATTGCCGTTAAATTGACATCTAACGGTCTGACGCTGGTAGAGTCGATTGTTGACTAAGTTTCTTTTTTTGAGAAACCTTGTGTACGCATGAACTTAGTAGGTCCACAAGTCAGCCTCCAAATCTGTGGCAGACAACATAGAGCACATTTGCTACTTTTTTTAATAATTTGCAGCCCATTTGCTAATTCTTCAGGAATTTATTACAGCCCATTTTCTGCCTAGGACCATGGTCAAAAAGTTCAACCTAATTTTGCATATTTCGATGGAGTCTGAACTATTTTAATCCAGAAATGATAAACATTTATTTTTTAAGAACTTATTGATTTGCCAAATAAAATATTGTTTTATTTTTGTAAACTAATAAGGCGTGGGACAATTGAGTTGGTTTTAGGGAAAACCAGTGGTAAAAAAATCAGCGTTGGGAGGGAAAACAACAACAAAAAATAAGGATGTAAAGATGAAAAGGGAACTTTATGTATTTTCAATATAATAATACGTGTATATGAACTAGTAAAACTATAGGTAGAGATTAGAAAACAGAAGTAGGACATGGCGTTTCAGGAGGAAAATAGAACTGCGCTGTGTGTTTTCTTCAGTAAAAAAACTGCCTGCGGATGTTCTAAGAGAAAATATAAGTAAGGCTGGCGGGCCAGAGGCCAGTTGATACCAGCTAGATCTTTGTGCCCCATTGTCATCATGGGCTGGGCCTGTTAAAAACAAAACCAAGCCTGGGCAGTCTACAGCCCAGTTGAAACTTGCTCGACCTGAAAAAACAATATACCTGCTGGATCCGAGTTATCGGTCTGTACTTGCAGAATTCTGTCGTTTAATGACTACATTGAAAACTTCGTGGGTTTCACCGTCTCAGACGTCAGCATTATTTTTCCATAGTGATAATAAGTGCATGCACTTGCTTGCGTACGGCCATGGACCTGCTGGTTCCGTACGGTTAGGCTCTGTATGGACAGCCGTCTTGTGGTTCCACGGACGAATTTCAGGCAAATCGGATGGTTTTCAGTGAAAGCGGACTAAATTCATTGCATTTTACATATTTATTTTTATTATGGAATATTTTACATATTTCAACTAATTATAACCAACTAGGCCTTTTTTAGTCCATGGGAGGCGCTTCATGATCGAGGTCGCGACACTTAACTATTCTGGAAGGCCCAAATCCATCGCTCCTCTCTTTTAACAATTTGCAGCTGCGCTTGGCATGCCACAGCCCAGTTCCGACGTGCTGCGTCCAACTATCAGCCTGTGAAACCGGATGGATCACGTGCGTACTTTGAATATGTAAATTTTTTGGAGAACTGGGAATTCGAACGGCAGGTGCTTATGCTACCCATCAATTAAAAATCAGGTGCCTGAAGATTCGTTTTGAAACAAATGATTCAGCTTTATATCCACGTCGACCCTTGACATGATGGTTGAAAGGAAATGCGAAGTTCATACCGAAAGATCCTTAACAACAATACCAACTTGCAGACGACCAGGTAGTACAAGTACCAATACCAAACTAACTTATAATCTTTTTAGTCCTGGCCCTAGTGTTCGTCTGGTAGAAAATCTTGCAGACGACCAGCTCTCACTCCTTGTCTTGCTCCAGGTCCCCGAGGTGGTACTCGTGCATCACCCAGTTGGTCCTCTGCTGGTCGAAGTTCTTGTTGGTGTGCAGCACAAGAACCTTTTTGCTGCCCGTCTGCCGGCCGTTGACCATCACCGGCAAGGTATTGCCGGTCTTGTGCCACATCGCGTGCATGCCGCACTCCGACTGTATCTTGCGACACGTCCGCGTGGCCCTTTTGAACGCCCTGGAGTTGTGCTGGAAGAAATGCTGGCTTAGGCCACTTAGTGTGATACGTGCAGTATTGGCGAATACAGGTTTTAGGGTGTGTAGTTGGCATTTTCATAACATCTTTGGCATGTTGCAGTCACTTGTTTCACTTTTTATTAACTGTCAAATTGTAATTGCTTCACTAGGTCTGCGTCTAAAAAGAAAAATAAAGCTATAAACAAAGGAATATGTTTGTGTAAGTAGACGGCTGATCGGTGTCTCACCTGGAAGTTTCTCAGGATGGGTGTAGCATATGCCGTGCTCGCTGTCGATGGTTGGTATGAATAAATCGATGAGAGGGTGAGATCTCGCGCTGTTAGCACTCACTTTGGCCTCAAGGTGCTCGATCAGCTCCTGACCCGTGGGATCGAACTTGATGCTATCCGGCAGCACCGGCCAATCCTTCTTGGACTTGCATCGGTTAATTCCAGTTAAATGGTACTCAATGTATGATCAATCAACTGTTTTAAGTAAATGATGAAAGATTTCGACAGATAAGTGGTACTCCAAATCTGAAGTCCACAATACCCGAATAAACTGGGGTCTCGGCTTCATTACTACATGCAGACTCTAAAGACTTGAAAACCCCCATAAAGATCAAAATCATCATACAAGGCGACGGGACGAATACTGACAGGAGCGGCCTCGCTGGTTCTTTCCTTCATCCGGCTAGCTTGAAGAGCATCCTTGTTGAGATCGATTTTTTCAGTGTTTTCCTTTTGACTACTTGCAATGAAGTATAGCGACTCCAGTAGCTCATCGCTCATCATACCAAATGGATCGGAACAAGGTGGCGGCTAGGAGGCGGGGAGACTAGGAGAGAATGGGAGAGTGATTTTGTAGAGAATGCGAGAGTGTTGTTGTAGTACGAGAGGGATGAGGCTCACTTTGGTGAACCGAACAGACCGCCGGGACTCTTGTGTCACCTCACATGCAGCGTGTTGTCACGTCAATTCAATGTGAGGACATGATGAATAATTTGACCGACGTATACCAGTACTACTGTACTACTTACTGGTCGTATTTAGTGTCACATTTTAACCATAGGTTTAACTAACAAAATGTCAATGCATGTCACCAAAAATTATACCATTGGAAACTATGTTCAAATACGAATCCAACGGTATAATACGATTAAATTTATGGTCAAAATTTGATGCAAATTACGAAGGGGACCAATAAACTAGGAGGGAGGTAGTAGTACGAGTAGCGCAATATACGGTATAGAGGATTAGTACAAATTTAGAAATGGAGTATGAAGTTACAAGGCTGTGCGACAGACTTTGTAGGCTACATGAGGAATAGAAAATATAATTCCCATTGGACAACACTTTCACCAACAAGTACGCACATATATATATATATATATATATATATATATATATATATATATATATATATATATATATATATATATATATATGGCTTCTGCACAGCATCTCCATCATCATTATCAGTACATCCTACGCAGGTGAGTTAGGATGCACTTGCTCCCAGAAAGGTATCTATCCTTCAAACTAACTATAGTACATAATATCCAACAAAAGATGGTCATGCTACAGCAACAGGATACATGGCTCAGTCTAGATATCACTACGAATCAAGTTGTGCATATTTGCTGTTGGCATGAACCACATCGCCACATGTCGGGTTTGCAAAAGCCATTCATCGCTTGGAAGCTTGATGCCTTTCACACACTGAAGATCATCTGGCAACAAGCTGTGTCAATGAATCTCTGGATATGGTGATTCATGAAACCCATGGTACGATATGTAAACACAGTTCCCCCTGGCGAATGGAAGTTGCATAGCACGGTAATCACCGCCGGTGATACGATTGATGATTGGTTGGATGATCGGATAATTGAGCCTGAGGAACATGGAGTGGTTGCCGAGGCTGTAAACCCGCCTCCAGTTGAATATGCCTGGCCCAATGGAGCTGGGATCTTTCTCGAACACGAAGCAGCCATAGCCATCACAGTCACGAACGCCCCAGGCATTGCACTGCATGTGGTTTGATGAAATGGTTTGGTTAATTTGGTACGTGTGAATGAGCATCAAATGACCACCGTCAGTTGAACGAGCGATAAACCACCACCCATTGACTTGTATATTTCCAGGTCCTGGAATTATGAAGGCCAGTGCATTTGCGTCTGCTGCAACAAATCAAATTGGAGACCAAAAGGACTAAAATATACAATCATGTTCATAGTATGTGTGGAATTAATATTATTATAACAGTGACACAGATCATAGCCAGAGAATTGCAATGTCGTGGTCATAATCATACCCCAAATTAAAAAAATTAAGCCAATGGCTTTCATATTATAGCAATATGTCATGGTTCAAACATCATGTAAAAATGAGAGGAAAACAACTACGACAGGGCCTACTCATATTCTACCATAGCAATTACTACTGTTCTCATATCAGATCTAACAATAACATGCGTGGTTATAAATTTTTTGGAAATGAGAGTAACATATAGCAATCATGAGGTTATACTCATAATATTTATTCTAACAATCATTAGATGCCAATTGTTCTCATATCAACTCTAACAATAACATGTGTGGTCAAAAAAATCTAGGAAATGAGAGGAACACATAGCAATGATATGGTTATAGACATACTATCTATTCTAAATTTCTAACAATCAACAGGCAATCGTATTCATAAGGTAAAGATGAGATGAGATAGAACAATTACATGACAATAGATTACACCAGTATATGCAGCTAATCTGTGCGTCGACTGTGTAAACGATGCCATCATGCACTATAGCATCAGATAGAATGGAGGGTCAACAGGATTGATGATGAGCCATAACCATGTATGGCAACTAGATTCTAGATAGACTAATCCCATGTCGAACAAGACAATGAGCTTGTAATCCATGTAGTCTTCCCGATCATGTGGGAACTTCGTAGATTACAACCTTCAGCAAACGGAGGTCAGACCAAAAGCTCGACACGTCTCGTGCGTAGTAGGCAGGAGTGTCCGGCGGGCCGCGAGGCTCCATGCCGGTGGTATCCAATGATGGAAGGGTGATCTCTCGCTGGGTGTAGATATCCATGAGACGCCACAGACTACCGGATTGGTGGATGAGGACGATCCAGTTAGCCTTCATGCCCGCCCAGTAGTGGCCGCGCATGAAGGACAGGTGGGCGGGTAGTGGTAGCATGTCTAGGGGCACGACGGCAACCTTTGTAGGATCGTCAAGTCGGTGTCTGGGCCACCTGCGAGGATCGAGCATTAGCAAGCAGGGTGTCTTGAAAAGGGCCGTCCGGTTGCAGACGAGTAGCCGATACATAGACACCGAGCATGCGGCCAGACGCACGGTGCTGAGCAGGTCCATACGATTATAGATCTGCTCCAAGAGAACATCGGGGAGGGAATTCCAATCACGGCTCTGCGTGTCAGTAGGTTCTACAATAGGGTTTTTTAGGGCGCTGAGTGATTGGGGTTTTCGGTGCCTGCGAGCGAGCGGAGAAGTGGATTCGGGCGGGCTAGCAAAGAAGATGGCGTGTGTGGCCGAGCAGTGAGCGGGGGGGATATGGTACGCGCGAGCTACCGAGGAAGATGGTGCGGGTGGGCGAGCAGTGAGCGGGGGGAAATGGTGTGCGGACAACGATGGGGAAGAGAGGAGGAAGAAGAAGAGAGGAGGAAGAAGAGGGAAAGACGGGCAAGAAAGTGCATCAAATCTCAATTCTACTAGTACTACTACCAGGATATACCGTCCTTCGGAGTGTAAATAGTTAAGCTGATGACATGTGGGTCTACCTCAAGAGGGCTCATATGTCAGTTAATGGAAGAAAGAGGTGCGTAGGCGTATTTGCGGAAGCGTGCTCCACTGGCAAACATGATGGCAGTACAGGGTAAGGCTGATTTAGTAACACCAACACGCTGGTTCAACTTATTAATTAAGTGTCCCATCTGGTGCAGCATGTATTGTCACTTCACTGTGAAGACTAGTTGAATAGTTCTCTCTGACCGAGATGGGGAATAATAGATCACCAAGACTTCCTATCTACAGTATCCCTATGCCTCTACTCTCATCCTGTCCAACAAGATGAAACATTGGCCAAGGCACCCGACGCCAATAATGTAGGAGTACTACTAGTATTTTGTGTCAAACTTTGACCATCTATTTAACTAATAAAATGTTAATGCATGTCACCAAAAATCATATCACTGGTTTCGTATTTGAACATAGTTTTTAATGGTATAGTTTTTTATGACATGCATTGACACTTTGTTAGTTAAATTTACGGTCAAAATATTACACTACGTACGAAGCGGACCAATAAACCAGGACGGAGGTTTATATGCAGGTCAATAAAAAATCATTAACCAAGGTAGTAGTAAATGATGAGTGCCCGAAGAATTTTTTCCGAAAGTACTCAATAATGGGCTTGTTTTCCTCAAGAAAATTGTGTTTACGAACGTATTAATTGCAATGCATGCGTGAGGAACAAAAGACCAGAACTTTTACATGCATTGGTGAGTTTTCTCTTAATTCTTGCATGCAACGTTTTAATGAAGCTTGAAATATGAACATGTCAACGGAAGGGAGTAAAAGCCTCATGCATGCATGCATGCATGCATGGAACATGCAACACTCACGTGTACACATGCACGCACGCAACACTCATGCATCCATGCGGCACAGAACACACGACGCAACACACACGCTCATGCTCAAGTGCTCAACCTACTCCCTCCGTCCGTGATAGACTGTACATATAGAGATTTACACATTGACCAAGAGGAACCGGAACTTCATGGCATAATTAACGCCCAAAACTAGCAGACTTATGTGTGCATGCGACCATTGAGAGAAGAAGATTAAATGAAGGTTGTTGCATGCTGTAATTAAGGATAGACATGCAGCCTATAGCTAGATCACAAGTTGGTGCAATAGTCAATCAATACTGATTAGATTAAAGGCTAAGTGCATTGGAAGTGTAGATGTACACTCTTTGTTGGAAAAATTTCTAAGACTAGCCACAGTGGGAGTAACTTCAGCAGTAACATCAAGTCCAACTCAGCAAATTTTCTTATGTGGCAATGAGTTAATGAGCAGAGAGGTAGTTTGAGTAACTTAGCAATATGAGTCCCAATGCAATATGAGTCTATAACCTAATAAATGAAGCTTTGCATGACACCACACTTATGTTACTACCCACTATGAAGGTAGTGTAAGTTACTCTCCATTTATGCTAGATGTACAGTTTTTCACGGACCGAGGGAGTACACGTGCATGCACTCACATACACAGCCAGAGTGGTTCGCACGTAAGGGTTGGACTCCTGTCGTGCCTGCATAAAGTTTTGTTTAACTGATTTCTTTGCTCTGCCAACTGACAGGTGGGACCCAGAAACCAGGTGTCAATTTAACCAGTCAACAAAGTGCCACGTCGACTATGTGGCCGGTCAGCAGGGTGCAATACAGTGCTCTACGGTGAGCTAGTGACCGTATAATCACCGCAAAACTATATAGTGACCGTAATGAGCGTATTGTTACATACGTTGACCGCTGGTGTATTTTCTCGCTTCAAATTAAGCCATATTAACCGGAAAGGACGCAGTATGGACTAGTATTACTTTGATGTGTCCCGTAAACTCACAGAACGAGGAGAAGCTTGCTTACTATGCCATCTCCCTCGCCCACGCGCGGTGGCTCACAGGACAAGGAGAAGCTTGCTTACTACGTATGCCTACGCTCTCTCCCTTGCCCACGCGCGCGGTGGCTCACAGGACGAGGAGAGGGTTTTCACTACAGCGCCCTCTCCCTTGCCCTCGCCCTCGCGGTGGACATGCAGCAGTTCATTTGGTGTCAGATTGCCAGAAGCATATTGTACTGACATTGTTGGACCTTCCGAAGAGGCTAAGAGCCAAGTGCAAGGTTCACAAGAGTGTGAACTGTTGAACCTCCCGAAGAGGCGAAGAGCCAAGTGCAAGGTTCGTAGGAGTTGTCGTCCTAGTACTACAACTATAGCGAACGATCACTACTGTATGATGCCGCCACGTCACCTACAGCCAAAGCTGTGCAACCTTTTTTTTCTCACAGAGCATGTTGGAGCCCGTGCAACAGCCACACAAGTTGCACGTACACATAACATACACATAACACATTTACTAGTAATAAATTCTAAAGGACAAATGCCAGCATGCCACACAAGTTCATCTCCACTTCATGTGATAAATTTTTGCACGACTACTCTACATATATTTACAGCGCTACCATTCACAATTTACCATACTCCACTTACATGTTATAGATGGGTTCCATGTCCATGTCCTCCTCCAGGTTCTAGTCCCAGGTGTTCTTCATAGATGGCACGATCCATAGCGGTGGGCAACGGGAATCATTGTCGCATCTTTCTAGTCCGGTTCCACACGATGGAGACTCATCCAAGCTGAAGCGGCATAAATCAGGGATAGCGTGTCCCAGCATGTCGTTCATCCGGCGGTGCGCACTGAAGACACAACCATGCTTCATGAACGGCAGGCCTTCGGTGTCGTGCATGGAAAGTGGCATCTGCTTCACAATGGGGTAGCTATCCCCAATGAAAAGCGAGTACTCTCCAAGAGTGTTCCTCGGCACCCACATAGCATCACGGGGGTCGAACTCGGCGCTGTTCATCTGGTACACGTGGCGTCTTAGATCTGGACACATGGTGACGTACATGGTCAAGGTCCATGCATGATAATGTTGTGCTCAAATATGGCGGTCAGTAATATTGTGCCGCAAGTAGTACTACTCCAGTATAGAGGAAGTAAAATAGCCAGCTTATTATATATAGCCACTCCTGGCTACATGGATGAGATAGTAAGACATGGAAAAACAAAAATGGTGGGAGCTAGTGGGTTCAAGTCTTCAAGGGCCTAGCTAGCTATACATGTCCTCCAAGGTAAAAAGTACTAGTACTCCTTACTACTATAATGAAAGAGAAGGCGAGAGGGTTAAAAAATTAATACCAAACTGTAGTCCTAGTACTAGTAAACATGTCCCAGTCAAGAAAAGAAAAGAACTAACAAGTACTACTACTCTAACACACAAAAATGAGAAAATGGAATACCTGGGTAGATGGTGATGGTCCGATCGTGGTAGATTGTGTGACCATGTTGCACATCAGTGGTACCATGGGTAACGACTGCTAAGATAGTTGATCCTAATATGCCAAAGTCAGCTACAAGGTTCCAGGTTAGACCGAATCGCGGATGCAAATGCACATCCAGGATCGGCGATCTGATTTTGATCGGGGGATGACTGGTCCCTGCAAAATAATGGAGTAACGTTAGGGATGCAAATGATGGTTTGTGCATTCCGTTTGTAATCTCCCGTACCATAGGATAGCAACTAGATGAAACAAGTTCCCTAGCTTGTCACCGCGAAGATGAGGCCTACATGGCACACGGCATCTTCGAACGTGTTGGGGTACAAATCTGCCGGGGCCAACATGTGCCAGCCTCTGCCGTTACTGCCTTTTGCATTGATGGCAATCCTTATGTCGAACACTGCGATGAGATAGTAATCGTCGTAGATGCGTCGCTTTGTCGGCGGGTCCGCAATTGCTATCTTCTTCAATCTCATGTAGGCATCATCATACGTATTCAAGCCCAGCCAGTCCGGAAGGCCGATCCCCATGGTGGAGAAGGGGTCTACGGGAATGGCCGCACTGCTGTGGATGTTGTATAAAATGATGGTGGTATCCGGCCGGAGGTATGCAAGCCAATCTCCGTTGGCACCAACCCAGACCTATATATAAGACGGTGGGCAGTGGAGAAATAACAATATGGAATAACTAAGTACTATATTTAGAATATACACTACATGATCAAACTCCATGACTGACTTGCTCATCGGACAAAATCCGACTCCCTCTCAATGTCGGCAACTCTAGAGGAGTCAACGTGCAACCACGGCCAGGTAGCGGTGGACTGTTTGATGGATTGTCCCACAGAATAACCTTCTGCTCGAGAACGCATGGAAGACCAACAAGCATGGTGTTTTCCCAAGCCTGTTTAGGCACCGTCTTAAAATAGTTGGTGCAGGAAGCACTGAGTCTTTTGGCAGTGAGGACATCGGAGCGGCATGCGATTTCTCCCAGAGGATCGTCGTCCAAGGTTTCCCAGCCCCGACGAGGAGGAGAACCACCTGGCGAATCCATGGCAGCAGCGACGAGCTGCCTTGGTCTCTTTGGCGGGAAGGGAACTGGCGAGGAGGAGGAGATAAGATTGTAACCGCAGGGCCTCGTCCCTTCGTCAAGGAAGTTATGCGGGCATGCATAGTGGTAGTGCAATGGTGCGGCTATTATTTACTTACGTAGTACTGTAGCAGTAGTACTTTCTCAACTAGTAGTGTGATGTACTGTACTTTTATAGTGCACCGGTTTTGAACTCTTGAATCTCAAGGCCAAGGAGCTATAGTCGCAAGTGGAGGGTACTACTGTTCTCTAGAACCATCGTTGTACTATCAATGCAGGGAAAGTACACCTGCGTAGTGCGTACTCTCCATGCTCTATTCAAGAGCGTAGCTGGCCTACTCAGTCGCTCCTCTCATGCACACACTAGCAGCCTGTTTATCAACAACAGTTACTGCGGGGGCAGAACATTTGAGTTCTTTGATACAGCGAGACTAGGCTTTTCGCTTCCATTTGTGGAGGTGTAATGGATCTCGTCGAACTTTGTTTGTTGGTCCTTCCTTCTTTATGAATGAGATGAGGCAAAGCTTTTGCCTTCGTTTAAAAAAATCACGTCAAGAGGATTTTTTTAATGGAGTTTAGAGCCGATAATGGAACGAAGTCCATGCGTGCAACACCACAAGCTACAGAGTAGTAGCACTTTATGTACAGAGCCATATTGCATAGTTCCCAATGCCACGCCAGGCTTTTTCGTCTCCTCGGGCTTAATTGGGAGGCGCTAGTAAATATGGTAGCTGATGAGGAAGCAGCAAGTGAGGTGCGGCTAGGGCGAGCACGCAGGCGAGAAACATTGCACGGTGTGAATTGATATACAGGAGTACTACTACTTTAAGCAGTAGTACTAGTCTCTACTCTTGTAAAAAACATAGTTGGTGATGATGGTGTGCCTACCATCCTGCAATATAGGCCGTTCGATTTATATCTGACGGATAGGAAGGAAACTATGGCAATTTTGCAAAAAGATACCCACACCCCTCTCCACATTCGCAAATAAGGCCTTCCCTCGTTCATCCTTTTCTCCCATAAGATAAACTACTCATACAAATGCATCTTGATGTTCCGTGCAATGCATGGGCATCTTGCTAGTACTACTCTAGTACACGAGCCACAAGATGATGGGAGGGAAAACCCGTTCACGTGGCTGGGCTATCCAGTGCACCCACATTGTGGTGCGACATGTCCGTTCGACTTCAAAAGTCAAACTACCAGTATACAATATTGGCTCGCAGCGAGGTTAATATTAAAAAAAAAGGTTGCCGTGCGTTCGGCCGGGATCAAACCCACAAAACGAGCTATACACTCCCGCGACCACTAGTAGTACAACACAACCTAGAATCGCCTTTTGTCGCTAGTACATTGTTCCTTACAAGAAAACACTACCAAGAAACTACCACTTTCCAACCAGCCCTACCAAGAAACCACTACTCTACAAAAATTAGCAAAAACACACCGAAATTTTCTTAATTCGTCGCAATAAACTACCAAGTGCCGTTATATAGGCATGTTTCAACCCATGTCGCCCCTTAAGTCAACGCCGTCTATTTGATCGGCAAGTTAGGCGTTATGACTTGTGGGACCTACATGTCAGTCTGGACAAAAATCCCCGAGTGACCTCCTACCTCCGGCCCATCCACCTAGTCATCCTCGGCCATGGGACGCAGCTACCGCCACCGGCAGAAGGCGATGTCAAAAGCGCCGGCGGCGCGGAGCCCATCTTGCGGTAGCCCGGATGCCAGCTCCGTGCGGCGCTCGTGGCCGCTAGCTAGCACACACCCTGCTAGATGCATCCAGCTGCTTGTCTGCTAGGTTTGCTAGCTAGGTTGGCACGGCGGTGCAGCGGCTTGGTCGCGCGTGAGCCACGCTAGGGCCAGCCAACCAACCCGTGCGGAAGCCAGCGCGGCGTCCGGCCCATTCGGAGGAGCAGCGGCCAACTCACTCATCACCGGCGCCACCGACGAACACGCATAAGAACTGTTTGAAGTAATGTTCAGGAAAAATAATTATTGGAGGAGGAAGAAGAGGATAGGAGGTCAGATGTGGGTCCCTCGTGTCAACGGTCAAGCAAACGGTGTTGGTTTAAGGTGCCTCGTCAGCACGGACATGTGGGCCAACCCTGTCATAAACGGGTTTAAACAAGCCTAATCGGCACTAGGTAGTAGTTCTTTGGTGCGGATTAAGAAATTTTGGGTATGGTTTTGCTATTTTTTGTACAATAGTTTCTTCCTAGGGCTGGTTGAAAGTGGTAGTTGTTTGTTAAATACTCTACATACTGTAAGTAGGAGTGAAAGTTAAGCTTTGGAAGCCAAAAAGCATGACTAGTTACATAGTGCCTATGTGTACGTAATTCAAATTAAATATCGACCATGAGTGACTAATATCTTGATGGAAAACTCGAAACTATGGAAATACTAGCAATTTTTTTGCATGGTTGGAAATACTAGCAATGTGCACGTGCGTTGTAATGGATCATAATTAGAATAATACTTATTCACAAACTTGATAGAAAACACTCTAATTTTGATATACATATATCACTAAAAATATATTATGTTTCAATCAGAATATATTCCTTGGGCTGTTTTGGTGAGGTGAGGGAGGGATATGGTTGGTTTTAAGATACTAATTAAGGGGTTTTCTGCAAATTGGGTAGAGAAGTGGGATGTTGTTGAGAAAAGGCAACAACTTACCTCACAGTCGTTAGATGTAGATCTAATGGTCAGAAATGACGGATGGCAGACACACCATCATCACCAACTAAGTCTTCTGTAGGAGTACTAGCAAGATGCCCATGCATTACACGGAACATCAAGATGCATTTTTTTTATAAAACACTTGTTGTGATTGACCCATGCGGGAGTAATCCCATGTGTAAAAACTAATGATATCTCGAGAAAGAGGAGAGATAAGGTGAGGAGGAGTGGGACATGGTGGTGATTAGTGGTCGGACTGAGCGGAGGCATGGGGATGGACGACGCCGGCAGCGACCACCATGCCAGATTGTTCCAGAGGCTTCCTTTTTTAATTGCTCAACAATGAGGTTGTCGGAGATAAGGATGAACGAGGGAAGGCCTTGTCTACAAATGTGGAAAGAGGTGCAGGTATCTTTTAGTTTGCTTTCTATCCATCAGATATAGATCGGACGGTCTATATTGCAAGATGGCAGGCATACCATCATCACCAACTCGGGGTTTTTTATAAGAAGAGATATAAGTATGGAGATACAAACGTATTATCGATACTTGTTTCCATAAACTTGGATCTATATTCTATTGAACAACTGAGCATGTGGGGCCTTAGCACAATGACTTCCCGATTGTGTAAAACAAAGGTTTTCCTGTCGCCGATAAGGAGGGGGTGACAGCGGCGCGCTTTCGGCTCGCTCTAGTCCTAGTAGTCATACTAGGTGGTCTACGGACGTGTAGATTTTTTTTCACGTCTCGTGTTCGTCGTACTGCCATGACTATTGATGAATAGACGGTAAGTTATTCACGAGAAAACCTTGGTTGACCGTGTGTGCGAGAGAGAGACAGCGCGTGCGTGTGTGATATGTAGAGACTGAGGCAATGATAAAAGATTCTTTGTGTCTCTGTGTGTGGAGGATAGAGAGAGACATGTGCATGGGGCTTTGTGTTGTGTAACGTGGAGACACATAGACATAATCAGAGAGTGAATGTGTGAGATACACATGTGGACATGGGGAGAGATGTGTGAGTTAGAGAGACGGAGAATTTTGTTGTGCATGTGAGCTAGAGAGAGAGGGGGATATATATATACCCAGAGCTGGAGAGAATATGCAAGGGTGTGTGTCTTAAAAGAAGGATCCAGATAGATGGGTGTTTGTGCGTGTTTGTGTGTGTTTGTGCGTGCGTGTGTGTGTGTGAGAGGGAGTGTGTGTATTTGGAGAAGAGAGACCACTAATGATGTAAACGTAGTAGGGAAGGGGGAATGGTGTGACATGTGTGTCCAAGAGAGAGAAAGGCATGTGTAGTAGCGGGATAGCATGGGTGCGGGCGGGGAGCAGACTATTTGGAAGAGACATCGAGTGTGTGTGGGAGAGGGGTGTGAGAGCGAGAGAGAGAGCGAGCGAGGGAGAGAGAGAGGAAGAGAGGGGGAGAGAGAGGGGTCGTTTATGTGCGGAAGTGGTGTATAGATAGGGAGACAAGGTTGATGTTGTTTGAAAGTGGCCTATGTACGGAGACGCAAGGGAAGCGAGTCATCGTGTGTCTGATAGAGACTTCATGAGAGATCTAGAATAGATGGTGTAGAGAACAACCTGCGAGATTGAGAACGATCATACACTAGGGAGCTATGGAAAGAGTCACGACATATATGTATATAGGGAAGGAGCTAGGTTGGGTCCGCATGTGGGAGATATAGAAAGAGGAGAGTGGTGCACAAGGAGACAAAGGGTGCTTGTTTGTAGTGGGGGTGGTGAGTGAGGTGAGTGTGCGAGAACCACATAACTAGGGAGATAGACGTTTGGGGGCGACGTTTTGTGAGTATGGGAAAGATACACTCCTATATAGTGTGTGTGCTTGGGAAAGAGAGATGCCGGGAGACCTAGAGAGTGGGGGAAGAGATGTGTGCATGCCCGATAGACAAAGTGATAGAGACCTATATTGGGGTCCGGACTTAGAAGAGAGAGGGGGGTTAATGTGGTCCTGTGTTCGTGTTCGGGGGAGAGAATGACTTGTGGTGGGGGGGGGGGAGGGACGGGGTGGGTGGCTTCAGATAAAGAGTGAGGTGTCTGTATTTGAGAGCCTTAAGCGTAATTGAGATATATATGGTCAATAGTGTGTGCACTCATGGTTGATCAGTTTGTTTCACAGTTTGGACTATAATATAACGATACTTTTGAACATGCGTGATATACTTTGAAGTACCAGAATTACAAACTTAAGATTGGAATTTTGGAATTCGACTCCATTATTAGCTTTTGTAATTCCTTTAAACGGAGGTACATTTTTTAAGCTGGGATTTCATGATTTCAAATTCATATATCAAACCTAGAGATATACACATACGGGCATGTTCAAACCTTATAATCATCCACTTTATTCATACACATACACATTTTTGTTTTTGTCATCATATTTAGGATAAACACATTTGGAATTTCATTTGAATTGGACCATATGATGGTATTTGCTTCCACTAGCTCAGTGATCCATATTTGAGTTGAATGGACAATCTAAGTTTTGAGTTGGAGACATTGATTTTTGAAACTTGCACTTTTTTTGCGTGCAAAACAAATATATTCTCGGTCATGATATCATAGTCGGCCGTACAAGAGCAGAAAACTTGATTTCAGCCGCCAAAAGCTTTGAAACTTCCCGCTCACATCGAAATATCTCGCGCCGAAAAGTTTAGCCCTGCGATATTCCTGTTTTACCCCTGCCACATGAACGGAAAAGGGCTGCTTTGGTAACTCCATTGTTTTCCCCTCTTTGCCCCCAACATTCTTCCCTAGAGCCCCTCCCCTTCCCCTCCCCGCCTCCTCCCCCCAACCACGCCAAGCCGCCGAATCTAGTCCTTCGCCGCAGCGGTGGACCTCACACCCCGCCGGATCTACCTTCCGCACATTGGAACCCCCAACTGCCAACTCACCACTTCACCGGAGCTGCTTCAGTGACTGGCTTGTCCACCGCTCCAGATCTCCTTGACCACCATCATGGTCCACCGCACCGGATCTGCTTCACCGGTGCCCTCGTCCACCATAGTGTAGGCCCTTCACACCGACTCCCTTGTTCGCCACATCGCTGGCCCTTCATACAAGCCCTCGTCCGCCACAACAGATCCGCCTCACCGACAACACTGTACACCGCGCCGGATGTGCTTCAACGACACCTTCGTCCACTGCACCAGACCCACTCCACGGACGCCATATTCAACTCCACCGGCCCTGCTTTACTGATGCCGCAGCCTCATCAGGTTATTTCGATTTGTATTCCTTCGGTTTTTCTCTTCTTTATCATGGAACTGTTCACTTACCATAGATGAGATTTCTTGTATGTCGACAGGCGCCGAAACCGAAGCACCGGAGCCGCTTCAGCAACGGCGACAGCCGGCCCAAACTCAACCGCAACACGGGCACCATCGACGATCCTGAGCTTTCAAGTATGACAATGATACCCATACGCCGCTGAGAATCAGGTCCTATTATCCAACGGCCAGCGCCTACGTTCACTTTCTTAGCATAAGCACCACACCTTCGAATTTCTTCATGGCATCATTCCATTTTCCATGAGACGCGTTATTCTGCTTGCACCTGTAGGGCCATACATGTGGCAGTGAACAGGTTACATGTGCTAAATTACAAACCAGTGCACATAAAGGTACAATGCTTTTGTTTTGTCCTAAGTATTATTGTACTTCCGAGATATCACTGCCTACTATTTTACTTCTTGCATGCTATATTTATGATAATGGTGTTGTTCTAATGCCACCTGTTGGTTACATCAGACTGCTTCTATGGCCCTGTTTGGATACTCTAACTTAGCTAGAGGTTAGAGTTAGTTTCTAGCTCATGACTAACCTTGAACGAACTCTAGCCAAAGAGGTGTTTGGATGATAGGGTTAGATTGACAATAAATGCACTAGGAGAACTAGCTCCTATTAGCACCTCTTGGGTGGGATAGTTTTTTTGGGTGGGTTAGATGCAACTAGCTCAAACTAGCCCTCATATTTGGATACTTTAGGGCTATTTGAGACCAAACTAGCTCTAACCCATGGATCCAAACAGGGCCTATGTTCTCTATACTTAATTACACATCAGCAAACTAGCTTGTGGTTCCGCTGTTTTTTGTTCGTTTTACCCTACATTTTCCGATGCTAGCTATTACATCACTGCTCCGAGCCTCTGTTCATTACTTTTTTGTGCCTTCTCGATCTTGCCAAGTTGCATGACTAATTTGATGCTTCTATTTATGCTTCGAGCTGCCAACCCCATCAAGCAAAATATTTGTTCTTTTGGGGCTGGCATCTCGAACAAGCATAAAAATAGAGTGAAGCACATATATTGTCGTGTAAGCACATACCCTTCTTTGATTAGTTTAGATTAACCATTGATGATCAATTCGAACCAGTGCATGTGATTAAAATTAATTTTACCTAAATAGAGGGGGAAGAATAAACTACAACAACTAGATTTGCAACCACGGGATGCTGATGATATCTTCAAAGAACATTGCAACAGCAGCGAGGCTTCACAACAACATATGGTAAGCCAGTGTGTTTTAGTACATGTGAAATGTAATGCGTGTGGGCTGCTTTCTTGGCTTGTGCCCTCAACCTGTAATCCTACAGAATTACAAATAGTTCAGTTGTCTGCTTTGCTGTATTGCTTGATTCGAATGCTTGTTTGTTACTTGTTAGGCTATACCTGAGTTAGCCATTATGTCAATAGTGCCTACTGTACTATCATAAAGAAATGCATGCCTAATTCGTTTAACTCCTTAACTTTTCCTATGAACTTCATCACAAGACTATCTTCGTAGTTTATATGAGGCCACATTGTTTAAGTGCTTTCTCAGATTATTTCAACTGCTTAGATGCCTGGGCAACTTAAATATAGCGGTGGTACACTACCTTTCATCTTACCTTTTTAATTTGTTTTCGGCTGATGCTGCTTCGAACCATTTAAATATAGCTTGCCATGCTCAGCAATAATTCATATGTCGTTTACCATGTAAGCTTACTGCCTGGATCATGCGATAATTATATCTTACTTATGTCCAGCGGAAACCTTTTAGGATGCCGTTCACACTAGGACACAATGTACAACCCCAGAATCTATTTGTGGAAGCAGTGCGCCAGCCATGTTACCAGATGGTAGCAGTTCAGAGGCAACACCGCTGGAGAGCACTCTGAGCACAGATATTGTAGTTCTTGAGGCTCTACTAGAGGTAGAAAGAGATGGTGTGGCTGCCATGAATGAGGTAATCTTGATCTTGAGGCTGGAAATTATGCAATTAGCTGCACGCATTATGCAAGCAACCCAAGAATTGGAGGAAGTAAGAATGTTGCATTTGAAGACGGAGGAGGTCCTGCTGCTTCTGCTATCTGAAGCCCAGGGTAATCCCAGTTCTTCTTTAGATACCAGTTGAAATTTTTATTAGATTAGTATACTTGCTTGTTGTGTCATGTCTCTGAATGGATTTTGTTGTAAGACCCCCTTTGTTGTCCATGTGTTGTAATGATCTGAATTTTTAGGTGAGGTAATCCTCAGTACTTGTATGATTGACATAAGGTGAACTGTTTTTCATGTGAGCATATTGTATTGGATGAAATAACTGTTTGACTCAAAGTGTATCCAACCTACTGAATTCGAAGATCACGACATTTCTAAATCATATTCATATATAAAGGTGGAATAAATCTTTGTCGTGGTTTTGAAGAAATAAATAACAAAACGTAGAATGATGTATGGATATTTGTAATCGAATACAAATTGGATTAGAATTTAGTTGCCAAGGCCCAGGGCAAACGTGAATGCTAATTCTCCCAAATTTTGAACGAAGCGGCAAAACACCCACTATCATTTGTCGGCTGCCCGAAGCCAGTGTTTGCGAGATGGAAATTACTGTCTACCCTTGACACTTCACAACCTAATCAACCCAATTTCCACTGCTATTGATAGGGGTAGACTAGTAACTTCAATCACACGTGACACGACCGCCTGTCTCCCCATTCAGAAACGGTGGGCGGCAAACATGGGCGGCAAACACACATTTGATTCAAACTCATCCGAAAGACATCTCTCTCTCCCTCAATTTTCTCATTCAGACACATGGGCGGCAAAACAAACTCTCCTCGTCCGAAATCGATGTAGGTAAATATTTTAAATAGGGGTTGGTGTGTAACTTCCCTTAGACGTGACACAACCGCCCTACCTGTCAGCCCCGTTCATACACCGTGGCGCCAACCGTCACTATCGGCAAATATTGGGGAGATGCGAGATTACCGTCCTATCCCCAACCTACGAGATGTCAGAAATTTTAAACGGGGGCTAAGTTCATAACTTTCCCACATTTCAGACAAGCCCGTCCCAAAGTTTGAGATCCCCTCCCCCTCCCCCTCCATTTCCCCATTCATACACCGTCGGCGCCACAACAACCTCCCCACTCCGGCCAGCCTACTTCGTCCGCCACCCCATCCTCCACCTTACCGGAGACGCTATCCCTACCCCGTCGTCCACTGCAAGAGATGGACGTCTCTCATCCACAGCGCCGGACCAAGATCCTTTCATCGCGTCCACTCGCTTCATCGGCGCCGTCGTCCACCTTGCCATTACAACTCCTACGACCGCCTCGTCCATGGCAACAGGACTTATCCCCTGACCCGACCGTCTGCCGTCTCAAGTCTTCTTCCGCGCTGCCGACAGCCATTACACCCGCAGCACCCTCAACGTATCAGCAGGGGCCTACACGGCGCCGCAAGAGAGGTGGTACTCTTTCATATCTGCTTAAGTTATTGATCTCACCCGGAAAATAGATCGTAACTTGTTTACTGTACTTTTCTTGTCCATACCAAATCGTAGTGGCTAGTTGAAAGCAAACATTGTTTGCGAAGTAGCCTTTGTCCGGTTTGCACCTTCTAATCCGCCATGGCACGGTCACTATACTCGTAAAGCTTATGGTTTTCCCCCTTTATATTCACTACCATCATCGTACGTGCTTCGTGTCGTGCTAGCACTGCTCCTCAAGACCTCAACCCATCAAGCAAAACAACATGCCACTCATAATTCCAAAGCTTAGTTGTTGAAATACGAATCTGATATGATGCTGATATTACTAAAACAAAAATGTTTAATTGGTCAGCTAATGTTCCTATATTCGTTTCGAAAAGCATGTGCGCCACATATAGAGAGACAACAGGGATTTGCATTTCTCTGTGTGCTCTGGTTCATCATGGGTGGGCAACACACATTGTATTATCTAAAATCTGCTTGCTCTTTGTTATCATGTTCCTCTTCTATTCTTCTTAATAAGTATATTACTTCCTCCATTCCTAAACTGCCTTGGGTGCATGCGTGTGTTGTGGTGGCGTGCGTTTGTACCAGGTGTTGTTCATCGTTGCTTTATTTATAAAGCAGGGCGAAACCTTTTTCGGTAAAACATAAGTCTTTTTAAATATTCCAATAAGAACTACATACGGATGTATATAGACATATTTTAGAGTGTACATTCACTAATTTTGCTCCGTATGTAGTCCGCATTCGAATCTCTAAGAGATTTATATTTAAGAACGGAGGGAGTAGTACAGTATGTTCCTTGTCGGGAAGTGGAGCAGGGACATTTGCAGTCGACAGGTCTACTGGGTCGCTTCAGATGGATGCTTTCAACGATTCTAGATGGTCTGCCATAATATCCAGGAAATGCTGGGAGCTATGTCGTCTTTGATAGTCTAGACTGATAGTAACAGTATTGTGCCTTCAGTTGAATAGAGCTGTCCCTTTTGGGGCCGAAGCCTTTCCGAACCCTTTCTTGCCGTACCGACAATACAAGCCCATATGGTCTAGCTAGTTCCACTGTCCTGATTTTACTCTTGATGCTTAGGGTTTTCCCCTTTTATCAACCCGACTATGATCTGCGTAGGTGCTTTCTGTCGTACTAGCAGTACTCCACCCTTCAAGCTAAACAACACATCACTCATAATTCCAAAGCTTAGTTGTTCAAATATGATTGTGATATGATACTGATATTAGTTAACAAACACATTTAATTGGTTAGCTAAAGGTCCCACTTGAGTTTCCAAATGCATGTAGCGGCATATAGAGAGACAGCAGGAATTGCATTTCTTTGTTACTTGTTGACTGTACTTTCTTGTCCATACCAAATCTTAGTTGTTATTTCAAAGCAAACATTCATTGCTAAGTACACTTTGCGCGGTTTGTAGCTTTAGATCTGCCATGCCACTGCCACGGTCAAGACTATACTCATCATGCTTACAGTTTCCCCATTTTATGATGACCACGATCAGCCTACATGGTTCGCGTTGTAATAGCACTGCTCCACCCATCAAGCTAAACAGGCTTAGTTGTACAAATTCGAATCTGATATGATGCTGATATTAGTAAAACTGAGACAGGTTTAATTGGTCAGCTAAATGTTCCTACTTTAGTTTCCAAATGCATGTGAGCCACATATGAAGAGACCGGAAGGAATAGTATTTCTCTGTGCGCTCTGGTTCATCATGGGTGGGAAACACACATTGTATTATCTAAAATCTGCTTGATCTTTGTTATCATGTTCCTCTTCTGTTCTTCTTAATAAGTATATTACTTCCTCCATTCCTAAACTGCCTTGGGTGCGTGCGTGTGTTGTGGTGGCTTGCGTTTGGACCGGGTGTTATTCATCGTTGCTTTATTTGTAAAGCAGGGCGAAATACTTTTTCTGTAAAACATAAGTCTTTTTAGATATTCCAATAAGAACTACATACGGCTGTATATAGACATATTTTAGAGTGTACATTCACTCATTTTGCTCCGTATGTAGTCCGCATTTGAATCTCTAAGGGACTTATATTTAGGAACGGAGGGAGTAGTACAGTATGTTCCTTGTCGGGAAGTGGAGCAGGAACATTTGCAGTCGACAGGTCTGTTGGGTCGCTTCAGATGGATCCTTTCAACTATTCTAGATGGTGTGCCATAATGTCCAGGAAATGCTGGGAGCTATGTCGTCTTTGAGAGTCTAGACTGATAGTAACAGTATTGTGCCTTCAGTTGAATAGAGCTGCCCCTTTTGGGGCTGAATCCTTTCTGAAGCCTTTCTAGCTGTACCAACAATACAAGCCCATATGTTCCAGCTAGTTCCACTTTCCTGATTTTACTCGTGATGCTTAGGGTTTTACCCTTTTATCTACACTACTATGATCTGCATAGGTGCTTTCTGTCGTACTAGCAGTACTCCACCCTTCAAGCTAAACAACACAGCACTCATAATTCCAAAGCTTAGTTGGTCAAATATGATTGTGATATGACACTGATATTAGTTAATAGACACATTTAATTGGTTAGCTAAAGGTCCCACTTGAGTTTCCAAATGCATGTTGCGACATATAGAGAGGCAGAAGGAATTGCATTTCTTTGTCACTTGTTGACTGTACTTTCTTGTCCATACCAAATCTTAGTTGTTATTTCAAAGCAAACATCAGTTGCTAAGTACCCTTTGCACGGTTTGCAGCTTCAGATCTGCCATGCCACTGCCATGGTCAATACTATACTCATCATGCTTACGTTTCCCCATTTTATGATGACCACGATCAACCTAGGTGATTCGTGTCTTAATAGAACTGCTCCACCCATCAAGCTAAACAAGCTTAGTTGTACAAATTCGAATATGATATTATGCTGATATTAGTAAAATTAAGACATGTTTACCTGGTCAGCTAAATGTTCCTACTTTAGTTTCGAAATGCATGTGAGCCACATATGGAGAGACCGTAAGGAATAGTATTTCTCTGTGCGCTCTGGTTCATCATGGGTGTGAAACACACATTGTATTATCGAAAATCCGCTTGCTCTTTGTTATCATGTTCCTCTTCTGTTCTTCTTAATAAGTATATTACTTCCTCCATTCCTAAACTGCCTTGGGTGCGCGCGTGTGTTGTGGTGGCTTGCGTTTGGACCGGGTGTTGTTCATCGTTGCTTTATTTATAAAGCAGGGCGAAATAAATTTTTGGTAAAACATAAGTCTTTTTAGATATTCCAATAAGAAATACATACGGCTATATATAGTCATATTTTAGAGTGTACATTCACTCATTTTGCTCCGTATGTAGTTCGCATTCGAATCTCTAAGAGACTTATATTTAGGAATGGAGGGAGTAGTACAGTATGTTCCTTGTCGGGAAGTGGAGCAGGGACATTTGCAGTCGACAGGTCTATTGGGTCGCTTCAGATGGATCCTTTCAACTATTCTAGATGGTGTGCCATAATGTCCGGGAAATGCTGGGAGCTATGTCTTCTTTGAGAGTCTAGACTGATTGTAACAGTATTATGCCTTCAGTTGAATAGAGCTGCCCCTTTTGGGGCGAAGCCTTTCCGAAGCCTTTCTAGCCGTACCGGCAATACAAGCCCATATGTTCCAGCTAGTTCCACTTTCCTGATTTTACTCATGATGCTTAGGGTTTTCCCCTTTTATCTACACTACTATGATCTGCGTAGGTCCTTTCTGTCATACTAGTAGTACTCCACCCTTCAAGCTAAACAACACAGCACTCATAATTCCAAAGCTTAGTTGTTCAAATATGATTGTGATATGATACTGATATTAGTTAATAGAAACATTTAATTGGTTAGCTAAAGGTCCCACTTGAGTTTCCAAATGCATGTTGCGACATATAGAGAGGCAGCAGGAATTGCATTTCTTTGTCACTTGTTGACTGTACTTTCTTGTCCATACCAAATCTTAGTTGTTATTTCAAAGCAAACATTGGTTGCTAAGTACCCTTTGCGCGGTTTGCAGCTTCAGATCTGCCATGCCACTGCCATGGTCAACACTATACTCATCATGCTTACGTTTCCCCATTTTATGATGACCACGATCAGCCTATGTGATTCGTGTCTTAATAGCACCGCTCCACCCATCCAGCTAAACAAGCTTAGTTGTACAAATTCGAATATGATATTATGCTGATATTAGTAAAATTGAGACATGTTTAACTGGTTAGCTAAATGTTCCTACTTTAGTTTCAAAATACATGTGAGCCACATATGAAGAGACTGGAAGGAATAGTATTTCTCTGTGCGCTCTGGTTCATCATGGGTGGGCAACAGACATTGTATAGAAAGACTTGTAATATCTTCAATCTGCTTGCTCTTTTGCTCTTCTTTAACATGATCATCTTCTCTTCTTATTTAATAAGTATGTTCCTTGTTGGGAAGAGTAGTAGAGACATTTGCGGTCGACTGGTCAGGTCGAGTTGTTCTCCCTTAGTATATTTTGAATTTGTCAGGTCAGTTCGACTTGTTCTTCTTTACTATATGTTGAAGCTATTATCTGCGAAGTATCATCACTTCTGGAGCTCTCGTATTTTGAGTAGTAGGCCACATTATATTAATGCATGCACCAAATTACAGCATGCATGGCATCTCTCAGAAGAATTGCAGAGATAGCACAAAGGTGTTTACAGGGAGGCAGTATTGGATTAGAATCACTTCTGCATTACAAAGATAATCTCACTTATTTTTATGTTTTCATGCATGTCAGGTATTGAACATGATCAAAATGAATGTGAGAATGGGCGCACGAGAGGAATATTGCGGAACAATCCACTGGCTAACAAACTTGGCATGGTGGAGGATGGCCTATCTTATTCACCCATCATGGTGCTTGCTCTAACTTGGCAAGGTTGTATTGGTCACACATATTTTGCATATGACCTCTTGCATTACTTCTACTTCGTTACACCAACATCTGCTTAGTTTAAGCATCATATATGAGTATATGCCATACCCATCCATTTTCTATACCTATTCCATGTGTCATCATACTATGTTTTTCCAGTCAAATGTTGTTCTTTCGTAATAGATGTCCAAAAGGAAGAGGGTGAGTGCAGATCCTCAAGGAGTACAAACTAGGTATTTGGAAAAGGTAGTGATACCTGTTAAATAAGATAGATCAACAGCCACAGAAACCACAGGACCAACTGTACCACACTTTACCCCTACTCCACTGGCCAAACCCCTATTAGAACTGCAGAGAGCCTAGCGTCAGGTACTGTCTATGATATCAATTCAAAATTTGAACTCCTACATTTCTGCATGTGCCTTACCTTCTCTCTTGTATGAAAACTAATTTCAGATGAATCTCCTTTCTCAAAGGATCATAGGATCTCCCAACAATACTGGGCACTGCATTGCTCTTGTCAGTACCTCTTGCCCTTTGTCAGCATAATTACACTCATTGCTGTTTGATTATGTAGCATCACTGTAAATGTTCGCTTCCTTATCCTCCCTTTGCTCGAAATTATAAGATCTATATTTACTCTTACATAAATGTAGAATTAACATAATGGTTATGAAGTTCTGGATTGCTCATGTAAGTACCTATTGTCATTTACTCCCTCCGTATCGAATTAGTTGTTGCTCAATTGGATGTATTTAGAACTTAATAGTTCTAGATACATCCATTTGAGCGACAAGTAATAACGGACGGTGGTAGTATTACTGTACTTGCATTGCGAGACAGTTGATTGTCTAGCATTACTCTGCATCTTATCTGCCCTGCCCTCCACTTTCTCCAAATTATCAGATCTACATTTACTCTTACCAAAATGTTGAATAAAGCCAATGCCACTACACACGTTGATGTCTACATTCCTCTTGTCAGTACCATTTTCCTTGTAACGCTGTACTTAATTCATAGCTATTTGATTATGTATCATCACTCTGCACCTGAGCTTCATTATCCTCTATTTATTCCAATATTATTTGATCTATATTTACTCTTTACAAAATGTAGAATAAAGGCAACACTTATAAAGAAGGTTTTTTGGGGAATTTCTTGGATTATCCTTCCATCGACATGGAGAAGGGTTTTGTCCAGCCTGTGTTAACATGTAATGTAAGTTCATCCTTCTCAAGCCTTCAAACTTTGTTCTAGTATAGATTTGGATAGGCATCATTTCCTCCACTGCTGTTTACTTTGGTGTTTACATCTGATTGGATGTTTGCAACAACTACCAGTTTTAAATTGTAGTTGTAAAAACATGTTCCTTATGCAAAACAGATCCATTTATTTGCTTATATAATTGTGAAACCTGTTACGTGTCTCCTTGTTTTTCTTTCAGAGTCATATCTCTTATGCCAGGCAGAACTTTAGGGAAGATAGTGAGCCAAACCATCTTGAAGAGAGCGAGATGACCCCAAGGTCATGTCTTGATGAAGACTGTGAGTTGAAGCTACTCACCAGCAGCTGTGAGACAACCTCTGTGCAGTTGCTGCCTCAATCAGTTCGACTTCTTTAGTCTCAACTTAAAGCGGAAAGGCTTGATTTAGCTCAACTCCGACTTGATGTCAATGATGCAAAGAAGACCTCAGAGGACAGCCTTGCGGCCTTTCGTGCTATACAGCTAGGGTTAGAGCATCTATCGTTGACACAACTAAGGTCTCATCAGCTTCTTCTGCCGGTTGCGGTGCACCTCCAGGCCAGGCGTAATGCCTTCTGAAGTGCTCTCAGTTTTGTATATTCTTTTGTCGGCGTGTTTATATGCACTGGTGGCGACCTTTGATGCCCAGTGTATGTAATCCGCGGTCTCGTTGGGCTTTATTATCACCGGTGGTGAACATTGATGCCCAGTGGATGTAATATGCCATAATTTCTTTATTGTATAGTCTAGGTTTATTCTTAGTCGGTATGCTGTTATTTAGGCCAGAAGCTTCAACGCATCTCAATGTTGTCGGTCTTCAGGCCGGCCCGTAACTCGCTACGCTATATATGGGCCGAAACGTGGGCCTATAATCATCTTGAGCCATTAGCAGGTCTAAACGTATAGTAGTTTTCCGCCTTTAACAGGCCACGTAAAGTTCTGGCCAGCTGGGCCAGAGAATACCATGGGCTTTTAACAGGCTAAAAACTAGATTGGGCTAGCTTTGAGCCGAAAAATTCACGGGCCAACACGGGCCGAAACTGTCTTAGGCCCATGTTTGGCCCAAATAGAAAACGAGTCGTTAACAGGCCAAAATATATCTCGGGCCTTGTTTGGCCCAATAAAATTATGGGCTTTAAGCAGGCCGATATCAACGCGAGTCGTAGGCCCAACTGTGTCACGGGCCATTAATAGATGGGCTGTAAGCAGGCCGGATTCAACACGGGCATTAATTAGGCCCAACTGTTACACGGGCCATTAATAGGTCGATAGGCATGTTGGGCTGAAATTTATCCACGAAGACTATGGGCCTTTAAGAGGCCTAAAGTCACTTCGGACAAGAAATAGCCCAGTTTCAGTAGGGGCCGTTAAATGGCCTAAAGTGAAACCGGGCCGACAACAACCCAGATGCACAACGGGCCGCTAACATGCCGAAACTATTATCGGACCGAACTGGTAAATGGGCATTTAACAGGCTGAAATACAAACCCGGCTTAGAATGGGCCCAAAAGAACAGTGGGCTATTAACGGGCCAGATCTGATATGGACCTTAATTTGGCCCAAAACATGGCAGGCTATTAACAGGCCGGCCCACTAGTGTCTAAAAAAATATGGTGGGCCTTTAGCTGGGCTGGCCTTTTTACCTTAAATGGGCCACTGTTGGGCTGTGCCACATGTCGACATATCATAGGCGTCTTCCGTCCATTGTAGGGATGACATCTGTCCCAATGATGAGCTAACACGTGGATCATCCGGCGAATGAGAATTTTACACGTGGAAAATCCCCATTGGTCAGGGCTATTAACGGGTTATCAGATCCAAACCGGAACCCGATAGCTTAACAGCGACCCGTTAAGGTGGATGCCACGTGTCGGTTACCCTTGACGAAAACACTTCTATGACGCGCCATTTATCGTGATGGAAGTGGACACTTCCGTGATGATAATTTTGGTATTGTCATGGAACACTTCTACGACAGCACAGGTATGACTATCTTGATTCTGTCATAAAATCATCATGGATGTACATGCATGACAGAAAACGTGACCTACTGTGACAAACACGTATCATCACGGAAGTGTATTTTTTTTGTAGTGGCAATGGTGATTTTTTTTCTGGAGGTAGGTGATGACATGGGCTAAAGATATAAGTGAGGGGGCCCACGTGGGGACCACAACCCACCAGGGCGCGCCTGGGGCTGCTGGCGTGCCCAGGTGGGTTGTGCCCACCTGGTGCACCCCCTCTGATGTTATTTATACTAAAAATTCAGAAATATTCAGAAAATAATCGTATTAAATTTTTAGGTCATTATGAGAACTTTTATTTTTTGGTCATTTTTTATTGCACAGGAAATTCAGAAAACAGACAAAGCATGTCATTTTATTTTATTTGACTAAGAAAAACAGAGAATAAAAGTTGGGAGTGGAAGGTTGTGCTTACTAAATTCATCAACTTCATACCTCACAAAAATGATCCATTAATAAGCTTGATCAAGTCTTATTAACAACCACCTTCGATTAGCATGAAACCGAAGAACTTTCGTAAAACACTAAGTTACCTCAACGGGGATATGCATGTCCCCAACAATAAGCATTTCATATTTCTTTTTGGCAGTAGGTAGAGGTAGTTGAAAATTTCCAATAGTGAGTGTCGGAGATTTTCCAATAACATTAATACCATTCACTTGGAATTGTTTCTTCGGAAAGTGCACTGTGTGTTCATTACCATTGATATGAAAAGTGACCTTGCTTTTGTTGCAATCAATAACAGCCCCTGCAGTATTCAAAAAGGGTCTACCAAGGATAATCGACATATTGTCGTCCTCGGGCATCTCAAGTATAACAAAGTCAGTTAAGATAGTAACATTTGCAACAACAACGGGCACATCCTCACAAATAACGATAGGTATGGCAGTTGATTTGTCAGCCATTTGCAAAGATATTTCAGTAGGTGTGAGTTTATTCAAATCAAGTATTTTATATAAAGAGAAAGGCATAACACTAACACCAGCTCCCAAATCACACAAAGCAGTTTTAACATAATTTGTTTTGATAGAGCAAGGTATAGTTGGTATTCCCGGATCTCCAAGTTTTTAGGTATTCCATCCTTAAAAGAATAATTAGCAAGCATGGTGGATATTTCAGCTTCCGGTATTTTTCTCTTATTAGTGATGATGTCTTTCATATATTTTACATAAGGGGCCATCTTTAATATATCAGTCAAGCGAGTGCGCAAAAAGACCGGCCTAAGCATTTCAGCAAAGCGCTCAAATTCTTCATCATCCTTTTTCTTAGTTGACTTAGGTGGAAAGGGCATGGGTTTTTGAACCCATGGTTCTCTTTCCCTTCCATGTTTTCTAGCAACAAAGTCTCTTTTATCATATCTTTTATTTTTAGGTTGTGGGTTATCAAGATCAACAGCTGGTTCTATTTCAACATCATTATCTGGTTGTTTATCATTGTCTGGTTGAGTGTCTTCATGAACATCATCATTATCTTTTTCATTATCACTAGATGAATGTTCATTACCAGATTGAGTTTCAGCATCAGAAATAGAAACTTCATTATCATTATTAGGAGGTTTTTCTATTTCAGGTTCACTAGAGGTATGCAAAGTCCTACCATTTTTCTTTTTCTTCTTCTTTCTAGAAGGACTAGGTGCATCAGTGTTAATTCTTTGAGAGTCTTGTTCAATTCTTTTAGGGTGACCCTCAGGATAAAGTGGTTCCTGAGTCATTTTACCTCCTCTAGTTGCTACTCTAACAGCAAAGTCATTTATATTATTATAAATTTCATCTAGCACCTCTCTTTGAGATTTAGCAACTTATTCTAGTTGAGTTTGAACCATAGAGGCATGTTTTCCTACACCTCTAACATCATTGGAGATTCTAAATAACAAGTCACTCAAGTGAGCAATCATATTGGAATTGTATTTCAATTGTTTCATAACATTTTCATTGAAGTGATCTTGTTTTCGAATGTAGTTATCAAACTCATAGAGGCATTGACTAGGATGTTTATTGTAAGGGATGTCACTTTCATCAAATTTCATCAAAAAGTTTACCTCTATCACCTCGGGTGGTGGTGTGTCAAGTCCATGTATTTCTGCAATAGGAGGTAAATTTTTAACATCCTTTGCTTTGATACCTTTTTTCTTCATACTTTTCTTTGCCTCTTGCATATCTTCAGGACTGAGATATAAGATACCCCTCTTCTTCGGAGTGGGTATAGGAAGTGGTTCAGGAAGAGTCGAATCATCATAATTTTTCAATATATTGTTCAATAATTCCTCAGCTTGTTCAACAGTTCGTTCCCTGAAAACACAACCAGCACAACTATCTAGGAAGTCCCTAGAAGCATCGGTTAGTCCATTATAGAAGATATCAAGTATTTCATTTTTCTTAAGAGGATGATCAGGCAAAGCATTAAGCAGTTGGAGAAGCCTCCCCCAAGCTTGTTGGAGACTCTCTTCTTTAATTTGCACAAAGTTAAATATTTCCTGTAAGGCAGCCTGTTTCTTATGAGCAGGAAAATATTTTTCAGAGAAGTAGTAAATCATATCTTGGGGACTACGCACACAACCAGTAGCAAGATTATTGTACCAAATCTTAGCATCACCCTTTAATGAGAACGGAAATAATTTGAGAATATAGTACTAGCGAATCTTCTCATCTTGAGCAAATAGGGTGGCTATATCATTTAATTTAGTGAGATGTGCCGCAACAGTTTTAGTTTCATAGCCATGGAAAGGATCAGATTCAACCAAAGTAATTAACTCTGGGTCGACAGAGAATTCATAATCCTTATCATCAACAAAGATAGGTGATGTAGCAAACTTAGGATCACATTTCATTCTAGCATTCAAAGATTTTTCTTTCAGTTTGCATAGTAACTTCTTGAGATCATCTCTATCATTGCAATCAAGAAAATCTCTAGCTGTCTCCTCCTCCATAACATAACCTTCAGGTATCTTAGGCAATTCATATCTACGAGAGCTAGGCCTAATATGTGTTTCAAGATTTTCAGTTTCAAGTACTTCATCAGATTCAGTATTCTCAATATCTTTAGCTCTAGCAATTTGTTCATCAAGAAATTCACCTAGTGGCATATTATCATCAAGCAAGGTACTAGCATCATCATAAGCATTATCCATAGCAGAAGCATCATCAGTAACTTGCGACATATCCGAATTAATAGCATGTGGTGGTGTTGCAAGTTTACTCAAAATAGAAGGTGAATCAAGTGAAGAGCTAGATGGCAGTTCCTTACCTCCCCTCGTCTTAGAGGGAAAAATCTTAGTCTTGGTATCCTTCAGATTCTTCATAGTAATAAATTGATAATAATCCCAAGTGACTCAAAAAATATAGCTATGCTCCCCGGCAATGGCGCCAGAAAAAGGTCTTGATAACCCATAAGTATAGGGGATCGCAACCATTTTTGAGGGTAGAGTATTCAACCCAAATTTATAGATTCGACACAAGGTGTCGTGGAATCGTCACGGCAGATGTCCTAGTGTGAGGACTTAGTCGTGGAGCCATCGCAATGAGGTTAGCTTAAAGGGGTTAATCAGGACAAAGGACACGGGGAGTTTATACTGGTTCGGCCCCTTGCGGTGAAGGTGAAAGCCTAATCTAGTTTGAGGTGGTATTGCTAGGGTTTCGATGACCAGGGAGCGAATACGCTTAACCTGGCTCTCGATCTGTTGTTTCTTGTTCCTAAACCGCCGCCGGGTCGTCCCTTTATATACACAGGTTGACGCCCGGCGGTTCCCAGAGTCCCGACCGGCTCATAAACGTGTCCGGCTCGGTATCCACTCTTTCCTATCTCACAATACAAGCCATATACTTATGGCGGTTTACATCTATGGGCCCTAACTCGCCTTTGGGCTTTGGGCCTTCTTATTAAGTCTCCTTCGTAAGTCGCCATCTTCTATGTCTTCATGGGATTCAATACAGGTAAATCACCATGAGCATAACCCGGCCCCTCCTGGGCGGTTTATACTCAATAGTTATATCCCCAACATTAGGCCCCAGGTTGATTTGAACTTGTTCATGTCAATCTTCAACACTTAGGAAAATTCCTTCTTCATTACCTTCGCAAAAATTTGTAAATCGCCGTGACGTCATCTTCCGAGATCATGATAACCCGCCATGACATCACCTGTCATTAATTTTATAAACATCCAAAAATCATATATGCATCTCCTTTTTAATGAACCTCCGAAAATCGAGGCGTCAGTCCTATCACATATCCAATTTGGAGCTCCTCGATTCCCGCGCATGCCACTTATCCATTCACCTTATAAATAGGGCCAGGGGTCCTTTTCACTTTCCCCCCTTGCGTCCTCGTCTCTGTCTTCCACCTCGCATCGCCTCAGCGCCCGAGCTCCGCCGCCGTCGTCGACCTTTGCCACTGTCTCGACAACGGCCGTTGCATCAACCTGAAGCGACTAGAGTTCATCCGCGCACCTCCGCTACTCAACAGTTCTGGTGAGTCCTCTTCCTTCCTTTTCCCCTAGATCCCATTAGGGTTTCCACGAGGAGATCGGAGTTCATCCTCGTTCTTCGCTGTAGCTTGTAATTTTTGATTCAAACTTGACACTCCTCCTGTGCGGCAGTGGTCGTGGTACTTACTTTGCTTATTAGAACATCTCCATTAGCATAAGAAATCCAATCTGAATACATGAACTGCTCAGGTACTGAAACTTTTTAGGTATCGATTTTTCCATTATCTGAACTGCCGTAGATCCACAATTATAGCATTAATCTGTAAAACCTGTTTTTCCAACACTTAGCCATTTTCCAACTTCAGATCTATACTTTCAATATCCGTGTAGGCGGTTTAACCTCAGAAAATAATAACCTGCCAGGTACCATTAGTCCCCTCTTAAACAGCCAAGTGCTCGTCTTTGTGATTTGATAACGTCACAGTCCGATTTAACATTTATGCATGCTTCAACAATTTCTGCCTGTTAACCATGAACCTTAAACCGGCACAAATCTTTTCCAGGTTATCCTATAAATGGCCAAATCCTTTTATTCCTGTAACTGGGTTCAATCCCGGTTTACAGAAGAAGAACTGAACGGGTGGGTTACAACCGGCGCTTTAGCGAAAAAGGAAGACATCCACTGGAGAGCCCCCGGTCCAGAAAATCTTCCTGAGCCCAAGGATGGGGAAGTGATCGTTTTTGTTGATCATCTGAGTCGAGGGTTCATCCCTCCCGGATCAAAATTTTTCCGTGACGTGCTTCACTTCTTCCAACTTCACCCTCAAGATATTGGGCCTAACTCCGTGTCCAATATTTGCAATTTTCAAGTGTTTTGTGAAGCCTACCTGCAAGAAGAGCCCACAGTCGACCTGTTCAGAGATTTCTTCTATTTAAACCGCCGTACTGAATTTACGGATGGGCCCAATACTGAACTTGGCGGGGTTTCAATTCGGAAGAGAAAAGACGTCAGCTTTCCTCACGCTAAGGATCATAGCCATCCCAAAGATTGGAATCAAACTTGGTTCTATTGCCAAGATACATCTCCAGCTGGCGAGAATCCTCTGCCGGGTTACCGTGCTCACCGGCTCACCAATGCACATCCATTCCCCTAAAGACTCAATGCGAAGGAACGGTCCAAATATGCACCACAGCTTTCAAAGCTCAGAGCCTTTATGGCAAACGGTTTGACAGGCATTGATTTTATCCGTTGCTGGGTATCTTGGAGCATTTTGCCTTTAAGCCACTGCCCCGGTTTAATGTGTGAGTACACAGGGGATGTGAAAGACCCTCAACGCCACACTGATATTCAGCTGATTGATGCTGAAATTACTGAATCTGTCAAGAAGATGTTGGATGAACCGGTGACCGAATGTAGCAAAACAGGACTTAGTCCTTTTTGCGCTTCAAATAAACCGCCAGCTGTAAGAATTGCCCCACTCCTGCTTTAATCCATATTCTTAATACTCCCTTATGATTTTTTTAATCTTTAAACAGGGTGATGATCCGTTCTGGAAGAAGAAACCGCAGGATAAACTGGCCAAAACACTTTGTGTCAAGACCAAGGTCAACAAGAAGCCCGCTAAGAAGAAACACACCGAGCCTACCGAGTTAAACATTGACGATGATAATCCGGAGTCAGAGGTAGAACTTGATTCACTTGGCTCTTTTTTCATACATCTCATTGACGATGATTTTTATCAGGACGACGCAGAAGCTAGCCGTGCAAACGACGTAAAGGTAACTATTCTCTCATCCTGTTCAGAACCTCTGCCCACACAGAAAACCTGACAAGCAAGCCGGAAAATAAGATTTTCTCACCCCCTAGCTTACTTGGATCCAAACTTTCTTTTAAAGAAGCAGCAACACGAAGCTCACCGCACAACCCGGCATAGCGGCCATGTGGTCACTTCTTCCGGTTTACCGAACTCGCCAGTTCGTAAACGCCGCCCAGAGGTCTCTTCTATTTCTGACACATCTTATCCCAAGGCGGGTTATTTCCGACAACCTCTTAATCCGTCTGATTCAAACTATCAGGGAACTTCCCATTCAACCTCTGGCGAGTCCACAGGGACACAAATTCCAACCCTCAAAACTGTTCCTGGGTGAGCATTTTTAACCAACCCCTTATACCTTATGCATGATCATTATACTAACCTGTTATTTGCATCTCTGTCAGAGCCAAGGCCAGACCCAGTAAAAAGGCCAAATTGAACAAACCGGCTGATGACAGCACGCCAACTGATCCGGAAAAGAACCCGGAACAGTTTGAAACAAATACTGAAGCTATTCTTGATGATCTGCCACCGCAAGATCATGACACCTTTGTTGAGCAGATGGAAATTGATCCGATGGGTCATGCTGATAAACCGCCAAGCCCAACTAAGGCTGCTGATGATAAAGCTGACGATGTTGTAGTTACCGGTGTTAGGTATACAGCCCCAGGCAACCCCACTGTTCTGTCAAAACATAGTGCCAAAGAAGAATTTTCTGCTGTTGACAAGGGCAAGTGGAAGGAGGATTTGAAAAGCTATACCCACCTTAGCGCCCAAGATATTCATTCTGGGTTTTTAAACCATTTGCACACAAGCCGTGATTATGAAGCCGGTTTACTAAACATGATGAAGGAGAGATATGAGGTAAATGCTGTTAACTCTGCATAAATATTCTTCCCTTAGCCGCCAAGTTTACTAGACATAAAAGAATAGAATGTTCTGCAAACTTTCAAGAACCATATAGATCAAATCCACCAGCCCGCAAGGGCCGGTCTATAATGTCAATATGAACCGGGACTTTAGAATAATAACTCTTCAATTTCGCCTGTGTAGCCCCCAAGGGTCGACTTAACAAATATGTTAAGTTGAGACTAATTATGCTGTAAGGCTCAAAATTCTTATTTAGGACCTTTATAATCCGGTTGACCATCAAGCTGATAGTTGTTATGTGCTTGGTACTTGTAATTTTTTTTGATAAGAAGCCATAGACATTAGCCCCCAAGTGCCAAGTATATTACTTGTTATGTGCTTGGGACTTTGAATATGCACTGCTATCTAATTAATTACATGTCTCTTGTAGGCTGATCTTAACAAGAAGGAATCTCAAATCGCCGACCTTTAAGAAAATATCAAGTCGCAACAAGCCGAGACCTCCAAAGCCAAGGAAGAACTGACTAGTGCCTTAACAGCAATGGAAAAACTGAAGGAGAGCTTTAAGAATGAACGGGCAGGTTGGGATACAGAAAAGTCAACTCTGCTGAAGAGGGCTGAGGATGCTGAGGCTGCCCTTAATCCGGTAGCTGAGGAGCTGACTAGCTTGAAACAACAAATAAACGCCATGACCACTGCCGTATTTGGTAAATAACTTCTTCATAAGCTTTGAACATGTATTATGTAAGAGACTGCCGGTTTACCGATGTTTTTGATGATGCAGGAAATCGCATTGCTCATCTTGGCTCAGATATGCGGCAAAAACTGAAAGCCGCCTATACACTTATAGAGCAATTATATACCGGCGTACAACGGGTTATCTGCACAGCTTCCCATAATAAACCGCCCCCAACCTTGATCAAGGAGACGTTGGAAAGGCTGGCGATGATGCCTGCACGGTTTGAAGAGCTAAAGAAGTCAGCTGCCAGGGCGGGTGCTCTTACTGCATTGACTCGGACCAAAGCTTGGATATCTGATCTTGATCTGGCCAATGTGGGAAACGGCTACTCGAGCATAAAGGAGGACGGGTCAGAGTTTAATAATGATGACCTCAGAGCCTTGACGAGGGAAATGCGCCCATTGGCTAGCCAATTGGCTGAAGAAACCGATCTTTCACATTTTCAGTCGATTTATGATGCCAACAACAAGAGAGTTAACGCGCCAACTTATGATGCTCCAAATCTTATTCCTCCAATCCGTAAGCATACCTATGCCCCTGATGTTGACCCCTCCACACTTATAAGTGATGAAGCTGTATTCAAGGACTTAACTAGGATTGATTGGACCACCATTGACTTCCAGCCACTGGGTAGAGAGGAGGAAGATGAACCGGTGCTGGACGATCCACAACCTTCAAGTCAGCCAGGCCAGGACTCATAAGCCAGGGGCTGGTTTAGCAGCTACTTTCTTTAAGACTTGTTAAAACAATTATTCTTTTGGGCACCAAACGCCTTGTAATAGGCTAGCTTAAACTCTTGTTCTGCTATGCCATCGTGCATATTTTCTTTGCATGACACTGCTAATCCACCATGTTAAGATATGCCACTTATGCTTATAATGTTAACAATGTGGAATCTGCTACTGCATGCAACGGATTAAAAGTGTCCTGGCGGTTTACCGCTGGACGGGTCATAACGCCCAATATAAAACCATGGAAACTAACATAGCTTATACCCAAGGCTGGACTTTCAGAATAACCAAATTTGAAATATATCATACCTGTGATATTTGATCACACTGTTGGTTTACTGAACCGGTGTAGTAAGGGGGAGAACCCAAACTTTGATCACTGGTAATTATCATAGATTGCTTGGCTTAGAACAAAACCAGGCCGGGTTAATAAACACCGGATATTATCTTATCTCATACTGGCGACTTATAGTCAGAAGCCAGGCCGGGTTAATAAACACCGTATGAATTATGATCATAAAGCATTAGAAGCCTCATCAAATAAACCTCAAAAACTGTGGAATAAAACAAACGAAAAAACGAGGCTTTTCATGGGCTGCCAGGCCGAAAATCGAGTGCTTTCATGGGCCGCACAGCCACTGAGTTAAACCTATATACAAACCTTATAAGATGGACCTCACATAACCAATCGTCATTTTAACTTTGACAAGTTCAGGGTTTGTATAAGATTGACTTGTCAAACGTTCAGCGGGTCATTCCAGGAATACCTGGGCGGAGTGGCTTACTTAAAAAGGCAGGATAACCCGGGGTTTTAGGTGAATGCACCTGGCTTCCAAGCCTGGCTTTTAAGCCTATTACAAGGGTTATACAAACTCTTTGTTCTTTAGAATCAAGGAGCCCCCAAGTAATATTTTTGAGTTGTGCTCAAGGGGCACCTATGTTTGAGCTGTGATTTTGCAACAGACTCTCTTTGGTACCTTTAACCTGGGTAGCAAGCCCCCAAGTTTTTTTTTCAGGTTGCTTATAAGCTGGTTCAAAGGGTAATCATAACTTCGCTCATAAGCCGGAAGCCCCCAAGTAACCAAAAACTCATTAAGAAAAGACGAAAGAGGCCCTGCTTTAGCAGGGGTGCCGGTTTAATATATACATTGTCAAAAATATGTACATCAGAAGAGCCAATGGCTCAGGTGTAGTAAGGCCGAAGATGAGCAATATTCCATGGCCGGAGAGTCTCTTCCTCCGACGTGCGTGAGTCCTTGTGGTCTCGAACATCAATAAGGTATTATGACCCATTGTTCAGATTCTTGCTGACCACAAAGGGTCCTTCCCAAGGTGGGGATAACTTGTGCATATCAGTCTGATCCTGGATAAGCCGGAGCACTAAGTCGCCTTCTTGAAAGGTTCTGGTCTTGACCCGGCGGCTGTGATAACGACGTAGATCTTGCTGGTAAATCGCCGAACGAGCCACTGCGAGATCACCCACCTCGTCTAACAGGTCAAGTGCATCCTGACGTGCCTTTTCGTTATCAGCTTCAACGTAAGCCGCCACCCGGGGTGAGTCATGACGGATGTCACTGGGGAGAACCGCCTCTGCTCCATAAACCATGAAAAAAGGCGTGTAACCCGTAGATATGTTGGGCGTTGTGTTGATGCTCCATAGCACCGAGGGTAACTCCTCTACCCAACAACCCGGCGTCCTCTGTAAGGGAACCATAAGCTGGGGCTTGATGCCTCTCAGGATCTCTTGATTGGCTCTCTCAGCTTGACCATTAGATTGGGGGTGAGCCACCGACGATACATCAAGCCGGATATGCTCACGTTGACAAAATTCTTTCAAAGCACCCTTGGAGAGATTAGTGCCATTGTCTGTTACAATGCTGTGTGGAAAGCCAAAACGGAAGATCACCTTCTTCATGAATTGAACCGCCATTGCTGCATCACACTTACTGACTGGCTCTGCCTCTACCCACTTAGTGAATTTATCAACCGCCACCAAGAGGTGGGTCTTTTTATCCTTGGATCTCTTAAAAGGTCCAACCATATCAAGCCCCCAAACTGCTGAATCACTTTGGGCCCGGAGCCAAAGAATACTTGTAAGTATTAGCAGCTGAGTTGTCAATTCAACTACACCTGGAGATTAATTATCTACAGCAATATAATCAGTAGCACAATAATATGATAATTTTGATAGCAGTGATAATAGTAACAATAACGGTAACAGTGATAGCAATGATTTTGTAGCAGTTGCAACAGTAACAGCAGCAGTAATAACTTAGCAAGAACAATATGTGGTAAATTCATAGGCATTGGATCGGTGAATTCGTTGGATGATATTCATCATATAAAGTCATAACCAAGGGCGATATGGCACTAGCTCCAGTTCATAAATATAATGTAGGCATGTATTCCGTAAATAGTCTTACGTGCTTATGGAAAGAACTTGCATGACATCTTTTTTCCTACCCTCTTGTGGCAGCGGGGTCCATAAGGAAACTAAGGGATATTAAGGCCTCCTTTTAATAGAGAACCGGAACAAAGCATTAACACATAGTGAATACATGAACTCCTCAAACTACGGTCATCACCAGAAAGTATCCCGATTACTATCACACCGGGGTTTACGGATCATAACACGTAATAGGTGAATATGACTTGCAAGATCGGATCTAGAACATAGATATAATGGTGATAACATAAATGGTTCAGATCTGAAATCATGGCACCCGGGCCCAAAGTGACAAGCATTAAGCATGTCAAAGTCATAACAACATCAATCTCAGAACATAATGGATACTAGGGATCAAGCCCTAACAAAACTAACTCAATTACATGATGAATCTCATCCAACTCCTCACCGACCAGCGAGCATACGAAGGAATTACTCACACCCGGTGGGGAGCATCATGGAATTGGCGATGGAGAAGGGTTGGTGATGACAAAGATCAAAGATCCCACTCTCCGGAGCCCCAAACGGGCTCCAGATCTAGCCCCACGATGAAGAACAGGAGGTGGCAGCGGCTCCGTATCATGAAATGCGATAATTCTTTCTCCCTGATTTTTTTCTCCAAAAATCGGATTTTATAGCACCGTAGTCAGGGTCTACGGGGCCACCAGGTGGGCACAACCCACCTGGGCGCGCCTGGAGGGGGGCGCGCCCTGTGGGTTGTGCTCACCCAGGGGCCCCCCTCCGGTGGTTCTTGGCTCTGATATTTTTCTTTTATTCCGTAAAAACTCTCCAAAAAGTTTCGTTCCGTTCTGAGAACTTTTATTTCTGCACAAAAACAACACCATGGTAGTTCTGCTGAAAACAGCGTCAGTCCAAGTTAGTTTCATTCAAATCATGCAACTTAGTGTCCAAAACAAGAGCAAAAGCGTTAGGAAAAGTATATACGACGGAGACGTATCACACGCGACCAGGCTGAGTAGCCCTTGACTCGTTCACCTCCAAGGGGGCCTCGGGAGGCATCCTCGGGAGACTGCCTCACGAGAGGGCCTAACGAGGCTCCCGATGGTGCGTGAACCCTGCCTGCGGCGCTTGGTGACGTATGCCTCGCGAGGCGGGGGCCTCGCAGGGCGTCTTGTTCGTGAAGCTTGCTAGTGGGCCGTTCCTTGGGTTTCTTGGCACGCGCCGCGCCCTGGGCCGAAGGCAGACGACCCTGGGTATCCTCGGTCCCAAGGGCCCGAAAATAGCCCCCGGGCCCACGGCGAGCACGTTTCCGCCTACTAGGAGAGGGGGCGAAACGGCGCGGGCCATAACCGCCTGCGGGGCAGGCACGGCATGTGGCGCATGATGGAGCGAAGGGCGCCCCCACTTCTCGCACGACACCTCGGCAACCGCCCGGGCTGACATAAAGCCTGCCCGCGCACGGTGCGAGGCCATCATTGCCTTCCTTGCCTTGGAGAAAGTATCACACGGAAACCCAGTTTCAATGGAAACCGGTGGAAACTATGAGAAAATGATGTTTTGAAGTTTTGAAAAAATGTGAAAAAAATACGGGATGTTAAGAGGATGATGTTTTATTGCCACGCAAAATTTCAAGTTGAAACACATTACGAGATGTGAGCTACGAAAAAGACAAAATCAGCGTTGAATAGTGCTTGAATAGTGACATTACTGTTCGGCACTATTCAATGCTAATTTTGTCTTTTTCGTAGTTCACATCTCGTAATGTGTTTCAACTTGAAATTTTGCATGGCAATAAAACATCATCCTCTTAACATCCTGTATTTTTTTCACATTTTTTCAAAACTTCAAAACATCATCTTCTTGTGGTTTTCACCAGTTTCCATTGAAACTGGGTTTCCGTGTGATATTTTCTCCCTTGTCTTGTGCCCACCTTCTGAAGGTGAGGAGGCGCGAACTGGCGCTCCATCGAATGTTATATAAGGGTAAGGGGGGAAGGACCCCCTGGCTCATCTTCTTCTCCTTGCTCCTCCCTCCTGCTCCAAGATCCGAACCGACCTCTGTGACGATGGTGAGAGGGAGAGATTGTGCTGCAACGCCCAAGGTGCCGCCCCGAGGGCGCGGACGCTCCCACGCGGCCACTGAGGTTGGTCCCAGCGGCTACGGACGAGGCGCTGCTTGTGGGTGTGGACATGGGGGGCGAGGCGCCTGTGGCCGGGATGGTGGAGGTGGCGCAGTTGCCCTGCCTCCTCAGGCATGCATTGGTACATCGAGCTGCTAAACAAACGGTTTTTAACACCTTTCCGCGACGGCATTTTAAACCATCGCCTTACTAGTGTGGGCGATATGGGGGTCCTTCCCACACGACCCAGAAACCGTCGGGATAGGGAGTAGCAATGCATACATTTTGGACAACTAAGCGTATGCGTTGCCGGCATGTATCCCAAATGCGAGTCTTCAGACAACTGTTTGTGATTTCTCACATATCACAAACGCTCCATCCTAGCTACTCATTTGTGCTCGCATTAAAATCGCAGTCGGACTTCTGTGGTGCTACGTTTACGATGCGTGCCCCATCACAAACAGTTCATGATTGTAGAGCCTGCACGATAAGGCGACTATCACACACATTTAGTTTTCTCGCACTGTTTGTGATATTGTCTGACATCACACATGCTTTACAAACAACAACTGTGTGGATGGTTACACACGTTTCCTCTCCGTGAACCATGTCGGATTATGATGTATATCACACACGTTGTGCTTTATAGACCGTGTGCACTGTAATGACCTGCAGAGCGTATTTTCACCCTAATTTAATTGCTGCTATTTAAAATTGTATCGAATTTCAATTTGAAAGTAGGCTATGACTTCATTCATATCCATCAGGTTCAACAACCAATGCATTATTCGATTCATAGTTACATATGTTTAAGAATTACATCAAAAAAAGAATTACATAAGCACCAAATAAAGAATGATGAACCAGGGTTGTATACTTGTACTATTAAAGATGGTAAAGAAAGAGACGAGAGACATTCTGGCTGCTGAACAAGGTGAAGCGGAATGCCCCTATTGTGCTCTCCTACATGCAGAAGGCATGCACGACTCTAGTCCAACCCCTTGTGATGGCCGGCCGCCAATCATGTAGTTTGAGAGGTAATCTTGAGTAAACTGCTTCGGGAACCACTGCAAAGGAAAAAGATTCAGACATTTTCATCTAGCACAACTCATTATGGGCAGTAAAAAGAAGGCTACAGAGTTCTTACTTACCATGCTGTAGTTCACAGTTGTCTTGCATAAAGTGTAAACAAATAGTTTGATTGACATGATTTGACCCATTTTAATAACAATTTTTATCTGTTTCCTCACTTGATGTTGGTTCATGAATATCTCATTGCCCCATACGCAGAAAGGGTCGAAGCGTGGATCTTTACCAATGACATATGTACCTAAAAGAACCAAGTTAATATTAGAAGCTAAACAACAATTGAACAATGATGTAGTACAACACTCCGTCCGTCCCATGATAAAAGATCTTATTACATCCAATATACTCACATATTGGATGAATTAACATCTTATATTGCGGGGAGGATGGAGTTTATTACATTGTTACAAATATCGGCCGATTAACTGCAGTTAGTTGTTGCTGTGTTGTTGTTGCTGTGTTGTTGTTGTTGGTGGTGGTGGTGGTGGTGGTGGTGTTGTTGTTGTTGTTGTTGTTGGTGGTGTTGGTGTTGTTGGTGTTGCTGTTGGTGTTGGTGTTGGTGTTGCTATTGTTGTTGTTGTTGCTGTTGTTGCTGTTGCTATTGCTGTTGTTGTTGCTATTGCTGTTGTTGTTGCTATTGTTGTTGTTGTTGTTGTTGTTGTTGTTGTTGTTGTTGTTGTTGTTGTTGTTGTTGTTGTTGTTGTTGTTGTTGTTGTTGTTGTTGTTGTTGTTGTTGTTGCTGCTGTTGTTGCTGCTGTTGTTGTTGTTGGTGCTGCTCTTCCATGTATATCTAGACATCATCAGAACATTAAGATAACACTCTTCTTAGTTGCTATGTAGCCTGGGATTGCATATTTAGTCATTCAGTACAATGCATGTTGCTATATAGCCTCAGATATATTAAATATGTCACTAGTTAACCTAGCGATAAATGGGTTACATATATATTCAGTGAAATGTCTGATTCGATGATTAATCCCTTATCAGCCCCCTGGCTATATGGTACCAGCTACCGATATCCTGAACACTAAGTATATATAAGCAATGCGATGAAACTAACCTCGATGGAAAACAACAGTCGTTCCCAATATTGTCCTGTGTGAGTACATCTAAAGGCATGTTAAGCACAACAGACTAAACATCAACCAAATATATCCAACATAATGTACAAATGATAGCTTCAGTGTGCAGGTTTAAGCATGCTAATTAAGCAAAACAAGAAATGGAAAGGTGTGTTAACTGCAACAGGCATAACATTTGAAAACAAGCAAATATAGTCATTCAAACTGGTATTGTGTAGGTCTAAAGTACACTAGTTATTGTTAAAAAACGGAAAGGCGTGTTAACTGCAACATCCTTAACAGCAACCAAATATCATAATTCATAGTGGTATTGTTGAAACTATTATTGATGAAATTGAACTGCACAGTAAATAGTTGCACATATAGAGCATCACATTGTAAATAACTGAAATAAACAAGGCATAAGGCCATCTCTAGCCGATCCCCTAATAGTTAACAGAGTAAAACCCTTATATTGCGGGGCCTCGAGGTGCTCCCTCGCCTCGCGATCCTCCCGTGCCATAGCCTAGCTCACCACCCCTGGCTCCGGCGGGACGAGGTCGACCGAACATGTGCCAAAGGGGAAATTGAGCCTAGCCATCTCGCCGTGGTAGCGGACGTACTCCATGGCCGCGAGCTCGGCCGTGTGGAAGCTACCGAGCCACCGGCGGGTGTGGGTCTCCCAATCCGTAATCTCGGCGACCCACATCCTCCACCGCCGCTGCCGGACCCCGAGGTAGGACCTCGTCGGCGGCCGGGCCCGAGGGAGGACATCGGTGTAGGGGCGCGGTGGCGGGAGGATCGGGCGACTGGCGACGGCGGCTCAATAAAGAGCCCACGGAGGAAGACGGGCACACCTCGGCGGCCAACTCGCCGATGTTGGGCGAAGACGCCGCGATAAACCTCTTTTGGGCCATTCGCTCCTCGAGCTCCCCGGCACACAGGCAGAGGTTGACGATGGAGGCGGCGGCAGCGATGGCGGCGACCTACCAATGGTTTCGAGCAAGGAAGGGGTGGTGTGTGTCTATGTGAGCAGAGGTTTTGGGGTGTGTGTGTGCATGGAGGGGGGGCAAGGTGGTGTTTGAGGAAATACCGCGACAACTGAAAATTTTACTAGGCGGGAGTAAAATGCCCGGGCTACTGAAAATTTGGATCAAGGGCAAGCAGATATTTTTGAGATTGCGAGGGATGGAGAGGTGGGAGTAAAATTTCGGGGCTACTGAAAATTTGGATCAAGGGATATAACCAGAGCGGGAGTTACAGACATCGCACATGGTCAAAACATACTAATCGTGTTCTATCAAATAGAAAAACATCCAGCCGAGCGGGTATTTTTGAGATTGCGAGGGATGCGGACAGGAGTAAAATGCCGGGGCTACTAAAAATTTGAATCAAGGGATTGAAGCAAAGCGGGAGTAACAGACATCGTACATGGTCCACACATACTAATCGTGTGCTATCAAACATAAAAACCTTCCAGGCGGTAGATATTTTCATGATTGCGAGGTAGTAGATATTTTCGAGAGAGGGAGGGAAGCCTCGTGGAGCCCAATCTACTATGCTGATGTGAGTGACAGGGGCATGGGCGTGGCACACAGGTAGTCTGAGCGAACCGTGTCTGTTGCGTCCCCAACCGCAAACAGTTGCTGCATCCAGCTCGTCTGCTGTTTATAAATTTGGCAAAAAGAATAATGCGGGAAAGGGTCAGAACACGAAAACACTTGCATGTGGACCAAATATATGTATGAAAAGGGTTGGTTGATTTTCAAATACCCAATGCACAACTTTGATGTGGCACGTGTCGCACAAAGCGCACAGTATTGCTAGTCAGTCACCCCCTACGAACCCCACTTCATGTTGGCGGTAAGGGAATCCTAGCTACAAACGCATGCCCCCAAATAGCTAGGTCTCGAAATCTCACCCTAACGTAACACAAAACCTATAGGAGTCCATCATGGTCAAACCCCCCTTTCGCTTCCGGACAAAGGTTGACCATGTGCCGGCCCACAAATATGTGCTTGTGGTGCGAGGTGGGTGAGACCACATACGAACCACTTGCGGGTAGCCCTACTATATGTATGAAAAGGGTGTGGTGTGATATTTAACTACCATTCACAACTTTGATGTGGCACATGTGACTCGCAAATTAACCATACTTCCCCGACCCCACGGAAGTTGCAGGTAGTATGAAGTAGCCGCCCCCCCCCCCCACACACACGTCTGGGGGAGAGGGCATCTCACCAAGATGTACTGTAACACGGACCAAGCAGAATCCAACTTGGTCGATAACCTCTCTCGCTTGTTGTTGGTCAAAGTGATGGACATCCACACGGCCCCGCAAAATGGGCTAGCTTGTCGCCAATAAACTCGCTAGGGAGTGCCTGAAGACAAAACCCACTCTGTGCATGTGGCCCAAACATATGTATATGGAAGTGGTGTGTGGTGTTTGAATAACCAATGCGCAAATTTGATGTGGCACCATGATTTGGAACCGTAAAATCCCCACACTGAGCGAGGGTTCACGACGCGTAGCATGTGCTCAAACTTAATTAGGCCTGGAATGATCGACCTACTATACGGTAACACAAACCAAAGAATAAGAATCCACCCTGGTAACCTTTCTCGTCGTCGGTCGAAATGATGGACGTCCATGCGGGCCCACGGATATATAGGCTTGCCGCCGATAATCAAGCGAGTGAGAGTGTCCAAAGACAACCATTGCATGCATGTGTCCCAAACATATTTATGGAGGTGCGTGATGCATGCATATGTGTTTAATACCCAATGCACAACATTGATGTGGTCCATGCATTGAAAATCGCATAGTCCCCACACAGAGCAAAGAGGTTCATGACGTGTCATGTGCTCCCCCCCACTTCGATCTAGCGGGATGGATTCATGTGTACACATGCGATATTATGTAATCCCACATCATGACCTATACTGTGAGACAAACAAAAAATTAATCCCCTCCTAAGTCAAATTAAATAACCTCTCTCGCTGTTGGTGAAAGTGATGGACCAAGCGGGCCGACAGATGGAAGCATCGCCGATAACCGCGTGAGTGAGTGCCAGAGGACAACCACCATCGCTTGCATGTGTGCCAAACATATATATGGAGAGGTGTGTGGTTGTGATGTTTTGAATACCTAATGCACAACTTTGATGTGGCATCTGCCTTGATATCCGTAAAGTCCCAACACAGAGTCAGGTTCATGACACCTTGTATATGCTGGTCCCATCCCCCCTTCGACATGTACTATATACTCCTACCGTAACACAACCCTAAAAGAGTTAATCCTCCTTGTTCGTCAAATTATACCTCTCTCTCGTTGGGTCAAAGTGATGGACGATGACCTCGCGGGCCCACAGGAGCAAAGCGTACATCGCACGCGAGTGAGCGTCCTATATAGGATAACCATCGTCTGCATGTGGCCCAAAGAGGTGTTTGTGTGATGTTTGAATACGCAATGCACAACTTTGATGTCGCACCTATACCTCGAAAACTGAAAAGTCCCCACAAAGAGCGAAGTTCATGATGTGTGGTATGTGCTACCCCCCCATTCGACGCGTGGTATATATATACTCCTACTGTAGCACAAACCAAAAAGAATCATTCCTTGATGGTCAAATTAACCTCTCTCTCGTTGGGTCAAAGTGATGGAGGACAACCTCGCTGGCCCACAGATGGAAGCAGCACCGCACGTGAGTGAGTTCCTATAGGGAAACCACCGCCTGCATGGTGTTGCATGATGTTTGAATACCAATGCACAACTTTGATGTGGCACCTGCCTCGGGAACCGGAAATTCCCCACATGGAGCGAGGTTATGACGCATATATAGTATACATGTTGCCCCCTCTTTGACATGTACTACATAGTCCTACCGTGCATATACGTAACACAAACCAGAAAAACAACCATCCTTGTTGGTCAAATTAACCTCTCTCTCGCTGTAGGTTCAACTAATCGACGACGACCTCGTGGGCCCACAGAGAGAGTCACACGCGAGTGAGGTCATAGGACAACCATCGCGTGCATGTGCTCAAAAGAGGTGTGATGTGTGATGTTTGAATACCCAATGCACAACTTTGATGTGGCACATGCTTCGCAAACCGGAAACACACTACACAGATGTTCACGACGCGTAGCCCCATCACTTCGAGCCGGTGGGAGGAACTCATGTGTACGCACGTGCCCGAACTTTGATATGGAATCTCGCCATGATCCACACCGTAACACACATGCCAAGATGAATCCACCTTTGGTCAAATGCCTCTCGTTGTCGATGGAAACTGAAAACCTTTGCTGGCTAATGAATGGGCACATCGCTGATAACCGCACGAGGGAGTGTCCAAGAGGACAACCAATGCATGCATGTGGCCCGAACATGTATGTATGAAAGGGCCGTGTAATGTTTTAAATAACCAATTCACGACTTTGATGTGGCATATATGACTCAGAAAATGATCAATCCCACACGGAGGCTCACGACTCGTAGTGTACTGCTGGACCCCTCTCCCACACACATAGACACACACATCCTGCAACACCACCGCCACTCTGAGGCATGTCAAACTTTTTCTGCAGTGAACATGTGACCAAAGGAGTGTCGTGTTAAAATTTGAAAAAAATAGAGATCATTCGACCATTTTTATACATTGATTGATTTCCTAGGGATTTAATGTGCAAAAATCAAATTTGAGCTACATGTGCACCAAAATGGATTGCAAAATCATATGTGTGTCCCTGGGTGCATGTTTCCCCGTGTAAGAAATTTCAAAACATTGAGAGTATTGTTTTTTAAAATTCAGTAAATCCAAAACTTAGTTGAAATTCATGAAACTTATTGTGGTGTCATATGGACACGGGTAGGCTGTGATATTGTATTTTTCGTCATATTTGAGACAAGTTTTGATATAATCTTCTTACAAACGGGAGATTGTTAAAAATTGACAACCAATATCGCATATGGATTATTTATTCGGACCGTGTGCGTTAGACCAACAATGTATATGAGCCATGCTTCAGTTAAGCAATAAAGCGGCAGAATTAATTATCAAAAAAGAAAAACAATATATGTGCCGCCACGCGCCCCGTGTGTCATGCGAGCAGGCGTGAGTTGACGGGACGCATGCGAGCAGTCTGCCACGCAGGAAGACTGGGAGGCATGCGTGCAGGTGTGTAAATTGACGGGAGGCATTTTCGCTGTGCAGTGTCATTGGGAGGTGTGCGAGTAGCTGTGTGAAATGATGGTAGGCGTGCTAGAAGTCCGCCATGCAGGCTCACCGGGAGGTGAGAAAGCCTTTGACCGGCGCCTGCCTCGCTCCCACTGCTCTGTATTAATGGCGCGCCCAAGCCGTTGGACATAATAGGCGGTGCACCCCCGATCCACAGTGGTCACCGCCGTCTAGAGTGTATGAGGATGCCACTGAAGCGCACCATCGGAGGGAGTGGCGACGACGGGGCTGGTGAAGCACCCACGCAATGCATGAAGTTGGGCATAGAGGTTGCCGTCGCCGCCGATGAAGTCTCGCATGGGCAGCAGCACGACCTTGACTTCGTCGGCGCTGTCGTGCCCCCCCAGCTGGAGCCGGAGGTCCACAACAACTCCGACAATGACTGCGACTCCTACGGAAAGCCGGTTAGTCATCTATACCCATTTGTGTGGCAAACATATCATGTGTTTTCTCTGGTTACTCCCCCCACCCCCTCTAATTTTTTTGGAATTCAAATCCTATGGTTATGTTCTCTCAGTCCATGAAATCAGAGTATTTAAGATACGTTAGATGCATGTAGTCTATTGATTGTTTGAATGGTATCTGTATAGGGTTAGTGATTAATTGTTTATTCTGTACAAATGATTTTTCTAATAATCCGACTAGGGTTAGCCTGCATGGTAATAATTCGTGGCCAGATCTTGAGAATTGATTTTGAATGTCCTACATATAAGTTGTGCCTTTTTTTTCTTCCAAATCTTGAGAATTGATTTTGAATGTTCTACATGTATGTTTCTGCCATTTTTTTCAGATTGGTATGTACACAGATGAGGCTCCGGCCAGCAGCGCTGCCGGTTGTAGATCCTGCACCCGATAGCGCGGCCAGAAGAGGCCATGGCCCCCCTGGATCTGAGGAACCCATAGAATCTCGGGCGGAGCGCATCAGCAATCTACCAGACGCCATCCTTGGGGAGATCATCTCCCTTCTCCCCACCAAGGATGGCTGTCACACACAAGTCCTCGCATCTCGATGGCGCACTCAGTGGCGTGCCGCGCCTCTTAATCTCAACTGTCATCAGCTATCTGTCGATGATGGTTCTGAACTCCCCGGAGCCATCATCTCCTCCCACCAGGGCTCCGTTCAACGCATCTGCATCTCGGCATGCTACCTGCTGGACATACCCTGCAGGGTGGGCACCTGGCTGACATCCCGTCAATTAAAAAACTCTACTACCAATCGTTGTATCTGTGCCCTCACCAACAATGTCCATCTCATGATTTTTCTCCTCTCTCCATACCGCCACCTTGACCCGGTGCCATCTAGTAGACAATCTGGTACAAATGCTTCGACTCCCACTGCTAAAAAAACTTGTGCTCATGTTGGTTGATCTGTCGGAGGCCTCACTGCACAGCATCATCCACTCCAGCTGCCCTGCCCTGGAGCGCTTGGTGCTCATTTTTGGAAATGGAATCCATATCCCTTGTCTCAAAATAAAGTCGCCTCACCTTGTAAGCATTAGAATTTGTTTTGAAGGATAGGAGCTCATCATCGAAGATGCCCCTTCACTTCAAAGGTTGCTCCTTCATTGGTGTTATAAACCTTCACAAATAACTATGGTCTTTGCGCCTAAACTGGAGACCTTGAGTGCAATTGATGATCCATTTAAATCATTCAAGATGGTGTTTGGCTCCACACTTATTCAGGTACTGTATATTATTCATGTACACTTTTGTAATCTGCATTTTTCATTTGTACGCATAAGTTAAATATCATCTTGGAGTACACTTTCGGTGTTGATATTATGTTCTATGCTGAATGAAGAGCTTGTCCATGGATGGCCTATCAGTGGTGCTAGATTCTGTCAAGACCTTATATATCAGTCTGTGATGTCTTGATTTGAACACGAGTATTGGCTTGCTACGATGCTTTCCAGGTCTAGAGAATTTGTATATAAAGGTGATGATTTCATGCACATTGAAAGCCCATATATAATGTACTAGAATTAACTGTCAGCTGTCGCTCCTTCGACATACTCTATTTTAGACATTAACTGCTTTCAATCTTCATGTCTATTTAGGTACTAGCACTTGGAGAAAAATGTATAACCAATCGATGGGTGAGGAAGCACAAGGATTTTCTCAGATCTCATGAAATTTGTTTGACAACAATAACGGTGGAAGGATATGCATCCAACCCTGCAAACACTAGCTTTGTCACATTCTTCATGTTGAATGCGAGGTTACTATTGTCCGTGAGGGTTAAGTTTTTCAACAAGAATTTTCTCACGGATGGATATGTTGAATAGCATAAAAAGAAGTTTCAGGTGGACCTAAGGTCTTCTGAACGTGCTCGGCTTCTATTTACAACAACTTGTCGTCATCATGGACTAGTAGAATTTTTGTACCGGGATCTTGATTTTATGGATCAGACCGATCCATTTGATTGTGACTGCCCAAAACTTTGGTGTAGTTAGATGTTATTGCCATGTTCAATCTGGGTTTTGTCTAAACCTAATGAACAATTAGTTAAATCCTCGTGCTTTTGGACCGTTTGTAAGCTGGAGTTAGATATTGTTGCCCTTTTCAACTCGGCTTTGACCCATATTTTCTTTCATACTGGGCCAATGGCTTGCCATTTCTTTAATTAAGACATAAATATTATAAGCAATCACAACATAGGGAAAGAACATCACTCTCGCGGGATCCTTGAGATCATTGTTCATTACAGAACACGCAAGTTTTAGCGCCCGCCAGCACCCACAAACTTATTTTCAGCTAGCACACCAAATGGGTTGTAATTCTGAATAAGAAAAGCTGCATGGTAGTAACAGATTTGGATTCTGACATTTGGGATCCACGAGGAAAATGCCTATCCAGGGCAGTGCCGACTCGACAGTAAACATTGAGAAACCTGGTTTTAAAATTACTGTAAAACCAAAACTCGCGTGAAAATCATGAAACTTGGCATGGTGTTATGACATGGCACCAACATGTTGTGGTAAAAAATTAGTCCAATTTGGGACAAGTTTTGATATAAACTTCTTACAAACCGGAGCTTCTCTCAAGAAGCCTCATGGTTCCGAGAGGGAACTTGTCACCTATGTGTGCGAAATGACATACGCTGTCTCTTCCCGCCTTGATTTATTTTACAAAGGCAACATGCAACTATAGGAGCGTCGTCCTAAAAATATGAAATTATTCAGGGTTCGTCTTGCCTTTTTATACATTATATGAGTTTTCTAGGCATTTTGGAACATACTTTGGTGTGTGCAAAGGTCATGTGTGTACTAGCCACCTATGTAATTTGATGTTAAATTTGGTTATGGAATCAAGTCCTTATTATAAGTTATAAGTACATATATTCTTGTTCTGTATGCAATGAAATCGCACATGGACCATACTAGGGAACCCGTCGGTGATGAATTCATCAATCGATGACAATTGTATACCAGCAAGCATTTGCCCACGACACACACAGCTTATTAGTAGCAATTTTCTGTGTTATTATGGGTCTTCACACACATTTCTGATTAGGAACCTGTTTGCTGCATATCACACAAATCTTGTTAAGTTGAACCATTTCTGTAGTGTTGCCTAATTGAAAATAGTTCATCCGAGTGAACTGTATGCCATATATCGCACACACCTTGATCTAGGTGACTGTTTCTGTTGCGTTCCCTAATCGCAAACATTTCATCCGAGTGAACTGTATATCGTATATCGCACGCACACACCTTCATCTAGTTGCTCGTTTCTGTTGTTTTGCCTCATCGCAAACAGTTCATTGGAGTAAACCGTATGCCACGCATCGCACACACAACTATAATCTGAATCGTGTTTGTTTTCTCCGCCATCACAAACATTTCGTATCATTTTTGATGATTTTTTACATCACCGTTTGTGATTAATGCATCACACATAGTTTCCTCGAAGGGTCTCTGATTGTAGTGTCATGTTTGGACCATCTTGCAGTAGTGGTAGAGCCACTCCGCCCACGCGGTCCGCGAGTTCATCGTGGGCATGCACCGCCAGCCCTGCACCTGGCTCCGACTCCATGACTCCTTCGCAGAGGACATGGCGGATTGCTGGGCCTACGGGTGCAGCCGGACGGCTGCCGCAATGACCCCTCCTGGGTGGCGATGGAGTTCACCCCCACCGGCTTCATGTTCTTGAAGCGGGGGTGAAAGTCGTTAGCCCTTTGCTCGCGGCTTGAACAAGGGGCACGTCCTCTACTTCAAGTACGATGGGGCCGCCATGTTCTTCATGAAGACCTTCGGGGTCACTGGCTGCCGCCTGAAGTGCTGCATGGAGAGCGACGACAGTGACTCCCCCGGTGATGAGGACGGCGACGCGTCCCCCTTCGACAGAAGTGGGAGCAGCGGTGGCTCCCCCAACGTCAAGAGTGAGGACGAGGATTCTGACTATGGCGTGGACGGCATCCGAGTCGGTGCCAATGGGGCGGTGGCCTCCGTCTGGAGCTTTTCTTTTGTTTCTTCCTTTTTCCTACATTGGAACAAAGTGGGCCCCGTGGGGGTGTGTAAAGGACTATGGCTCTCGTGTTTCAAATTTGATGCTTCTGTGGTTCAAATCATATATTTTCCTTTAACGCTTCCTCGTGAGGCTTGCTCCTCTTTTTCTTGTTTACCCGAATGCTCTATGTCATCAGGACCCAGCCCCCGGGCGAGCCTTCGCCGCCGCCGGTATGTCAGGTCGTGATGCCTGGAACAAGGCCAGGAGGTGAGGGGCACCGGAAGCTAGTAAGGGCTCTAGAGACGCGATGCTCTAGGAACCCTCCTTTTAACGCAAAAGCGGCTCGCGTGAAAAAGAGGCGGCAGACCCCGCTGTGGTCGCAAGGAAAGGAAACTCTAATAAAAATGGCCACGCCCTGTGAGATGGTTGTACTTAGCTTTCGCGAATGGTAGCGCTGATTGAGCCGCAACCCATGGGCACGGCCGCTCGAGATGCATCGCTCGAGGCTGGGCCTCCTGAGGCAGCGTGAGCCACCGGTGTTGTTTGGTGCACGAGATGCCGCTTGCGTGATCCTCGTGGCTGTTCCGTGAGGAGATAAGGCCCCAAGGACCTTAATGAGGTGACGTGAATGGGAGTAGGCCTGCAAGCCAGAGCACGATCGCTTAGATTTATCGACGCTGCGCGGACGGACCCGAGCACAGGCGACGTGCCAGTAGCCCCGCTCATGGGGCGGTCAGGAGACGGGCCGCGTGCGCGCGATGCCCTCAAGGTGGCGCCACAGCCAACACGTGATGACGGAAACAACACCAATTTATCAAAGCGTAACCAAGGTTTGCTACACAACCAAAAAGTGAGGCGGCTGCAGGGACGGACCCTCGCCAGCTTGAGGATGTTGTAGCCTGTGGGGCGCCCTCAATTTTGAACAAACCAAAAATTCACCTGGCGACATGCTGCTGTAGGAGCGTCGAGCTGCTTGACGAAGTGTGCTGCGGGGGCTCGCGTCTTAGGAGTCGATGGGTTCCTGAGGCCTTGGAGGCTCGCGAGGTGATGTGACGGCGGCCTGATCTTTCGATGAGAGTGGGGATAACTATCAATTTGGTGGATCTTGACCTTGACGATCCAGCTATACCGTACCCGATGATACACCTGAACAATCGCTAAACCAATCTCTGATGGTTATTGACCTTGCCGTAGGCACGATCAACCTGAACAACGAGGTTCAAGTTCCTGCAAGCAACCGAAGAACCGGCAAGAACAAAGGTGAATTGTAATCTAAAATTGCCGATGATAAAGTGAGCACACGAACTAGATGAAAAGTTGGGGTTCCACTGTGGATCTGACAAGGCGGTAGTCCTACACGTCTCGTAGATGCGAATTGTAGCGTTGGCTTGACAATACAATAAAACCTCAGTCTAAACCTAAAAGTAGCAAACTATTTATTACATTCGGCGGCCACGGATGCTACGCGACAATGTGTCCAGATCGGCTACGTATTGACCACCAGGAGCCAGCCCACATGAAGAAAAAATATTGTACGACCTTGAGTGGCTTATCTGCTTTAAGTGATTGTTTGATGGACTGCTGTGCACATGTCTCTCTTAGTCCAGGCAGCCCGATCCTCCTTCTCTCCTAAGCACGTAGCATGCTTCTTGGGTGGCTCGTTTGATTCTAATTGCATGCCCATAGTGTTGCTGCTTGTTGGAATCAACATGCAATATTTTCCATCCTTTAACTTCATGTGGCTTTCTCTGGTCATTTCTTCAACTCCCTCGTTCCTAAGTACAAGTAAATAGGAAAATGGTTGTAACATCATATTCTCGTTAGTTTAATCATATGTACAAAGGAGCTATAGTACCTAGCCATTAATTTGTCTCGCTCGCGCTCTAGTAATAGGACCAAGTGGAATAACTGATGTAGGAGTCGCGGCGTGTGTAACAATAGAAGGGATGTCCTCATCATCCCCCCTTCTTGTATCGAAGTCGTCCTCTACGGTATCTCGTCGTCATCATCCAAATAAGGCTTTAAATCTGCAATGTTAAATGTGGGACTAACCCGAAATTCTGCTGGCAAATCAAGCTTATATGCATTCTCGTTAATTTTTTCAAGCACTTTAAAAGTTCCATCCGCACGAGGTATTAATTTTAAGTTTCGTAAATCAGGGAAGCGGTCTTTTCGCAAATGTAACCATACTAAATCACCTGGTTCAAACACAATACTTTTCCTACCCTGACTACCAGCAAGTTTATACTTGGCAATCATGCGTTCAATATTTTTCTTAGTCATCTCGTGCATTTTCAGTACTAGCTCAGCATGTTCTTTAGCATCAAGGTTTACCTTCTCCGAAGATGGAATAGGTAATAAATCAATAGGAGCACAAGGTATAAATCCATAAACAATCTCAAAAGGGCATAACTTTGTGGTAGAATGAACTGAATGATTATAAGCAAACTCTACATGAGGTAAACATTCTTCCCACATTTTTAAGTTCTTTTTCAAAACAGCCCTAAGCATAGTAGACAATGTTCGATTAACCACTTTAGTTTAACCATTTGTTTGAGGATGACATGTAGTACTAAATAAAAGCTTAGTCCCCAATTTTGTCCACAAAACCCTCCAAAAGTGGCTAAGAAATTTTGTGTAATGATAAGAAACAATTGTATTTGGCACACCATGCAAACAAACTACTTCGCGAAAGAACAAATTAGCAATGTGAGTAGCAGCGTCACTTTTATGACAAGTTATAAAATGTGCCACCTTAGAGAATCTATCGACAACAACAAATACACTATCCCTCCCCCGTCGTGTACTAGGTAGTCCTAATAAAAAGTCCATAGATATAACTTCCCAAGTAGTGCTAGAAACAGGAAGAGGCATATATAAACCATGTGGGTTCAATCGTGACTTAGCTTTTTGACATGTCGTGCAGCGTGCAACATATCTCTCCACATCCCTTCTCATTTTTGGCCAGAAGAAATGACCAGCAAGGATGTCTTCTTTCTTCTTGACACCGAAATGTCCCATAAGTCCTCCTCCATATGCCTCCTATAACAACAAAAGACGAACAAAGCTATCTGGGATGCATAGCTTATTAGCACAAAAAGCAAATCCATCATTAACAACGAACTAGTTCCAAGTTCTACCCTCTCTGCAATTGAGCAATATATCTTTAAAATTGACATCTTTAGCAAATTGCTCTTTTATAGTTTCAAGTCCAAATTTTTTGAAGTCATGTTGTTATAACATGGTATAGCGTCTAGACAACGCATCGGCAATAACATTCTCCTTCCCTTTCTTGTGCTTAATAACATAAGGAAAAGATTCAATAAATTCAACCCATTTTGCATGTCTACGGTTCAGTTTGCTTTGACTTCTAATATGCTTGAGTGATTCATGATCAGAATGTATGACAAACTCCTTAGGCCATAAATAATGGTGCCATGTCTCCAAAGTCCGAACTAGTGCATAAAGTTCTTTATCATATGTTGAATAATTCATACTAGGCCCACTGAGTTTTCACTAAAGTATGCTACTGGTTTGCCTTCTTGCAATAAAACACCGCCTAAACCAATGCCACTAGCATCACATTCTAATTCAAACATCTTATTGAAATCAGGTAATTGCAGCAAAGGGGTGTGTTTAAGCTTATCTTTAAGAATAGTGAAGGCTTCCTCTTGTGCATCGCAACAAACAAATGCCACATTTTTCTTTGTGAGCTCATTAAGCGGTGCTGTGATGGTACTAAAATCCTTCACGAACCGGCGGTAGAACCCAGCAAGTCCGAGAAACCTTCGTACCTGTGTGACCGAGTTAGGGGTCGGCCAACTCTGGATCGCTTCAACCTTGGCTTTACCAACTTCAATTCCCTGCGTTGTCACAACATAGCCAAGAAAAGCGACTCGATCTGTGCAAAAAGTGCACTTCTCGATATTACCAAATAAACGTGCATCACGCAGAGCAGAAAAAATAGCACGCAAATGGTCTAAGTGTTCCTCTAGTGACTTGCTATAAATTAGAATATCATCAAAATATACTACCACAAATCATCCAATGAAAGCTTGCAAAACTTCATTCATCAGTCTCATGAAAGTACTAGGTGCATTAGTCAATCGAAAAGGCATAACTAACCACTCATATAAACCAAATTTAGTTTTGAAAGCAGTTTTCCATTCGTCACCTAGTTTCATACGAATTTGATGGTAGCCACTACGCAAGTCCACTTTAGAAAACACATCCGAGCCACTGAGTTCATCAAGCATGTCATATAATCTAGGAATAGGATGATGATATCGAATTGTAATATTATTGATGGCTCTACAATCAACACACATATGCGAAGTACCGTCTTTTTTTGGAACAAGTAAAATGGGTACAACACATGGACTAAGTGATTCACGAATATAACCTTTGTCAAGTAGTTCTTGAACTTGATGTTCAATCTCCTTGGTCTCCTCTAGATTAGTCTGGTACGGCACATGGTTGGGTAGTGAGGCGCCAGGTATCAAGTCAATTTGGTGTTCAATTCCTCTCATAGGTGGCAGCCCTGGTGGTACTTCCTTTGGGAAAACATCATGATACTCCTGCAAAAGGTTAGCGACAACATGAGGCAAAGAAGGAGGCATATCCTCAAAGGAAAACAAAACTTCTTTGCATATAAGAGCATAACATTCATCAGTTTGAGCATCTAACTCAAAAATTTCAGCACGTGTAGCTAAGAAAGAAGCACCTTTCAATTTAATTTCTTTAGATGTGCTAGGATCAGATTTGTGCATTTTATTAAATTGTTCTAACTCATCAACAACTTTCTGATTTTCAGATTTAGTATGCTCAATATTTGTGTTTCTACTAGCCCTAGCGAGATCATCTTTTAAAATTTGCTCAGGAGACATAGGATGTAGAATGATTTTCTTTCCTTTATGTGTGAGAATGTACTGATTAATTCTACCATCATGTAAACATTGTTTATCATACTGCCTTGGCCTTCCTAGTAACATAGAACAAGCTTGCATAGGCACAATATCGCAATCAATAGTATCATGGTATGCACCTAAAGAAAAAGGAACTCTCACCATGTGTGTTACCTTTACCTTTCCACCATCATTCAACCATTGAATGTAGTAAGGTTGTGGATGTTCTCGGGAAGGTAGGGAGAGCTTCTCCACCGTGTCAATGCTTGCTAAATTGTTACAACTCCCTCCATCAATGATTATGCGAACGGAACGCTCCTTGACGACTCCTTTGATGTGTAAGAGGTTGTGACGCTGATCCTTCTTTGCTTTGAAAATCTGAGCACTAAGTACACGATGTGATATAAGACTCATGTACTTATCAGCGTCGTCGGCGGTCACATGTTCTTCCTCTTGCGCCGATCTTGTGCCATCGTCTTCATGTGCAGCAAGCAAGGCATATGTGTCTTCATCAAAATCACTAGCGGAGTCGTACTCGCCATCATCACGAATGATCAATACACGCTTATTAGGACACTCCTTCATGACATGGCCAAATCCCTTAAAAGTGTGGCACTGGATACCTTTGTGCTTTTAGAGTAAGTGGATGATGATGACGAACTTTTTATTGGAGTTGGTGTAGGACTTTTCAGTGGTGCCGAAGTGTGTGATGCTGAAGTTGATGAAGTAGGCCCCGATCGAGAGGTTGCAGGTGCTGTTGTAGAGGTGCGAGTGGATGGGGCAGCAGGGGTGCATGGTGCCCATGTGGAGGTACGACCTGTAGAAAAATTAGAACGCATTCTCGAGCGACCCTGCACTTCATGTTCAGCATGTATAGCAAGATGGAATAAATGGGTCATTGAATTATAATCCTTATAAGCAAGTATGTCATATATTTCTCTATTCAATCCACCCAAAAACCTAGCCATAGAGGCTTCCTCAGTCTCAACTAAACCACAACATAACATGCCCATTTGTAATTCTTGATAATAGTCTTCCACAGATTTAGATCCTTGGTTCAAGCGTTGTACTTTATTTAGCAAGTCACGTTCATAATATCCAGGACCAAAATGGTGACGCATTATTAATTTCAAAGCTTCCCAAGTGGCAGGAATATTATCAGGATGTTTACGACAATGTTCTGTCCACCAAGCAGAAGCAAAATCACTAAACTCACTAGTTGCAGCCCTAACTCTTTTATCATCAGAAAAATCATGGCAAGCAAATTTTTGATCAACTAATAATTCCCAGTAAAGAGAAACATCTGGATCATATTTCCCATCAAAAGGAGGCATGTCAAATTTAATTCTACCCAAAGGGTCGTCATGGCCACGTACCTCCGAATGATGGTGTCTTCCCATACCTTGTTGATTATTGCGTAGTCGACGATGATCACGATCATTGTTATCATTAACTGCATCAGGATCCTCAGAATCACCATCATAGTTGTCATTTTGGATGTCCTCATGCGGGCCGGCTATCGAGTTGGCGTTGCGAGGACGGGGCTGGTCGACGGCATCGGTGTATGAAAGAGGGTGCCTGATACGTCTCCAACGTATCTATAATTTTTTTATTGTTCCATGCTATTATATTATCATTCTTGGATGTTTTATATTCATTTTATAGCAACTTTATATTATTTTTTTGGGACTAACCAATTGACATAGTGCCAAGTGCCAGTTGCTGTTTTTTGCTTGTTTTTGACTTCGCAGAATATCCATATCAAACAGAGTCCATACGCAGCGAAACTTTTTGGAGATTTTTTTCTGCCCAGAAGACAACTTGGGAGCCAAGGAAGTGCCCGGGGGGAGGCCCGTGGGGCCCACGAGATACCAGGGCGCGCCAGAGGCCCCAGGCGCGCCTTGGTGGGTGGTGGGGCCCACGGAGCTCCTTTCCACCGCCTCTCAGCTCTATAAATTCCCAAATATTCCAGAAACTCTAGGGGAATCGATGAAATACAATTCCAGCCGCCGCAAGTTCCAGAACCACGAGATCCAATCTAGAGGCCCTTTCCGGCACCTTGCCGGAGGGGAACACGATCACCGAGGGGTTCATCATCCTCATTGGTGCTCCTCCGATGATGCGTGATTATTTTACCACAGACCTATGGGTCTATAGGCAGTAGCTAGATGGCTTCTTCTCTCTTTTTGATTCTCAATACAATGTTCTCCTCGATGTTCTTGGAGATCTATTTGATGTAATGACTTTCTGTGGTGTGTTTGTTGGGATCCGATGAATTGCGAGTTTATGATCAGTTCTATCTATGAATATTATTTGAGTCTTCTTTGATCTCTTATATGCATGATTGTTATAGCCTCGTATTTCTTCTCTGAAACTTTGGTTTGGTTTGGCCAACTAGATTGATTTTTCTTGCAATGGAAAGAGGTGCTTTGTGATGGGTTCGATCTTGCGGTGTCCTCACCCAGTGACAGAAGGCATAACAAGGCATGCATGTATCATTGCTATTAAGGATAAAAAGATGGGGTCTATTCCTACATGAATATCTTGTCTACATCATGTCATCATTCTTATTGCATTACTCCGTTTCTCCATGAACTTAATACACTAGATGCATGCTGGATAGCGGTCGATGTGTGGAGTAATAGTAGTAGATGCAGGCAGGAGTCAGTCTACTAATCTTGTACGTGATGCCTATATACATGATCATTGCCTTGGATATCATCATAATTTTTTGCTCTACTATCAATTGCCCAACAGTAATTTGTTTACCCACTGTATGCTATTTTCTCGAGAGAAGCCACTAGTGAAATCTACGACCCCCGGGTCTATTTTCTATCATATTGTTTTCAGATCTATTATTCCAAAAATCCAAAAATACCTTGCTGCACTTTTTATTTACTTATTTTATTTTGTGTTTTTGCTAGATCTATTTATCCAATCTCATACAATTTTATCTATCTTAATACCGAGGAGGGATTGACAACCCCTCTTACGCGTTGGGTTGCAAGTATTTGTTCTGTGTGTGCAGGTACCGTTTACATAGTGTTGCTTGGTTCTCCTACTGGATTGATAACCTTGGTTTCATAACTGAGGGAAATACTTACCGTTGTTGTGTTGCATCATCCTCTCCTCTTCGGGGAAATACGAATGCAGATACAAGCAATCAGTGCCTCGGGTCCCTTGGGAGCACCCGACAAGCTTGTTGTAGACCTGTGTTGGTAGCTGGAAGACGCGGAGCGGCAGTGGAGGCGGCACCCAGACGGGCTTCCTACGCATCGAGATGTTTCATAATATATGCAAGTGTTTGAGTGAATGTCTCATTGCTATCCTCGATCGACTTGAGACACTTATCAAGTGTGCCCTCGAACGCTGAGCCGCTCATTGTATGCATGCACATCCTCCTCAAGGCGTGCCACTGTGGCTTTCGTGGTGTCTCCGTCACCTGCCATGGTTAAGATGAAACAAGAACAAAATCACAAGTATATTGCTCCTACAGTAACTACGATGAGGCGGTGGAAAATGTATCTCAACTCTCGAGCAATTACCATGCTCTTACCAGTTCTTACCGTGCTGCAGTGGTTGTTAGCCGTTGGCGATGTCAAAAGTTATCAAAAGATTGATATAGCGAACACCAAGGGACCGAACAAGATACAATATAGGAAGTGTAGCTTGGTGAAGTTTCCTCAACTCACAATATGTGGCACAATTAAGCAAAAAGTAATGCAAGCTGAATAATTGCTCAAACTCCTAACTAGTGCTGGCAGTTGACTAGTAAGAGATAAAACTATCTAAGCCTAGATACTGAATCAAGTGAGTGGAAACTAATAAAAATATGATAGCTCTAAATAGCTAGATATAAGTGAGGAACAAACGCAGTGTAGGGGCAACAAAGAACAGAAAATGTCGGGCAATTATCACTTATATGAAAAGAGTAGAAGTCTGAACAGCAAAAGAGATTGTACAAAAAGATGCTAACCGACCAGAACTTATGCAACATTTTTTTTTTGCTTTTTTTTCTCCTTTTTTTTCTTTCTTTTTCCTTTTTTTACTCTTTTTTCTCGGGCTGGTTGCTAGCAGAAATCACGGACACGAGTTAAATCTCAAGAAAAAAAAGATGCAAAACTGCTAAACAAGTTGCAACGAGAGCTAGCTAGAAGTGCTTGGGCGTTGAGATTAGCTAGTACTAGTAATAGTGCACAGGATCAGCCGGCGGAGATTTTTGGGTGTGGCGCGTGGTGGCAGACAAAACCTGTGAGATGTCTGGCGCCTCACGTAATGCAAATCTTGGTCGATGGGAAATACGCACAACATCAGACACAGATAACCGTGTGTCTGGTCATTCGCGTAACGCCTGAGTGCGGTAATATGGAAAGCGATCAAATCAACACCTGACTATTTTTTGGAATTTTCTTCAGATTGGAAAGTAGCGTTGCGGCAAAGATTATGTGGGTGGACAAAAAAAGATTGATCTAGTAGATGATTTGCTCTCTGACTAATCTAAACCAACACTAATTCTAGGATGAATGCAACCAACAATTCAACTATGCAAATACTAGATGCAAAAATTGCTAAAGGCTAAAAAGATAGGTATAAAGGATGAACTAATCTAATTTTTTTGGCTTTTTCATGGACCATAGGACCGAAAATAACTAATCTAATAAAACTGTAAATCTCTCACCGATGAACCTGATAACTGATACCACACTATGTGACGGCGGCCCGATCTTTCGATGAGAGTGGGGATAGTTGTCAATTTGGTGGATTTTAACCTTGACGATCTGGCTATACCGTACCCGACGATACGCCTCGACAATCGCTAAACCAATCTCCGATGGTTATTGACCTTGCCATAGGCACGATCAACCTGAACAACGAGGTTCGAGTTCCTGCAAGCAACCGAAGAACCGGCAAGAACAAAGGTAAATTGCAATCTGAAATTGCTGATGTTAAAGTGAGCACACGAACTAGATGAAAAGTTGGGGTTGCACTGTGGATCTAACAAGGCGGTTGTCCTACACGTCTCGTAGATGCGAATTGTAGCGATGGCCAGACAATACAATAAATCCCCAGTCTAGACCTAAAAGTAGCTAACTATTTATTACATTTGGCGGCCGCGGACGCTGCGCGACAACGTGTCCAGATCGGCTACGTATTGACCACCAGGAGTGATAACCCACAAGTATAGGGGATCAGTTGTAGCCTTTCTCGATAAATAAGAGTGTCAAACCCAATGAGGAGCTAAAGGTAGAATTTATATTCCCTTCAAGTTCTATCGACCACCGATACAACTCTACGCACGCTTAACGTTCGCTTTACCTGGAACAAGTATGAAACTATAAGTACTTTGTAGGTGTTGTAGGCTAGGTTTGCAAGATAATAAAGAGCACGTAAATAAACACTAGGGGCTCTTTAGATAAAGAAACAATTAAGTTAGTTTAACGAGTGTGGATAAGTGGTGGAAGGAGTTGCAGAATTGTCCCTAAGCAATTGACTACGTTACTAGACCGATAGCAAGTTTTATGTGGGAGAGGCCACTGCTAGCATGTCATCCCTTACTTGTAATTCTATGCACTTATGATTGGAACTATTAGCAAGCATCCGCAACTACTAACGTGTGACGCCCCCGGTTCAATCGTACACTAGTCATACATGCAAACGTGTACGATCAAGCCCAGGGACTCACGGGAAGATATCACAACACAACTCTAAACACAAATAAACGGAGGTCCACAATATTACAGACCAGGGATCCGAAGATCCGAATACATAAGTCAGTCATACAAATAATATCTGGGTACAGACATAGTTAGACAAGTTCTGCCTTAAGAAGGCTAGTACAAACAGCGACACTAGATCGAAAGGCGCTGGCCTCCTGCCTGGGAGCCTCCGATCCTACTCCTGGTCAGCTGGCTCGATCCAGTAGTACGTGCCCTCTGGACCCGCCTGGTAGTAGGCTCCGGTGGTGGCGTCTGGCTCCTGGACTCCATCGTCTGGTGTATCATGAAGGTGGGGTATATGGGGGAAAAGAGAAAATAAAGCAACCGTGAGTACTCATCCGAAGTACTCAGCAAGCAAGGATCTATACTACATATGCAACATTATCAATGGAGAAAAGGCTGTATATGTGGACTGGGCTGCAGAAATGCCAGAATAGAGAGAAAGGCCTAGTCCTATCGAAGACTAGCATCTTCAAACATCTTCTCAAAGCCATCATCTTGCAGCAGTAGAAGAGAGTAGAATAGCATTTTATTTAGCAAACATGTTGAAGTACAGCTCAAAGATCCTTCCTCGACTCCCAGCGAGAAAGTAATCCCGAAGCTTCAACTAAGTAACAAGTATCCAGTTTAAGTAGTAGATCGAGATACACAAACTGAGCGTCCTTTACCGTAGGACCGGCTATCGATAGAAGATTCATCCCTGCAGGGGTGCACTACTGTTACCCAACACGCTCGATCAACTCTGGCCGGACATACTTGCTGGGTAATGCCCGTCCTCGGAAGATCAACACGAAGCAGCGCTCTACCTAGGCTCAGCAGAGAGGTCAGCACGCCAGACTAACCTATGCACCCAGGGGTCTCGGGCCATCGCCCTGGGCACCCTGCGCGTTGCGTGGCTGGCCGGGGTGCAGGCGCGACACTGAACTCGCCAGTGAAGTATCCAGCCCAATCCCGACGATCAGCCCGCACGGTGAATCGTGACGTCTGATAAGCTTTCGGCGAAACGTACATCGCAGAGGGCCCCATAACCATTATCCCGCGTGGTGGTAGTGCGTATAGGGCACGCCGACCCACTCAGATCACACACCCAAATCCAATAGGCTCAATTAGTATCAAGCGGAGACAATCAGAGTCTCTGATGCTCCGCCACAATGTCACACTCGAGTGCCCTTCCGGCACACCCGAAATCATAGATCCCCAGCGGGTACCCACCAGGGTGGACCCGCCTGTGAAAAAGGTCAAGTAACCGTGTGGTCATAATCATCAGGGTGAACGTAAGAGGTATCACCCTCGAGGTTCACACTGAGGGGTTGCACGACAGAGTCGTATCGGACATGGAGAAGGAGGAATCACCCTCGATGACCACGATCGTACAACTATGCTGCAGAGTATTCATCAGGACTGCGTTACGAGGTATCACCCTCGGCACTCGATAGTTACTACGCAGAGTCGTACAACTAAGGGGGGTGTGAAGTGAGGCGTCTGTCTCTGATCGACGATCACGTTGATCGAGTCGTTGATGAACAAGCAGGGGCGACAAAGTAAGGTGGTGGGGTCACAGATGGGTCATACCAACCTATACTAAACAGTTTATCATAGGCAGGTAAGATAGCAATGAACAGGTTACAACAGCAGGCTATGCATCAGAATAGGAGCATACATTAACAGTAGCGAAATCTAATGCAAGCAGGAGAATAGAATGGGCGATATCTGGAATGCTCAAGGGGGGGGGGCTTGCCTGGTTGCTCTGGCAAGAGAGGGAGGTCGTCAACGGGCTGCTCGTCAGTAGCGTAGTCGTACTCGACAGCAGCGACGTCGGTCTCAGCGTCTATCGAGAGAGAAGGAGGGGGAGAGAAACAATAAATTCACGGCAATAATGCAAACAATATGTATGACATGCCTAAATGATATGCCGGGGTGTTCTACTGCCTAACTAAATGATTTAGTTAATTTAGGAATTTATTCGGATTTATTTAATTAAAGTTGGACACTATTCATTTATCGAAATCGGTCTAATTGTTCAACGTTCTTATAGTTGCGGGCATCTGACGGAGATACCGAGGGCGTATCCGGGTTCGTATCGTCGTTCTGAGCAAGTTTCATGTACAAAGTATTTTCATCGGAGTTACGGTTTAAAAGATATGATTTTCTAAAGTTTTTATTAATTTCTGAAATTTAATTAATTATTTAATTCAACATTATCCGAAACAGTGATTGATGACGTCAGCATGACATCATGCTGACGTCAGCAGCCACCTGACAGGGTGGGTCCCACCTGTCATAGGCTGTTAGGTTAATTAGGTATTAACTAATTAAATTACTGTTTAATTAACACTAACTACTTAATTAAATTAACCTAATCAGGATTAATTAACTAATTAATTAATTAATTATTTTAATTATTTATTCTTATTTCCATTATTTTTCCTAAAACGTTTCTGGGCCGTGGGCCCCATTCGTCAGCGGCACAGGGGGGGCAGGGCCCACCGGGCAGTGGCCCATACGGCCACACGGGGCGGGCGTGGGCGTAGCCCGAGCGGGCGCGTCCAGGGTGCGCCCGGGCGCTGGCCACGGGCGCCGGCGAGGCGCGGCTGGACGGGTCGGTGGTGAGCGCGGGGCCACGGCGAGCGATGCGGGCGAGCGCGCGGGCGAGGTGTGGGGGCGCGCGCGCGTGCGGGTGGCCGCGGCGAGCGGAGGCAGAGGCGAGAGGACGAGCGGCAGCGGCGGCTGGAGTGGGCGCGAGCGGGGCGCGCGCAGCGCGGTCGGGCGCGAGCCGGGGCGCGGCGACGCGTGAGCATGCGCGCAGCGCGGTGAGCGGCGGCACGGGGGCGCGGTGCGCGCGGCGAGGTGCGGGAGCAGAGAGGGGGAGGCCTGGGGCCTCACCGTGCTCGTAGGGACGGGGCAGCGGGGGGTCGGGGCGGTCGACGGGGACGACGGCGACGGAGACGAGGTGCAGGCCGGCGGGGAGGCGCGGGCTCCGGGCGGCGGCGAGGTCGTCGCGGCGTCGGGCGACGGGATCGGGGGTTTGCCCCGATCCAGATCCAGTCGAGGGAGGGGGCGACCGAGCGATAGGCGGCTGGTCGGGGAAGAGGAGAGGACAGGGCGACGTCGGCGTGGCGGCGGCGTCGGCGCTGGCCGATCGGCGCGGGAGCGGGGTGGCGTCGGCGAGCGGCGTCGGCCCGATCCAGTTTCTGGATCGGGGGGGGCGAACGAGTGAGGAGGGGGTGTCGGTGAGGCTAGGGTTTGGCCGGGGGCCTTATAGGCCAGGGGCGACGCAGGTGGGCCGGCCGGCTGGGCTTCGGCCCAGTTGGGCCGGGGGGGGCGTTGCTCTTTTTTCCTTTTCTGTTTCTTTTTCCTTTTTCTTTATTCTCTTTTCTCCACTGTTAAATGTTTAGGCCCCAAATGGCTTTTGTAAAAAGTGTGACCTATTTCATAAATACCAGTGCATTATTCCCTAACACCTAAAATTAGTTTGGACAAAACATAATTCCATATTTATTTCAGATTCAATAAATGGTTATTAAATATTATCTTTATCCACTGTTTGAGGTTGTTCGAGTCACTTATCCAATTCCAATGATGTTGGTTTCAATTTTAGAATAGCCTCTGGAATATTTGCTATATATCTAACATTTTAGCTCCTATGTTGGACAACTTTCATATTCCACTTTCATTTAAATTTGAATTTGACTTAGGAGTTGAAATGCAATGTGATGCTAATGATGATTATGCATAGTCGATCATGCTAACATGTCGTTATCAAAAGTGATTACTGTTGCTAATCACCGGGGGTGTTACAACTCTCCTCATCTATTAAGAATTCTCGTCCCGAGAATTAAGAGGAAGACTGAAAGAAAGAGGGGTATTCTTCGCGAAGACGATCCTCGCGTTCCCAAGTGGCTTCATCTTCAGAATGATTTGACCACTGAACCTTGAGGAACTTGATTGACTTTTGACGTGTTCGACGCTCAGCTTGATCAAGAATACGGATGGGATATTCTGGATATGACAGATCTTCCCGTAATTCAAGCACTTCATGATCCACAGCTCGAATAGGATCCTTGAAGCAGCGGCGGAGTTGGGATACATGAAAGACGTCATGTACTTGAGAAAGGTTTGGCGGCAATTGCAACTGATATGCCACTTCTCCTCGACGGGCAAGAATACGGAACGGGCCAATGTAGCGAGGGGCTAACTTGCCTTTGATTCCGAACCGATGAGTGCCTTTCAACGGAGTGATGCGGAGGTAAGCTTGCTCGCCAGGTTGATAGACTATTTCCTGGTGCTTTCGGTCATAGTTGCTCTTCTGACGAGACTGAGCAGACTTCAAATGTTCACGAACAATACGGACTTGTTCTTCAGCTTGCCGAATAATGTCCGGTCCGACGAGTGAGCGTTCCCCAGTTTCTGACCAATTCAGAGGGGTTCGACACTTACGACCGTATAGAACTTCAAACGGTGCCATCTTCAGACTAGCTTGATAGCTATTGTTGTAAGAGAATTCGGCATACGGGAGAGATTCCTCCCATTTCTTACCGAAGGAGATGACGCAAGCTCGAAGCATATCTTCGAGCACTTGATTAACTCGTTCAACTTGACCCTGTGACTGAGGGTGAAAAGCGGTGCTGAAAGACAGATGAGTTCCCATAGCTTCTTGGAAACTATTCCAGAATCTGGAGGTGAAGAGGCTGCCACGATCAGAACTAATCTCCAACGGAACACCGTGGAGTGACACAATCCGGGAAACATACAAGTCTGCTAACTGGCTAGCAGTGATTGTCTCCTTAACAGGCAGAAAGTGGGCAACCTTAGAGAATCGGTCAATGACAACAAAAATAGCATCATGACCCTTCTGGGATTTGGGAAAACCAGTAATGAAATCCATTTGGACCATGTCCCATTTCCATTCAGGAATTTCCAGGGGTTGCAGAGTTCCTGCGGGCCTTTGATGTTGAGCTTTAACGCGGCGGCAAACGTCACACTCAGAAACATAACGAGCAATGTCTCGCTTCATATTAGGCCACCAGAATCTTTGACAAATGTCACGGTACATCTTTGTGCTACCAGGGTGAATGGACAAGGGAGTGTCATGAGCTTCCTTCATAACGTTTTCCCTCTCATTCTTGAACTTGGGTACGAAGAGACGGTGTTGGAAAAATAGGATCCCATCTGCATCAAGATGGAATTCCGACGGCTTTCCTTTCTCGAGGTATCGCTTGATCTTTTCAACTTCAGTGTCATACCTTTGCATAACCTTAATGCCGTGTTCTAAATCTGGTTCGACAACCAGGGTATTGAGATAACCCTGTGGAACAATATGGAGGTTCAATTTGCAAAGCTCTTCATGGAGAAGAGGTTGTGTTTCTTGCTATAGGACTTGCGACTTAAAGCATCGGCCATTACATTAGCCTTGCCGGGGGTGTATGAGATATTCATATCATAATCGGCAATTGTTTCGAGCCATCTTTGTTGACGAAGGTTCAGATCTGGTTGAGTATATAAATACTTCAAGCTTTGGTGATCCGTGTATATCTCGCAACGGTTACCGAGAAGGTAATGTCGCCATAGCTTCAAGGCATAGATAACCGCAGAAAGTTCAAGATCATGCACGGGATAATTTTCTTCATGAGGACGCAATTGTCGGGAGGCATAAGCAATCACTTTGCGCTCTTGCATTAGGACACAGCCTAATCCTTGACGAGATGCATCACAGTATATCACGAAATCCTTTTGGGAATCCGGGGGTGCTAGTACTGGGGCAGATGTCAATTTATCTTTTAGTGTCTGAAAGCTTTCTTGACATTTTTCTGTCCACTCAAATTTAACACCTTTGTGAAGCAGATATGTCAATGGTTTTGCAATCTTGGAAAAGTTCTCAACGAATCGACGGCAATAACTAGTGAGTCCGAGAAAACTTCTGACTTGCTTAACATTCTTTGGGGGAGTCCAGTCGAGAATAGCCTGAACTCGTTCGGGGTTAACAGCAATCCCATCCTTGGAAATCACATGTCCAAGGTAAGTTACTTCCGGAAGCCAAAATTCGCATTTGGAATACTTGGCATACAACTGGTGTTCTCGGAGCCTTTCTAGAACAAGGCAGAGATGTTCAGCATGTTCCTCTTTATTCTTAGAATAGACCAGAATATCATTTAGATATACCACGACGAATTTGTCGAGGTAATCCATGAATATATAATTCATCAGACGGGAGAACGTAGCTGGGGCATTCGTTAGGCCAAATGACATGACGGTGTATTCATAGGAGCCATAACGAGTGACGAATGCAGTCTTGGGAATGTCCTCTTCACGGACACGGATCTGGTGATAACCCAACCTCAAGTCGAGTTTAGAGAACACCGATGATCCAGCGAGTTGATCATAAAGATCATTGATCCGGGGCAGTGGGTATTTATTCTGGATTGTGGCTTGGTTAATGGGCCGGTAATCCTGAACCAATCGGTTAGTTCCATCCTTCTTCTTAACGAAGAGTGAAGGTGCTCCCCAAGCAGAGGAACTGGGGCGGATGAAACCACTCTTAAGTGACTTGTCGATTTCTTCCTTAAGCTCAAGAAGGTGATGCGGAGCCATCTTATAAGGTCGCTTGGCAATAGGAACGGTGCCAGGCTTCAAGTCGATGACGAACTCGACAGCTCTAGCCGGGGGTATTCCTGGAAGTTCTTCTGGAAAGACGTCTGGAAAATCTCGAATGACAGGAACGTTCTCGATCCCTTCCAGAGGTGAGGCGTTCAAAGCATTCATAACATATACCTCAGCTTCAGCGTCTCGAGTAATTCGGGCAGTGTAGTTCACTATCTCATCGGAGGGGTGAAGAAGTTGGATAATTTTTGTGGCACAATTGATCGAAGCAATGTGAGCTTTCAACCAATCCATTCCGAGTATGAGGTCTATGGTGGAAGACTTCAGGATAATAGGGGAAGCTAGGAATTCAAATTCCTCGATTTCAACAGGGACATTATGTGCCATCATAGTGGTTTGACATTGGCCTCCAGGGGTACGGACAACTATTGGCAGGTTCATCTTTTCGAATGCAATGTCATGAGATAATGCAAATGCTTCAGACATGAATGAATGCGATGCTCCTGAATCAAATAATACAGAAGCAGGTACTGAGTTAACAAGAAGGGTACCCATCACAGTAGGAGGTTGATCCTGGACTTCTTCAATGTCAATGTTGTAAGCCTGACCACGACCACGTGAAGCAGACCCAGTATTATAGCTGCGGGTCTGATTGTTGCCACGGCCATATCCACGGCCAGCACGAGGAAAATCTAACTGATTCTGAGTCTGGCGGCAGTCTTTAGCCTGGTGGCCTGGTTTGCGGCACTTGAAACACAAACCATCTTCAGGACGAAGAGGGGCATGGTTCTGAATAGCTTGAGCCTTTGACGGCCTCGGTGGTGGAGGAGGCAGACGTAGTGCAGCATTGTTCTTTGGCGCAGAGGCATTGGGACGGAACGCGTTGTTGGGAATCCAAACTCTACGCTTCGGTGCTGAGCCCGAAGATGAGCCAGCATCACGATAGCGCTTCTGCGAGTCCTTGTGTTCCATCTGAGCGGTCTCAACAAGAATAGCCTTGTTCACTAGAGTTGAGAAGTCATTGATGTCTTGAGCAGCTAGTGCAAGCTTGAGGTCAGGGTGTAGTCCATTACGGAACTTCTCCTGTCTGCGAGCATCTGTGGCGATGTCTTCTTCAGCATAGCGGGAGAGATCAAGAAATTCCCGCTGATAAGCTTCGACGGTTTTATTGCCCTGAGTGAGGTTGCGGAACTGGGTCTTCATGCGTTCCATAATGGCTTGAGGGATGTAACGTGTACGGAAAGCAGCCTGGAACTCATACCAGGTGATGACTGTTCCAACAGGCAGAGTACGCTTGTGTGTGTCCCACCATTGAGCAGCGGGGCCCTTTAAGAAAAAGGCCGCGAAGGTGACAAAGTTGGCGGGGGCGACATTAGCTGACTCCATCTCGTGAGTGATGTCGCGGAGCCAGTCATCGGCATCCAGGGGCTTGTCAGAGTTGCGAAACTGCGTTGGGTTGAGTCGCGTAAACTCTGTCAAAGTTACTGAAGCTGGGTTCTGGTTCTGGTTGTTCTGATGCGGAAACTGAGCCATGATTCCAACCATGAACTGGCGGTTAAGCTCGAACTGTTGCATCATAGCTGCCATATAGTCTGGCGGTGGTGGACGTTCAGGGGCACGACCACGACCACCTGGTCTAACCATCCTGCTACGTATCAACAGGGGGTAGTTTAGTAAAAGCAATTGCGAGTGTTTAGCGACAAGTATGATGTAACACGACAATACCTTAAGCAGTGTAATAGATACATAACAGTAGTCGATTAAGACATACAGATCCATACACAAAGTCGGGTACATGCGGACAGCATAACGGCGCAAATTAAAAGCTAGACATACTAGGCGGCGCGCAGGCACGCGGTAAGGAAGTACACAACGAGACATAGCAAAGGCTACATCAACGTCGGAGAAAACCACTGTAACCGGGTAACTGCGAGTGCGGACGACGAATATTCGTCGCGGAAGGATCCTGTGCTCCATGTGCACTCTGATGCAGAACCCGGTCTCGAACTGTAAGAAGAGGTCCACGTGTAGGTGTGTGACCTCCAACAGCAGGCCAGTCAATACCAGCATACATCTGAGTCCTGCGCGGGTAAAGGATGTGCTCCGGATGTATCCCTGCACGAACAGCGGGCATCAACTGCGTCATAGCATCGTAAAGACGTGCTCGAGTGGCAACCAACTCGACGGCAAGAGCCCGAACAGTGCGATCCAGAGCCTGAGTGCACTGAATCAGAACGCGGTGGTCATATCGGCGAGGCTCGTATGGGGCACAGATAGCTGTGTAGTATCCGGTAGCATCTCCAGCAGGGGCAAACGGAATGTATCGGAACTCAGAGTCATCCAAGATACCACTGAACTGTCCTCGAAGACGTGCGACAGCAGAGTAGGCGGCATCATGTACTGCCATCTCAATCGTCACGCCGATACCGTGGAAAAGGTGCAGCTCGGTGTCTGAGTCATTCTGCCGATCATAGATACGAACATCAGCATGGTACTGCTCCTGATTAAACTCGCGGTAATCCTCGTAAACCATGTACTCAGGGTACCAGCGGTAGCCAAGTCTGGTCATGAGAGCGATCAGGACAGCTGGAAAACCAGGGGCATCACGAGCCCAAGTGCGAAGCACAAGCTGTATCGTAGGACGCGGTGGAAACAAACGGTCCATCTGAAACAGAGGAAATTCAGATTTGTTAAATGACAACGAGAAGTTTAACACAACTCGGAGAGAAAGGTTAAACAAAACAATGGAAAGGAAAATGATTATCAGACTAATCAGATCAACGACAGGGAAATTGCACAGATATCCAGCTCTCCGGGTAGACGGGATTTACGAGATCCTAAGTGTCGGCGTTAGTAAAATTTTATTTAACCCGAATAGAAGAGATATTAGAGTCCCAGAGTATAGACGAGGAATAAAAGATCCTAATACCACCCAGTTGGCGACGTGGGCCCGTAAGCCACACAGCCAAGTTAGTAAATTAGTTTCTTGGTTTCTAGACTCAACTTCGGCCAAGGAATTTGGAGGGGGGCTTCCTACAGGCAGTCGGCTCTGATACCAACTTGTGACGCCCCCGGTTCAATCGTACACTAGTCATACACGCAAACGTGTACGATCAAGCCCAGGGACTCACGGGAAGATATCACAACACAACTCTAAACACAAATAAACGGAGGTCCACAATATTACAGACCAGGGATCCGAAGATCCGAATACATAAGTCAGTCATACAAATAATATCTGGGTACAGACATAGTTAGACAAGTTCTGCCTTAAGAAGGCTAGCACAAACAGCGACACTAGATCGAAAGGCGCTGGCCTCCTGCCTGGGAGCCTCCGATCCTACTCCTGGTCAGCTGGCTCGATCCAGTAGTACGTGCCCTCTGGACCCGCCTGGTAGTAGGCTCCGGTGGTGGCGTCTGGCTCCTGGACTCCATCGTCTGGTGTATCATGAAGGTGGGGTATATGGGGGAAAAGAGAAAATAAAGCAACCGTGAGTACTCATCCGAAGTACTCAGCAAGCAAGGATCTATACTACATATGCAACATTATCAATGGAGAAAAGGCTGTATATGTGGACTGGGCTGCAGAAATGCCAGAATAGAGAGAAAGGCCTAGTCCTATCGAAGACTAGCATCTTCAAACATCTTCTCAAAGCCATCATCTTGCAGCAGTAGAAGAGAGTAGAATAGCATTTTATTTAGCAAACATGTTGAAGTACAGCTCAAAGATCCTTCCTCGACTCCCAGCGAGAAAGTAATCCCGAAGCTTCAATTAAGTAACAAGTATCCAGTTTAAGTAGGTAGATCGGGATACACAAACTGAGCGTCCTTTACCGTAGGACCGGCTATCGATAGAAGATTCATCCCTGCAGGGGTGCACTACTGTTACCCAACACGCTCGATCAACTCTGGCCGGACATACTTGCTGGGTAATGCCCGTCCTCGGAAGATCAACACGAAGCAGCGCTCTACCTAGGCTCAGTAGAGAGGTCAGCACGCCGGACTAACCTATGCACCCAGGGGTCTCGGGCCATCGCCCTGGGCACCCTGCGCGTTGCGTGGCTGGCCGGGGTGCAGGCGTGACACTGAACTCGCCAGTGAAGTATCCAGCCCAATCCCGACGATCAGCCCGCACGGTGAATCGTGACGTCTGATAAGCTTTCGGCGAAACGTACATCGCAGAGGGCCCCATAACCATTATCCCGCGTGGTGGTAGTGCGTATAGGGCACGCCGACCCACTCAGATCACACACCCAAATCCAATAGGCTCAATTAGTATCAAGCGGAGACAATCAGAGTCTCTGATGCTCCGCCACAATGTCACACTCGAGTGCCCTTCCGGCACACCCGAAATCATAGATCCCCAGCGGGTACCCACCAGGGTGGACCCGCCTGTGAAAAAGGTCAAGTAACCGTGTGGTCATAATCATCAGGGTGAACGTAAGAGGTATCACCCTCGAGGTTCACACTGAGGGGTTGCACGACAGAGTCGTATCGGACATGGAGAAGGAGGAATCACCCTCGATGACCACGATCGTACAGCTATGCTGCAGAGTATTCATCAGGAGTGCGTTACGAGGTATCACCCTCGGCACTCGATAGTTACTACACAGAGTCGTACAACTAAGGGGGGTGTGAAGTGAGGCGTCTGTCTCTGATCGACGATCACGTTGATCGAGTCGTTGATGAACAAGCAGGGGCGACAAAGTAAGTTGGTGGGGTCACAGATGGGTCATACCAACCTATACTAAACAGTTTATCATAGGCAGGTAAGATAGCAATGAACAGGTTACAACAGCAGGCTATGCATCAGAATAGGAGCATACATTAACAGTAGCGAAATCTAATGCAAGCAGGAGAATAGAATGGGCGATATCTGGAATGCTCAAGGGGGGGGGGGCTTGCCTGGTTGCTCTGGCAAGAGAGGGAGGTCGTCAACGGGCTGCTCGTCGGTAGAGTAGTCGTAACCTGGTGCAGCGTCGTCGGTCTCGGCGTCTATCGAGAGAGAAGGAGGGGGAGAGAAACAATAAATTCACGGCAATAATGCAAACAATATGTATGACATGCCTAAATGATATGCCGGGGTGTTCTACTGCCTAACTAAACGATTTAGTTAATTTAGGAATTTATTTGGATTTATTTAATTAAAGTTGGGCACTATTCATTTATCGAAATCGGTCTAATTGTTCAACGTTCTTATAGTTGCGGGCGTCTGACGGGAATACAGAGGGCGTATCCGGGTTCGTATCGTCGTTCTGAGCAAGTTTCATGTATAAAATATTTTCATCGGAGTTACGGTTTATTTAATATGATTTTCTAAAGTTTTTATTAATTTCTGAAATTTAATTAATTATTTAATTCAACATTATCCGAAACAGTGATTGATGATGACATCAGCATGACCTCATGCTGATGTCAGCGGTTAATTAAGTTAATTACTAATTACTGTTTAATTAACACTAATTAGTTAATTAGATTAACCTAATCAGGATTAATTAACTAATTAATTAACTATTATTTTTTATTATTTATTTTTATTTCCATTATTTTTCCTAAAACGTTTCTGGGCCGTGGGCCCCATTCGTCAGCGTCACAGGGGGTTTGGGCCCCACTGGGCAGTGGCCCAGGGGGGGGGGGTCACAGGCGTGCGGGCGCGGCGCCCCGTCGGGCGAACCCGGGGCACGGGCGAGCGGGCGCTGGGCGCGGCCGGGGCCGGAGCGCGGCGGAGCAGAGTAGCAGCGGCAGCGGGGTGGCCGGAGCAGCAGCGAGGGGCGGCGCGGCACAGCGGGCACGGCGGGGCGAAGCGGGGCAAGATCCGCGAGCAGTAGCGAGGCAGGGCACGCGCGCGCGTGTGCGAGGCCCGGCGAGGCTGCGGTGCGCGCGGGCGCGTGCGCGAGCCGGCGAGCGCGGGCGGAGCGGCGGCACGGGGGCGCGGTGCGCGCGGCGAGGTGCGGGAGCAGAGAGGGGGAGGCCTGGGGCCTCACCGTGCTCGTAGGGACGGGGCAGCGGGGGGTCGGGGCGGTCGACGGGGACGACGGCGACGGAGACGAGGTGCAGGCCGGCGGGGAGGTGCGGGCTCCGGGCGGCGGCGAGGTCGTCGCGGCGTCGGGCGACGGGATCGGGGGTTTGCCCCGATCCAGATCCAGTCGAGGGAGGGGGCGACCGAGCGATAGGCGGCTGGTCGGGGAAGAGGAGAGGACAGGGCGACGTCGGCGTGGCGGCGGCGTCGGCGCTGGCCGATCGGCGCGGGAGCGGGGTGGCGTCGGCGAGCGGCGTCGGCCCGATCCAGTTTCTGGATCGGGGGGGGGGGCGAACGAGTGAGGAGGGGGTGTCGGTGAGGCTAGGGTTTGGCCGGGGGCCTTATAGGCCAGGGGCGACGCAGGTGGGCCGGCCGGCTGGGCTTCGGCCCAGTTGGGCCGGGGGGGGCGTTGCTCTTTTTTCCTTTTCTGTTTCTTTTTCCTTTTTCTTTATTCTCTTTTCTCCACTGTTAAATGTTTAGGCCCCAAATGGTTTTTGTAAAAAGTGTGACCTATTTCATAAATACCAGTGCATTATTCCCTAACACCTAAAATTAGTTTGGACAAAACATAATTCCATATTTATTTCAGATTCAATAAATGGTTATTAAATATTATCTTTATCCACTGTTTGAGGTTGTTCGAGTCACTTATCCAATTCCAATGATGTTGGTTTCAATTTTAGAATAGCCTCTGGAATATTTGCTATATATCTGACATTTTAGCTCCTATGTCGGACAACTTTCATATTCCACTTTCATTTAAATTTGAATTTGACTTAGGAGTTGAAATGCAATGTGATGCTAATGATGATTATGCACTGTCGATCATGCTAACATGTCATTATCAAAAGTGATTACTGTTGCTAATCACCGGGGGTGTTACATAACGTTCATTAAGGTAAAACCCAACCATAGCATTAAGATATATTGGTCCCCCTTCAATCCCGTATGCATCAATTTCTATGCTAGGCTGAAGCTGTTGTCACCCTTGCCCTCCAATACATAGTCCTATCAACATACAACTAACACTATGGTGTGATCCACACACGCGCTCATATGATGGGCACCAAAGGATAGCAACATAACCACAAGCAAATTAAACCAATCATAGCAATTCACCAACCACCGATAGGACAACAAAAATCTACTCAGACATCATAGGATGGCAACACATCATTGGATAATAATATGAAGCATAAAGCACCATGTTCAAGTAGAGGGTACAGCGGGTTGCGGGAGAGTGGACCACTATAGATAGATGGGGGAAGGTGATGGAGGTGTTGGTGAAGATGACGGAGTTGTTGGAGTAGATCACCGTCACATGTGTGTTGCCTCGGCGGCGTTCCGGCGCCATCGGGAGAGAGGGGGAGAGAGCCCCCTCCTTCTTCTTATTCCTTGACCTCCCCCCTAGATGGGAGGAGGGTTTCCCCTCTAGTCCTTTGCCTCCATGGCGGCGGAGGGGCGAGAGCCCCTCCGAATTGGATCTCTCTCTCTGTTTCCTTCTGTTTCTACGTTCCCAGATTCTAGCCTTTCACCATTTCTTAAATTCCCGGAGGTCCGTAACTCTGATTGGGCTGAAATTTTAACATGATTTTTATCCGGATATTATCTTTCTGGCGGCCGAAGAAGGGCACCAACTGCCTTATGAGGTGGCCACAAGCCTCCTGGCTGCGCCCTCGGGAGGGGGGCACGCCTCCAGGGCTTGTGGGCCCCTCGGGCATCGTCTCACGTTGATTCCAATTCCCAAAAATCACATATATTTCAAAAAAAATCTCCGTAAGTTTTTATCACGTTTGGACTTCGTTTGGTATGGATATTCTGTGAAACAAAAAACATGCAACAAACAAGAACTGGCACTGGGCACTGGATCAATATGTTAGTCCCAAAAATAGTATAAAAAGTTGCCAAAGGTATATGAAAATTGTAGAATTTTGGCATGAAACAATCAAAAATTATAGATACGATGGAGATGTATCAGCATCCCCAAGCTTAATTCCTGCTCGTCCTCGAGTAGGTAAATGATAAAATAATTGATGTAGAATGCTACCTAGCATAATCTTGATCATATAATCTAATCATGGCTTGAATATTAAGACATGAGTGATTCAAAGCAATAGTCTATAATTTGACATAAAGACAATAATACTTCAAGCATACTAATAAAGCAATCATGTCTTCTCAAAATATCATGGCTAAAAGAAAGTTATCCCTACAAAATCATATAGTCTGGCTATGCTCCATCTTCACAACACAAAGTATTTCATCATGCACAACCCCAATGACAAGCCAAGCAATTGTTTTATACTTTTAATGTTCTCAAGCTTTTTCAACTTTGACGCAATACATGAGCGTGAGCCATGGATATAACACTATAGGTGGAATAGAATATGATGGTGGAGGTTGTGTGGAGTAGACAAAAAGGAAGAAAGTCTCACATCGACGCGGCTAATCAACAGGCTATGGAGATGCCCATCAATTGATGTCAATGCGAGGAGTAGGGATTGCCATGCAACGGATGCACTAAGAGCTATAAGTGTATGAAAGCTCAAACTAAAAACTAAGTGGGTGTGCATCCAACTTGCTTGCTCATGAAGACCTAGGGCATTTGAGGAAGCCCATCATCGGAATATACAAGCCAAGTTCTATAATGAAAATTCCCACTAGTATATGAAAGTGATAACTCAAGAGACTCTCTATATGAAGAACATGGTGCTACTCTAAAGCACAAGTGTGGTAAAAGGATAGTAGCATTGCCCCTTTGATACGTCTCCAACGTATCTATAATTTTTGATTGTTCCATGCTATTATATTATCTATTTTGGATGTTTTATATGCATTAATATGCTATTTTATATTATTTTTGGGACTAACCTATTAACCTAGAGCACAGTGCCAGTTTCTATTTTTTTCCTAGTTTTTGAGCCTTGCAGAAAAGGAATACCAAACGGAGTCCAAACGGAATAAAACTTCACGATGAATTTTCTTGGACCAGAAGACACCCAGGGGACTTGGAGTCCAAGTCAGAAGAGCCACGAGGCGGCGAAAAGGGTGGAGGGCGCGCCCTAGGGGGGTAGGGCGCCCCCCTACCTTGTGGGCCCCTCGGGACTCCCCTGACCTAGCTATTCCTCCTATATATTCACAAATATTCCAGAACCACCACAGTTATCCACGAAAACACTTTTCCACTGCCGCAACTTTCTGTTCCCATGAGATCCCATCTTGGGGCCTTTTCCAGCATCCCACCGGAGGGGGAATCGATCACAAAGGGCTTCTACATCAACTCCATTGCCCTTCCGATGATGCGTGAGTAGTTTACCTCAGACCTAAGGGTCCATATCTAGTAGCTAGATGGCTTCTTCTCTCTCTTTGATTCTCAATACAACGTTCTCCTTGATGTTCTTGGAGATCTATCCGATGTAATCTTCTTTTGCGTTGTGTTTGTCGAGATCCGATGAATTGTGGATTTATGATCAGCTTATCTATGAATATTATTTGAATCTTCTCTAAATTCTTATATGCATGATTTGATATCTTTGTATTTCTCTTCAAATTATCGGTTTGGTTTGGCCAACTAGATTGGTTTTTCTTGCAATGGGAGAGGTGCTTAGCTTTGGGTTCAATCTTGAGTGATTTCATCCAGTGACAAAGTAGGGGTAGTGAGACACGTATTGCATTGTTGCCATCGAGGATAAAAAGATGGGGTTTTCATCATATTGCTTGAGTTAATTCCTCTACATCATGTCATCTTACTTAAGGCGTTACTCCGTTCTTTATGAACTTAATACTCAAGATGCATGCTGGATAGCGGTCGATGTGTGGAGTAATAGTAGTAGATGCAGGAGGAGTCGGTCTACTTGACACGGACATGATGCCTATATGCATAATCATTGCCTTGGATATCTTCATGACTTTGCGCTTTTCTATCAATTGCTCAACAGTAATTTGTTCACCCACCGTATTATTTTCCTTCATGAGAGAAGCCTATAGTGAAACCTATGGCCCCCGGGTCTATTTTCCATCATATTACTTTCCGATCTACTATTTTGCAATCTTTTATTTTCAGATCTATATACCAAAAAACCCAAAAATATTTTATCTTTTGTTTATCTATCTCTATCTGATCTCACCTGTGTAATTGACCGTGAAGGGATTGACAACCCCTTTATCGCGTTGGGTGCAAGTGTTTGATTGTTTGTGCATGTGTTAGTGATTTGTGCGTTCTTATCCTACTGGATTGATACCTTGGTTCTTAACTGAGGGAAATACTTACCTCTACTGTGCTGCATCACCCTTTCCTCTTCAAGGGAAAAACTAACACAAGCTCAAGAAGTAGCAGGAAGAATTTCTGGCACCGTTGCCGGGGAGATCTACGCCAAGTCAAGACATACCAAGTACCCATCATAAACTCTCATCTCTTGCATTACATTATTTGCCATTTGCCTCTCGTTTTCCTCTCCCCCACTTCTAAAATGATTTTCGAAAAGATTTGCCTTTTTATTCACCCTTCTCCCGTTCGCCTTCTTTCGGTTTGCCCTTATGTCTTACTTGGTTTGTTTGCTCGTTTGCTTGGCATAATTGTGTGTTTATTGAAAATCAGAAATAAAGTTTATGGATCCACTTAAAGTTTTTTACTTGGATCATCTTCGATCCATATGTGCTCGTGCTGAAACCCCAACTAGTTTAGTTGAGGGAAAATCTTTAGATGAGCATGCTCATTTTGTGTGTCATCGTTTGTCTGAAAAATGGAGACTCTTATGGAATCAAATAAATTATTTGCTATGTTATGCTTGGAATCTTTGTGAACTTTGTGATTTTACTTGTTGCTCTAAGAACCCTAAAAAACACCTTTCCTAACTATGTGAGTTTAATGATAATGAAATCTTATCTTCTTATGAAAAGGGTGTTTATAGTTACTATGATATCGAACAAATTGAAGAATTTGTTGCTTTTAATGGTGCTTATGAAGTTGCTTCTTTGATTGAAAAGTATGATATTACTCTCTACAAATTTGAAAAATTTCACATACTTAAATATTGCTATGAAAACTATGCTCATAATGCCTATGTCAAAGAATTTATTGTGAGAATGACCGTTGCTTTGAAAGAAAATAATGATATGCATGAATCTATAGATAATTATGATTCCGATGATTTGATTGAAATATCCCTTGATGAACATGATGCTTGCTATTCTTATGGCCATGATGCCAATATTTATGGAGATGAATTTGCTATAGTTCCTTATGTTAAACATGAGATTATTGCTATTGCACCCATACTTGATAGTTCCTTGAATCAAAAGCATGATTGCAATGATGTTATTATAAATTCTATTAATATCAACTATGCTAATAATATGCAAAACCCCAAGCTTGGGGATGCTAGTTTTTCTATATCCGCTACTTATTGCAATGATCATGATTGGGGTGATGATGCTTCTTATGATCTTGAAAATTTATTTAAGCCTCAGGATGAATATGTTTGCAATAATATTGAAAGTGGGTTTGGAAGAGTGTCAATTTAGGACATAATTATCCCACTACCTTGGAGTATGATCAATCTTATGATTTTTTTGATAAAAGTGGGTTTGGAGAAGTCATGACTTTATTTGATGATAATCCCACTATTTTGGAAGAGTGTTAACTTTGCATGCATGAGGATCATGTAGAGAAAATTTTATGTGATAGCTATATTGTTGAATTTGATTGTGATCCTACTTGTAATTATTATGAGAGAGGAAAATATGGTTGTGGAAATCTTCATGTTACTAAATTACCTCTCGTTATGTTGAGTTTGCTATTGTCTCTTTCTTCTTCCTTGCATAAGTTAGTTTTTGCTTGCCTTGATAATTTCTTTGCTTATAAAATGCCTATGCATAGGAAGTATGTTAGACTTAGATGTGTTTGTCACGTGTTTTATGATTCTTTCTTTGTGCTTCAATTCTCCTCTTTTATGTGAGCATCATTGTAATTTCAATGCCTAGCTAAAAGGCTTCAAAGCGCTTGTTGGGAGACAATCCAATATTTTTCCTTGCTATTTTTGAATAAGTTTTTCATATAGGCTCTGGTTAGATGTTTTTTGGTGTTTTAATTAGTGTTTGTGCCAAGTAAGACCTTTGGGATGGCTTACGGTGATAGTTGATTTGATCTTGCTGAAAAACAGAAACTTTTGCGTCAACTCACAGAATTTTAATAATTCACTGGAGCGTTCAAAAACACTGAAATTTTTACAAAGGATTGATATAAAAATTTCCTATGTTGTCCTAATTTGTAAAAAAAATTGGTGTTACATAAGTATTAGAACAATTCAGATCTTCACAGGCTGTTCTGTTTTTGACAGATTCTGTTTTCTTTGTGTTGTTTGCTTATTTTGATGAATCTATGGGTAGTATTGGGGGGTATGACCATGGAGAAGTTGGAATACAGTAGATATTACACCAATATAAATAAATAATGAGTTCACAAAAGTACCAAAACTTGTGATTTTATTTTCTTGTACTAACGGATCTCACGAGTTTTCTGTTGAGTTTTGTGTTGTGAAGTTTTCAAGTTTTGGGTAAAGATTTGATGGACTATGGAATAAGGAGTGGAAAGAGCCTAAGCTTGGGGATGCCCAAGGCACCCCAAGGTAATATTCAAGGACAACCAAGAGCCTAAGCTTGGGGATGCCCCAGAAGGCATCCCCTCTTTCGTCTTTGTCTATCGGTAAATTTACTTGAGGCTATATTTTTATTCACCACATGATATGTGTTTTGCTTGGAGCGTCTTGTATGATAAGAGTCTTTGCTTTTTAGTTTGCCACAATAATCCTTGCTGTACACACCTTTTGAGAGGGATGCGCATGAATCATGATTTATTAGAATACTCTATGTGCTTCACTTATATCTTTTGATCTAGGCAATTTTGCTCTACTGCTTCACTTATATCTTTTTAGAGCACGGCGGTGGTTTTATTTTATAGAAATTTTTGAACTCTCATGCTTCACTTATATTATTTTGAGAGTCTTTCTAAAAAGCATGGTAATTTGCTTTGGTTATAAATTTAGTCCTAATATGATAGACCTCCAAGAGGGATATAATAAAAACTTGCATATAAAGTGCATTGAATACTATGTGAAGTTAGATTCCTTATGATTTTTTTGAGATATAAAGATGGCGATATTAGAGTCATGCTAGTGAGTAATTGTGGATTGTAGACATACTTATGTTAAAGTTTGTGATTCCCGTAGCATGCACGTATGGTGAACCGTTATGTAACGAAGTTGGAGCATGAGGTATTTATTGATTGTCTTCCTTATGAGTGGCGGTCAGGGACGAGCGATGGTCTTTTCCTACCAATCTATCCCCCTAGAAGCATGCGCGTAGTACTTCATTTTGATGAATAATAGATTTTTGCAATAAGTATGTGAGTTCTTTATGACTAATGTTGAGTCCATGAATTATACGCACTCTCACCCTTCCACCTTTGCTAGCCTCTCTAGTACCGCGCAACTTTCACCGGTGCCATACACCTACCTTTTACCTTCCTCAAAACAGCCACCATACCTACCTATTATGGCATTTCCATAGCCATTCCGATATATATTTCCATGCAACTTTCCACCGTTCCGTTTTATTATGACACGCTCCATTATTGTCATATTGCTTTGCATGATCATGTAGTTGACATAGTATTTGTGGCAAAGCCACCGTTCATAATTTTTATACATGTCACTCTTGAGTCCTTGCACATCCCGGTACACCGCCGGAGGCATTCATATAGATTCATATTTTTTTCTAAGTATCGAGTTGTAAGTAAATAAAAGTGTGATGATCTTCATTATTAGAGCATTGTCCCATGTAAGAAAAAAATAATAGAGGCCAACGAAGCCCACAAATAAAAAAAAGAGGCCAAAGAAGCCCACCAAAAAAATGAGAGAAAAGAGAGAAGGGGCAATGTTAATATCCTTTTTACACACTTGTGGTTCAAAGTAGCACCATGATCTTCATGATAGAGAGTCTCCTATGTTGTCACTTTCATATACTAGTGGGAATTTTTTTTTCATTATAGAACTTGGCTTGTATATTCCAATGATGGGCTTCCTCAAATTGCCCTAGGTCTTCGTGAGGAAGCAAGTTGGATGCACACCCACTTAGTTTCTTTTTGACCTTTCATAAACTTATAGCTCTAGTGCATCCGTTGCATGGCAATCCCTACTCACTCACATTGATATCTATTGATGGGCATCTCCGTAGCCCGTCGATATGCCTAGTTGATGTGAGACTATCTCCTTCTTTTTGTCTTTTGCACAACCACCATATTCTATTCCACCTATAGTGCTATGTCCATGGCTCACGCTCATGTATTGCGTGAAAGTTGAAAAGGTTTGAGAACATCAAAAGTATGAAACAATTGCTTGGCTTGTCATCGGGGTTGTGCATGATTTGAATACTTTGTGTGACGAAGATGGAGCATAGCCAGACTATATGATTTTGTAGGGATAACTTTCTTTGGCCATGTTATTTTGAGAAGACATGATTGCTTTATTAGTATGCTTGAAGTATTATTGTTTTTATGTCAATATTAAACTTTTGTTTTGAATCTTATGGATCTGAACATTCATGCCACAATAAAGAAAATTACATGGATAAGTATGTTAGGTAGCATTCCACATCAAAAATTCTGTTTTTATCATTTACCTACTCGAGGACGAGCAGGAATTAAGCTTGGGGATGCTTGATACGTCTCCAACGTATCTATAATTTTTTATTGTTCCATGAAGTTATATTATCTGTTTTGGATATTTTATATGCATTAATATGCTATTTTATATTATTTTTGGGACTAACCTATTAACCTAGAGCCCAGTGCCAGTTTCTGTTTTTTCCTTGTTTTTGAGCCTCGCAGAAAAGGAATACCAAACGGAATAAAACTTCACGATGATTTTTCTTGGACCAGAAGACACCCAGGGGACTTGGAGTCCAAGTCAGAAGAGCCACGAGGCGGCGACAAGGGTGGAGGGCAAGCCCTAGGGGGGCACCCCCCTACCTTGTGGGCCCCTCGGGACTCCCCTGACCTAGCTCTTCCTCCTATATCTTCACAAATATTCTAGAACCACCAGAGGCATCCATGAAAACACTTTTCCACCACCGCAACCTTATGTTCCCATGAGATCCCATCTTGGGGCCTTTTTCGGCATCCCGCCTGAGGGGAAATCGATCACGGAGGGCTTCTACATCAACTCCATTGCCCTTCCGATGATGCGTGAGTAGTTTACCTCAGACCTACGGGTCCATAGCTAGTAGCTACATGGCTTCTTCTCTCTCTTTGATTCTCAATACAACGTTCTCCTTGATGTTCTTGGAGATCTATCCGATGTAATCTTCTGTTGCGCTATGTTTGTTGAGATCCGATGAATTGTGGATTTATGATCAGCTTATCTATGAATATTATTTGAATCTTCTCTGAATTCTTATATGCATGATTTTATATCTTTGTATTTCTCTTTGAATTATCGGTTTGGTTTGGCCAACTAGATTGGTTTTTCTTGCAATGGGAAAGGTGCTTAGCTTTGGGTTCAATCTTGCGTGATTTCACCCAGTGACAAAGTAGGGGTAGCGAGACACGTATTGCATTGTTGCCATCGAGGATAAAAAGATGGGGTTTTCATCATATTGCTTGAGTTAATTCCTCTACATCATGTCATCTTACTTAAGGCGTTACTCCGTTCTTTATGAACTTAATACTCTAGATGCATGCTGGATAGCGGGCGATGTGTGGAGTAATAGTAGTAGATGCAGGCAGGAGTCGATCTACTTGACACGGACGTGATGCCTATATGCATAATCATTGCCTTGGATATCATCATAACTTTGCGCTTTTCTATCAATTGCTCGACATTAATTTGTTCACCCACCGTATTATTTGCCTTCATGAGAGAAGCCTCTAGTGAAACCTATGGCCCCTGAGTCTATTTTCCATCATATTACTTTCTGATCTACTATTTTGCAATCTTTTATTTTAAGATCTATATACCCAAAAACCCAAAAATATTTTATCTTTTATTTATCTATCTCTATCAGATCTCACCTTTGCAATTGACCGTGAAGGGATTGACTACCCCTTTATCGCGTTGGGTGCAAGTGTTTGATTGTTTGTGCAGGTGTTGGTGATTTGTGCGTTCTTCTCCTACTGGATTGATACCTTGGTTCTTAACTGAGGGAAATACTTACCTCTACTATGCTGCATCACCCTTTCCTCTTCAAGGGAAAAACCAATGCAAGCTCAACAAGTAGCACCCTTCTCTCTTTTTCTCTCATTTTTTTGGCTCTCTCCTTTTTTTTGGCCTCTTTTTTTATCCGGAGTCTCATCCCGACTTGTGGGGGAATCATAGTCTCCATCATCCTTTCCTCACTGGACAATGCTCTAATAATGATGATCATCACACTTTTATTTACTTACAACTCGATATCTAGAACAAAGTATGACTCTATATGAATGCCTCTGGCAGTGCACCAGGATGTGCAATGATCTAGAATAGAAAAGATATCAAAAAACAGACGAGCCAAGAAAATATCATGCTAGCTATCTTAGGATCATGCAAAGCAATATGACAATGAATTATCAAGTCATGTATATGATGATGATGGAAGTTGCATGGCAATATATCTCGGAATGGCTATCGAAATGCCATGATAGGTAGGTATGGTGGCTGTTTTGAGGAAGATATAAGGAGGCTTATGTGTGATAGAGCGTATCATATCACGGGGTTTGGATGCACCGGTGAAGTTTGCACCGGCTCTCGAGGTGAGAAAGGGCAATGCACGGCACCGAAGAGGCTAGCAATGATGGAAGGGTGAGAGTGTGTATAATCCATGGACTCAACATTAGTCATAAAGAACTCACATACTTATTGCAAAAGTTTATTAGCCATCAAAACAAAGTACTAATCAGCATGCTCTTAGGGGGATAGATTGGTAGGAAAAGACCATCGCTCATCCCCGACCACCACTCATAAGGAAGACAATCAATATGACGTGTACTCACAAAATCGGGAGAAAATAAAAATTGTTGGGGTGTACCAAGGAGATTTCCATGGAATCTATGTAAAATAGGACACACATAAGCGAACTAAAATTAATTTTATATCACAAATAGTTGCCAAACACATGTAAATAAACCATGCAGATGAAGTAATTGTGTGCATAGACTTATTACCTTCGGTGTTGGGCTATGTGGATGAGAATCTGCCTTCTATTTTTACCGTCATCTATTGCCCCCTGTGACGATGTTAGTAGGAAAGATTCAGGTGAGATCAAAAAATTTGTAAACCATATATATGTCCCTTCCATGAGAATAAATTCAATAGAAAATTGGAGGATTAGAAAATCACGACCATAGGGTGTTACCTTGAAAATTGTGTGCATTGACTTTTACCATGGAATATTCCATCATGTTGTCCCCTAGCTGTAATAAAATCACGACCACAGGGTGTTACCATCAGCACACTCACATTAAATGTTTTAGGCCTTGACAAATAGGTTATTGCAAGTAATTGGCAAATGATAGTAAGTTAGAAGATTTTTCTGAGAAAAGGGGGATCAGCCTGGCCTCCGATACACACAACCATAAGAGCACGATGGTTGATGATTGCAGTCATTGTTGGCAAACCAGGGAGCCCAACAGCTGTCAGACCCTCAAGTAGCGAGCCACAATGGGGGGGAAGGGGATCAAATACCCAAGCATTGCAATGGTTGACCATCGTCTAGTCTCACGGGATCCCGCATAACCACTAATTGGAATACCTCAAATGTCACCAGATTTAAAAACTATTTGATAGCTCAAATTTCACCGGCGTGACAAAGTGCGCCTACGTGGCAAAACTCAACTCGAGTGTCATCTCCACTTCTTCATAAGAGAGCAAAGGTGAATACTCCCACACACACATCCGAAATGGACCACACACATAGCATCACATCATATTGAAATGCGAGTACACATCAACATATTACTAATTTTCTATTATTTTGTTTGTCTGAAGTTTCTGAAAAACCCATCATCACCTATAAACAATAACAACAACTCAAGTTCACTTGCTTAACCAGATAAACACTGACATTTGGGTCCTTACGGGTTTTAGGTATTACTAGTAAATTACTATACCATCCCGCTCCGAAAAGAAAATGTAACTAGTAGCAACGAAAGGTTCATGGGGTATATTTATTTCAAGTCATTGATGTCCAATGTCTAAGTTGTTAACAAGAAGTAGCTGCAAATGACAAAGAAAATGCAAAAGTGGAGAGGGCATGCGTCAAAAATCAGAAAAATCATGGGGCGTGAAAGAAAAGCTTGGCTGCGGAGCTTCACCCTATAGTGTCAACTAAAAAAACTTGCCACACGCCATAGAAATATGTAAATCCACATGAAAAACAAAGTTCTCATTCAAGAAATGTGTGTCCACACCACAACAGAGAAAAAGGGCCGCCCCTTTGCAATGGGGTGCCACGAGATAAATTTATACTATCCACAGATGGGATAATGTAAAAAAAACATATTAGGACACAACAAAAAAAATCAAAGATATTGTGTGACAAAAAAACAGGAATAATTTGCTAGGCATGCATATGTAGAGAATGACATTGTGTTTCATAGCAAAAAATTACCACAAAAAAAGTGAAACGTGTCTCACAGGTAACACGAAATCCATATGTGGACAACAAAAGTTGTCATATATGACGTGTACTCACAAAATCGGGAGAAAATAAAAATTGTTGGGGTGTACCAAGGAGATTTCCATGGAATCTATGTAAAATAGGACACACATAAGCGAACTAAAATTAATTTTATATCACAAATAGTTGCCAAACACATGTAAATAAACCATGCAGATGAAGTAATTGTGTGCATAGACTTATTACCTTCGGTGTTGGGCTATGTGGATGAGAATCTGCCTTCTATTTTTACCGTCATCTATTGCCCCCTGTGACGATGTTAGTAGGAAAGATTCAGGTGAGATCAAAAAGCTTGTAAACCATATATATGTCCCTTCCATGAGAATAAAATCAATAGAAAATTGGAGGATTAGAAAATCACGACCATAGGGTGTTACCTTGAAAATTGTGTGCATTGACTTTTACCATGGAATATTCCATCATGTTGTCCCCTAGCTGTAATAAAATCACGACCACAGGGTGTTACCATCAGCACACTCAAATTAAATGTTTTAGGCCTTGACAAATAGGTTGTTGCAAGTAATTGGCAAATGATAGTAAGTTAGAAGATTTTTTTGAGAAAAGGGGGATCAGCCTGGCCTCCGATACACACAACCATAAGAGTACGAGGGTTGATGATTGCAGTCATTGTTGGCAAACCAGGGAGCCCAACAGCTGTCAGACCCTCAAGTAGCGAGCCACAATGGCGGGGGGGGTGGGGATCAAATACCCAAGCATTGCAATGGTTGACCATCGTCTAGTCTCACGGGATCCCGCATAACCACTGATTGGAATACCTCAAATGTCACCAGATTTAAAAACTATTTGATAGCTCAAATTTCACCGGCGCGACAAAGTGCGCCTACGTGACCAAACTCAACTCGAGTGTCATCTCCACTTCTTCAGAAGAGAGCAAAGGTGAATACTCCCACACACACATCCGAAATAGACTACACACATAGCATCACATCATATTGAAATGCGAGTACACATCAACATATTACTAATTTTCTATTATTTTGTTTGTCTGAAGTTTCTGACAAACCCATCATCACCTATAAACAATAACAACAACTCAAGTTCACTTGCTTGACCAGATAAACACAGACATTTGGGTCCTTACGGGTTTTAGGTATTACTAGTAAATTACTATACCATCCCGCTCCGAAAAGAAAATGTAACTAGTATCAACGAAAGGTTCACGGGGTATATTTATTTCAAGTCATTGATGTCCAATGTCTAAGTTGTTAACAAGAAGTAGCTGCAAATGACAAAGAAAATGCAAAAGTGGACAGGGCGTGCGTCAAAAATCAGAAAAATCATGGGGCGTGAAAGAAAAGCTTGGCTGCGGAGCTTCACCCTATAGTGTCAACTAAAAAAACTTGCCACATGCCATAGAAATATGTAAATCCACATGAACAACAAAGTTCTCATTCAAGAAATGTGTGTCCACACCACAACAGAGAAAAAAGGGCCACTCCTTTGCAACGGGGTGCCACGAGATAAATTTATACTATCCACAGATGGGATAATGTAAAAAAAACCATATAAGGACACAACAACAAAAATTCAAAGATATTATGTGACCAAAAAAATCAGGAATAATTTGCTAGGCATGCATATGTAGAGAATGACATTATGTTTCATAGCAAAAAATTATCACAAAAAAAAGTGAAATGTGTCTCACAGGTAACACGTAATCCATATGTGGACAACAAAAGTTGTCATATATGATGTGTAGTCACAAAATCGGGAGAAAATAAAAATTGTTGGGGTGTACCAAGGAGATTTCCATGGAATCTATGTAAAATAGGACACACATAAGCGAACTAAAATTAAGTTAATATGACAAATAGTTGCCAAACACATGTAAATAAATAATGCAGATGAGGTAATTGTGTGCATAGACTAATTACCTTCGGTGTTGGGCTATGTGGATGAGAATCTGCCTTGTTTTTTTACCATCACCTATTGCCCCCTGCGAGGATGTTAGTAGGAAAGATTCATGTGAGATCAAAAAACTTGTAAACCATATATATGTCCCTTCCATGAGAGGAAAATCAATAGAATATTGGAGTATTAGAAAATCACGACCACAGGGTGTTACCATGAAAATTGTGTGCATTGACTTTTACCATGGAATATTCCATCATGTTTTCCCCTAGATGTAATAAAATCATGACCACAGGGTGTTACCATCAGCACACTCACATTAAATGTTTTCAGATTTGATAATTAGGTTGTTGCAAGTAATTGGCAAATGATAGTAAGTGTAGAAGCTTTTTTTTTCTGAGAAAAGGAGGATCACCCTGACCTGCGATACACACAGCCATAAGAGTACGAGGGTCGACGGTTGCGGCCATGGTTGGCAAAACAGGGAGCCCAACAGCTAGCCGGACACTCAAGCAGCGAGCCACGATGGCGAGGAAAGGGGATCGAGTACCCAGGCATTGCAATGGGTGACCATCGTCTAGTCTCACGGCATCCCGCATAACCACTAATTGGAATACCTCAAATTTCACCAGATTTTAAAACTATTTGATTGCTCAAATTTCACCGGTGCGGCAAAGTGCTCCTACGTGACTAAACTCAACTCGAGTGTCATTTCCACTTCTTCAGAAGAGAGCAAAGGTGAAGACTCCCACACACACATCTGAAATGGACCACACACATGGCATCGCAATTAAAACGTGAGTACACATCAACATATTAATAATTTTCTTTTATTTTGTTTGTCTGAAGTTTCTGACAAATCCATAATCACCTATAAACAATAACAACAACTCAAGTTCACTTCCTTGACCAGATAAACACAGACATTTGGGTCCTTACGGGTTTTAGGTACTACTAGTAAATTACTATACCATTCCGCTCTGAAAATAAAATGTAACTAGTATCAACGAAAGGTTCACGGGATATATTTATTTCAAGTCACTGATGTCCAATGTCTAAGTTGTTAACTAGAAGTAGCTGCAAATGACAAAGAAAATGCAAAAGTGGAGAGGGTGTGCGTAAAAACTCAGCAAAATCATGGGGCATGAAAGAAAAGTTTGACTGTGGAGCTTGGCCCTATAGTGTTAACTAAAAAAACTTGCCCCATGTCATAGAAATATGTAAATCCACATGAACAAAAGAGTTGCATGACCAAAGTTCACTTCCTTGACCAGATAAACACTGACATTTGGGTCCTTCGGGTTTTAGGTACTACTAGTAAATTACTATACCATCCCGCTCCGAAAATAAAATGTAACTAGTATCAACAAAAGGTTCACGGGATATATTTATTTCAAGTCATTGATGAACAATGTGTAAGTTGTTAAGTAGAAGTAGCTGCAAATGACAAAGAAAATGCAAAAGTGGAGAGGGTGTGCGTCAAAACTCAGCAAAATCATGGGGCATGAAAGAAAAGTTTGACTGTGGAGCTTGGCCCTATAGTGTTAACTAAAAAAAACGTGCCACATGTCATAGAAATATGTAAATCCACATGAACAAAAAAGTTGTCCTTCTAGAAATGTGTTTCCACATCTCAAGAGACAAAAAAGCACCACAACTTTGCAACGGGGTGCACGAGATCAATGTTGGGGATATCGCTTATCGGGAACTTATCGGTCGACCCAAGATAAGGGGTAAATCGGCTAGTTTATCGGCATATCGGCCGATTTATCACCATATCGGCTAATTTATCAGCCGATTTATCTTATCGGTCAGACAACGGTAAGTGATAAATCAGCCAATTTATCGAAATATCAGAAGATATCTTGAACAGTGCACGAGATAAATTTACACTATGCACAGACGGGATAATGTAAAAAAATACCATATAAGGAAACTACAAAAAAATTCAAAGATATTGCGTGACCAAAAAAATCAGGAATAAGTTGCTAGGCATGCATATGTAGAGAATGACATTGTGTTTCGTAGCAAAAAGTTACCACAAAAAAAGTGAAATGTGTCTCACAGGTAAGACGAAATCCGTATGTGGACGACAAAAGTTGTCATATATGATGTGTAGTCACAAAATTGGGATAAAATGAAATTTGTTGGGGTGTACCAAGGACATTGCCATGGAATCTATTTAAAATAGGACACACATAAGCAGACACACATGAGCGAACAAAAAAATAATTTAGTATCAGAAATAGTTGCCAAACACATGTGAATAAATCATGTAGATGAAGTAATTGTGTGCATAGACTAATTACCTTCGGTGTTGGGCTATGTGGATGAGAATCTGCCTTTTTTTTACCATCACCTATTGCCCCCCACGATGATGTTAGTAGGAAAGATTCATGTCAGATCAAAAAACTTGTAAACCATATAATGTCCCTTCCATGACAGGAAAATCAATAGAAAATTGGAGGATTAGAAAATCACGAACATAGCATGTTACCATGAAAATTGTGTGCATTGACTTTTACCATGGAATATTCCATCATGTTGTCCCCTAGCTGTAATAAAAGCACAACCACAAGGTGTTACCATCAGCACACTCACATTAACTGTTTTAAGACTTGACAATTAGGTTGTTGCAAGTAACTGACAAATGATAGTAAGTGTAGAAGGGTTTTTTCTGAGAAAAGGAGGATCACACTGGCCTCCGATATACACAACCATAAGAGTACGAGGGTTGATAATTGCGGTCATGGTTGGCATTCTAGGGAGCCCAACAGCTAGTCGGCCCTGAAGCAGCGAGCCACGATGGAGTGGAAAGGGGACCGACTACCCAAGCATTGCAATGGGTGACCATCATCTAGTCTCACGGGATGCCGCATAACCACTGATTGGAATACCTCAAATATCACCAGATTAAAAAACTATTTGATAGCACAAATTTCACCGGTGCGGCAAAGTGCACCTACATGACTAAAGTCAACTCGAGTGTCATCTCCACTTCTTCAGAAGAGAGCAAAGGTGAAGACTCCCAAACACACATCTGAAATGCACCACACACATAACATCGCATCATATTAAAACGCGAGTACACATCAACATATTACTAATTTTCTTTTATTTCATTTGTCTGAAGTTTCTTACAAACCCATCCTAACCTATAAACAATAACAACAACTCAAGTTCACTTCCTTGACCAGATAAACACTGACATTTGGGTCCTTACGGGTTTTAGGTACTATTAGTAAATTACTATACCATCCCGCTCCGAAAAGAAATTGTAACTACTATCAACGAAAGGTTCACGGGATATATTTATTTCAAGTCATTGATGTCCAATGTCTAAGTTGTTAACATGAAGCAGTTACAAATGAAAAAGAAAATGCAAAAGTGGAGAAGTCATGCGTCAAAAATCAGCAAAATTATGGGGCGTGAAAGAAAAGTTTGGTTGTGGAGCTTGGCCCTATAGTGTTAACTAAAAAAATCTTGCCACACGCCATTGAAATATGTAAGTCCACATGAACAACAAAGTTGTCATTCAAGAAATGTGTGTCCACACCTCAAGAGAGAAAAAAGTGCCACCCCTTCGCAATGGGGTGCCACGAGATAAATTTTACACTATGCACAGATGGGAGAATGTAAAAAAATACCATATAAGGACACTACAAAAAAATTCAAAGATATTGTGTGACAAAAAAAACAGGAAGAAGTTGCTAGGCATGCATATGTAGAGAATGATATTGTGTTTCATAGCAAAAAATTACCACAAAAAAGTGAAACATGTCTCACAGGTAACACAAAATCCATATGTGGACAACAAAAGTTGTCATATATGTTGTGTAGTCACACAATCGGGAGAGTAAAAATTATTGGGGTGTACCAAGGAGATTGCCATGGAATCTATGTCAAATAGGACAAACATAAGCGAACTAAAAATTAATTTAATATCACAAATAGTTGCCAAACACATGTGAATAAAGCATGCAGATGAAGTAATTGTGTGCATAGACTAATTACCTTCGGTGTTGGGCTACGTGGATGAGAATCTGCCTTGTTTTTTTACCATAGCCTATTGCCCCCTGCGACGATGTTAGTAGGAAAGATTCATGTGAGATCAAAAAACTTGTAAACCATATATATGTCCCTTCCATGAGAGGAAAATCAATAGAAAATTGCTGGATTAGAAATTCACGACCATAGGGTATTACCATGAAGATTGTGTGCATTGACTTTTACCATGGAATATTCCATCATGTGTCCCCAAGCTATAATAAAATCACGACCACAGTGTGTTACCATCAGCACACTATTTTAAGACTTGGCAATTTCGTTGTTGCAAGTAATTGACAAATGATGGTAAGTGTAGAAGGGTTTTTTCTGAGAAAAGGAGGATCGCCCTGGCTTCCGATACACACAGGCATAAGATTATAGGGTTGTTGATCGCAGTCATGCTTGGCAAACCAGGGAGCCAAACAGCTAGCCGGGCCCTCAAGCAGCGGAAAGGGGATCGACTACCCAAGCAGTGCAATGGGTGTCCATTGTCTAGTCTCACGGGATCCCGCAAAACAATTGATTTGAATACCTCAAATTTTACCAGATTTAAAAACTATTTGATAGCTCAAATTTCACCGATGCGGCAAAGTGCACCTACGTGACTAAACTCGACTCGAGTGTCGTCTCCACTTCTTCAAAAGAGAGCAAAGGTGAAGACTCCCACACACACATCCGAAATGGACCACACACATAGTATCGCATCATATGAAAACGTGAGTACACATCAACATATTACTAATATTCTTTTCTTCCGTTTGTCTGAACCTTTTGACAAACCCATCATCACCTATAAACAATAACAACAACTCAAGTTCACTTGCTTGACCAGATAGACATTGACATTTGGACCTTTACAGGTTTTAGGTACTACTAGTAAATTACTATACCATCCCGCTCTGAAAAGAAATGGTAACTACTATCAACACCACAATTGTCGCTGCGGTTGCATCAAAAATATAAGACGGCCAGAATGCAAGTCCTCCTCACCCTCCTGCCAACACAACTATGGAAGTTGAAAGGTGGATCAGCATTCATCATATGCAGTTGCCACAGGGCCGCGTCATGGTGCCACCCTTCTTGGCGTTGACGTTCTACTTGGACCGTTCCATCATCTTCTCCACCAGCTGTAAAAAAATATCACGACCACAGGATGTTACCATCATCACGCACACATTAGCTATTTTTAGATTTTGCAAATAGGTTGTTGCAAGGAATTACCGAATTATGGTAAGTGTAGGAGGGTTTTTCTTTCGAAATGGATGATCGTCGTCATGCCCTCCAATGCACACACGCATATGAGTATGCGGGCTGATAATCGTCGTCATGGTTGGCCAACCAGGGAGCGCCTGAAGGCTAGCCGGACCCTCAAGATGCAAGCCGCGGCAGAGGGGGAAAGGGAATCGACTACCCAAGCACTGCGATGGGTGACCACCGTCAAGTCTCACGGGATCCCTCATGACAACTAATTTGAATAGCTCAAACTTCACTGGATTTGAAAACTATTTGACTAACTCAAATTTCACAAACGCGGCAATGTGCGCGTATGTGACTAAACTCAATTGGTGTGTCATCTCCACTTCTTCAGAAGAGAGCAAAGGCGAAGACTCCCACAAACACATCCAAAATGAAACACACACATAGCATCCCATCATATTAAAACGTGAGTGCACATCAACATATTGCTAATTTTGTTTTTCTGTTTAACTAAATTTTCTGATAAACCCATCATCACCTATAAACTGTAACAACAACACAAGTTCACTTGCTGACATTTGGGTACTTATGGGTTTTAGTAGTACTAGTAAATTACTATACCACCCGACTCTGAAAAGAATAGGTAATACTACTATCAACACCATAGATGTCATTTTTGTTTCATCGAACACACAAAACGGCCAGAATGCAAGTCTAGCTCATCCTCCTACCAGCACGACTATGGAAGCTGAATGGCGGGTCATAGTTCACTAGATGGAGTTGTCGCAATGCCTTGACAGGGCGCTACATTTCTTGGCGTTGACGTTCACCTTGGACTATTCCATCATCTTCTCCACCAGCTGTAAAAGAAATCATGACCACAGGTGTTACCATCCGCACGAACACATTAACTATTTTAAGACTTGCCAATTAGGTTGTTGTGAGCAACTGGCAAATGATGGTAAGTGTAGGAGGGTTTTCTCCTTGAAAAGGAGGATCACCCTTGGCCTCCAATGCACACAACCTTAAGAGTATGAGGGTTGATGATCGCCTTCATAGTTGGCCAACTAGTGAAAACAACTAAAGGTTAGTCAGACCCTCAAGAAGCGAGCCGCGATGGAGGGGAAAGGGGAGCAACTACCCAAGTATTGCAATGGGTGAGCATCGTCTAGTCTCGCTGGATGCCGCATAACCACTATTTGGAATACCTCAAATTTCACGAGATTTAAAAACTATTTGATAGCTCAAATTTCACCAATGCGCAAAGTGCGCCTATGTGACTAAACTCAACTCGAGTGTCATCTCCACTTCTTCAGAAGAGAGCAAAGGTGAAGACTCCCACACACACATCCGAAATGGACCACACACATAGCATCGCATCATATTAAAACGCGAGTACACATCAACATATTACTAATTTTCCTTTATTTCATTTGTCCGTAGTTTCTGACAAAGCCATCATCACCTATAAACAATAACAACAACTCAAGTTTACTTCCTTGACCAGACAAACACTGACATTTGGGTCCTTACGGGTTTTAGGTACTACTAGTAAATTACTATACCATCCCGCTCCGAAATGAAAATGTAACTACTATCAACGAATGGTTCACGGGATATATTTATTTCAAGTCATTGATGTCCAATGTCTAGGTTGTTAACATGAAGTAACTGCAAATGACAAAGAAAATGCAAAAGTGGAGATGGTGTGCGTCAAAAATCAGCAAAATCATGGGGCGTGAAAGAAAAGTTTGGTTGTGGAGCTTGGCCCTATAGTGTTACCTAAAAAAAACTTGCCACACGCTATAGAAATATGTAAATCCACATGAACAACAAAGTTGTCATTCAAGAATGTGTGTCCACACGTTAAGAGAGAAAAAAGGGCCACCCCTTTGCAACGGGGTGCCACGAGATAAATTTAGACTATGCACGGATGGGAGAATGTAAAAAAATACCATATAAGGACACTACAAAAAAAATCAAAGATATTGTGTGACAAAAAAATCAGGAATAAGTTGCTAGGAATGCATATGTAGAGAATGACATTTTGTTTCATAGCAAAAAATTACCACAAAAAAAGTGAAACATGTTTCAGAGGTTACACGAAATCCATATGTGGACAACAAAAGTTGTCATATATGTTGTGTAGTCATAAAATTGGGAGAAAATAAAATTGTTGGGGTGTACCAAGGTGATTGCCACGGAATCTATGTAAAATAGGACAAATATGAGCAACCTAAAAATTAATTTAATATCACAAATAGTTGCCAAACACATGTGAATAAAGCATGCAGATGAAGTAATTGTGTGCATAGACTAATTACCTTCGGTGTTGGGCTATGTGGATGAGAATATGCCTTGTTTTTTACCATCACCTAGTGCCCCCTGCGACGATGTTAGTAGGAAAGATTCATGTGAGATCAAAAAACTTGTAAACCATATATATGTACCTTCCATGAGAGGAAAATCAATAGAAAATTGGAGGATTAGAAAATCACAACCACAGGGTGTTACCATGAATATTGTGTGCTTTGAATTTTACCATGGAATATACCATCATGTTGTCCCCAAGCTGTAATAAAATCACGACCATAGGGTGTTACCATCAGCACACTCACATTAATTATTTTAAGACTTGGCAATTATGTTGTTGCAAGTAATTGACAAATGATGGTAAGTGTAGAAGGGTTTTTTCTGAGAAAAGGAGGATCACCCTGGCCTCTGATACACACAGCCATAAGAGTACGAGTGTTGATGATCACGGTCATGGTTGGCAAACCAGGGAGCCTAACAGCTAGCCGGGCCCTCAAGCAGCAAGCCACGACAGAGGGGCAAGGGCATCGACTACCCAACCATTGCAATGGGTGACCATTGTCTAGTCTCACGGGATCCCGCAAAACCACTGATTTGAATACCTCAAAGTTTACCAGATTTAAAAACTATTTGATTGCTCAAATTTCACCGATGCGGCAAAGTGCACCTATGTGACTAAACTCAACTCGAGTGTCATCTCCACTTTTTCAAAAGAGAGCAAATGTGAAGACTCCCACACACACACACATCCGAAATGGACCACACACATAGTATCACATCATATTAAAATGTGAGTACACATCAACATATTACTAATATTCTTTTATTCCGTTTGTCTGAAGTTTCTGGCAAACCCATCATCACCTATAAACAATAACAACAACTCAAGCTCACTTGCTTGACCAGATAAAAATTGACATTTGTGTCCTTACAGGTTTTAGCTACTTCTCGTAAATTACTATACCATCTCGCTCTGAAAAGAAATGGTAACTACTATCAACACCACAATTGTCGCTGCGGTTGCATCAAATGCACAAAATGGCTAGAATGCAAGTCCTCCTCACCCTCCTGCCAACACAACTATGGAAGTTGAAAGGTGGATCAGCATTCATCATATGTATTTGTCACAGTGCCGCAACAAAGTGCCACCCTTCTTGGCGTTGATGTTCTCCTTGGACCGTTCTATCATCTTCTCCACCAGCTGTAAAAAAAATATCACGGCCACAGGATGTTACCATCAGCACACACACACATTAGCTGTTTTTAGATTTTGCAAATAGGTTGTTGCAAGCAATTACCGAATGATGGTAAGTGTAGGAGGGTTTTTTCTTTCGAAATGGATGATCGTCGTCATGCTCTCCAATGCACACAGCCATATGAGTATGCGGGTTGATGATCGTAGTCATGGTTGGCCAACCAGGGAGAGCCTGAAGGCTAGCTGGACCCTCAAGCTGCGAGCTGCGGCAGAGGGGAAAGGGAATCGACTACTCAAGCACTGTGATGGGTGACCACCATCAAGTCTCATGGGATCCCTCGTGATCTCTAATTTGAATAGCTCAAACGTCACTGGATTTAAAAACTATTTGACTAACTCAAATTTCACAAACGTGGCAATGTGCGCGTATGTGACTAAACTCAATTCATGTGTCATCTCCACTTCTTCAGAAGAGAGCAAAGGCGAAGACTCCCACAAACACATCGAAAATGAAACACACACATAGCATCCCATCATATTCAAACGTCACTAAAGTTTCTGACAAACCCATCATCACCTATAAACTGTAACAACAACACAAGTTCACTTGCTGACATTTGGGTCCTTATGGGTTTTAGTACTACTAGTAAATTACTATACCACACGACTCTGGAAAGAATAGGTAACTTTATTATCAACACCACAGATGTCATTGTAGTTGCATCGAACACACAAAATGGCCAGAATGCAAGTCTTGCTCATCCTCCTACCAGTACGACTATGGAAGCTGAATGGCAGGATTTTGGTAATGGTAAGTGTAGGAGGGTTTTTTCTAGAAAAGGAGGATCACCCTTGTCGTCCAATGCACACAGCCTTAAGAGTATGAGGGTTGATGATCGCTGTCATGGTTGGACAACCAGGGAGAACAACTAAAGACAAGTCGGAACCTCAAGAAGAGAGCCGCGATGGAGGGGAAAGGGGATCAACTACCCAAGCATTGCAATGGGTGACTACCGTCGAGACTCACGGGATCCCAGGTGACCATTGATTTGAATAACTCAAATTTCACTAGATTTAAACATTATTTAAATGCTTAAATTTCACCGAGGCAGTGAAGTGTGCCTCCGTGATTAACTTGTGTGTCATCTCCAATTCTTCGTAAGTAAGCAAAGGTGAAGAATCCTACACACACATCCGAAATGGACCACACACATAGCATCGCATCATATTAAAGCGCGAGTGCACATAAAGATATTGCTAATTTTCTTTTGTTTTGTTTGTCTGAAGTTTCTGACAAACACATCATCACCTATAAATAGTAACAACAATGCAAATTCACTTGCTGGACTAGATAAACACCGACATTTGGGTCCTTATGGGTTTTAGGTACTACTAGTAAATTGCTATACCACCCCCCTTCGAAAAGAAAAGGTAACTACTATCAACACCACAATTTTCGATGTAGTTGCATCAAACACACAAAACGGCCAGAATGCAGTTCCTCCTCATCCTCCTACCAGCACAACAATGGAAGCTAAATGGCGTGTCACCATTCTCTAGAAACAGTTGCCACAATGCCGCAACAGGGCGCCACCCTTCTTGGTGTTGACATTCTCCTTGGGCTGTTCCATCATCTTCAACACCAGGTGTAAAAAAAATCATGACCACAGGGTGTTACCGTCAACACACACACATTTACTATTTTAAGACTTGGCAATTGGGTTGTTGCAAGCAATTGGCAAATGATGGTAAGTGCAGGAGGTTTTTTTTCTTAGAAATGGAGGATCACTCCTGGCCTTCGATGCACACAGCCATAAGAGTATGAGGGTTGATGATCGCCGTCATGGCTGGCCAACCAGGGAGCACAACTAAAGGCCAGCCAGACCCTCAAGCAATGAGCCATGATGGAGAGGAAAGGGGGTCGACTACCCAAGCATTGCGATGGGTGACCACCGTCAAGTCTCACAGAATCTTGTGTGGCCAGGACTTGAATAGCTCAAATTCCATTGGATTTAAAAACTATTTGAATAGCCCCAATTTCACCAATGCGACAAAGTGCGCCTACATGACTAAATTCAACTCGTGTGTCATCTCCACTTCTTGAAAAGAGAGAAAAGGCGAAAACTATCACACACACCTCAGAAATAGACGACACACATAGCATCGCATCATATTAAAGCGCGAGTACGCATCAACATATTACTAAATTTCTTTTGTTCCGTTTGTCTGATATTTCTGGCAAACCCATCATCACCTATATATAAACAATAACAACAACACAAGTTCACTTGCTTGACCAGATAAACACTGACATTTGGGTCCTTATAGGTTTTACATACCACTAGTAAATGATTATACCACGTCGCTCCGAAAAGAAAAACTAACTACTATCAACTCCCACGGGATTTCATGTGACCACTGATTTGAATAGCTAAATTTTCACCTCTCACGGGATTTCGTGTGACCACTGATTTGAATAGCTAAATTTTCACTAGATTTAATAACTATTTGAGTGGCCCAAATTTCACTTACGCGACAAAGTGCATCTATGTGACTAAACTCAACTCCTGTGTCATCTCCACTTCTTCAGAAGATAGCAAAGGCAAAGACTCCAACATACACCGGAAATGGACAACACACATAGCAACGCATCATATTAAAGCACGAGTACACATGACGCAGTTTATCTAGTCCCGAGCTCATATGCTCTCTAATGAATAGTAAAATTGGAAAAGGTAAAAAATTCCAAAATTTCTGAATTTTCGAGTTCAAACTTTGACAAATATTTCGGTGCTTGCAAATTTCATCCTGAAATGACATTCGTGAAAGTCATGGCAAAAAAATGAACGTTATTTCGGGATAAAATTCGCAAGCACTGAGAACATTTATCAAAATTTACACCCCATAAAATTCAGTGTTTATTGATGTTTTTTAATTTTTTTTTAATTTACTGTTGACCCCGAGTTCAATTGAGCTCGGAAGAAGAAGGGGACTTTCGGAGTACACATCAACATATTGCTAATTTCTTTTGTGCCATTTGTTTGAAGTTTCTGATAAACCCATCATCACCTATAAACAGTAATAACAACACAAGTTCACATGCTTGACCAGATAAACACTGATATTTGGGTCCTTATGGGTTTTAGGTACCACTAGTAAATAAATATATCATCCCGCTTTGAAAAGAAAAGGTACCTACTATCAACACCATCGTTGTTGCTGCAGTTGCATCAAACACATAAGATAACTAGATTTAAGTCCTCCTCCTCCTCCTGCCAGCAAGGCTATGGAAGTTGAATGGCGGGCCACCGTTCATCAGATGCAGCTACCGCAGCAGGGTGTCACCCTTCTTGGCATTGTCGTTCTTCTTTGACTGTTCCATCTTCTTTACCAGCTGTAAAAATATAACGACCACAGGGTGTTACCATCAACACACACACATTAATTGTTTTAATACTTGGCAATTTGGTTCTTGCAAGCAATTGGCAAATGATGGTAAGTGTAGGAGGATTTTCACTAAGAAAAAGAGGATCACCCCTGGCCTCCGATGCACAGCCGTAAGAGTATGAAGGTTGATGATCGCCGTCATGGTTGGCCAACCAGGAAGCGCACCTGAAGGCTAGCAGTGAGTTGCGATGGATGGGAAAGGGAATTGACTACCCAAGTGTTGCGAAGCATGACCACCGTCAAGTCTCACGGGATCCCCTGTGACCACGTATTTGAATGGCTCAAATTTCATTGCATTTTAAAACTATTTGGATGGCTCAAATTTCACCGATGCGGCAAAGTGCGCCTACGTGACTAAACTCAACTCGTCTGTCATCTTCACTTCTTCAGGAGAGAACAAAGGCAAAGACCCCATCAGAAAAGGACCACACACATTGCATCGCATCATATTAAAGCACGAGTACACATCAACATATTGCTAATTTTGTTTGTTCAATTTGTCTGAAGTTTCTGGCAAACCCATATACCCATAAATAGTAACAACAGCACAACTTCACTTGCTTGACCAGATAAACACTGACATTTGGGTCTTTATGGGTTTTAGGTACTACTAGTAAATTACGATACCACCCTGCTCCGAAAAGGAAAGGTAACCACAATTCATTCTCATCCTCCTGCCAGCACGGCTATAGAAGCTGAATGGCGGGTCATTTTTCACTAGATGTAGCTGCCACAGCGCCACGATAGGGCGCCACCTTTCTTGGCGTTCACGTTCTCCTTGGATTGCTCTATCATCTTCTCCACCAGCTGTAAGAAAAAAAGATCACGGCCACAAGGTGTTTTCATCAGCACGCACACATTGACTGTTTTAAGACTTAGCAATTAGATTGTTACAAGCAAGTGGCAAGTGATGGCCAGTGTATGAGGATTGCCACGTGATGGTTGGAAAATGTACATACCATTTGTTTCTTGGTCAGCAGAATCGTCTTCTGCAAAAAAACAGTGAAACAGTTTAGTAACGGCAAGAACTGAATAGGGTAAGAAAACTAAATTTTCTCATGGTTTTCACTCGTCAGCAACTTCGTACCTCCTCAGCTTTCAGACGAGCGTTCTCCTCCTTGAGGTGGTTCAGTTCAGCTTCAAGCTCCATGGTATAAGCCTGTAGGATTAAGAAAGACGTAGAGTATAAGTGTCACCAACCTTCTTACCATCGTTGCAGAAATGGCATTGCATAAAACCAACAATTTTGGCAGCAAGATAAGTACCTGCTTCCTGGCACGCGATCGTGCGGCTGACTCACGGTTCTTGATCATGCGGCGGTGGCGGCACTATGCTCCTCTCGGAGGACTGATCCTCCAGGGCGCCACGTTTCCGGGCGCCGCCGTTCTCCATCATCGCTCCGTCACCCATGCAGTTCATCATGTCAGCCTGCGTCATGGCGCTCCTCCCGTCCGACGACCCGGGGCTCATGATACCCACCCCACCTTGAGGAGGTGGTGGCGGCGGCACCACGGCCATTCCTGCGTACACGTTTGGGATGAACCCCATGTCGTTGCCCATCACCTGGAACATGCCGTTGGCTGGTGCCATCAGGTACATCATAGGGCTAGGCTGCTGCTCCTTCTGTGCGGGGTTCATCGGTCCATGGACCATGCCGACCGGAACAGGCACCTGGCCGCTGGTGCCACATCCCCAGACCATGCCGGCCTTAACAAGGAATGGCTCCAACGTCATCTCTCCAAGCGTCCCCTGCCTGTCGTTGGCCGCAACCGCACCGACGTTCTCCGCCGGTGGCTGGACAGGAGGCTGCGGCAAGGGTCACGCGGATTAGGGCTAGGCATGCATCGGGCGGGGCTCCCTGTTAATCTCAGCCCACACTCCTCCATCGTCTTCCGGCACAATGGGGGAGGCAAGGAGAATGACTCCTGCCGGGCTAGGTCGCTTCCTCCTGCATCTCCACCACCTCCGCCTCCACCAGCACCCACCACAGGAGCCACCTCCATGCCCACCAAGCCATCGCCGGTGGCCGCTTGGAACTCCTTAGCACTCCATATGTTGCTCATGAACTCGTCCATAGTCATGGACCCAAAATTGCACCCTGCCTCGCACACCGAGTATTGTAGCTCAACCAGCGTGCTCACACACATAGCACCGCATCAAATTAAAGCGCAAGTGCACATCAAAATATTGCTAATCTTCTTTTGTTCCGTTTGTCTGAAGTTTGTGACAAACCCATCATCACCTATAAATAGTAACAACAATGCAAGTTCACTTGCTTGACTAGATAAACACTGACATTTGGGTCCTTCTTGGTTTTAGGTACTACTAGTAACTTGCTATGCCATCCCCCTTCGAAAAGAAAAGGTAACTACTATCAACACCACAATTTTCGTTGTAGTTGCATCAATCACACAAAACGGCCAGATTGCAGTTCCTCCTCATCCTCCTACCAGCACAACAATGGAAGCTAAATGGTGTGTCACCATTCTCTAGAAACAGCTGTCGCAATGCCGCAACAGGGCACCACCCTTCTTGGCGTTGACATTCTCCTTGTGCTGTTCCATCATCTTCAACGCCGAGTGTAAAAAAATCACGACCACAGGGTGTTATCATCAACACACACCCATTTATTGTTTTAAGACATGGCAATTGGGTTGTTGCAAGCAATTGGCAAGTGATGGCAAGTGCAGGAGGGTATTTTTCTTAGAAAAGGAGGTCACTCCTGGCCTCCGATGCACACAACCATAAGAGTATGAGGGTTGATGATCGCCGTCATGGTTGGCCAACCAGGGAGCACAACTAAAGGCCAGCTGGACCCTCAAGCAGCGAGCCGTGATGGAGAGTAAAGGGGATCGACTACCCAAGCATTGTGATGGGTGACCACCGTCAAGTCTCACGGAATCCCGTTTGGCCAGTGACTTGAATAGCTCAAATTCCACTGGATTTAAAAACTATTTGAATAGCCTCAATTTCACTGACGCGACAAAGTGCGCCTATGTGACTAAATTCAACTCGTGTGTCATCTCCACTTCTTGAGAAGAGAGCAAAGGCGAAAACTCTCTCACACACACCTCCGAAATAGACCACACACACATAGCATCGCATCATATTAAAGCGTGAGTGCGCATCAACATATTGCTAACTTTCGTTTGTTCCATTTGTCTGATATTTATGGCAAACCCATCATCACCTATATATAAACAATAACAACAACACAAGTTCACTTGCTTGACCAGATAAACACTGACATTTGGGTTCTTATGGGTTTTAGATACCACTAGTAAATGACTATACCATGTCGCTCCGAAATGAAAAACTAACTACTATCAACTCTCACGGGATTTTGTGTGACCACTAATTTGAATAGCTAAGTTTTCACTAGATTTAATAACTATTTGAGTGGCCCAAATTTCATTTATGCGACAAAGTGCATCTATGTGACTAAACTCAACTCGTGGGTCATCTCCACTTCTTCAGAAGATAGCAAAGGCAAAGACTCAAACATACACCAGAAATGGACCACACACATAGCATCGCATCATAAAGACGCAGAGTATCTAGTCCCGACCTCATATGCTCTCTAATGAACAGTAAAATCGAAAAAAGTAAAAAAATTTGAAAAATTCTGAATTTTTTCAGGTTCAAACATTGACAAATGTTTCGGTGCTTGCAAATTTTATCCCGAAATAACAATCTATTTCGGGATAAAATTGTTATTTCAGGATAAAATTTGCAAGCACTGAGAACATTTGTCAAAGTCTACACCGAAAAAATTCAGAGGTTATTGAAGTATTTTAATTTTGTTTAATTATCGTTCACCCCGAGCTCAATTGAGCTCGGAAGTAGAAGGGGACTTTCGGAGTACAAATCAACATATTGCTAATTTTCTTTTGTTCCATTTGTTTGAAGTTTTGACAAACCAATCATCACCTATAAATAGTAACAACAACACAAGTTCACTTGCTTGACCAGATAAACACTGATATTTGGGTCCTTATGGATTTTAGTAGGTACCACTAATAAATTAACATATCATCCCACTTTGCAAAGAAAAGGTAACTACTATCATCACCACCATTGTTGCTGCAGTTGCATCGAACACACAAGACAACCAGATTCAAGTCCTCTTCCTCATGCCAGCAAGGTTATGGAAGTTGAATGGCGGGTCACCGTTCACCAGATGTAGCTACCGCAGCAGGGTGTCACCCTTCTTGGCATTGACGTTCTCCTTTGACTGTTCCATCTTCGTCACCAGCTGTAAAAAAATATCACGACCATAGGGTGTTACCATCAACACACACACATTAACTATTTTAAGACTTGGCAATTAGGTTCTTGCAAGCAATTGGCAAATGATGGTAAGTGTAGGAGGATTTTTTCTGAGAAAAAGAGGATCACCCCTGGCCTCCGATGCACAGCCGTAAGAGTATGAAGGTTGATGATCGCCGTCATGGTTGGCCAACCAGGAAGCGCAGCTGAAGGCTAGCTGGACCCTCAAGCAGCGAGCCGTGACGGACGGGAAAGGGAATCGACTACCCAAGTGCTGCGAAGGGTGACCACTGTCAAGTCTCACGGTTTCTCGTGTGACCACATTTGAATATCTCAAATTTCACTGGATTTAAAAACTATTTGAATGGCTCAAATTTCACCAATGCGGCAAAGCGCGCCTACGTGACTGTGACTAAACTCAACTCGTGTGTCATCTCCACTTCTTCAGAAGAGAACAAAGGCAAAGATCCCATCAGAAATGGACCACACACATTGCATCGTGTCATATTAAAGCGCGAGTACACGTCAACATATTGCTAATTTTCTTTTTTTCCATTTGTCTGAAGTTTCTGACGAACCCATATATCTATAAACAGTAACAACAACACAAGTTCACTTGCTTGACTGGATAAACACTGACATTTGGGTCCTTATGGGTTTTAGGTACTACTAGTAAATTACGATACCACCCTGCTTTGGAAAGGAAAGGTAACCATAATTCATTCTCATCCTCCTGCCAGCAAGGCTATTGAAGCTGAATGGCGGGTCACCCTTCACCAGATGCAGCTGCCGCATCGCCGCGACAGAGCGCCACCCTTCTTGGCGTTCACGTTCTCCTTGGACTGCTCCATCATCTTCTCCACCAGCTGTAAGAAAAAAATATCATTGGCACAAGGTGTTTTCATCAGCACACACACATTGGTTGTTTTAATACCTAGCATTTAGATTGTTACAAGCAATTGGCAAGTGATGGTGAGTGTAGAAGGATTGCCACGTGATGGTGGGAAAATGTACATACCATTTGTTTCTTGGTTAGCAGAATCGTCTTCTGCAACAATACAGTGAAACAGTTTAGTAATGGTAAGAACTGAAAAGAATAAAAAACTGAATTTTCTCATGGTTTTCACTGGTCAACAACTCCGTACCTCCTCAGCTTTCAGACGAGCGTTCTCCTCCTTGAGGTGGTTCAGTTCAGCTTCAAGCTCCACGGTATAAGCCTGTTCAATTAGGAAAGACAGAGAGTGTAAGTGTCACCAACTTTGTTACCAATTACCACCGTTGCAGAAATGGCATTGCATAAAAGCCAACAATTTTGGCAGCAAAGTAAGTACCTGCTTCCTGGCACGCGATCGTGCGGCTGACTCACGGTTCTTGATCATGCGGCGGTGCTGGCGCTCGATGCTTCTCTCACAGGACTGATCCTCCGGAGCGCCGCGCTTTCGGACGCCGCCGTTCTCCATCATTGCTCTGTCGCCCATGCAGTTCATCATGTCAGCCTGCGTCATGGCACTCCTCCCGTTCGATGACCCGGGGCTCAAGATACCCACCCCACCTTGAGGAGGTGGTGGCGGCGGCACCACAGCCATCCCTGCGTACCCGTTGGGGACGAACCCCATGCCGTCGCCCATCACCTGGAACATGCCGTTGGCCGGTGCCATCGGGTACATCATTGGGCCAGGCTGCTGCCCGTGCTGCACGGGGTTCATCTGTCCATGGACCATGCCGACCGGCACAGGCGCCTGGCCACCGGGGCCAGATCCCCGGACCACGCCGGCCTTGACAAGGAACTGCTCCAGCGTCATCTCTCCAAGCGTCCCCTGCCGGTCATTGGCTGCAACCGCACCACTGTTCCCCGTCGATGGCTGGACAGGAGGTTGCGGCGAGGGTCGCGCGGCCTGAGGCAGGGCATGCACCGGTCGGGGCTCCCTGTTCATCTCAGCCCACACCTCCTCCACCGTCTTCCGGCACAGCGGGGGAGGCAAGGAGAACGACTCCTGCCGAGCTAGGTTGCTTCCTCCTACATCTTCGCCTCCACCAGCACCCACCACAGGAGCCACCTCCATGCCCACCAAGCCACCGCCGGTCGCCACTTGGAACTCCTCGGCATTCCATATGTTGCTCATGAACTCGTCCATGTTCATGGACCCAAAATTGCGCCCTGCCTCGCACACCGAGTATTGCAACTCATCCAGCGTCAGCGCAAAGATAGAAGACTGCCGCGCCAGCGCAACTGTCTGCTCCTCACCTTCGAGAACGCGCGGGTGTGAGGTGACTTCTTCCTCGGAGAACTTCACGTCGTTGCTCATCTCCGACGCCATCCGATCTCACCACTGTGGTCTCGCTCTACGGACTCTCTTGCTTGTGAGTTGTGGTGTGTGTTTCAGTCTTGTGCGCCGCGCCCCCTATTTATAGCCTACAGCATGCAAGAGATAAGCATCAATTAAAGCATCAGATAGCTATTAAATTCACGTGATTGATGAAAAAGGTGAGCTATAGATAGATAGATAGATAGATACAGTAGTAGATAGTTCGTCTCGTACTGGATAGATAGGGTACTGCCAAAGCGCCAAACGTGGCCATGAGTTAAGTCTGGTATACGAGATGAACTCGCGGTGCGTGCTGGTTTCGTTCAATAGCTAGCCGACGACGGCCGGCGCTGAGACGCCTCACTGCTCGACGACTGAGCATTACGCGCGTTAGTGTGGGGGACTAGGATATGAGTAAACCGTGTGGCCGTTTGCTACTGTGCCTACTGCTGCCAAGATCGCCGTTTCTAATTCGGGGGTTGGATTAGTACAAGGAGTCTTACGGCACGGTGCTCTTCAATTCAGAGAGGTGACAAAGATGGTGTCATCAAAAATGGAAAAATAGATAGGTGACAAAAGGTAAAGTCAGTCTACACGCAAAAAAAGAAAGTCAGACATGCATCTTTTTTTTTTTGAGAAAGTCAGGCATGGACGTGAAAATGCATGTCTACCTTTTATTTTTGGGCCTGGAGCCCTGGACCATCTAGAGGGAATCTAGGCCCAGAATTTGTCGTGCACTAGTGGGCCTTAAGGCCCACAGATACACCAATATATAGTTTTGCACTAAAAAAACAATATATAGTTAATAGTTTTTTTTGCGACGGATACTGATGTCATACTGACTCTTGCGTGTTCTACAAAAATGTCATACTGACAAATACTCCCTCCATAAAGAAATATAAGAGCGTTTAGATCACTAAAATAGTGATCTAATTTACGGAGGGAGTACTAACCATCTTCTCAAAAAATAAAAAGACAGATACTAACCAGACTTCACTCAAAGAGAAGACAGATATTAATCAGACAAGAGTCGACCTGATGGTAAGGAAAGGCAAAATCAGATAGAGCTGACCTCCCCAGGATGGTGTGGAAAAGAAGAATCAGACAGGGTGGTATGGTATGGAAAAGAAGAATCAGACAAGAGTCGACGGATGATAACACATGACTTCTCACTGTCTGAAGGAAAAGACATGGGCTCGCTTTCAGCGGCAACCTGACGGTTCTCGAGGCCGTATGAAGAAGAATGGCTCAGCTCACATCACACCAACAATGGCCACCCCAAGCGAAACTGCTATGATGACTAGTACAGCGCATGCAGGCAAGCACAGACTGGCTTGTGGTTCCACGATTTCGAAGGATTCAGCTGATGAGAAGGTACGTAGCCTACCGGAACACCGGATCCTCGGAGCATATAATAAGCACTTAAGCAGCAACCAAGACGATTCAAGATTTGTTTACTGCTGGTGCTACACGAGAATCGCCCCCAGCCGGGCACCAAGAATTCCCCCGCCGTTCTGACCCCGAACATGAATGAAACGGCGGTGAAACAAAGGCGCTAGGTTACCGAAGCCGCTGCTAGTACGATCGCTGGAGATGGCATGGTGAAACGAGAGCAAAGTTGACGGCTCCGAATGAAACGAGAGCGACGAGCGCGCGGCCCGCCTGAGTACGCACGTACCTCCTCCTCCCGGTACAGCGCCGGAGAGCCCACCGAGACGGCTGGCCGCGCGCCGGCCGCGAGCGCCAGCAACGCCGCGCAGATCAGCTTCGGACACCGCCGCAGCCGAGCCTAGGAAGCGAAACTTTTATAGTGCAGTTGCGTGGGGGGAGGGAGCTGTGGCGAAACGGGAGGCAGCATCCCTCCTGCGTGCGTTGTTTATACTACATGCGTACGTGAGGAAAGGAAAGGAAATGGTGCCGCTGGCTCTGCCGTGGCGCGGCATGCCTCCTGGCGTTGGCTGTGTCGGGTGAGTCGGCACGTTGGGCTCTCCAGAGCCATCGCTATCCTACCGAGACGGGCGATGGGCTCCGAGTTCCGAGGCTGGGAGGGAAAGGAACGGGTAGCTACGAGCGAGCTAGCTGTGCCCCTGCATGCTGCTTACTTCCGCCCCGGGTTTTGTCAGCTCTGCTGCCCACACAGTCGCAGCTGCCTCCCTTCCCGCTTATCTCGTCTCCCTTTTGGCACCGTTCATAGGTGTTCTGGTTTATTAGTTCTTTTTTTATTCTGTATCAATTTTGATCTTAAATTTAACTAACAAGATTATATTTTTGCATTCGTATTTAAACATAGTTTTCAGTTATATTATTTTTATGACATGCATCAATATTTTGTTAGTTAAATCTCTAGTCAAACTTTGATATAAAATACAAAAAGGACTTATAAACCAGAGAGATAGTACGGGCTAGCCAGTTATGGAGCGGCGCGGCCCAAAGCTTGAGGTCCATGCAGAATCTACTTGATGGTAGAGTATTTATACGCACCTACAGCCTGAGCCTGAACCTTTGGCCTGAAGCTTGCTGGAACAGGGGAACTTTGGGTACCCTTTGGTGCGGAGATGTGGCTTAACCAGAGTGGCAAAAGCTATCGGCGCCCGCCCTGCGACTCGTTCTCTTCGGCTGATGTACTGCGTACTGGCGTGGCCTGTTCTCGCTCCACACGATGATCAAAAGAGCTAGCTAACACGCTGCTTGCGAAAGACATGACATGTCATGCATGTCAACTATGTCGTCGCAGAGATTAGAGAAGACGAGATAGGACCGGGCGTCCTGGTGAGGAGAAGTCGATGCGTGCAGGGTACGTGCCTCAAAGGAGATATCACCTCCTGCCTGCACTCGCCGGTTCTCTGTTGCAAGTCTGCGACTGTTTATCAGTGCAGTAAAGGGCAATGCGTCTCTCAGATCCACGGAGAAGGCACGCAGAGCCATACCAACTTCTGTTGAAAAAAAAAAACGCTTAGGGCATCTTCAACGTCGATTCGCAAATTTTCTCCCGCATCCGTACGCCGATAGGGGGACCTTCTGTCCGCGAAAACTGATGTTGGGTCGCCATCCAACGTTGCCCGCATACATTTCAACAAATATTAAAACTAAATGGACGAAATTCATTTAAATCGGGCGAATTTCATTCAAGTTCGGTTATAATTTACATAAGCGAATGATTTTTGACTGTTTTTACTAAAGAACTATATAAAAAAATAAACCCTATATCAGATGGCCACCTCGTAAGCGTGGCCGCCCTGTCCTGCCGCACCACCGTCACCGTCCGTGTTGTCGTCATCCCTCCAGCGGTGCAAGGATGCCGAAGGGCCGCGGCAGCCTTGTCCGGCGTCTACTTGCCGCTCGCGGATGGGCCGCTCCGCCTCCTGTTGCGCGGTGCGGAGGGCCGCCTTGGCCATCGCCGACGGCGCCTGCGGAGCCCTAGTGGTGGCCTTGCCCCTGCCGGCGTTGCCGAAGCAGTCGCAAAGCGACCACTCCTCGTCGATCTTAGCGACCTCACCGTCATGGCGGCGGTGGCGCCAGGCGGCCGTCTCCGCGGTGGTCACAAAGCGGTCAAGCGAACACGCGGCGAGGTCCGGATCGTTCCGGACCCATTCTGGCGCCACATCTGTCTTGGTGAACACGGGGCGGCGACCGGCATTGTGCCGGTCGTACCTCACCTACTACCTCGCCGCGCCCTCCACCTCGGATACCACGGCCCTAGAGTCGGAGGCAACGCCGTAACTGTCTCCTCCAAGGTAGTGGAGGATGCAGCCATGCGCCTTCGCGATCATAGGCGGCAGCTCCTTCTTTATCGGGCGCCGGTGGAGTTGTGGTGGCGACGAGGGGCCCATCGATCCACGCATAGCAGCTATGCGGCGGGGGCGACGTCGGCTCGTCCTTCACGTGGAGGAGGCGATGGTGGGAACACCGGCTCGTCCTTCACCTGCCGGAGTGGGGAGTGCGGCTCTGTGGGTCGCCGGCGCACAGTTTAAATAGCCGCGGCCGCGCTAGGAAAAGGGGTGGTCGGCCCGCTTCAATCCGGTGCAGTGACCGAAGTTGGTATCTCGGGACGTGGTGTCCGCATTGAGACGGCGACGCCCGGGAGGTTGCGTCCGTCTGCCGGTTGCTGCAAGTTCTGGGCCGGCATGGATGCGGTGTGGCAACTAGCACGGGCGTTCGATAGAAAGCGCGGGAGAGGTGGGCGGGTTTTTTTGTGGGCGAGGGCAGTCAGGAGCGGACGAGGCAGCGGTCCGGACGCCCACAAAGCCCCCCTAGTTTATATCCGGTTTGCGGGAAAAAGTACGTCCGGACCGCCCGGCGGACCGATACAGGCCTGCGTTGAATGGCACACGGTCCGGAAGTATGCAAGCGGTTTGAGGGTCGGCGTTGGAGATGCCCTTAGTGGGAGAGGGTCAAGGCGGATGATTGAACCCCTAGCCGTCACTCGTCTTCTTCTCTCGCCACCATTAGGACGCATTGTCCATGAAGCGTTGGTAGTGGCGGGAAGGTTGCTAATTGTAGGGACCTGGTAGGGAGGAGTTGATGGGCTGTTGTGGGTTGGCGACTGAGATGAGTGACCGAGGTGCCGTATTCGATGAACGATGCTCGATGGTGGCGCTGGTGATCCAGCGCGGCGATCTTAAACAATTGCTGATTTGGCTGGGTCATCAGAGAAGAGGGTGTCGATGCATGGTACTGGCCGACAATGAGCTCGACATCATGCTCAAATCTGGCATGCGGCGGCATGGGCGATTTGTCTTGGGTTTTCTTTAGCGAGTCTCATGGTTTGTGGCCGTGAGGCGCCGGCGCCGTTCCAGTGTAGGAACAATATCCTTCTAGTCCATTCCTTGTTTTGTTGGTGTGCTTATCGCCGACGCAGGGCTTGTAGAGTTGTGTCTCGGGTGGATCTTTTAGAATGCGATCAGTTTTGGTTTTTGGTGGGTCCGTCTGGGTCCGACCAGCTTTCGTCATCTTCAGAGTTTCTAGGGATCCTTTTCAGCATTTTCTTCTCTGTGGCAGAGTCAGGCCTGCCGACATCTCCTAGGTTGCATCAACAACGATTCTTGCTTCTACAAGCTCATGAGTTTAAACAAGGTTGTTCTATTGAGGCCGAGGCCCAGAAGAAGCGGCATTGAGCTACGCTGACACACTCAATGGGCGTAGGAGGAAGAAGGCTTTGGCATCCCAAAAAATTAATTGTATTTTTTGTGTAAGGGCTTGTTATACTTAAGTATTGCCTTAGACTCTTTCGCAAAAAAGGCACACAAAGCCACTGGCATGTCGGACGGGTTAGAGCCACATCCACAGCTCCATGGTCATCAATATAAGAGCCAGTTCTTTCGCTGGCTTTTTTGGGCTTCCAGAATAAGCTACCCCCTACCCAGCTTCTTCTGGAAGCCCAACCAAAATTGGTTGGGCTTCTAGAATAAACCGGGTAGGGGGCAGCTTCTCTAGAACGCAGCAAAAGAACTGGCCCTAAATAAGCACATTGGGGATCCATGAACAACAACAAATAATAAAGCAGTCCATGGAACTTCCGGCTACCCGTCATGCTGTAGGAGCAACCCTTATCCATTGTGCTGAAGCGTTCATTTTCTCCTCCTCCCATGAAGGCTTGACATAGCCGCCGCTGGCCAATCTTCCTGATTTCCCGGCGAGGCTCGGGCCCCTTCTCCCTTCGTCTATCGCTTCGACGATGAAGGGGGGTGGGTGCTCAAGGGCTTTAGTCTGATGGTGATAGTGTTAGAAATAAATTTAGATTTGTCTCCCGTCGACGATGGCGTCGCGTGAACATGGAATAAGGTATTCCCGCGTCGCTTGTGGTGCCTCTTCGTGTCCTCGAGAGTCGTGTGTAGGATCATGTGTGCCGATATCTGGTTCTCATGATCTGGCTTTTTCTTTTGCGGATTTTTCTTCGTGGCATTGTCCTATGAAGCGGATAATGTGGTTGTACATCTTGCTTCTACGACATTAGCTCTAGCCGACGATGTTGGTTAGTCTTGACCTAGTCGGGGATCATGCGAGGTTCGTGTTCCCCGACTCTGTCTGGCCGGATGTGGGACATTCTACGGGTCCTGTTTGGTGTTTTCTTCTTCGGGGCAGCAACTTTCTACGCAGATTGTGGTCGCCGACGTCTTCTAGTCTATATTGACGATTTCTCGGTCAGTGCTTTTACTATCTCATGAGTTTTAACGAGTTGGCTCCACTAAGACAGAGGCCCAGATCCGGTAACAAGATTTTTTTCATGGCACGTCGTCGATGGATGGATGAGGAACAAGACATTGACGCCCTTAAGAATTTGGTTTTTTCCTCTAAGGATGCTTTTGTAGGGACAAGTGCTACTTAATACATAGACTTTGTGCTTTTTCGCAAAAAATATAAATAAGCACATTTTTAATGATGACGGAAATTCATGAAATGAATGTAATGCTGACTTTTTTAAATAGTTTTGTATCAATCTTCTAGGCCTCGTTTGGTAAAATTTGAAAAAGTTAAGAATTTGGAGAACGGAATACCTATATAAATAGTTCCTAATGTATCATTCGGAATAAAGAAATGCCTCACCAGATTTTTTTTATGAATTGGATTATCCCTAGGAACTTTCCTGGAAATCAGACATGAGGTCTTACCTTATATTTTTTAATCCTTGTGTCTTGAATTCACGTATATTTCATTATATGGTATCCAATGGCAATCTTTTAGTATTCCTATGTTTTAGGTTAGAACTCAAATTGAATAGCATTTCTTATTCAACAGACTAAATGGCATCAAAATTCATGTGATTTTTCCTATCCTGCAATTTTTAGTTACTCTGTTTCAAATAGGTATGTTATTGGGCGCAAATATTGCATGATCGTAGATTCGTTGTCCCCATGGCGCAACGACGTGTGGTAGAAATGATTCACACTGGAATGAGCCATGGGATACGCCATGAGTGAGCAATAGAGAGAAGTCTTGTGACCAGACTCTTCAACCCGCAAGCGTGAGCGCGGGGCCACTAGATCTTAATCCGGCTCTAGGTTCATCTTAACTCCGCGACGAGTTTCTTCCCCTTTTCTGCTTCTTCCTCCTTTAGAAAAATACCCAACCCCCCTCTCCCTCCCTGATCTGACATGTTGCGAGTTCTCGTGTTGATAGATCACCATATCTTGTCCAAATGCCCCATCGGCAAAACAACATCGTCTTCCCCCATAATTCCCCCCGCCTCCACCTAAATCTCTCTCCTTTGTACAACCCCTAACCTCCCCCGGTCACCATAGGGAGATCCTTGCAGAGAAAAGAGAAGAGGACACATGCAATTGTTGAGGATAATTTCGCCTGGTGCCTCTTAGCGGTACGGGGCTCGCATGTTATTTGAGTGACCCCCCTTGCCTCGCGGGGGGGTTGGGGGCTAATATCTCTCCACTCATGCTTATATGGGATTAATCTTACTATAGAGTACAACGGCGATTTACAGAGAGGGTTTCGGCAAGTTGGGAGGGAACTCGCCAAGTTCTAGGGGTCGATCTAGACAGGATGTCATGGATTGATGTGGCTTCTATGGGCAGATTGCAATGTGTGGAAATCCAGGCCCTTCTTTGTGGTGTCAGGCGACCTTATATATGCAAAATATGGCGGTGCCCCCCCCCCACCGGCAGTGATGCTGGTCCCCATGTATCGGACTCCTCCCTAGTTTTGAAAGGCCAGACTTCCTTGATAGGAAACCATGGGAGGCACCTTCCATTAAGTCGGTCTCCCATGTATGGGTCCCTTGAACCCACATTTCCCTATGCATATACGTCCCGTGCGGTACATGCGGCACAGGGATACAGCTATCCATCAACAACAATCCCCCCTCCCACTAACCCCAAAGTAAAAAAACATGCATGTTGTATGAAAATTGTGATGTCTTGTGCTTTGAAGTTGTAATCTAAGGTTATGGTAATTTTCACCCTCCCTATAACTCCCCTCCATATAAAAACATAGGTCAAATGAAAAAGGTATTGAAAAGACCGCTATGTATCATGGTCTAGTGTTTCCATCCACATGTGATAAGTTTTCACCCCCTCTAATTTCCCTCGAGAACCCAGGAAACAAAAGGTTGTCATGTATCTAAAAGTTGACATGTGTCTTGTTGTCTAATGTTAGCATATAAGTATGTGTTAGATTGCCATCAACATAAGACAATTAGGTTTCCCTCCATGTTAACGCCAATCAGTAATGCATGTGCTAGAAAAATTTGTCATGTTTTGCTAAATAAAACTACCATATGGTGTGTGTGAGAGTTTGAGAGTTTCCATGTGTCGTGGTTATTTTCGCAGTTGCACGCACAATATCAAAAAATAGGAATACCAGGATGGGAAAGAAAACACGCAAGGTCATACTCCAAAATGGCACATAGTCGAATGGTGCACTCAGAGGATATGGATAAGAACATAAGACCAAATAATATACCTTGGTACAACTAGTAGGAGCCGTATAGAGATCATTCCATATCTTAACTCCCTATATGCCCCAGAAGAAGATGTAGTTTATTCCCAGGAAGAAGATGTAGTTCACTGGCATTCATAGACCAATAGTGAAAAATGGAGAAGATGAGGAAAAAATTGTTTACAGAGAGAAACAAGAGAAAGTTGCCATCTAAATTGCAAACAAATACAGTTAACATGGAATGTACCACTAGACAACCCTATCATGAAGCAGCCCATGTGACTTGGGCAAAAAGAGTTGATACTACCAATACTTGGCCCTACTAAAGTTGACATGACATGTGAGCATGAACTACTATAATATAAGTATAAGTTGTCATGGTAATTGTGTAAAGATCTCCATGAACTACATGCATATTGTTGAAAGAGTCATCAACCTTAGTGTCTGCCTTTATCATCTGATAAATGAGCTTGTTTATTCATGTGGATACAATGAAAGGTTCACGGGGTATATTTATTTCAAGTCATTGATGTCCAATGTCTAAGTTGTCAACATGAAGTAGCTGCAAATGACAAAGAAAATGCAAAAGTGGAGAGGGTGTGCGTGAAAAATCAGCAAAATCATGGTGTGTGAAAGAAAAGTTTGGCTGTGGAGCTTGGCCCTATAGTTTTAAGTAAAAAAAACTTGCCACATGCCAAAGAAATATGTAAATCCATTTAGGAACAGCAAAGTTGTCATTCAAGAAAAATGTGTATCCACACCTCAAGAGAGAAAAAATCCCCACCCCTTTGCAAAGGGGTGCCACGAGATAAATGCACAATACGTACACGTGGGAGAATGTAAAAACATACCATATAAGGACACTACAAAAATTTCGAGAGATATTGTGTAACCAAAAAAATCAGGAAGAAGTTGCTAGGCATGCATATGTAGAGAATGACATTGTGTTTCATAGCAAAAAATTACCACAAAAAAAGTGAAATGTGTCTCACAGGTAACACGAAATCCATATGTGGACAACAAAAGTTGTCATATATGATGTGTAGTCACAAATTCATGAGCAAATAAAAATTGTTGGGGTGTACCAGGGAGATTGCCATGGGATCTATGTAAAATAGGACACACATAAGCGAACTAGAAATTAATTTAATGTCACAAATAGTTGCCAAAGATATGTGAATAAAGTAGGCAGATGAAGTAATTGTGTGCACATACTAACTACCTTAGGTGTTGGGCTATGTTGATGAGAATCTGCCTTCTTTTTTTGCCATCACCTATCGCCCCCTGTGACAATGTTAGTAGGAAACATTCATGTGAGATCAAAAAACTTGTAAACCATATATATGTCCCTTCAACGAGAGGAAGATCAATAAAAAATTGGAGGATTAGAAAATCGTAGGGGATCACCAGGGGGTCCACATAGAAATCATGGCTAGATGATACCAAGATGAAAGTCCGCCCGCCCAAGCACTTCCCCCAACCACAACACAAACATGCATCATCTCGTGTCTCCTATTCACCTCACTCTACTAATTCGCGGACACACCTTTATAAGTCTAGAACTTGATGACTGAGCCACTCTGCTTCCCAATTGACAACAATTTCATCATGCGGGGTCAAATTCGGCATCCTCCCACCCACCCCCTCACTCTACTTATTCGCAAACACACATTTACAAGACTAGAACCTGATGAATGAGCCACTCTGCTTCTCGATCGACAACAATTTCATCGTGCGGGGTCAGATCCTACATCCTCCCAGCCCACCTCCTCCCCGACCAAACCCTAGCCCCCAAAATCCTTGTCGTGGTGAGCGCACAGACGAAATCGATGAATCATAATAACAAAAATTAAAGTGCACCTCACCACCTGATAGAAATTGAACTTGTATTCTCCCTTAAAACCGCTTCTATCCCAGATCCACTCTGCCCGATTTCACAAAAAATCTGACATAAAAACAACACACATCAAACACGTCAATGATTGGGCCAGTGAGGAGAAGAATGGGTGGATCCGTGATTCGTACCTCATATATGAGTGCGAGAGTGGATGGATTCCAGCGAAGGCGATGCGGCGGCTAGCCAAACCAGCGGAAAACTCGAGGGTGGAGAGATCTGGAGTGGGAAAGAGGAGTGAGAGTGTGTGTGGTGTAAATGCAGCACCCGGCAAGTCTGGTTTTAATGGGGAAAAGGGGTGTGGTTCCCTAAAATAGTGAAACTGCCAACCCTAGGCCACCCACATCCCCAGATCATCTCCTCCCTTCATTTCGTAACAGATGGCTATCAATGCATCTCACCAAAAAGGATACAACACGGACTGGGATATTTGTGAGGTAAAGTTCATCTAATATAATTTCCAAAGTGTCACATCCCAGATTTTTTCCAAATCTGGTCTGTTACAAATTTCACAGGGAACTAATTTTTTCTAGGAAAACATATGCTTGTTGGCCTCTAGCTAAATATTGCCTTGTAATTTTCTCGATGGCCGACTTGTTTGCTCTGTTTGAATTCACCCAGAGGGTCAAGGACCCTATGGCCACATTGAAACCCATGTTTGAAATTTGGGAGAAACAGAATGAACCCTACAAGGTTTAGGGAATAAATTTGAATCCCAAAATAGGGTGACAATTGAAATATTTATTTGGTAATAGGCTATCCTTAATAAGACCTAGATGATATTCAAGCCCTGACAAATTTCCCTAAATGATTGAAGTGGATTGGTTTCAATTAATTCAAAAATCAAATGGGGGGTTTTTAGAAAAGGGGCTTTGCATTTATTTGGCAAGAAGTGAATTCCATAAGTCCAAATAATAGGCTTGACCTTCCGCCAAATTTTCCAAATTGGATTTGAAACATATTTGGGTTTAAACCAAATTGAAATTCAATATGGAAAATAAAGTGCAAAAAATGTATGCTCATAAGAGATAAATAAAATGTCGGCACAGTCACAAATATTCATATTTGAATTTAGAGCAAGTTTGCTTTGGAAATAAAAATCAAATTGAAATGAGAATGAAAATGGCAGAGGGAAAACAGAAAAGGGAAAAAGGAAATAAAAAGGAAAAGTCAAAGCCGAGCCAGCTAGCCAGGCCGGCCCAGCTAAGTCAGACGTAGCCCAGCGCCGCATGTGCCCTCTCTCTCTCTCTGTCTCTCTCTGTCTCTCTCTCTCTCACCCCTGAGCCGCTGACCAACGGGCCCCACTAGTCAGGGTCACCCCTAACCTCTAACCGCTCACAAGAGATGATGAAGAAACTGATGCGTTGATTAGTGAAATAGGTTCGCTCAAGCGAGTCCCCTACCTGACGCGCCAAAGATGTCGTGCATTCAACAATCTATGGGACCAGCAAGGGCCCCTGTGCAGTTCGATTGGGGAGATCGTCAAGCACAAAGAGCAAATCCAGTAATGAACATGGCGTTTTGCCCAGGTTCGGGCCACTGTGAAGCGTAAAACCGTACTCCTGCTTTGTTGTATTGGGTGTATGAGCACAAGTACAAGGAGCGCGACTTGCCGGCAAGGTTGCGCGGGAAGTGCAGCTACGCGCATGTTTGTGCAAAGTGTCGACCTTTGTAAAGGTAGCCATGGGCCTCCTTTTATAGGGAAAGGGGCTACCACAGTGGAAAAATGGTCTTTACATAATGTAAATAGTGGCTACAGTGCCAAACACCTAACTCTGACGGGTTAGGACAAACGCATTAAATGCGCCGTGAGGTGTCACGCTGGTGAAGCTCCCCGGCAAGGCTTGTCTCTCCTTCTGTGTCGTTCGCCCAGCTACCTCGTATTTCCTTGACACGCTCCTGGGAAGGGTGTCATTACAGTTGTCCTTAGAGCGGCGAGCTGACACGTGCATAGACATAACTCACCTAACTACCTGCCCGCTCGACACCTATTTGACAAGCGTCGTGCTAGTTGCCGAGGTGGAGCGGTGGCAAAGTAGTGGGATCTTGCTGGGCCCGGAGCTTGTCGGGTCTTCAGTGGCTTGCCTGCAAGGAACTTGTCGGCAACTCCAAGCTGGATCTTCTGTATTTCTAGTCACTAGCTTGGATGTCTCCTTTGAAGCTTTGTTAATTAATCTTGTGCTTGTCTTCAGCTGTCCTCCAGCAAGCCCTGTTGTCGGGAAGGCTGCCACTTTTTGTGCACAAGTCTGGGGTATCAAAGTACCCAAACTTTAGTACACCGACACCAAGCATTGCAATGGGTGACCATCTTCATGTCTCACGGGATCCCACGTAACCACTGATTTGAATACCTCAAATTTCACGAGATTTAAAAACTATTTGATACCTCAAATTTAGCAATGTGTCAGGTGCGCCTACCTAATTAAACTCAATTCATGTGTCATCTCCACTTATTCAGAAGAGAGCAAAGGTGAAGGCTCCCACACACACATCTGAAATGGACCACACACATAGCATCGCATCATACTAAAGCGTGATTACACATCAACATATTACTAATTTTCTTTTCTTCCGTTTGTCTGAAGTTTCTGACAAACCCATCAACACCTATAACTAATAACAACAACTCAAGTTCACTTGCTTGACCAGATAAACATTGACATTTGGGTCCTGGCGGGTTTTTGGTACTACTAGTAAATTACTCTATCATCCCCAAAAAAGGGTATATACCCCCACCCCTAAACTATCACATTTCAGTCACATCACCCCCTAGTGTAAAAAATCGGGATCTTAATCCCCTCAACTATCTTAAACCAGATAGATCACCCCCTAGAAGATTGGTAGGTGGTTTTAGAGAGTGGTTTTGTGTTTTCACAAATAGGAGACGTTGACTGAGGCATATCAGGGCCCATGTGTAAGTGTAATCAACCGTTTCTCCCTCCTAAAAACCCATCCGACCGAAATAGAGCATGTGACGAGCATGTGACAAGATGGAGCCACGGTTTCCGTCGGCCATGGCCGCAACGGTGTCCTCCTGGTTCTCACCATCTTCCACGGACATGGGTGACGCCACTATGGGCCTATGGGGAGGATGCACAGCGTCCACATCCTGCGCCAGCTCGATGAGCTTGAGTGCGTTGTGTGCTACCGACATTGCACCGCAGCCGAAGGTATCAGCGGGGGTCCCACCTGCATCGGAACGGGGTCTCAAGGCCACCAGAGATGGCGCCATTGTTGCTGCTGGCCACAGTCAGAATGAGAAGAATTGGAGAGGCCGAGGCAGGAGGCGAGTAGGGTCGTCCTTTCCCACGCTACAAGAAAGATAGTAGTCGGGGAGGCGGAGCTGCGGAGGTCGTCGTTGTTGTCCTACACCCTCCTTGCCGTTGTGCATGCGTTCGATTCCTTGGTCAACATATGTTATTACACTGACAGATGGGTCCACGTGGGCAAAACCATCTGCAAAACCAGCTAGCAGTCCTCGGGAGATGATATGTCTGGTTTGGGATACTTTGGGGGTTAAGATACTGGTTTTTGATGTGAGGGGGTGATGTTCCCAAACCATTATAGTTTAGGGGGGTATATACACTTTTTTCCAAAAAGAAATGGTAACTAGTATCAACACCACAGTTGTCATTGTAGTTGCATCAAACACACAAAACTGCCAGAATGCAAGTCCTCCTCATCGTCCTGCCAGCACCACTACAAGAATCAGGAACTTTGCCGTCTGCCATGGCTAACGGCAAAGGCATGCCTGGCGGACGGCAAAGGCCTTTGCCGTCAGCCAGCAGACGACAACACATCCGGCTAAACAAACTACGGCAAAGGGCACTTTGCCGTCTGCTGGCAGACGGCAAAGATGCAAAGGCCTTTGTCGTCCACCAGCAGACGGCAAAGGGCCTGGACGGCACACGTGGTAGCTTAGGTCCATTAAGGGGTTAACGGCGTGCTTTGTCGTCTGCTAGCAGACGGCAAAGATGCGAAGGTCTTTGCCGTTTGCCAGCAGACGGCAAAGCATGCCATATAGGCCAGCCCAGTGCACCCCAGGTTGCACAGGTAGCTGACACATGGCAGCTTTGCCATCTGCTGGCTGATGGCAAAGCTCTTTGCCGTCTGCCAGCAGACGGCAAAGAGCCTGTATAGCCCTTTTTTTGTTTTTTCTTAAATTCATTCAATTTCACAGAATTTCACACACACATATATATATATACACACATTTGAAAATACTTTCAACAAGCATACCAACATATGAATCATGAAGAGAGGAACATATCCAACAACAAGCATACAATGGTTTCATCCATACATACATATATAGGTCGCAAGTTTCACATTGTTCATCGTACAAAATCAAAACAAAAAGGAAGCACAAGGAGAAGAGTAGACTCCATCAACGCAAACTTCCTCATCTAAAGCAAATCTTCAAATTGGGAAAGAAGAAAGTTAGAAGAAGAAGAAGACTAGCTAGAAGAAGAAGAAGAAGAAGAAGAAGAATAATTTTTCTTCTCTTTATTTTTCTCCTCTCCTCTTCTTTATCTTCTTCTTCTTCTAACTAAGGTAGGTAAAAATGCCATTTTTTAGCTAAGCTAGGTAAAAATGCTAAGTGTAGGTCATTTTAGAGCTAAGCTAGGTAAATAGGTCATTTTGGAGCTCAGTAAGGTTATTATATCATTTTCAAGGAAAATAAGCTAAGTCTATGTCATTTTGGAGGTAACCAAGATTATCATGCCATTTTTTACCTAAGTATGCTAAGTATGTCATAAATGAACTGAAGAAGCTAAGTATAGGTCATTTTTGAGCTAACCTAGGTAGTTATGCCATTTTTGAGCTAACTAAGCATATTTATTCATTTTGGAGGACAAAATGGCAAGTGTAGGTCATTTTAGAGCTATCCTAGTTAAAATCGGTCATTTTGGAGGTAGGTAAGTTCATTTTGTCATTTTGGAGGAAAATAAACTAATTATATGACAGTTTGGAGCTAAACCAAGGTTATTATGCCATTTTTTACCTAAGTTAGCTAATTATGTCATAAATGAACTAGGTAAGCTAAGTACAGATCATTATTGAGCTATCCTAGGTAGTTATGCCATTTTTTAGCTAACTAAGCATATCAAGTCATTTAGGAGGAAAAAATGCTAAGTGTAGGTCATTTTATAGCTATCCTAGGTAAAGTATGTCAGTTTGGAGCTAAGTAAGGTTATTATGCCATTTTTTACCTAAGTGAGCCAATTATGTCATAAATGAACTAGCTAAGCTAAGTATAGATCATTATTGAGCTATCCTAGGTAGTTATGCCATTTTTTAGCTAACTAAGCATATCAAGTCATTTTGGAGGAAAAATTGCTAAGTATAGGTCATTTTATAGCTATCCTAGGTAAAATATGTCATTTTGGAGCTAAGTAAGGTTATTATGTCATTTTCAAGGAAAATAAGCTAAGTATAGGTCATTTTGTAGCTAAGTAGGTCATTTCTTAAGCTAAGTATGCATTTGTTAAGCAAAACACTTGGGAAAACTTACCATCATCACGGAGGTGAAGGACTGGTCGGGTTTGCGCCAGTACCAGACGAAGAAGGACCGGTCAGGATTGCGCCAGTGCCAGACGGAGAAGGATCAGTCGATGCTTGTCGTGAGGCATGCTGCACCAAAGATCATTTGCAATGTCTTGTTAGCATGATGCAACTGAAATGTGAATACTAGTAACTAATGACCATTCAAATGAAACTCACCGTGGGCGCTGTACCAATCTGGAGCATCAGCGAAGGGGTCTGACCGTTGTTCTGGCACACGGTCTGCACATTTTGTTTTCACGAGTCTGTCATATTAGTTAGTAATGAAATGAACATTACGTGCATGATTTGGCTAATATGCAGGAGAAACTTACCATGAGGAGCTCGTATAGGGCCCGGTAAGATGCGTCGTTCCGGTTCCTCTCCGCCTCCAACAGACTAGCCGTCCTCTCCTCCAAGTCCCTCTCCCTCTCTGCCGCCTGCCTGTTTGCCTCCGCCAGAAGCTCCTGGGCCCTAGCCTCGATAGCGAGCTCCATTGGCCGTGGACGAGGCCTTATCTCAGGATCGGAGCTCGTCTGGCGCTTCTTGATCTCCGGGAGAGTTCTAGGACAACGTATGAGTCCATCCCCAATGGCTACCGAGCCATGGTACCTCCCGCCACCAGATAGCATCATGATCTCTGGATCAAAAGGACTCTGGCTTGGGTTGAAGTCCTCCCCTTTCCTCGTCTTCCCAACATCTCTGTACCTCACGAGCTTGTTGTGGGAGGAGATGTTGGTGAAGCTCTCTGGATGATCGAGGTCACCCTCAGAGAATGCCGTGGCCTTCTTGTACGGGGCAGTATGGGCCATGGCATAGAGGTCGAACAGTGGTGGCACGTCCTTCTTGTTGTGTCGCGCCTAAAAGAGAGGAACAAAATATTAGTTAAGGGCTCAAGCTAGCATGAAGAATGAAATTGCATGAATCGTGAAGCAAACCACATACCCAGTGATCCCTGTACTCAAATAGGTTGGAGCTCCCTTGATGGTGTGGCACACCTTGCATTTGGGCACGCTTATCCCTGGCCTTGTTGTGGACGGCTAGCCATTGGGGAGAGCACCACTCATCCACCAATGCCTCCCAACAGTCCATCCTATCCGCACACCATCTCGGGGGCACCTAAGTTAGACAAAGAGAAATTTCAGCGCTATGCCTATGAATCAAATCAAGGAAACTAAGTACAAGGCCTTAAGAATAGGTAATTACCTTCATGTACTTCTCCTTACTCAGATACTTGGCGCGACACTTCCTCTTGGCCCTCTTAATGTTAGTCGAGTCGTAGTAGTCTCGAACAGCCTGCACCCGAGCCTCGTGCCGTAAGTTCTGAAGTAGGCGCTTGCACTCGGCTTCAAGAACCATAGCCGCATCCGCCTCGTGTTCCTCAAGACACCTGTAGAAGGTCTGCAATCAAACAAGACAACACAGATTAGTACAATCACTAGGTACTGTTGATTTTTAATTCTATAAAGGAGAAATTACCCAAAACCGCCGGATCACAATGTCGGCCACCGTCTCGCACAAGACACCATCGACCCTCTCCTCCGACGGGGCCGGGGCAGCCACGTACAGCTCCCAGCTCAGTGCTAGCTGTGGAACCTCACCCTCACCGAGCAACGTGACCCACCCTGGGAAGTGGTGCCGGCAAAGCACACCAAGGACCTGGTTGGGCCTGCGGACACCAGGGGCGTATTTCCAACCCCTGCAGTATGACAAGGCCAACAAATTAGATATTAATTTGAAGAAACATGAAGGAAAAAGGTTAAAAAAGAGTAAATGCACTTACTTCTCCCCGTTAGGCTCAATCAACCACCTCCGATCGCGGGTCGGCGGCACGGGTAGGAGCTTTGTACCACCACGCTGGTAGACCTTCTTGCCCCCTTCAACCAGCTCGCCCTCGCTATTGCTATCCTCAGAAAAGCTGTCCTCGCCAACATCAGCATGGCCACTAGCCTCCGGAGTCACGTGGGACGAAGACTCTGGGACCGGAGTCTCCTGGGACGAAGACTCTGGGACCCGAGTCTCGTCGGACGAAGGCTCGGCGACCCGAGGCTCGTCGGCCCGAGGCTCATGGACCGGAGTCCGAGACGGGTCCAAGTTAGACGGGTCCACCTGAGACGGAGCACTCCTGTGGTCGGGAGAATCAGCTGGGGGTGGCGGTGAGGAAGGCGCAGCAGCCTTCCTACCTCTCCCGCCGCCACGTCCACCTCTAGCACCCCTCTTCGTCTTCCCCCGACCTCTCCCGGCTGAAGAAGAAGCGACCGCCGGTGTCTGCATACTGTCTACCAGCACTCTTCGGAGGTGCTGGGGGTGGAATAATAGCACCCCTCCCAGCATGCGATGAGGAAGGAGGCTCGGAGCACTCTCGACCCGCGCCCACCATCTGTCAACACCTTCAATGACAAAGAGTAAATGAAATTAGTACAACATAAACATAATTAAAAAAATTAAGTGTGTATCATCATCAAGAACATAATAAAAAATTGAATACCTAATAACATGAACTAATTAATAATATATATATGTACATAATAGTAATTGAATACCTGAAATTACTAATATTACTCTTCATCGTCTATATATGATCCGGGATCAATAAATCAAAAAATATATGACCTAACTCATAATTCACAAATATATGACCCCGTTGGCCTCTGGAAGGCCGAAGAGCACCTTTTTCGGGATGTGTCGGGGGTCGGGGGGTGGTGTCAGTGGTGTAGGGGGTGATGTAGGAGTAGGGGGGTTGTCGTGTCGGGGTCGGGGTGTGTGTGGGGTGGCGGTGCCGTGTGGGCTGTGGGGTGTCGTGTGGGGTGGGGGTGTCTGTGGGGTGTCGTGTCGGGGAGGCGGGGTGTTTGTGTAGGGTTGGGGGTGGCAGTTTCGGGGTCGGGGTGCTGTCGGGGTCGCGTGTCGGGGTGTCGTGTCGGGTCGGGGTGTCGGGGTCAGGGGGTCGGGGTGTCGGGTCGGGATGGGCAAATCCTCGACCCCTCGACCCCTTTTCCCTCGACCCTAGACCCCTCGACACCTCGATCCTCGACCCCTAGACCCTCGACTCCTTTTCCCCTCGGCCTCGACACATCGACAACTACGGAGACCATCTTTGCCACGGCGACCTCGACCAGCGGCAATCACGCGGGGGGAGAAGGGCGAGAGAAGGGGGGGCTGGGGGGCAGGGGAGAAGGCGTAGGAGGACGGCGGGAGTGAGGAGGACGGAGGGAGGAGGAGGAGGAGGAGGAGGAGTGAGGAGGGAGGGAGGAGGAGGAGGGGAGGAGGAGGAGGGAGGAGAGGAGGAGGAGGGAGGGAGGAGGAGGAGGAGGAGGAGGGAGGAGGGAAGAGAAGGAGGGGTGGAGGAGGAGGGAGGAGGAGGAGAGGAGAGGAGGGATAGGGGAGGCGAGAGCGGGAGGAGGGAGGAGGCAGGAGGATGGACGGGGAGGAGGGATGGAGGAGGAGGAAGGTGATTTATGAGATGGAATGGTGAAGAGGGGAGGAGAAGAGGAGAAGTCTGGTTCTTCTTACTTCTTGCTTTTTCTTCTTCTTCTTGTCTCTTCTCTTACCTCTTCTCCCTCCCTCCTCCTCCTCCTCTCTCTTCTTCTTCTCTTCTCGTTCACCCTTTACGGCTTGTATTTACGTGTCTTCTCTTTTTCATCTTTTTGACTCCTTTAATTATGACTATTTAACTAAAACCTAACACTAATCTAATCTAGCTAACTATACCTAGACAGAGGGGGAGGCGACGAGGTGGGGAGGGGCGGCGACGGGGCGGCGATGGGGTGGGATGGCAGGGAGGGGGCGGCAACAGAGAGGGGGTGGGCCGGTGGGGCGACGGGGCGGCGGCGGTACTCGTCGGCCCTGAGGAGAAAGAGGAGAAAGAGAGAGAGAGGGCGACGGCAGGGGCGCAGCCCCGTTAAGTCAAAATTAAAGCGTTGCCGTCCGCCGCGCCTTTGCCGTCTACTAGCAGATGGCAAAGAGGGGCGCTGTTAGGGTTTAACAGCCAGTGGGCCAAACCCCCTCTTTGTCGTCTGCTAGTAGACGGCAAAGAAGCTTTGCCATCTGCTAGCAGACGGCAAAGAGTTGGCTGATGGCAAAGCCACCCTTTGCCGTCTGCTAGCTCTTTGCCGTCCGTTTTCTGCTAACTGATGGCAAAGCCACTCTTTGCCGTCCGCTAGCAGACGGCAAAGATGTGGCAGACGACAAATCTTCTTATTCTAGTAGTGCACATCTATGGAAGCTGAAATGTGGGTCACCGTGCACCAGATGGAGTTGCCGCAGTGCCGCGACATGGTGCCACCCTTCTTGGCGTTGACGTTCTCCTTGGACTGTTCCATCATCTTCTCCACCAGCTGTAAAAAATATTATGACCACAAGGTGCTCCCATCAACACGCACACATTAACTATTTTTAGACTTGGCAATTAGGTTGTTGCAAGCAATTGACAAATGATGGTAAGTGTAGAAGGCTTTTTTCTTAGAAATGGATGATCACCCCTGGCCTCTGATGCACACAGCCATATGAGTATGCGTGTTGATGATCGCTGTCATGGTTGGCCAACCAGGGAGCGCGTGAAGGCTAGCCAGACCCTCAAGTTGCGAGCCGCAACAGAGGGAAAAGGGAATCAACTACCCAAGCATTGCGACGGGTGACCACCGTCAAGTCTCATGGGATCCCGTGTGACCACTAATTTGAATACTCAGACTTCACTGGATTTAAAAACTATTTGAATAACTCGAATTTCAAAGATGCGGTAAAGTGAGCCTATGTGACTAAAGTCAATTCATGTGTCATCTCCACTTCTTCATAAGAGAGCAAAGGCGAAGACTCTCACACACCCCTTCGAAATACATCACACATAGCAACGCATCATATTAAAGCACGAGTACACATCAACATAGTGCTAACTTTCTTTTGTTCCATTTGTCTGACCTTTCTGACAAACCCAGCATCACCTATATATAAATAGTAACAACAACACAAGTTCACTTGCTCGACAAGATAAACACTGACATTTTAGTCCTTATGGGTTTTAGGTACAACTAGTAAATGACTATACCATGCCGCTCCGAAAAGAAAAGCTAACTACTATCAACTCTCATGGGATTTTATGTGACCACTGATTTGAATAGCTTAAACTTCACTGGATTTAATAACTATTTGAATGGATCAAATTTCACTTACGCGACAAAGTGCACCTACATGATTAAACTCAACTCGTGTGTCATCTCCACTTCTTAGAAGATAGCAAAGGCAAAAAACCCATCATACACAGGAAATGGACCACACAGATAGCATCACATCATATTAAAGAGCGAGTACACAGGATGAAGATTTTCTAGTCCCGAGCTCATATGCTCTCTAGTCAACATTAAAATCCAAAAAAGTAAAACATTTAAAAAAATCTGAATTTTTTGGGGTGCAAACTTTCACAAATATTCTCAGTGCTTGCATATTTTATCCCGAAATAACATTCTTGGAAGTCCTGGTAAAAAAACAAACTCGACACTCCAGAAATGCTATTTTCGAAAGCATTTGGGAGTGCTGGTTTTTTTTTGCCATGACTTCCATGAATGTTATTTTGGGATGAAATTCGCAAGCACCGAGAACATTTGTCAAATTTTACAGCAAAAAATTCAGAAATTATTCAAGTTTTTTTTCATTTTTTTGAATTTACTATTCACCTCGAGCTCAATTGAGCTCAGAAGTAGAAGGGGCCTTTCGTAGTACACATCAACATATTGCTAACTTTCTTTTGTTCCATTTGTTTGAAGTTTCTGACAAACCCATCATCACCTATAAATAGTAACAACAACACAAGTTCACTTGCTTGACCAGATAAACACTGATATTTGTGTCCTTATCGATTTTAGAGCATTTCTAGCGGACCCCGTAAAAGGGCTGAACCCATATAATTCCGGCTAGTATACGGGTTCGGCCCGATTTTCTGGCCAAAATAGACACCGTATCTGCAGCCCGGCTCGGAAAATTTTTACCATGGCCCGGAAAAAGTCCCTCTCCACCACTATATATGTGGTTTCACCACTCGGATACGGGTCAAACACTATCCGCCTTCGCCGCCGCTCCGCCACGATTGCCCTCCTCATCCGCCCCAATTTCTCGCCGTCAGCGAGCCTAAAAAAGCCCTACCGACCCATGGATGGCTACGGAAGTGGTGGGTATGACATGGAGCGCCGCCGCCTCAGATTCGACACCGCACGGAAGCAGGGGCCGCGGAGGTGGCTCAACCATGGTAGCCGTCCGCCGCCGGTGTTCGAACTCCGTGAGCTCATCGAGTACGAGCGCGAGCTCACGGTCCACCGCCATGCCTCCTCTGGCTCCTCTGCCGTGGGGAGCTCGTCCGCGGGCACCTCAAGCTCGTGGCTCACTCCAGTCAAGAGAGAGCCCGAGGAGCTCGGGCCGCTCGCCGTCAAGCTCGAGGCCAACGCGCCGCTGTTTCAAGGAGTAATCGGCCCTAAGGACTACCTCCCCCCGGGGCAGGAGGAGCACCTAGAGCATGTCATCATGGAGCGCTCGGCGAGGGAGGAGGAGGAGCCTGACGCGCTCCACCATTGCGAGGTCGACTACGAGCAGATCTTCCTCAAGCAGGGCATCGTGGCGTCGTAGGCGCACGCGTCCAAGGAGGCGGACCTAGGCGTCATGAAGGCCGAGCAGGCCAAGGTCTTCATCGACCTCGACTCCGATGTGGACTGAAGCTCCTCCACCGCGTCGTCGCTGCCGCGAGCTCGTTGATTTTGGTACCGTAGGCTCGGGTACGTTGCACGGCCCGCAGATTCCTCCCTAGTAGTACAATGTAGTATAATGATGAACTATGTATGATCAATGTAGTATGATGAAGAACTATGTATGATCAATGTCGTTGCAAGTTTCTCCCGCGAATGTTTTTTAAATTTTACAGTTTCATATACGGGGTCTAATCTGCAGCGCACGAATTCGCCCCACAAATCACATATGCAGCGAACTGTAAATAAGTTTTGCGGGTCGGCATTATACGGGGTCTGCTAGAGATGCTCTTAGGTACCAATAGTAAATTAATATATCATCCAAGAAAAGGTAACTACTATCAACACCACAATTATTGCTGCAATTACATCAAACACAGAAAACAGCCAGACTTCAAGTGCTCCTCCTGCCAGCAGGGCTATGGAAGTGGAATGCGGGTCACCGTGTTGGGAAAAGTTGCATGGAAAACAAAAAAAATCTACGCACACGCAAGATCTATCCATGGAGATGCATAGCTACGAGAGGGGGAGAGCATTTACATACCCTTGTAGATCACTACGCGGAAGCGTTTATCAACGCGGTTGATGTAGTCGTACACCTTCATGATCCGTTCCGATCAAGCACCGAGCATACGGTACCTCCGCGTTCAGCACACGTTTCGCTCGATGACGCCCTCGCCTTCTTGATCCAGCAAGAGGAGCGAAGTAGTAAATGAGTTCCGACAGCACGACGGCGTGGTGACGGTGGTGGTGAAACTATTTCCGCAGGGCTTCGCCAAGCACAACAGATTTAGAGCGGAGGATGAACTAGAGGGAGGAGGTTAGAACCACACTGGGCTTCTAATTATGAGGATTAGAGGTAGCTAGTGCTAGCTCTAAGTAGTCAACTAGGACCAACTAGAACTAGATCAACTAGAGGAGGCTCAAAAACTTGTGTTCTAGGGGCTAGCCCTGCTCCTCTATTTATATGTTGAGCCCTGGGGTTGTTACTTGGGGAGAGGGCCTCCCCAAAGTCAGTTTGGAATGCAAGGAAGAGTCCTTATTGGATTCCAGCACAAGACGCCAAGGTCCTCGGCGTCTGGCCCAGACGCCATGGTCCTCGGCGTCTGGCCCAGGGCCAGAGGCCAGGGTCCCTGGCATCTGGTCCCCGACCTCCGCAAAACTTCCTTTTGCACCGACCTAAAGCCCTGTGGGCCTTACCCCTTGGCCCAACCAAAGTGTCCTCGCACCAGAACATTTTTGGAAACATCTAAAATCCTTCCGGTGAATTCCGGAACCCTTCCGGAGACCAAATACTATCATCCTATATATCAATCTTTACCTCCGGACCATTCTGGAGCTCCTCGTCATGCCCGTGATCTCATCCGGGACTCCGAACAACATTCGGTCACCAACATACATAACTCATTTAATATTATATCATCAATGAATGTTAAGCGTGCGGACTCTACGGGTTCGAGAATGTTGTAGACATGACCGAGACACTTCTCCGGTCAATAACCAATAGCGGGACCTGTATGCCCATATTGGTTCCTACATATTCTACGAAGATCTTTATCGGTCGAACCTTTATGACAACATACATAGTTCCCTTTGTCCGTCGAATATGAACTCCTTCATCTAGGCTCCTCCATGCGCTGCTTCCGAAGCAGCTATATACTCCACTTCACATGTAGATCCCGCCACGACGCTCTGCTTAGAACTGCACCAACTGACAGCTCCACCATTCAATATAAATACATATCCGGTTTGCGACTTAGAGTCATCTGGATCTGTGTCGAAGCTAGCATCAACGTAACCCTTTACGATGGGATTTTCGTCACCTCCATAAACGAGAAACATATCCTTGGTCCTTTTCAGGTACTTTAGGATATTCTTGACCGCTGTCTAGTGACCCACTCCTAGATTACTTTGGTACCTCCCCGCCAAACTTATGGCAAGGCAGCCATCAGGTCTGGTACACAGCATGGCATACATTATAGAACCTATGGCTGAGGCATAGGGAATGACTTTCATTCTCTCTCTATCTTCTGCCGTGGTTGGACTTTGAGTCTTACTCAATTTCACACCTTGCAACACAGGCAAGAACCCTTTCTTTGACTGCTCCATTTTGAACTTCTTCAGAACTTTGTCAAGGTATGTGCTTTGTGAAAGTCCTATTAAGCATCTCGATCTATCCCTATAGGTCTTGATGCCCAATATGTAAGAAGCTTCTTCGAGGTCTTTCATTGAAAAATTATTATTCAAATATCCTTTTATGTTATCCAGAAATTCTATATCATTTCCAACCAGCAATATGTCATCCACATATAATATCAGAAATGCTACAGAGCTCCCACTCACTTTCTTGTAAATACAGGCTTCACCGTAAGTCCGTATAAAACCAAAATCTTTGATCACCTCATCAAAGCATATATTCCTACTCCAAGATGCTTGCACTAGTCCATTGATGGATCGCTGGAGCTTGTACACTTTGTTAGCACCCTTAGGATCGACAAAACCTTCTGGTTGCATCATATACAACTCTTCTTTAGAAACCCGTTAAGGAATGCAATTTTGACGCCCATTTGCCAGATTTCATAATCATAAATGCGGCAATTGCTAACATGATTCTGACAGACTTAAGCATCGCCACGGGTGAGAAAGTCTCATCATTGTCAACCCCTTAAACTTGTTGAAAACCTTTTGCGACAATTCCAGCTTTGTAGACAGTTATATTACCATCAGCGTCCGTCTTCCTCTTGAAGATCCATTTATTCTCAATGGCTTGCCGATCATCGGGCAAGTCCACCAAAGTCCACACTTTGTTCTCATACATGGATCCTATCTGAGATTTCATGGCCTCTAGCCATTTGTCAGAATCTGGGCTCATCATAGCTTCTTCATAGTTCGTAGGTTCGCCGTTGTCTAACAACATGACTTCCAGGACAGGATTACCGTACCACTCTGGTGCGGTACGTGTTCTGGTCGATCTCCGAGGTTCAGTAGTAACTTGATCTGAAGTTTCATGATCACCATTTGCTTCCTCTCTCGTTGGTGTAGGCATCACGGAATAGTTTTCTCTGATGTGCTACTTTCCAATTCGAGAGAAGGTACAACTACCTCATCAAGTTCTACTTTCCTCCCACTCACTTCTTTCGAGAGAAACTCCTCTAGAAATGACCCATTCTTAGCAACAAAGATCTTGCCTTCAGATCTGTGGTAGAAGGTATACCCAATAGTTTCTTTAGGGTATCCTATGAAGATGCACTTCTCCGCTTTGGGTTCGAGTTTATCAGGCTGAAGCCTTTTGACATAAGCGTTGCATCCCCAAACTTTAAGAAACGACAGCTTAGGTTTCTTTCCAAACCATAGTTCATATGGTGTCGTCTCAACAGATTTAGATGGTGCCTATTTAATGTGAATGCGGCTGTCTCTAATGCATAACCCCGAAACAATAGCGGCAAATCAATAAGAGACATCATAGAATGCACCATATCTAATAAAGTACGGTTACGACGTTCGGACACACCATTACGCTGTGGTGTTCCAGGTGGCATGAGTTGTGAAACAATTCCACATTGTCTTAAATGAAGGCCAAACTCGTAATGCAAATATTCACCTCCGCGATCAGATCATAGAAACTTTATTTTCTTGTTACGATGATTCTCCACTTCACTCTTAAATTCTTTGAACTTTTCAAATGTTTCAGACTTGTGTTTCATCAAGTAGATATACCCATACTTACTCAAATCATCTATGAAGGTTAGAAAATAATGATACCCGTCGCGTGCTTCAACACTCATCAGACCGCATACATCGGTATGTATTATTTCCAATAAGTCATTAGCTCGCTCTATTGTTCCGGAGAACGGAGTTTTAGTCATCTTACCCATGAGGCATGGTTTGTAAGTATCAAATGATTCATAATCAAGTGATTCCAAAAGTCCATCCACATGGAGTTTCTTCATGCGTTTTACACCAATATGACCTAAACGGCAGTGTCACAAGTATGTTGCACTATTATTATCAACTTTGCATCTTTTGGCATCAATATTATGGATATGTGTATCACTATAATCGAGATTCAATAAGAATAGACCATTCACTAAGGGTGCATGACTATAAAAGATTTTACTCATATAAATAGAACAACCATTATTCTCTGACTTAAATGAATAACCGTCTCACAATAAACAAGATCCAGATATAATGTTCATGCTCAACGCTGGCACTAAATAACAATTATTGAGTCTAAAAATAATCCCGAAGGTAGATGTAGAGGTATCATGCCGACGATGATCACATCAACCTTGGAACCATTCCCGATGCGCATCGTCACCTCGTCCTTAGCCAATCTTCGTTTATTCCGCAGCTCCTGTTTTGAGTTACAAATATGAGCAACCAAACCAGTATCAAATACCCAGGCTCTACTACGAGCACTAGTAAGTAACACATCAATAACACGTATATCAAATATACCTTTGTTCACTTTGCCATCCTTCTTATCTGCCAAGTACTTAAGGCAGTCCACTTCTAGTAACCATTTCCCTTGCAGTAGAAGCACTCAGTTTTCGGCTTAGGTCCAGCTTTGGGCTTCTTCACGGGAGCGGAAACTTGTTTGCCGGTCTTCTTGAAGTTCCCTTTCTTTCCCTTGCCCTTTTTCTTGAAACTGGTGGTCTTGTTAACCATCAACATTTGATGTTCTTTCTTGATTTCTACCTCCGCCGATTTTAGCATCGCGAAGAGCTCGGGAACCGTTTTCGTCATCCCTTGCATATTATAGTTCATCACGAAGCCTTTGTAGCTTGGTGGCAGTGACTGAAGAACTCTATCAATAACACTCTCAACTGGAAGATCAATTCCCAGCAGAGTCAAGTGGTTGTGGTACCCAAACATTCTGAGTATGTGTTCACTGACAGAACTGTTCTCCTCCATCTTATAGCTAAAGAACTTGTTGGAGACTTCATATCTCTCAACCCTGGAATTAGCTTGAAATATCAACTTCAGCTCTTGGAACATCTCATATGCTCCGTGGCATTCAAAACGCTTTTGAAGTCCCGGTTCCAAGCCGTAAAGCATGGCACACTGAACTATCAAGTAGTCATCAGATCGAGCCTGCCAGACGTTCATAACGTCTGCATCAGCTCCTGCAGTAGGTCTGTCACCTAGCAGTGCATCAAGGACATAATTCTTCTGTGCAGCAATGAGGATAATCCTCAAGTTATGGACCCAGTCCGTGTAGTCGCTACATCATCTTTCAACTTAGCTTTCTCTAGGAACGCATTAAAATTCAAGGGAACGGTAGCACGGGCCATTGATATACAACATAAATTTGCAAAGACTATTAGGACTAAGTTCATGATAAATTTTAGTTCAAATAATCAAATTACTAATGAACTCCCACTTAAATCAACATCCCTCAAGTTGTCCTAGTGATACATGATCCAAATCAACTAACCCATGTCCGATCATCATGTGACATGGGGTAGTTTTCAATGGTGAACATCTCCATGTTGATCATATCTACTATATGACTCATGTTTGACCTTTCGGTCTCAAGTGTTCCGAGACCATGTCTGTACATGCTAGGCTCGTCAAGTTTAACCCAAGTATTATTCTGCATGTGCAAAACTAGCTTACACACGTTGTATGTGAACGTAGAGTCTATCACACCTGATCATCACGAGGTGCTTCGAAACGACGAACTTTAGCAATGGTGCATACTCGGGGAGAACACTTTTATATTGAAATTAAGTGAAGTGATCATCTTATAATGTTACCGTCATCCTAAGCAAAATAAGATGCATAAAGGATAAACATCACATGCAATCAAAATATGTGACATGATATGGCCATCATCATCTTGTGCCTTTGATCTCCATGTCCAAAGCAATGGCATGATCTCCATCGTCACTAGTGTGACATCTTGATCTCCATCATTGCGTCGGTGTCATGTCGCCAACTATTGCTTTTATAACTATTGCTAACGCATAGCGATAAAGTAAAGCAATTACATGGCGCATAGTGATTGACACGCATGTCATGCAATAATTAAAGACAACCCTAAGGCTCATGCCGGTTGTCATACTCATCGACATGCAAGTCGTGAACTTATTACAAAACATGATCATCTCGTACATCAACATATATCATATCATGTCTTGTCCATATCACATCACAACATACCCTGCAAAAACAAGTTAGACGTCCTCTACTTTGTTGTTGCAAGTTTTTACGTGGCTGCTACGGGCAATTAGCAAGAACCATTCTTACCTATGTAAAACCACAACAGTGATTATCAAGTTGCTATTTAACCTTCTGCAAGGACCGCCGTAGTCAAATTAGATTCAACTAAAGTGGGAGAAACAGACACCCGTCAGCCACCTTTATGCAAAACAAGTTGCATATTGACGGCTCGTGTCTGCGTCAGTATTTCCCCGAAGAGGAAGGGATGATGCAGCACAATTACGGTAGGAATTTCCCTCAGTATGAAACCAAGGTTATCGAACTAGTAGGAGAACCAAGCAACACTATGTACACGGTACCTGCACACAAAGAACAAATACTTGCAACCCGACGTGAAAGAGGGGTTGTCAATCCCTCTCGGGTAAAAGATAGATTGGTTTGTAGTAGATTGGATAAATATATCTCGTGATAAAACAAAATAAAATAAATAAAGAAAAGTGCAGCAAGTTATTTTTGGGTTTTTAGAATAATAGATTTGAAAACAAAAGCAAATAAAAATAGATATCAAAGCAAATATGATAAAGAATAGACTCGAGAAAAATAGCATACGGCGGGTAAACAAATTACTGTTGGGCAATTGATAGAAGTTCAAATAATTATGACGATATCCAGGCAATGATCATTATATAGGTATCACGTCCAAGATTAGTAGACCGACTCCTGCCTGCATCTACTACTATTACTCCACACATCAACCGCTATCCAGCATGCATCTAGTGTATTAAGTTCATGGAGAAATGGAGTAATGCAATAAGAACGATGACATGATGTAGACAAGATCTATTCATGTAGGAATAGACCCATCTTGTTATCCTTAATAGCAATACATACGTGTCATGCTGCCTCTTCTGTCACTGGGAAAGAACACCGCATGATCGAACCCATCACAAAGCATCTCTGCCCATGGCAAGAAAAATCGATCTAGTTGGCCTAACTAAACCAAAGATTCGAAGAAGAAATACGAGGCTATAAGTAATCATGCATATAAGAGATCAAAGAAACTGAAATAACTTTCATAAATAGATCTTATCATAAACTCAAAGTTCATCGGATCCCAACAAACACACCGCAAAAAGAGTTACATCAAATAGATCTCCAAGAGACCATTGTATTGAGAATCAAAAGAGAGAGAGAAAGCCATCTAACCACTAACTACGGACCCATAGGTCTACAATGAACTACTCACGCATCATCGGAGAGGCACCAATGAGGATGATGAACCCCTCCGTGATGGTGTCTAGATTGGATCTAGTGGTTCTGGAACTTGCGGTGGCTGGAATTGTATTTCGTCGACTCCCCTAGGTTTTTGGATTTTCGGGGTATTTATAGAGCAAAGAGGCGGTGCGGGAGGCGGCCGAGGTGGGCATAACCCACCAGGGCACGCCTGGGCCCCCAGGCACGCCCAGGTGGGTTGTGATCCCCTCTGAGCCCCCCTCTGGTACTTCTTTGGCCCAACAGGTGTCTTCTGGTCCAGAAAAATTCTCCAAAAAGTTTTGCTGCATTTGGACTCCGTTTGGTTCTGATATTCTGCGAAGTAAAAAACAAGCAAAAAAACAGCAATTGGCACTGGGCACTATGTCAATAGGTTAGTCCCAAAAAATGATATAAAGTCGCTATAAAATGATTGTAAAACATCCAAGAATGACAATATAACAGCATGGAATAAGCAAAAATTATAGATACGTTGGAGACCTATCAGCATCCCCAAGCTTAATTCCTACTCGTCCTCGAGTAGGTAAATGATAAAAACAGAATTTTTGATGTGGAATGTTGCCTAACATGTTCATCACATATTCTTTTCTTTTGTAGCATGGACATTTGGAATTTCATATGATTCAAAGCAATAGTCTATTTTTGACATGAAGATTTCAATACTCAAGCATATCAAGAAGCAACCATGTCTTTCAAAATATCAACACTAAAGAAAGTTACGCCTAGCCCATCATGCTCAATCATTGATCCATTCATGAAAGACACTCGCATATTAGCTATACCCAATGCTCAAGTACGATCATAGTGCCCCTTAGTTGGTGCTTTTTAAGAGAAGATGGAGACTCAAATAAAATAAAAATTGCATAAAGTAAATAGAAAGGCCCTTCGTAGAGGGAAGTAGGGATTTGTAGAGGTGCCAGAGCTCAAAGCGAAAAAATAGAGATACAACATTTTGGGTGGCATGCTTTTCCTGTCAACGAAAATGATCAAGTAGTTCCCAATACTTTCCATGCTAGACATATCATAGGCGGTTCCCAAACAGAAAATAAAGTTTATTCCTTTTTCCACCATACTTTCACATTCCATGGCTAGCCGTATCCACGGGTACCATCCATACCAACACTTTCCAAGGAATTTATTATTTGACAACATAAAGTAAATTCATTTTTCATTTCGGGACTGGGCATCCCTAATACCTTTGCCGTACTCTCGTGCAATGACAAGTGAATAAACACTCATCTTGAGAATAACACATCTAGCATGGAAAAATATCAGCCACCCCCTACCGTTTCATGAGCGGTACGAGCACACAAAAAGGAAATTATTTTGAAAATTAGAGATGGCACATACAAATTTGCTTAGAACAGCACGGGAATACAACATATAGGTAGGTATGGTGGACTCATATGGCAAAACAGGGTTTAAGGATTTTGGATGCACAAGTAGTATTCCTACTTAGTACAAGTGAAGGCTAGCAAAAAGATTGAGAAGCATCCAACCAAGAAGCGAAAAATCACATAAGCGAGCATTAAGCATAACTAACACCGAATAATGCACCACAAGTAGGATGTAATTTCATTGCATAACTATTAACTTTCGTGCTTGCATAGGGAATCACAAACCTTAACACCAATATTCTTACTAAAGCACAATTACTCACCAACATGACTCATATATCACTATCATCATATCTCAAAACTATTACAAAGAATCAAGTTTATTTTATCCAATGATCTTCATGAAAGTTTTTATTATATCCCTCTTGAATATCTATCACTTTGGGACTAGTTTCATATATTGCAATTTCTTTTGGCAAGCTCAAACAAATTTAAGTTAAGAACATGAGCATAAAAATTTTCATCTCTCAAAATAATATAAGTGAAGCATGAGAGGATTTCTTAAAAATTACTAGCTCCCAAATAAACCTAAGTGAAGTATGAGAGCATTTCTTCAAAAATATTAAAGCACACCATGCTCAAAAATATACAAGTGAAGCACTAGAGCAATTCCATAGCTCAAAAAAAATTAAGTGAAGCATAAAGAGCAATTCTAACAAATCATAGTATAATTTGGCTCTCTCAAATAGGTGTGTACAGCAAGGATACTTGTGAAAAACTAAAAAGCAAAACAAGCAAAGACTCATATAAAACAAGACACTCCAAGCAATACTCATGATATGTGACGAATAAAAATATAGCTCCAAGTAAAATACCGATGGTCGTTAGAAGAAAGAGGGGATGCCACTCAGGGCATCCCCAAGCTTAGTTGCTTGTTTCTCCTTGAATATTGCCTTGGGGTGCCATGGGGTATCCCCAAGCTTAGGCTCTTCTTCCTCCTTATTCCTTCATCCATCGTGATCTCACCCAAAACTTGAAAACTTCAATCACACAAAACTTAACAAAACCTTCGTGAGATCCGTTAGTATAAGAAAACCAATCTTTACTTTAAGTACTGTAGAAAGCCCATTCAAATTTTGTTATTGCATTATATCTACTGTATTCTAGCTTTGCCATGGCTTATACCCCCCGATAAAATCCATAGATTCATCAAAATAAGCACACAATGCAAAGAAAACAGAATCTGTCAAAAAAAGAACAGTCTGTAAAGACTCGAATTTTACTCATACTTTTGTAAATCGAAATATTCTGAAACGAGTGGAAAACAGAGACAATTTGTATATCAATCTTGTGTAAAAAATTCAGAATTTTTTGTCTCTTCTGTGAATCTAGACAATTATTTTACTGGACGCAAAAGTTTCTGTTTTTCAACAAGATCAAATAAACTATCACCAAAGCTATCCCAAAGGCTTTACTGGGCACAAACACTAATTAAAACATAAAAAACACTATAATAACAGAGGCATGATTGTGCAAATACTCAATAACAGAAAGAAAAAGAAAAAAATAAATTTTATTCATTGGGTTGCCTCCCAACAAGCGCTATCGTTTTATGCCCCTAGCTAGGCATTGATAATTTCGATGATGCTCGCATGAAAGACAAGAATTGAAGCACAAAGAGAGCATCATATAGCATATGACAAACACATTTAAGTCTAACATACTTCCTATGCATAGGCATTTTATAAGCAAACAAATTTTCAAGACAATAAATATCTAGCATATGCAAAGGAAAGAAATAAAACATTGACAATCTCAACATAACGAGAGGAAATTTAATAACATGAAAATTCATACAACCATATTTTCCTCTCTCATAATAGTTACATGTGGGATCATATTCAAATTTAACAATATAACTATCACATAAAATATTCTCTTCATGATCCACTTGCATGCAAAGTTGACACTCTTCCAAAATAGTGGGATTATCATCAAATAAAGTCATGACCTCTCCAAGCCCACTTTTATCAAAAATTTCATAAGATTGATCATTCTCAAAAGTAGTGGGATCATTATTACCTAGAGTTGACACTCTTCCAAACCCAATTTCAATATCATATTCATCATGAGGCTTAAATAAATTTTCAAGATCATAAGAAGAATCACTCCAATCATGATCATTACAACAAGTAGTGGACATAGCAAAATTAGCATCCCCAAGCTTGGGGTTTTGCATATTATTAACACAATTGACATTAATAGAATTTATAATAACATCACTGCAATCATGATTTTCATTCAAGGAGCTATCGTGAACCACTTTATAAATTTCTTCTTTTAACACTTCATCACAATTTTCAGATTCATGGATCTCAAGCAAAACTTCATAAAGATAATCTAGTGAACTCAATTCACTTGCAATTGGTTCATCATAATTGGATCTTTTGAAAAGATTAGCAAGTGGATGAGGATCCATATCAATAGATTTTTAGCAAGCAAATAGAAGGCACATGGCAACATAAGCAAACAAGAGATCTAACGAGAAAAAGGCAAACGAAAAAGGAGGCGAATAACACGGAATTTTTTTGTGAAGTGGGGGAGATGAAAACGAGAGGCAAATGGCAAATAATGTAAATTGCAAGGAGATGAGATTTGTGATTAGGAACCTGATAGATGTTGATGATGTCTCCCCGGCAACGGTGCCAGAAATCCTTTCTTGATGGCTCGTGTCCGCGTCAGTATTTCCCCGAAGAGGAAGGGATGATGCAGCACAACTACGGCAGGTATTTCCCTCAGTATGAAACCAAGGTTATCGAACTAGTAGGGGAACCAAGCAACACTATGTAAATGGTACCTGCACACAAAGAACAAATACTTGCAACCCGACGCGTAAGAGGGGTTGTCAATCCCTCTCCGGTAAAAGATAGATTGGTTTGAAGTAGATTGGATAAATAAATCTTGCGCTAAAACAAAATAAAATAAATAAAGAAAAAGTGCAGCAAGGTATTTTTGGGTTTTTAGAATAATAGATCTGAAAACAAAAGCAAATAAAAATAGATCTCAAAGCAAATATGATAAAGAATAGACCCGGGGGCCATAGATTTCACTAGTGGCTTCTCTCGAGAAAATTAGCATACGGCGGGTAAACAAATTACTGTTGGGCAATTGATAGAACTTCAAATAATTATGACGATATCCAGGCAATGATCATTATATAGGCATCACGTCCAAGATTAGTAGACTGACTCCTGCCTGCATCTACTACTATTACTCCACACATCGACCGCTATCCAGCATGCATCTAGTGTATTAAGTTCATGGAGAAATGGAGTAATGCAATAAGAACGATGGCATGATGTAGACAAGATATATTCATGTAGGAATAGACCCCATCTTGTTATCCTTAATAGCAATGATACATATGTGTCTTGCCGCCCCTTCTGTCACTGGGAAAGAACACCGCGCGATCGAACCCATCACAAAGCACCTCTTCCCATGGCAAAAAAAATCGATCTAGTTGGCCTAACTAAACCAAAGATTCGAAGAAGAAATACGAGGCTATAAGTAATCATGCATATAAGAGATGAAAGAAACTCAAATAACTTTCATGGATAAATAGATCTGATCATAAACTCAAAGTTCATCGGATCCCAACAAACACACCGCAAACAGAGTTACATCAAATAGATCTCCAAGAGACCATTGTATTGTGAATCAAAAGAGAGAGAGAAAGCCATATAGCTACTAACTATGGACCCGTAGGTCTACTGTGAACTACTCACGCATCAACGGAGAGGCACCAATGAGGATGATGAACCCCTTCGTGATGGTGTCTAGATTGGATCAGGTGGTTCTGGAACTTGCGGCGGCTGGAATTGTGTTTCATCGACTCCCCTAGGTTTTTTGGATTTTCGGGGTATTTATAGAGCAAAGAGGCAATGCGGGAGGCGGCCGAGGTGGGTAGAACCCACCAGGGCGCGCCTGGGCCCCTAGGCGCGCCCAGGTGGGTTGTGCTCCCCACGGAGCCCCCTCTGGTACTTCTTTGGCCCAACAGGTGTCTTCTGGTCCAGAAAAATTCTCCAAAAAAGTTTCGCTGCGTTTGGACTCCGTTTGGTACTGATATTCTGCGAAGTAAAAAACAAGCAAAAAACAGCAACTGGCACTGGGCACTATGTCAATAGGTTAGTCCCAAAAAATGATATAAAGTTGCTATAAAATGATTGTAAAACATCCAAGAATGATAATATAACAGCATGGAAGAAGCAAAAATTATAGATGCGTTGGAGACGTATCACATGTCAGTTGGCGGAACCGGTCTCATGTACGTGGACATGTAAGGTTGGCCCGAGCCGCTTCATCCCACAATACCACCGAAGCAAAATAAGACATAGGTGGTAAGCAATATGAACATCATCGCCCACAACTCCTTTGTGTTCTAGTCATGCATATCATCTATGCATAGACCTGGCTCATGATGCCACTGTTGGGAAACGTTGCATGGAAAACAAAAAATGTTCTACGCACATGCAAGATCTATCCATGGAGATGCATAGGTACGAGATGGGGAGAGCATCTACATACCCTTTGTCGTGGTGATCTCACGGCAGATGCCATGGGATGGCTAAAAGTGGGGCTAGACACAAGGGCACCGGTGGGTTCCACAGGCAAGGTGGCACGTGCAAGTGTGTGACAAGAGATGTACCGAGGTTCGGGTTCCTCCGGAGAGATAACACCCGTAATCCTGCCGAATATGGTCGATATGAAGTAGTTACAGGTTTGCTCCTGGAGCTGTTTGAGGGGGGAAGGAAGACAGGCCAGTGCATGCTCTGCCTCTCCGATGTGGGTGTGTGTGTGTGTGTGCTAATAGAGCTCGGGCCTCTTCATGGAGGGGCATCGGGGGGTCTTATAGGCTGCCCCCCCGGGGTTACAATGGTAATATAACATGAGCGCGGGGCCCTGGTGTCATCCTCCGGGAGCCGGCAGTGGGGGCCGCCGGGTCCGCCGGGTGCGGGTCTCGCCAGGTCCGTCGGGTACGGGCCATACCGGGGCCGCCGGGCGCTGGTACGGCCGGCTGCTTGGTATTATGGCACACCTTGCCAGGCATCATGGGATGGTCAGGGCCGCCCTACTACAGGGTTGCGCCTCCAGGACACCGGCCGCCTCGGGCGGGGGCGTGGGTTGCACCGCTGCTGCGCCCGCCGGGGCTAGCATAAGAGGAGGGCGCACTGTAGCTACGCATGCTTGTCGCTGGGGGCTGACTTCTCGTGGACGGCCGGCGTGCGCCAACTGGCCTGCCAGGTCACGGCACCCGACCGGCTCACGTGGGGAGCCGGCCAGGGGCGAGCCGGATTGAGGGTCTTTGCCAGCCCCGATGTTTTTTAAGGGGATCCGGGTTCTGTTGCCTGCCCAGGGGCCATCCCCTCGACAGTAGTCCCCGAAGCTGTAAAGGCTCGCCGGCTCCAAGCAGGGGGAGTGGGGCTTCGCAGCTTATCCCCCCTGAGGAGGTGGTTGTGTTGGTGAAGCACGCAAACGCCTGGTCTCGGCAATACCCACTGTGTGCCGGCTTCCAGAAGCCGGATCACGGCATCCCTGCATGGGTAGGAAACCGAAACACTAGCCAGGTCTTGACTTAAAAGGGAAGGACGTGCCTCCCGCGGCCTGATGCGCCACCACGTGGGGCACATCGGCGGACGAGGTCCTGCCCGGCCACACGCACGATGGGACGCAATGGTGGGCTAGGCCCCGCTTTGCCGCTCCCTCGGCCCGCTCGTGGGGGATCTATTGTGGCAGCGGCGGGTGGCTGCACTTCTCCACGTAATTAAGGCGTGCGGGAACGTGCCCGCACAATGCGGGGAAGTGGAATCGTGGGCACAACCGATCCCACTTCCCCACCATTTACCGTGGTTATAAAATGGAGGGAGGGGCTTTGCGGAGACGCCCTCGCACACTCCCCTCACGCTCCCCCTGTCTTTCTCCTCTCCTTCTCCTCCAAGCTTCGAGCATGCACCAGCCATAGTGCCCGGCCGCCGCCCGAGTGCCGCGCTGCAGCACCCGATGACCGGCGCGCGCACGCACGCGGCGCACTCTCTTATTCTTCACTGTGCCCGCTCCCTTGGAGAGCTCTGCCGATGGCACAGCCGAAAGGGTCTTGGGAGGGCTCCGAGACCACCGAGGCCAACCTTCAATACCTCCGGGACACCAAGCGGCTGCCGCTGGCAACAATGGTGGCAGCGCGCATGGCAGGCGGAGAGATGGAGCCGGCACCGCAGGAGGGTGAATATGTGGTGTTCTTCTCCCACATCGTGCGTCGGTTCGGCCTCCCCGCTAGCATCTTCCTCCACTGCTTCCTCGACCTTTTCGGGCTGCAGCCGCACCACCTCAGCGCTAACGCCGTGCTGCAGCTCGCCGGCTTCGCGATGCTCTGCGAGGACTATCTGGGCGTGATGCCGGACACAGAGCTCTGGGCCCGCCTCTTCTTCCTCAAGAAGCAGGGGCCGGCAGCCGGCGTCATGTTCTACTGTGGGGCCGCCGTGGTCATGGCGCGGATGAACGGGCCGTTCCCCAAGATGCCCATCGAAGATTCTACCAAGAAGTGGCAGAACACATTTTTCTACGTGCGCAAAGTTGACTCGAAGGTGGACTGCATCAACCAGCCGCCCTTCATCGATGAGCCGTCGCTCACCAAGAAGAACTAGGGCCACCAGCCCAAGAACCCTCTGCAGGAGGTGCTGAACATCTGCAGTCGGATCACCGAGATGACGGCGTGCGAAGGACTCACCGGGACGGATCTTGTCGCCGCCATCGTCGCGCGCCGGGTGCTACCGCTGCAGCGCCGGGCGCACAAGATCGCCGAGATGAGCAACCAGCATGACCCCACCCGGATGTCGACCCGGGAACTGATGCCGGATCAAATCATCAGCCGAGTCAACAGCACTCCGAGGCCGGGCTGACCGAGGGCTGGCAATTCGGGAAGGCACCCTACAACTGGCAGAATCTTGCGCCAGCGGTGAGTCCCTGGTCCCCGTTCTTTGCCATGTCTGAATTGTTTCTTGTCCTGATGCGATGGGAGAGGCACAGTTGTTCCCGGCCCTTAAGGAACTTATGGCGCTTCGTGGCCTCAAAGTCTAAGTACTGGATAGGTAAAATGGGATCGTTAGGCCAAGGCGATACACCCAGCTCCTTTGCTAAACGGGAAGCATAAATCCCACCATAAAAATAACCACTACCAGCGTTGTGTTGCAATCTGCGTGCAATAATCGCTCCAAGGTTATAACGTTTAATACCGGTAAGAGCAGTGTGTATGAGGCTCAAGTTAGGAGCACACAGTGTGCTACAATCTTGCTTGCCTATGATGCATTTTCCATTAAAGAGTGCAAAATATTGAATTGATGGGAAATGAATACTTTTTATTCTACCTTGTGTCACTCCTCTATCCTCACCGTAGCAAAGATTAATAAAAAATGACTCATACTCAGATCTTGGTGGCTCGTCCAGCGAACCCCAAAATGGAATTTTACAAATACCACAAAACACTTCTAGAGGCATGGTAAATGGACGGTCATAAAGTTTAAACGAAACTCTAGACTCACAAGGATGAAATTTAAATTTTTTAGTAAATGTTTCTGTGAGGCTGAGATGCTGGATGCACTTATCTTCAATGTAGGGACCAAGCTCGGCGTTGTGAACATATTGCTCAAATTCTTCTTTAATACCTACACTCACCATGAACTCGTCGCACGGCCATAGACATGATTTGATAGCGGCATCCCGTATTGAACTTGCACCTGGTTCAACATAAGACCGACGTATCGAGCCACTACTAGATGATGCCTTCGAAGATTTCCTCCTCGAAGAACTCCTCAAGAATTGCATTTTTATTTGCGAACAATTTCTGAAAAAATTTGGGACACAAATTTTTTGTCAACAAAACTACACAAGATTGATAGCAACTACTCATAAGGGTCCATAGAGGCCATGTTAATCATTCAAACTACTTAGAACTCTAAGAATTCAACATGCAAGCTCATCTACAGCAGCACCAAGAGTAGCTAATTATACAAAATATAATCCACTAAAGCAAAAACTAATTGGAGCAATGGAGGAGTCACATACCAAGTAGCAATCCCCCAAAACAGTTTCGAAAACGGAGCTTCGACCAAAGTGATCGAAATCCGTGGGTTTGAGAGCAAGAACACGAGAGAGAGAGCAATGGTGATTTTTTTCTGGAGGTAGGAGATGACATGGGCTAAAGAGATAAGTGAGGGGACCCACGTGGGACCACAACCCACCAGGGCACGCCCCCCTCTGATGTTATTTGCACCAAAAATTCAGGAATATTCAAAAAAAATCGTACAAAATTTTCAGGGCATTCTGGGAACTTTTATTTTTGGGTCATTTTTTATTGCACGGGAAATTCAGAAAACAGACAATACATGGAATTTTATTTTATTTAAATAAGAAAAACTGAAAATAAAAGTTGGGAGTAGAAGGTTGTGCTTACTAAATTAATCAACTTCATACCTCTCAAAAACGATCCATTAAAAAGGTTGATCAAGTCTTATTAACAATCACCTTCGATTAGTATGAAACCGAAGAACTTTCGCAAAAAACTAATTTACCTCAACGGGGATATGCATGTCCCCAACAATAAGCATTTCATATTTCTTTTTGGAAGTAGGTAAAGGTAGTTGAAAACTTCCAATAGTGAGTGTCAAAGATTTTTTAATAACATTAATACCATTCACTTGGAATTGTTTCTTCGGAAAGTGCACCGTATGTTCATTACCATTGATATGAAAAGTGACCTTGCTTTTATTGCAATCAATAACAGCCCCTGCAGTATTCAAAAAGGGTCTACCAAGGATAATCAACATGTTGTCGTCCTCGGGCATCTCAAGTATAACAAAGTCAGTTAAGATAGTAACATTTGCAACAACAACAGGCACATCCTCACAAATACCTATAGGTATGGCAGTTGATTTGTCATCCATTTGCAAGGATATTTCAGTAGGTGTGAGTTTATTCAGATCAAGTGTTTTATATAAGGAGAAAGGCATAACACTAACACCAGCTCCTAGATCACAAAAAGCAGTTTTAACATAATTTATTTTGATGGAGCATGGTATAGTTGGTATTCCTGGGTCTCCAAGTTTTTTAGGTACTCCATCCTTAAAAGAATAATTAGCAAGCATGGTGGATATTTCAGCTTCAGGTATTTTTCTCTTATTAGTGATGATGTCTTTCATATATTTTGCAGAAGGGGCCATCTTTAAAATATCAGTCAAGCGAGTGCGCAAAAAGACTGACCTAAGCATTTTAGCAAAGCGTTCAAACTCTTCATCATCTTTTTTCATAGTTGATTTAGGTGTAAAGGGCATGGGTTTTCGAACCCATGGTTCTCTTTCTCTTCGATGTTTCCTAGCAATAAAGTCTCTTTTATCGTATCTTTTATTTTTAGCTTGTGGGTTATCAAGATCAACGGCTGGTTCTATTTCAACATCATTATCTGGTTGTTTATCATTGTCTGGTTGAGTGTCTTCATGAACATCATCATTATCTTTTTCATTATCACTAGATGAATGTTCATTACCAGATTGAGTTTCAGCATCAGAAATAGAAACATCATTATTATTATCAGGAGGTTTTTCTACTTCAGGTTCACTAGAGGTATGCAAAGTCCTATCATTTTTCTTTTTCTTCTTCTTTTTAGAAGGACTAGATGCATCAGTGTTAATTCTTCGAGAGTCTTGTTCAATTCTTTTAGGGTGTCCCTTGGGATAAAGTGGTTCCTGAGTCAGTTTACCTCCTCTAGTTGCTACTCTAACAGCAAAATCATTCATATTATTATTCATTTCACTAAGCAACTCTCTTTGAGATTTAGCAACTTGTTCTAGTTGAGTTTGAACCATAAAAGCATGTTTTCCTACACCTCTTACATCATTAGTAATTCTAAATAACAAGGCACTCAAGCGAGCAATCATATTGGAATTATATTTCAATTGTTTCATACCATTTTCATTGAAGTGATCTTGTTTTCTATTGTAGTTGTCAAACTCATAAAGGCATTGCCTAGGATGTTTATTATAAGGGATGTCACTTTCATTAAATTTCATTAAAGAATTTACCTCTACCACCTTTGGTGGTGGTGTGTCAAGTCCATGTATGTAACACCCCATGTCATTAGCCACAGTAATCACTTTTGATAATGACAAGTCAGCATGTTTAACAGTGCATAATCATCATTAGCATCATATTGCATTTCAACTCCTAACTCAAATTCAAATTTAAATGAAAGTGGGAAATAAAAGTTATCCAACATAGAAACTAAAATGTTCAATAAATAGCAAATATTGCAGAGACCATTCTAAAATTGTAACCAACAATAAATAAATTAATTAGGTGGCTCAAACTTTACCAAAACAGCTAGGATTAATGCATTTTAATTATTATAAAAGTGGTGTGAGATCCATTTCACTCCAAACCAATTTTTGACAGTGGTAGAGGATGCCTAGTATTTATTGGAACACTTGCCATGTTCTACAAAAATCATTTTGAGGCCTAACTTTTTACTAAACAGGGAAATAAGAATAAAATAAAGAAAAAGACAAAAGAAAAGAAAATATACAAACACCCCCCCCCCACGCTGGGCCAACCGGCCCAGCTGGCCAACCGGTCGGCCCAGCTGGCTCTGCAGCAGGCCGGCCCACTCCCTCTCCATAACCCCCCCCACCCTAGCCGTTCTCCCCCTCGCCCCACTCGCTCCCCCCCACTCCCCCTCGATTGGATCTGGATCGGGAGGAGCCGATCCCCTCGCCCCTCCACCCCCGACGCCGACGCCGGCGCCCGGAGCTTCCCCGCCGGACTGCCTCCTCCTCCTCACCGGCCTGCCTCCTCTTCGCCGCATCGTCCCCGTCACCCCACCTCGAGCACCGCTGCCCTGTGCCCTACGCTCCCTCGGTGAGGCCCCCGGCCTCCTCTTCTCTCACCGTCACCGTCATCCGTCCCGTCGCTCCGTCCGGGTCATGGAACACCGTCACGGCCATCGCACAGCACCGCCTCCGCCCTCCTCCTCCTTCCCCTGTTCCCGCTCGTCGACCGCAGCCGCGCGCGCGCCCATGGCCGATCACGCACGCGCGCACCCCTCTGCCGCTCCCCGCGCGCAGTCCTACTCGACGGCCCGCACTCGACACCCACGCCCCTGCACCCCACCGGGCCGCTCCTGCTCCGTCGCGGCCCTCCTGCGTCGCGCGCTCGCCCGCTCCCTTGCTGCCACCGTTACTCACCGCCGCAGCCGCCCCCCCTTTCCTCCGCCTACCGCGGCCGTCGCCCGCGCTGGCTGCACCCGCTCCGGCCATGGCTTCGCCGTGGCCACCGGCCCCCTGCTCCAGCCCCTGCTGGGTCCGCCCGCACCTGGGCGTGCGCCTGCCCGGGCCGCGCCCTGCGCCGTTAGTGCCCGCAGCGCCCATTCGGGCTGCGCCCGACGCCCGTTTTGCCCGTGCCCGACCCGCTAGGCCCCCAGGGGCCTATGACAAGTGGGGCCCCGCCCTGGAACATTTAAAAAAAATAAAAAAATAAAAAATAAAAATTAATTAATTAATTAAGTGAATTAATTAACCTAATTAATTTGGTTTAATTAACCTAATCATTTAGTGTTTAATTAACCTAATCATTTAGTTAAACTAATTAAACCCTGTTTAGATTAATCTAATTTAATTAATTAGTTTAATTAAATGTTAATTAATTAGTTAACCCTAATTAACCTAACCAGTCTATGACAAGTGGGACCCACGTGTCAGGACGCCTGCTGATGTCATGCTGACGTCATGCTGATGTCAGCATAACACTGTTTCGGATAATGTTAATTTAAATAATTAATTAAATTCCAGAAATTAATAAAAACTTTAGAAAATCATATTAAATAATCCGTAACTCCGATGAAAATACTTTATACATGAAACTTGCTCAGAATTTCGTTACGAACCCGAATACGCCCTCCGTATTCCCGTCAGATGCATCTAACTATAAGAACATTGAACTTTTAGACCGATTTCGATAAATGAATAGTGCCCAACTTTAATTAAATAAATCCGAATAAATTGCTAAATTAACTAAATCATTTAGTTAGGTAGTAGAACACACCCCGGCACTGCATATTGTCATGTCATACTTTTTGTAGCATTGTTTGCTTTGTATTTACTGTTTCCTCCCCCCTCCTTCTCTCTCGATAGACGTTGAGACCGCTGACGACGCTGCTGTGAACGACTACTACGTCGACGACCCTTCTCTCTCGACACAGCTTCCAGGCAAGCCCCCCCCCTTGATCAACCCGATATCGCCTATTCCTTCTCTCTACTGCTTGCATTAGAGTAGTGTAGCATGTTACTGCTTTCGGTTAATCCTATTCTGCTGCATAGCCTGTCTTTGCTACTACTGTTGATACCTTACCTGCAATCCTAAATGCTTAGTATAGGTTGCTAGAATTACATCAGTGGCCCTACACTCTTGTCTGTCTGCCATGCTATACTACTGGGCCGTGATCACTTCGGGAGGTGATCACGGGTACATATACTATATACTATTACATACTTATGTTACTGTTCGGAGATGGGGGCTGAAGGGGCAGGTGGTTCCATCCAGGCAGAGGTGGGCCTAGGTTCCCGACGGCCCCCGAGTGTTACTTTGTGGCGGAGCGACAGGGCAGGTTGTGACCACCTAGGAGACAGGTGGGCCTGGTCCTGGTCGGCGTCCGCGGTTACATCAAAATAACATGTTTCAAGAGATTGGGTATTTGATCTGAGTCTGGCTACGAGCCTATACGCGCTAACCACCACGCGGGAACAGTTATGGGTACTCGACGTCGTGGTATCAGCCGAAGCCTCCTAGACGTCAGCGACTGAGCGGCGCGCGCCGGGTTGGACCGCGTAACGCAACTTCCTTTGTAGTGGAGGTTGCTAGGTCTGCTCACCGGTCGCCCACGTAACATGCAGGTGTGCAATGGGCGATGGGCCCAGACCCCTGCGCGCATAGGATTTAGACCGGCGTGCTGACCTCTTTGTTAGGCCTAGGTAGGGCTGCGACGTGTTGATCTTCCGAGGCCTGGTATGACCCAGGAAAGTGTGCCCGGCCAGAGGGATCGAGCGTGTTGGGTAATGTGGTTCACCCCTGCAGGGAAGTTTATCTATTCGAATAGCCGTGTCCCTCGGTAAAAGGACGACCCAGAGTTGTACCTCGACCTTATGACAACTAGAACCGGATACTTAATAAAACACACCCTTTCAAGTGCCAGATACAACCCGGTGATCGCTCTCTCACAGGGCGACGAGGAGAGGATCGTCGGGTAGGATTATGCTATGCGATGCTACTTGGTGAACTTACCATCTACTCTCCTCTACATGCTGCAAGATGGAGGCTGCCAGAAGCGTAGACTTCGACAGGATTAGATATCCCCCCTCTTATTCTGGCTTTCTGCAGTTTAGTCCACTGATATGGCCCTTTACACATATACCCATGCATATGTAGTGTAGCTCCTTGCTTGCAAGTACTTTGGATGAGTACTCCCGGTTGCTTTGCTCCCCCCTTTTCCCCCTTTCTTTTCTTTCTGGTTGTCACAACCAGATGCTGGAGTTCAGGAGCCAGACGCCACCGTCGACGACGACCCCTACTACTCTGGAGGTGCCTACTACTACGTGCAGGCTGTCGACGACGACCAGGAGTAGTTTAGGAGGATCCCAGGTAGGAGGCCTGCGCCTCTTTCGTTATGTATCCCAGTTTTGTGCTAGCCATCTTATGGCAACTTGTTTAACTTATGTCTGTACTCAGATATTGTTGCTTGCGCTGACTCGTCTATGATCGAGCACTTGTATTCGAGCCCTCGAGGCCCCTGGCTTGTATTATGATGCTTGTATGACTTATTTTACTTTTAGAGTTGTGTTGTGATATCTTCCCGTGAGTCCCTGATCTTGATCGTACATGTTTGCGTGTATGATTAGTGTACGATTGAATCGGGGGCGTCACAAGTTGGTATCAGAGCCGACTGCCTGTAGGAACCCCCCTTCCACACTCCTTGGCCGAAGTTGAGTCCGGACAAAGAAAACTGTTTTACTAACTTGGCTGTGTGGCTTACGGGCCCACATCGCCAATTGGGTGGTATTAGGATCTTTTACTCCTCGTTCTTTACTCCGGGACTCTGAACTCTCTTCTACTCAGGTTAAACAAATTTGCTAACACAAATATTAGGATCCCATGACCACATTCACCCCAAAGTTGGATAAGCCATAGTTATTCCTTAGAATAGTATTTTGGACAATATCCACACTGTCATATGACTCCTTTGAAACATCTTTGTTTTCAGATCGAACCCACGAGGCAGGTCGTGCGCCACACGGCGGCCATTGGTGTTCAGGGTTCACCTGTTGTGTTAGCTGAGATGATGACCTATCTGGGTTATCGCTGGCACCCTGAGTACACCGTGTACGAGCAGTACCAGGACTTTAACCAGGAGCAGTACCGTGCCATCGTCCACCTCTACTCTCGGGAGTATGACTCCACTACTGTGCTGCACACCGCTCATGGTGTTGGAGTGACCATCGATATGGCAGTCCACGATGCTGCTTATGCAGCTCTGACACGTCTTGGTGGAGAGTATCGGGTGTTGGACACCTCCCCTTTCAGGCACGTTGCTATCGCATCTAACGATGGTGCGTAGGGATATTACACTGCTGCCTACTCCACCGTCACCCGAGAGCCCATCCACCATCAGAACCTGGTTCTGCATGCTGATGGGCTGGATCGAGCTAACCGAGCTCTTCGCCACGAGTTGTACACCACCCGTCAGCACCTTTACAGTGCTTTGACGCTGTTGCACCCCTTTGTCCGATCTGGTGAGCTGCCGCGATCTGCGATCTACCCAGTCAGGACCGTGATGCCCCAGGGTGTCGGTTGGCCAGATGTGGGAGGCTACACTCCCGCACTTGGTCCTCTTCTGCCACCTGGACGTCGGGTTCTACACCAGAGTGTTCACGGACCACAGGCTACTGACGTGGAGGACTTCCCGTCGTGTCACTACCAGCTGTCAGGCTACACCTACCTCCATAGTTCCTCCTGGGACTGATGTAGTCTTGCTTATTAGCATTAGATGCATTCGCCGCGAGCCTGCGTGCCGCCTATGATGTCTTTAGTCTTATGTACTGAACTCTATGCATGATCCCTTTTGTAAGATATGCCAACTACTATGTAGTATCTATCGTGCTCCTTTCATTATGCATGTTTCACCAAGAATGATTCTTGTCTTTGCAAATTTCTCAATGCTGAACTACCCCTGTTATATATTAGCAGGATGGTTAGACCAGGTGGTCGTGGTGGCAACGCCCCACCACCGCCTGAGTATATGGCTGGTATGATCCAACAGTTCGAGCTGAACCGCCAGTTCATGGAGAATATGATGGCTCAGTTCCCGCGCCCCAATATGAACCAGCAGCCAGCCCAAATAACTCTGCAGGATTTCATACGCCTCAACCTTAACCATGTACCGCAGCTCAACTCAGCCCCTGGATGCTGATGACTGGCTCCGTGACATCACCTATGAGATGGAGTCTGCTGATGTAGCCCCTGCCAGCTATGTCACCTTTGCTTCCTTCTTTCTGAAGGGACCTGCTGCTCAATGGTGGGACAGCCACAGGCGTACTCTGCCGGTTGGAGCGATCATCACCTGGCCAGACTTTCAAGCTGCTTTCCGTGCCCGCTTCATCCCACAGGGAATCATGGACCGGAAGAAGCGCGAATTCCGCAACCTCACCCAAGGCAACAAAACTATGGAAGCTTATCAGCGGGAGTTTCTGCACTTATCCCGCTATGCTGAAGAAGACATTGCAACTGATGCACGCAGACAGGAGAAGTTCCGTGATGGCCTTCAAGCTGACATCAAGCTCGCACTGCTAGTGCATGACTTTCCCGATTTCGCCACCTTGGCGAACAAGGCCATCAATGTTGAAACTGGTCTGCAGGAACACCAGAGCTCTCACAGACGCAACCGTGACACGGGCTCATCTTCGGGCCCGCCCTCGCAGAAGCGTAAGATCTGGATCCCGAACAGCATGTAACGTCCAAATGCACCTGCTCCAAGGCAGTCTTATGCTGCACCGCGTCTGCCTCCTCCACCGCCCAGGCAGCCAAGACTTCCAGCTGCACCACCCCAAGCTCCTGCTCCCACCCCCAATAATGGTCTGTGCTACAAGTGTGGTCAACCAGGTCACCTTGCCAGGAACTGCTATCAGAACCAGAATCAACTGGCCCTTCCTGCAGCTGGCCGTGGAAGCAACCAGCCCCGCAACAACAATGCCAAGTCTTATGGTCGTGTTCATGCCAACCACGTTGATCTTAATGAAGCTCGAGACCAGCCTGCTACTGTGATGGGTACACTCCTCGTAAATTCAGTACCAGCATCCGTTTTATTTGATACAGGTGCATCGCATTCATTCATGTCGGAAGATTTTGCATGCTGGCACGACATTAAATGTGAGGACATGAACGCTTCGCTATTAGTACACACCCCTGCGGGCCAATGTCGAACCTCCATGTTTTGCAAGGACGTCCCCATTGAAATCGAAGACTGGAATTCCTTGTCTCTCCTATCGCACTGAAGTCCTGTAGCATTGATCTCATTCTGGGAATGGAATGGCTGAAAGCGCATACTGCTTCTATAGTTTGCGCCACTAAGACCGTCCATCTGCTACACCCTTCCGATGAAATAATAAGCTACAACGCTCGTCTGGTTCAGAATGCCGAGGCAAGGCTTTATGCGTTGAACGCATTGAACGCTGCACCACTCGAGGGCATTGAAAACATTCCCGTTGTTCGTGAATTCCAAGACGTCTTTCCTGAAGAACTTCCAGGGATTCCCCCTGCTAGAGCTGTCGAATTCATCATCGACTTGAAACCAAGCACCACCCCTATAGCCAAACGACCTTACAAGATGCCGCCACATGAACTCATTGTGCTTAAGGAGCAAATCGACACATCTCTTCGCAGTGGTGTCATTCGCCCCAGTTGCTCTCCTTGGGGAGCACCTTCCCTCTTTGTCAAGAAGAAGGATGGGACAAACCGATTGGTCCAAGACTACCATCCTATTAACCAAGCTACCATTCAGAACAAATATCCTCTTCCTCGGATCAATGATCTGTATGATCAACTAGCTGGCTCATCAGTGTTCTCCAAACTCGACTTAATGTTGGGCTACCACCAGATCCGTGTTCGTGAAGAGGATATCCCAAAGACCGCATTCGTGACTCGATATGGTTCATATGAGTACACTGTCATGTCATTCGGCTTAACCAATGCTCCAGCCACCTTCTCTCGTTTGATGAACTATATCTTCATGGAATACCTCGACAAGTTCGTCGTGGTTTATCTGGATGATATCCTTGTGTACTCCAAGAATAAAGAAGAGCATGCTGAACATCTTCGTCTTGTCCTGGAGAAGCTTCAAGAGCATCAACTCTATGCTAAGTATTCCAAGTGTGAATTCTGGCTTCCCGAAGTAACTTATCTTGGGCATGTCATCTCCAAGGATGGTATTGCCGTCAACCCCGAGCGAGTTCAGGCTATTCTCGATTGGACTCCTCCGAAGAACGTCAAGCAAGTCAGGAGTTTTCTCGGTCTCGCCAGCTATTGCCGTCGATTCGTCGAGAACTTCTCCAAGATCGCCAGGCCTCTGACTAACCTATTGCATAAGGGCGTCAAGTACCAATGGACAGACAAATGTCAGGAAAGTTTCCAGGCACTCAAGGACAAATTGACTTCTGCCCCAGTGATTGCTCCACCTGATACTAAGATGGACTTCGTCATTTACTGTGACACTTCCCGTCAAGGATTAGGCTGTGTCCTAATGCAAGAGCGCAAAGTGATTGCCTATGCATCCCGTGAATTGCGCCCTCACGAAGAGAACTACCCAGTTCACGACCTCGAGCTTGCTGCTGTCATACATGCACTGAAACAGTGGCGTCATTACCTTCTCGGTAATCATTGCGAGATCTTCACCGACCACCAAAGTCTAAAGTATCTGTTTACTCAGCCAGACCTGAACCTCCGTCAGCAGAGATGGATGGAGACTGTTGCAGACTTTGACTTGGGTATTTCCTATACACCAGGCAAGGCTAATGTAATGGCTGATGCCTTGAGCCGTAAGTCATATTGCAACCACCTCCAGGTTCACAAAGTTCAAACCTCGCTTGTTGAGGAATTCAGAAAGCTGAACCTCCATATTGTTCCTCCTGGAGCACTCGCTCGCCCTCCTCCAGAGTTCCGCAAGATGAACCTCCGTGTTGTTCCCCAGGGTTCCCTTAATACCCTGGCTGTCGAACCAGATCTCTTGAGCAGCATCAAGACACTGCAGAAGTATGACTCTCAAGCCCACAAGATTAAGCGCTACCTCGCGGCAGGAAGGCCCTCGTGCTTCACCCTTGAAGATGATGACACCTTATTCTTTAAAGGTCGAATAGTGGTCCCTACGGAAGACAACCTGAATATGACTCATAAGGTTATGAAAGAAGCTCATGAAACGCCTCTGTCTATTCATCCCGGTAGCACCAAGATGTCCGTCGAAAATTCTGGTGGTCTAATATGAAGCAAGACATTGCTCGTTATGTTGCTGAATGTGACGTTTGTTTTCGAATCAAAGCAGAACATCAAAGACCTGCCGGAACTCTGCAACGTATCTCTATTCCTGAATGTAAATGGGACCATGTTGAAATGGACTTCGTCACTGGTTTTCCCAAATCGCAGAAAGGTAATGATGCTATCCTTGTCATCATTGATCGACTCTCTAAAGTTGCACATTTTCTGGCGGTCAAAGAAATGATCACAACTAGTCAGCTTGCAACTCTCTACATGTCCAGAATTGTTTCACTGCACGGTATTCTACTGGTAATCAGTTTGGACCGTGGCAGCTTATTCACTTCGAAATTCTGAGCAAGTTTCCAAGAAGCTATGGGTACTCATCTGTCATTCAGTACTGCATTTCATCCTCAGTCGCAAGGGCAAGTGGAACGTGTCAACCAAGTTCTCGAAGACATGCTTCGAGCTTGTGTTATCTCTTTCGGCAAGAAATGGGAGGAATCTCTCCCGTATGCGGAGTTCTCTTATAATAATAGCTATCAAGCTAGTCTGAAGATGGCCCCCTTCGAAGTGTTACATGGACGAAAGTGTCAAACCCCTCTGAACTAGTCAGAAACTAGGGAACGTCCCCTTTTCGGTCCGGATATTATCCAACACGCCGAAGAACAAGTCCGCATCATTCGTGAGAATCTCAAGACTTCCCAGTCACGTCAGAAGAGTCAGTATGACCGTCATCATAAAGACATGGTCTATCAACCTGGCGAAAAGGCTTATCTTCGAGTTACACCAATGAAGGGTGCTCACCGCTTCGGGATCAAGGGCAAGCTAGCTCCTCGCTATATTGGTCCGTTCACTATTCTCGAAAAGCGTGGAAAAGTGGCATATCAACTGGAGCTTCCGCCGAACCTTTCTTAGGTTCACGATGTGTTCCACGTGTCACAACTCCGCCGCTGCTTCAAGGACCAAATCCGAGCAGTGGATCATGAAGTGCTCGAATTGCAACAGGACCTCTCCTATAAAGAGCATCCGGTCCGCATTCTCGACCAAGCTGAACGCCGCACACGTCAGAAGGCAATCAAGTTCCTACAGGTTCAATGGTCAAATCATTCTGAAGGTGAGGCCACTTGGGAACGCGAGGATCGTCTTCGTGAAGAATACCCCACTTTCTTTCAGTCTTCCTCTTAATTCTCGGGACGAGAATTCTTGATAGATGAGGAGAATTGTAACACCCCATGGCATTAGCCACAGTAATCACTTTTGATAATGACAAGTCAGCATGTTTAACAGTGCGTAATCATCATTAGCATCATATTGCATTTCAACTCCTAACTCAAATTCAAATTTAAATGAAAGTGGGAAATAAAAGTTATCCAACATAGAAACTAAAATGTTCAATAAATAGCAAATATTGCAGAGACCATTCTAAAATTGTAACCAACAATAAATAAATTAATTAGGTGGCTCAAACTTTACCAAAACAGCTAGGATTAATGCATTTTAATTATTATAAAAGTGGTGTGAGATCCATTTCACTCCAAACCAATTTTTGACAGTGGTAGAGGATGCCTAGTATTTATTGGAACAATTTCCATGTTCTACAAAAATCATTTTGAGGCCTAACTTTTTACTAAACAGGGAAAAAAGAATAAATAAAAGAAAAAGACAAAGAAAAAGAAAATATACAACCCCCCAGCCCACGCTGGGCCAACCGGTCGGCCCAGCTGGCCTCTGCAGCAGGCCGGCCCACTCCCTCTCCATAACCCCCCCCGAAACCCTAGCTGTTCTCCCCCGTCGCTCCCCACTTCGCTCCCCCCCCCCCCCCACTCCCCCTCGATTGGATCTGGATCGCGAGGAGGCCGATCCCCTCGCCCCTCCACCCCCGACGCCGACGCCGGCGCCCGGAGCTTCCCCGCCGGACTGCCTCCTCCTCCTCACCGGCCTGCCTCCTCTTCGCCGCATCGTCCCCATCACCCGACCTCGAGCACCGCTGCCCCGTGCCCTACGCTCCCTCGGTGAGGCCCCCGGCCTCCTCTTCTCTCACCATCACCGTCGTCCGTCCCGTCGCGCCGTCCGGGTCATCGAACACCGTCACGGCCATCGCACAGCACCGCCTCCGCCCTCCTCCTCCTTCCCCTGTTCCCGCTCGTCGACCGCGGCCACACGCGCACGCGCGCACCCCTCTGCCGCTCCCCGCGCGCAGTCCTGCTCGACGCCCCGCACTCGACACCCACGCCCCTGCACCCCACCCCACCGCGCCGCTCCTACTCCGTCGCGGCCCTCCTGCGTCGCGCGCTCGCCCGCTCCCTTGCTGCCACCGTCACTCGCCGCCGCAGCCGCCCCCCCTTTGCTCCGCCTACCGCGGCCGTCGCCCGCGCTGGCTGCGCCCGCTCCGGCCATGGCTTCGCCGTGGCCACCGGCCCCCTGCTCCAGCCCCTGCTGGGTCCGCCCGCACCTGGGCGTGCGCCTGCCCGGGCAGCGCCCTGCGCTGTTAGCGCCCGCAGCGCCCATTCAGGCTGCGCCCGACGCCCGTTTCGTCCGTGCCCGACCCGCTAGGCCCCCAGGGGCCTATGACAAGTGGGGCCCCGCCCTGGAACGTTTAAAAATAATAAAAATTAAATAAAAATTAATTAATTAATTAATTAACCTAATTAATTTGGTTTAATTAACCTAATCATTTAGTTAAACTAATTAAACCCTGTTTAGATTAATCTAATTTAATTAATTAGTTTAATTAAATGTTAATTAATTAGTTAACCCTAATTAACCTAACCAGTCTATGACATGTGGGACCCACGCGTCAGGACGCCTGCTGATGTCATGCTGACGTCATGCTGATGTCAGCATAACACTGTTTCGGATAATGTTAATTTAAATAATTAATTAAATTCCAGAAATTAAAAAAAACTTTAGAAAATCATATTAAATAATCCGTAACTCCAATGAAAATACTTTATACATGAAACTTGCTCAGAATTTCGTTACGAACCCGAATACGGCCTCCGTATTCCCGTCAGATGCCTCTAACTATAAGAACATTGAACTTTTGGACCGATTTCAATAAATGAATAGTGCCCAACTTTAATTAAATAAATCCGAATAAATTCCTAAATTAACTAAATTATTTAGTTAGGCAGTAGAACACACCCCGGCACTGCATATTGTCATGTCATACTTTGTGTAGCATTGTTTGCTTTGTATTTACTGTTTCCTCCCCCCTCCTTCTCTCTCGATAGACGCTGAGACCGCTGACGACGCTGCCGTGAACGACTACTACGTCGACGACCCATCTCTCTCGACACAGCTTTCAGGCAAGCCCCCCCCCCTTGATCAACCCGATATCGCCTATTCCTTCTCTCTACTGCTTGCATTAGAGTAGTGTAGCATGTTACTGCTTTCGGTTAATCCTATTCTGCTGCATAGCCTGTCTTTGCTACTACTGTTGATACCTTACCTGCAATCATAAATGCTTAGTATAGGTTGCTAGAATTACATCAGTGGCCCTACACTCTTGTCCGTCTGCCATGCTATACTACTGGGCCGTGATCACTTCGGGAGGTGATCACGGGTACATATACTATATACTATTACATACTTATGTTACTGTTCGGAGATGGGGGCTGAAGGGGCAGGTGGTTCCATCCAGGCAGAGGTGGGCCTAGGTTCCCGACGGCCCCCGAGTGTTACTTTGTGGCGGAGCGACAGGGCAGGTTGTGACCACCTAGGAGATAGGTGGGCCTGGTCCTGGTCGGCGTCCGCTGTTACATCAAAATAACATGCTTAACGAGATTGGGTATTTGATCTGAGTCTGGCTACGAGCCTATACGCGCTAACCACCACGCGGGAACAGTTATGGGTACTCGACGTCGTGGTATCAGCCGAAGCCTCCTAGACGTCAGAGACTGAGCGGCGCGCGCCGGGATGGACCGCGTAATGCAACTTCCTTTGTAATGGAGGTTGCTAGGTCTGCTCACCGGCCGCCCACGCAACGTGCAGGTGTGCAATGGGCGATGGGCCCAGACCCCTGCGCGCATAGGATTTAGACCGGCGTGCTGACCTCTCTGTTAGGCCTAGGTAGGGCTGCGACGTGTTGATCTTCCGAGGCCGGGTATGACCCAGGAAAGTGTGCCCGGCCAGAGGGATCAAGCGTGTTGGGTAATGTGGTCCACCCCTGCAGGGAAGTTTATCTATTCGAATAGCCGTGTCCCTCGGTAAAAGGACGACCCAGAGTTGTACCTCGACCTTATGACAACTAGAACCGGATACTTAATAAAACACACCCTTTCAAGTGCCAGATACAACCCGGTGATCGCTCTCTCACAGGGCGACGAGGAGAGGATCGTCGGGTAGGATTATGCTATGCGATGCTACTTGGTGAACTTACCATCTACTCTCCTCTACATGCTGCAAGATGGAGGCTGCCAGAAGCGTAGACTTCGACAGGATTAGATATCCCCCCTCTTATTCTGGCTTTCTGCAGTTCAGTCCACTGATATGGCCCTTTACACATATACCCATGCATATGTAGTGTAGCTCCTTGCTTGCGAGTACTTTGGATGAGTACTCCCGGTTGCTTTGCTCCCCCCTTTTCCCCCTTTCTTTTCTTTCTGGTTGTCACAACCAGATGCTGGAGTTCAGGAGCCAGACGCCACCGTCGACGACGACCCCTACTACTCTGGAGGTGCCTACCACTACGTGCAGGCTGTCGACGACGACCAGGAGTAGTTTAGGAGGATCCCAGGCAGGAGGCCTGCGCCTCTTTCGATATGTATCCCAGTTTGTGCTAGCCATCTTATGGCAACTTGTTTAACTTATGTCTGTACTCAGATATTGTTGCTTCCGCTGACTCGTCTATGATCGAGCACTTGTATTCGAGCCCTCGAGGCCCCTGGCTTGTATTATGATGCTTGTATGACTTATTTTTTACTTTTACAGTTGTGTTGTGATATCTTCCCGTGAGTCCCTGATCTTGATCGTACATGTTTGCGTGTATGATTAGTGTACGATTGAATCGGGGGCGTCACAAGTTGGTATCAGAGCCGACTGCCTGTAGGAACCCCCCTTCCACACTCCTTGGCCGAAGTTGAGTCCAGACAAAGAAAACTATTTTACTAACTTGGCTGTGTGGCTTACGGGCCCACATCGCCAATTGGGTGGTATTAGGATCTTTTACTCCTCGTTCTTTACTCCGGGACTCTGAACTCTCTTCTACTCAGGTTAAACATATTTGCTAACACTAATATTAGGATCCCATGACCACATTCACCCCAAAGTTGGATAAGCCATAGTTATTCCTTAGAATAGTATTTTGGACAATATCCACACTGTCATATGACTCCTTTGAAACATCTTTGTTTTCAGATGGAACCCACGAGGCAGGTCGTGCGCCACACGGCGGCCATTGGTGTTCAGGGTTCACCTATTGTGTTAGCTGAGATGATGACCTATCTGGGTTATCGCTGGCACCCTGAGTACACCGTGTACGAGCAGTACCAGGACTTTAACCCGGAGCAGTACCGTGCCATCGTCCACCTCTACTCTCGGGAGTATGACTCCACTACTGTGCTGCACACCGCTCATGGTGTTGGAGTGACCATCGATATGGCAGTCCACGATGCTGCTTATGCAGCTCTGACACGTCTTGGTGGAGAGTATCGGGCGTTGGACACCTCCCCTTTCAGGCACGTTGCTATCGCATCTGACGATGGTGCGGAGGGATATTACATTGCTGCCTACTCCACCGTCACCCGAGAGCCCATCCACCATCAGAACCTGGTTCTGCATGCTGTTGGGCTGGATCGAGCTAACCGAGCTCTTCGCCACGAGTTGTACACCACCCGTCAGCACCTTTACAGTGCTTTGACGCTGTTGCACCCCTTTGTCCGATCTGGTGAGCTGCCGCGATCTGCGATCTACCCAGTCAGGACCGTGATGCCCCAGGGTGTCGGTTGGCCAGATGTGGGAGGCTACACTCCCGCACTTGGTCCTCTTCTGCCACATGGACGTCGGGTTCTACACCAGAGTGTTCACGGACCGCAGGCTACTGATGTGGAGGACTTCCCGTCGCGTCACTACCAGCTGTCAGGCTACACCTACCTCCACAGTTCCTCCTGGGACTGATGTAGTCTTGCTTATTAGCATTAGATGCATTCGCCGCGAGCCTGCGTGCCGCCTATGATGTCTTTAGTCTTATGTACTGAACTCTATGCATGATCCCTTTTGTAAGATATGCCAACTACTATGTAGTATCTATCGTGCTCCTTTCATTATGCATGTTTCACCAAGAATGATTCTTGTCTTTGCAAATTTCTCAATGCTGAACTACCCCTGTTATATATTAGCAGGATGGTTAGACCAGGTGGTCGTGGTCGTGGTGGCAACGCCCCACCACCGCCTGAGTATATGGCTGGTATGATCCAACAGTTCGAGCTGAACCGCCAGTTCATGGAGAATATGATGGCTCAGTTCCCGCGCCCCAATATGAACCAGCAGCCAGCCCAAATAACTCTGCAGGATTTCATACGCCTCAACCCAACCATGTACCGCAGCTCAACTCAGCCCCTGGATGCTGATGACTGGCTCCGTGACATCACCTATGAGATGGAGTCTGCTGATGTAGCCCCTGCCAGCTATGTCACCTTTGCTTCCTTCTTTCTGAAGGGACCTGCTGCTCAATGGTGGGACAGCCACAGGCGTACTCTGCCGGTTGGAGCGATCATCACCTGGCCAGACTTTCAAGCTGCTTTCCGTGCCCGCTTCATCCCACAGGGAATCATGGACCGGAAGAAGCACGAATTCCGCAACCTCACCCAAGGCAACAAAACTGTGGAAGCTTATCAGCGGGAGTTTCTAGACTTATCCTGCTATGCTGAAGAAGACATTGCAACTGATGCACGCAGACAGGAGAAGTTCCGTGATGGCCTTCAAGCTGACATCAAGCTCGCACTGCTAGTGCATGACTTTCCCGATTTCGCCACCTTGGTGAACAAGGCCATCAATGTTGAAACTGGTCTACAGGAACACCAGAGCTCTCACAGATGCAACCGTGACACGGGCTCATCTTCGGGCCCGCCCTCGCAGAAGCGTAAGATCTGGATCCCGAACAGCATGTACTGTCCAAATGCACCTACTCCAAGGCAGTCTTATGCTGCACCGCGTCTGCCTCCTCCACCGCCCAGGCAGCTAAGACTTCCAGCTGCACCACCCCAAGCTCCTGCTCCCACCCCCAATAATGGTCTGTGCTACAAGTGTGGTCAACCAGGTCACCTTGCCAGGAACTGCTATCAGAACCAGAATCAACTGGCCCTTCCTGCAGCTGGCCGTGGAAGCAACCAGCCCCGCAACAACAATGCCAAGTCTTATGGTCGTGTTCATGCCAACCACGTTGATCTCAATGAAGCTCGAGACCAGCCTGCTACTGTGATGGGTACACTCCTCGTAAATTCAGTACCAGCATCCGTTTTATTTGATACAGGTGCATCGCATTCATTCATGTCGGAAGATTTTGCATGCTGGCACGACATTAAATGTGAGGACATGAACGCTTCGCTATTAGTACACACCCCTGCGGGCCAATGTCGAATCTCCATGTTTTGCAAGGACGTCCCCGTTGAAATCGAAGGACTGGAATTCCTTGTCTCTCCCATCGCACTGAAGTCCTGTAGCATTGATCTCATTCTGGGAATGGAATGGCTGAAAACGCATACTGCTTCTATAGTTTGCGCCACTAAGACCGTCCATCTGCTACACCCTTCCGATGAAATAATAAGCTACAACGCTCGTCTGGTTCAGAATGCCGAGGCAAGGCTTTATGCGTTGAACGCATTGAACGCTGCACCACTCGAGGGCATTGAAAACATTCCCTTTGTTCGTGAATTCCAAGACGTCTTTCCTGAAGAACTTCCAGGGATTCCCCCTGCTAGAGCTGTCGAATTCATCATCAACTTGAAACCAGGCACCACCCCTATAGCCAAACGACCTTACAAGATGCCGCCACATGAACTCATTGCGCTTAAGGAGGAAATCGACACATCTCTTCACAGTGGTTTCATTCGCCCCAGTTGCTCTCCTTGGGGAGCACCTTCCCTCTTTGTCAAGAAGAAGGATGGGACAAACCGATTGGTCCAAGACTACCGTCCTATTAACCAAGCTACCATTCAGAACAAATATCCTCTTCCTCGGATCAATGATCTGTATGATCAACTAGCTGGCTCATCAGTGTTCTCCAAACTCGACTTAAGGTTGGGCTACCACCAGATCCGTGTTCGTGAAGAGGATATCCCAAAGACCGCATTCGTGACTCGATATGGTTCATATGAGTACACTGTCATGTCATTCGGCTTAACCAATGCTCCAGCCACCTTCTCTCGTTTGATGAACTATATCTTCATGGAATACCTCGACAAGTTCGTCATGGTTTATCTGGATGATATCCTTGTGTACTCCAAGAATAAAGAAGAGCATGCTGAACATCTTCGTCTTGTCCTGGAGAAGCTTCGAGAGCATCAACTCTATGCTAAGTATTCCAAGTGTGAATTCTGGCTTCCCGAAGTAACTTATCTTGGGCATGTCATCTCCAAGGATGGTATTGCCGTCAACCCCGAGCGAGTTCAGGCTATTCTCGATTGGACTCCTCCGAAGAATGTCAAGCAAGTCAGGAGTTTTCTCGGTCTCGCCAGCTATTGCCGTCGATTCGTCGAGAACTTCTCCAAGATCGCCAGGCCTCTGACTAACCTATTGCATAAGGGCGTCAAGTACCAATGGACAGACAAATGCCAGGAAAGTTTCCAGGCACTCAAGGACAAATTGACTTCTGCCCCAGTGCTTGCTCCACCTGATACTAAGATGGACTTCGTCATTTACTGCGACACTTCCCGTCAAGGATTAGGCTGTGTCCTAATGCAAGAGCGCAAAGTGATTGCCTATGCATCCCGTGAATTGCGCCCTCACGAAGAGAACTACCCAGTTCACGACCTCGAGCTTGCTGCTGTCATACATGCACTGAAACAGTGGCGACATTACCTTCTCGGTAATCGTTGCGAGATCTTCACCGACCACCAAAGTCTAAAGTATCTGTTTACTCAGCCAGACCTGAACCTCCGTCAGCAGAGATGGATGGAGACTGTTGCAGACTTTGACTTGGGTATTTCCTATACACCAGGCAAGGCTAATGTAATGGCTGATGCCTTGAGCCGTAAGTCATATTGCAACCACCTCCACGTTCACAAAGTTCAAACCTCGCTTGTTGAGGAATTCAGAAAGCTGAACCTCCATATTGTTCCTCCTGGAGCACTCGCTCCCCCTCCTCCAGAATTCCGCGAGATGAACCTCTGTATTGTTCCCCAGGGTTCCCTTAATACCCTGGCTGTCGAACCAGATCTCTTGGGCAGCATCAAGACACTGCAGAAGTATGACTCTCAAGCCCACAAGATTAAGCGCTACCTCACGGCATTAAGGCCCTCGTGCTTCACCCTTGAAGATGATGACACCTTATTCTTTAAAGGGCGAATAGTGGTCCCTACGGAAGACAACCTGGATATGACTCATAAGGTTATGAAAGAAGCTCATGAAACGCCTCTGTCTATTCATCCCGGTAGCACCAAGATGTACCAAGATGTCCGTCAAAAATTCTGGTGGTCTAATATGAAGCAAGACATTGCTTGTTATGTTGCTGAATGTGACGTTTGTTGTCGAAACAAAGCAGAACATCAAAGACCTGCTGGAACTCTGCAACCTATCTCTATTCCTGAATGGAAATGGGACCATGTTGAAATGGACTTCGTCACTGGTTTTCCCAAATCGCAGAAAGGTAATGATGCTATCCTTGTCATCATTGATCGACTCTCTAAAGTTGCACATTTTCTGGCGGTCAAAGAAACGATCACAGCTAGTCAGCTTGCAACTCTCTACATGTCCAGAATTGTTTCACTGCACGGTATTCCACTCGTAATCAGTTCGGACCGTGGCAGCTTATTCACTTCGACATTCTGGGCAAGTTTCCAAGAAGCTATGGGTACTCATCTGTCATTCAGTACTGCATTTCATCCTCAGTCGCAAGGGCAAGTGGAACGTGTCAACCAAGTTCTCGAAGACATGCTTCGAGCTTGTGTTATCTCTTTCGGCAAGAAATGGGAGGAATCTCTCCCGTATGCGGAGTTCTCTTATAATAATAGCTATCAAGCTAGTCTGAAGATGGCCCCCTTCGAAGTGTTATATGGACGAAAGTGTCGAACCCCTATGAACTAGTCAGAAACTGGGGAACGTCCACTTTTCGGTCTGGATATTATCCAACACGCCGAAGAACAAGTCCGCATCATTCGTGAGAATATCAAGACTGCCCAGTCACGTCAGAAGAGTCAGTATGACCGTCATCATAAAGACATGGTCTATCAACCTCGCGAAAAGGCTTATCTTCGAGTTACACCAATGAAGGGTGCTCACCGCTTTGGGATCAAGGGCAAGCTAGCTCCTCACTATATTGGTCCGTTCACTATTCTCGAAAAGCGTGGAAAAGTGGCATATCAACTGGAGCTTCCGCCGAACCTTTCTCAGGTTCACGATGTGTTCCACATGTCACAACTCCGCCGCTGCTTCAAGGACCCAATCCGAGCAGTGGATCATGAAGTGCTCGAATTGCAATAGGACCTCTCCTATAAAGAGCATCCGGTCCGCATTCTCGACCAAGCTGAACGCCGCACACGTCAGAAGGCAATCAAGTTCCTCAAGGTTCAGTGGTCAAATCATTCTGAAGGTGAGGCCACTTGGGAACGCGAGGATCGTCTTCGTGAAGAATACTCCACTTTCTTTCAGTCTTCCTCTTAATTCTCGGGACGAGAATTCTTGATAGATGAGGAGAATTGTAACACCCCATGTCATTAGCCATAGTAATCACTTTTGATAATGACAAGTCAGCATGTTTAACAGTGCATAATCATCATTAGCATCATATTGCATTTCAACTCCTAACTCAAATTCAAATTTAAATGAAAGTGGGAAATAAAAGTTATCCAACATAGAAACTAAAATGTTCAATAAATAGCAAATATTGCAGAGACCATTCTAAAATTGTAACCAACAATAAATAAATTAATTAGGTGGCTCAAACTTTACCAAAACAGCTAGGATTAATGCATTTTAATTATTATAAAAGTGGTGTGAGATCCATTTCACTCCAAACCAATTTTTGACAGTGGTAGAGGATGCCTAGTATTTATTGGAACAATTGCCATGTTCTACAAAAATCATTTTGAGGCCTAACTTTTTACTAAACAGGGAAATAAGAATAAATGAAAGAAAAAGACAAAAGAAAAAGAAAATATACAACCCTCCCCCCCACGCTGGGCCAACCGGCCAAGCTGGCCAACCGGTCGGCCCAGCTGGCCTCTGCAGCAGGCCGGCCCACTCCCTCTCCATAACCCCCCCCCCGAAACCCTAGCCGTTCTCCCCCGTCGCCCCACTCGCTCCTCCCCACTCCCCCTCGATTGGATCTGGATCGGGAGGAGGCCGATCCCCTCGCCCCTCCACCCCCGACGCCGACGCCGGCGCCCGGAGCTTCCTCGCTGGACTGCCTCCTCCTCCTCACCGGCCTGCCTCCTCTTCGCCGCATCGTCCCCATCACCCCACCTCGAGCACCGCTGCCCCGTGCCCTACGCTCCCTCGGTGAGGCCCCCGGCCTCCTCTTCTCTCACCGTCACCGTCGTCCGTCCCGTCGCGCCGTCCGGGTCATCGAACACCGTCACGGCCATCGCACAGCACCGCCTCCGCCCTCCTCCTCCTTCCCCTGTTCCCGCTCGTCGACCGCGGCCGCGCGCGCGCCCATGGCCGCGCACGCACGCGCGCACCCCTCTGCCGCTCCCCGCGCGCAGTCCTGCTCGATGCCCCGCACTCGACATCCACGCTCCTGCACCCCACCGGGCCGCTCCTGCTCCGTCGCGGCCCTCCTGCGTCGCGCGCTCGCCCGCTCCCTTGCTGCCACCGTTACTCACCGCCGCAGCCGCCACCCCTTTGCTCCGCCTACCGCGGCCGTCGCCCACGCTGGCTGCGCCCGCTCCAGCCATGGCTTCGCCGTGGCCACCGGCCCCCTGCTCCAGCCCCTGCTGGGTCCGCCCGCACCTGGGCGTGCGCCTGCCCGGGCCGCGCCCTGTGCCGTTAGCGCCCGCAGCGCCCATTCGGGCTGCGCCCGACGCCCGTTTCGCCCGTGCCCGACCCGCTAGGCCCCCAGGGGCCTATGACAAGTGGGGCCCCGCCCTGGAACGTTTAAAAAATAATAATTAATTAATTAATTAATTAAGTGAATTAATTAACCTAATTAATTTGGTTTAATTAACCTAATCATTTAGTTAAACTAATTAAACCCTGTTTAGATTAATCTAATTTAATTAATTAGTTTAATTAAATGTTAATTAATTAGTTAACCCTAATTAACCTAACCAGTCTATGACATGTGGGACCCACGTGTCAGCACGCCTGCTGATGTCATGCTGACATCAGCATAACACTGTTTCAGATAATGTTAATTTAAATAATTAATTAAATTCCAGAAATTAATAAAAACCTTAGAAAATCATATTAAATAATCCGTAACTCCGATGAAAATACTTTATACATGGAACTTGCTCAGAATTTCGTTACGAACCCGAATACGCCCTCCGTATTCCCGTCAGATGCCTCTAACTATAAGAACATTGAACTTTTAGATCGATTTCGATAAATGAATAGTACCCAACTTTAATTAAATAAATCCGAATAAATTCCTAAATTAACTAAATCATTTAGTTAGGCAGTAGAACACACCCCGGCACTGCATATTGTCATGTCATACTTTGTGTAGCATTGTTTGCTTTGTATTTACTGTTTCCTCCCCCCTCCTTCTCTCTCGATAGACGCTGAGACCGCTGACGACGCTGCCGTGAACGACTACTACGTCGACGACCCTTCTCTCTCGACACAGCTTCCAGGCAAGCCCTCCCCCTTGATCAACCCGATATCGCCTATTCCTTCTCTCTACTGCTTGCATTAGAGTAGTGTAGCATGTTACTGCTTTCGGTTAATCCTATTCTGCTGCATAGCCTTTCTTTGCTACTACTGTTGATACCTTACCTGCAATCCTAAATGCTTAGTATAGGTTGCTAGAATTACATCAGTGGCCCTACACTCTTGTCCGTCTGCCATGCTATACTACTGGGCCGTGATCGCTTCGGGAGGTGATCACGGGTACATATACTATATACTATTACATACTTATGTTACTGTTCGGAGATGGGGGCTGAAGGGGCAGGTGGTTCCATCCAGGCAGAGGTGGGCCTAGGTTCCCGACGGCCCCCGAGTGTTACTTTGTGGCGGAGCGACAGGGCAGGTTGTGACCACCTAGGAGATAGGTGGGCCTGGTCCTGGTCGGCGTCCGCTGTTACATCAAAATAACATGCTTAACGAGATTGGGTATTTGATCTGAGTCTGGCTACGAGCCTATACGCGCTAACCACCACGCGGGAACAGTTATGGGTACTCGACGTCGTGGTATCAGCTGAAGCCTCCTAGACGTCAGAGACTGAGCGGCGCGCGCCGGGTTGGACCGCGTAATGCAACTTCCTTTGTAATGGAGGTTGCTAGGTCTGCTCACCGGCCGCCCACGCAACGTGCAGGTGTGCAATGGGCGATGGGCCCAGACCCCTGCGCGCATAGGATTTAGACCGGCGTGCTGACCTCTCTGTTAGGCCTAGGTAGGGCTGCGACGTGTTGATCTTCCGAGGCCGGGTATGACCCAGGAAAGTGTGCCCGACCAGAGGGATCAAGCGTGTTGGGTAATGTGGTGGACCCCTGCAGGGAAGTTTATCTATTCGAATAGACGTGTCCCTCGGTAAAAGGACGACCCGGAGTTGTACCTCGACCTTATGACAACTAGAATCGGATACTTAATAAAACACACCCTTTCAAGTGCCAGATACAACCCGGTGATCGCTCTCTCACAGGGCGACGAGGAGAGGATCGTCGGGTAGGATTATGCTATGCGATGCTACTTGGTGAACTTACCATCTACTCTCCTCTACATGCTGCAAGATGGAGGCTGCCAGAAGCGTAGACTTCGACAGGATTAGATATCCCCCCTCTTATTCTGGCTTTCTGCAGTTCAGTCCACTGATATGGCCCTTTACACATATACCCATGCATATGTAGTGTAGCTCCTTGCTTGCGAGTACTTTGGATGAGTACTCACGGTTGCTTTGCTCCCCCCTTTTCCCCCTTTCTTTTCTTTCTAGTTGTCACAACCAGATGCTGGAGTTCAGGAGCCAGACGCCACCGTCGACGACGACCCCTACTACTCTGGAGGTGCCTACTACTACGTGCAGGCTGTCGACGATGACCAGGAGTAGTTTAGGAGGATCCCAGGCAGGAGGCCTGCGCCTCTTTCGATATGTATCCCAGTTTGTGCTAGCCATCTTATGGCAACTTGTTTAACTTATGTCTGTACTCAGATATTGTTGCTTCCGCTGACTCGTCTATGATCGAGCACTTGTATTCGAGCCCTCGAGGCCCCTGGCTTGTATTATGATGCTTGTATGACTTATTTTACTTTTAGAGTTGTGTTGTGATATCTTCCCGTGAGTCCCTGATCTTGATCGTACACGTTTGCGTGTATGATTAGTGTACGATTGAATCGGGGGCGTCACAATGTATCTCTTCAATAGGAGGTAAATTTTTAACATCCTCTGCTTTAATACCTTTTTCCTTCATAATTTTCATTGCCTCCTACATATCTTCGGGACTTAGATATAAGATACGCTCTTCTTTGGAGTGGGTTTAGGCGGTGGTTCAGGAAGAGTCCAATCATCATAATTTTTCAAAATACTATTCAATATTCCTCAGCTTGTTCAACAGTTCGTTCCCTGAAAACACAACCAGCACAACTATCTAGGAAGTCCCTAGAAGCATCGGTTAGTCCATTATCAAGTATTTCATTTTTCTTAAGAGGATGATTAGGCAAAGCATTGAGCAACTGGATAAGCCTCCCCCAAACTTGTGGGAGACTCTCTTCTTCAATTTGCACAAAGTTAAATATTTCCTGTAAGGCAGCTTCTTTGTTATGAGCAGGATTTTTTTTCCAGAGAAGTAGTAAATCATATCCTGGGGACTACGCACACAACCAGGAGCAAGAGTATTGTACCATATCTTAGCATCACCCTTTAATGAGAATGGAAATAATTTGAGAATATAGTAGTAGCGAATCTTCTCATCATGAGCAAATAGTGTGGCTATGTCATTTAATTTAGTAAGGTGTGCCACAACAGTTTCAGTTTCATAGCCAAGGAAAGTATCATATTCAACCAAAGTAATTAACTCTGGGTCGAGAGAGCATTCATAATCCTTATCATCAACAAAGATAGGTGAAGTAGCAAACTTAGGATCATATTTTATTCTAGCATTCAAAGATTTTTCCTTCAGTTTGCATAGTAATTTCTTGAGATCATCTCTATCATTGCAGGCAAGAAAATCTCTAGCTACCTCCTCATCCATAACATAACCTTCAGGTATCTTAGGCAATTCATATCTAGGAGAGCTAGGTCTAATTGGTGTTTCAAGATTTTCAGTTTCAAGTACTTCATCAGTTTCAATAATTTCATCAGTTTCAGCATTCTCAATATCTTTAGCTCTAGCAATTTGTTCATCAAGAAATTCACCTAGTGGCATATTATCATTAAGAAAAGTACTAGCATCATCATGAGTAGCATTCATAGCAGAAGTAGCATCATCAATAACTTGTGACATATCAGGATTAATAGCATGTGGTGGCGTTGCAAGTCTATTCAAAATAGAAGGTGAATCAAGTGCAGAGCTAGATGGCAGTTCCTTACCTCCCCTTGTCTTAGAGGGAAAGATCTTAGTCTTTGTATCCTTCAGATTCTTCATAGTGATAAATAGATAATAATCCCAAGTGACTGAACAAATATAGCTATGCTCCCCGGCAACGGTGCCAGAAAAAGGTCTTGATATCCCACAAGTATAGGGGATCGCAACCGTTTTCAAGTGTAGAGTATTCAACCCAAATTTATAGATTTGACACAAGGGGAGCCAAAGAATATTTGTAAGTATTAGCAATTGAGTTGTCAATTCAACCACACCTGGAGATTAATTATCTGCAACAAAGTGATCAGTAGCACAATAATATGATAGTTTTGATAGCAGTGATAATAGTAGCAGTAACGGTAACAGTGATAGAAATGATTTCGTAACAAGTGTAACGGTAGCAGAAGCAGTAGTAACTTAGCAAGAACAATATGTGGAAAATTCATAGGCATTGGATCGGCGAATTCGTTGGATGATATTCATCATATAACAGTCATAACCTAGGGCGATACAAAACTAGCTCTAGTTCATAAATATAATGTAGGCATGTATTCCGTAAATAGTCATACATGCTTATGGAAAGAACTTGCATGACATCTTTTGTCCTACCCTCCCGTGGCAGCGGGGTCCATAAGGAAACTAAGGGATATTAAGGCCTCCTTTTAATAGAGAATCGGAACAAAGCATTAACACATAGTGAATACATGAACTCCTCAAACTACGGTCATCACCGGAAAGTATCCTGATTATTGCCACCCCGGGGTTTACGGATCATAACACGTAATAGGTGAATATGACTTGCAAGATCGGATCTAGAACATAGATATAATGGTGAAAACATAAACGGTTCAGATCTGAAATCATGGCACTCGGGCCCTAATGACAAGCATTAAGCATGGCAAAGTCATAACAACATCAATCTCAAAACATAATGGATACTAGGGATCAAGCCCTAAGAAAACTAACTCGATTACATGCTGAATCTCATCCAACTCCTCACCGACCAGTGAGCCTACGAAGGAATTACTCACTCCCGGTGGGGAGCATCATGGAATTGGCGATAAGGGAGGGTGGTGATTATGAAGACCGAAGATTCCCCTCTCCGGAGCCCCGAACGGGCTCCAGGTCTGGCCTCCCGATGAAGAATAGGAGGTGGCGGCGGCTCCGTATTGTGAAATGCGATGAAGCTTTCTCCCTGATTTTTTCTCCAAAAATAGGATTTTATAGCATCGGAATTAGGGTCTGCGGGGCCACTAGGTGGGCACAACCCACCTGGGCGCGCCTGGAGGGGGTGGCGCGCCCTGGTGGGTTGTGCTCAACCAGGGGCCCCCCTCCGGTGGTTCTTGGCTCCAGTATTTTTTATATATTCTGAAATAATTCTCCAAAAAGTTTCGTTCCATTTCGAGAACTTTTATTTCTGCACAAAAACAACACCATGGTAGTTCTGCTGAAAACAACGTCAGTATAGGTTAGTTTCATTCAAATCATGCAAATTAGAGTCCAAAACAAGAGCAAAAGCGTTAGGAAAAGTAGATACGATGGAGACGTATCATCGGCCAGCGCATCGGGATCGACGCCGGCCGTGGAGGTGCTGGCAGGAGGCAGCAGCGCCCTGGTGGTTGTACCGCCGCAGGCCACTGTGATCACAGAGCAAGCGTCGGGAAGCGGCCCTGCCGCCGTGTCGCAGCAACCCCGGACGGGCGCCGGCGAAGTCGTGGTCAGGCCGCGTGCATAGGAGGACGTGGCGACAGACACGATGCGCCAGCAGCTCCGGGGGCACGAGAGCCGTCTGCAGGCCTTTGTCCAGAGCGAGCTGGAGCGGACGCGGGACTTGGAGTGCGCCGTAGCAGTAAAGTCTTTTCTTTGGCTTGATTTGCAGCTGATTAGTGGGGGCGCGCCAGCGCACCCACTGGGTATAGCCACCAAGATCCGGGCCGGCTGCGGAGCAGCCGGGTCGGGTCTTATATGCGTTCGAGATTTCTGTTGACACTTGCTCCCCTGCAGCATCTGGACGGCCTACGAGTCAGTACGCACAACCGGCTTTCAAGAAGTACCGCGCGGTCACGGCGAAACTCACCTCCAAGGAGGAGGCACATCGCCTGGCCCAAGGTACAGTTTACATGCTTCAAATGGGGGCGCGTCAGCGCACCCACTAGGTGTATTCCTCGAGATTCGGGCCGGCTGCGAAGCAGCCGGGTTGAATCTTAAGGCGTTTTTCTTCCTTCTGGTATCTAACTCGAGGTTTTACCCTGCAGCTGCCATGGACGAGGTGTCGGGCCTCCGAACCCAGCTAGCCGAAGCAGGCCAGCAGCGCGATCAAGCCGCCGCCGACAATAGCCAGCTTCGGGCCGAGGCGGAGCGGCTGAAGGCGGAGGCCGTCAAGGCATCGGAGGCCCACTAGGCGGAGCTGGGGGCGGTGGCGCCCAACAGCGTCACATGGCTAGCACGCTGGCTGGAGGCCATCGTGGCACGACTCCATGCATGGCGAGTCTCAACGGCTCATGCCGGCGCAGACCTGGCCTTGCGTTTCACCTTGTCTTGTTATCTGGCCTTAGACCCGGAACAACTGGCAGCCCAGCGAGCTGGCGCGGAAGCCGACTTGGAGGCGCGAGCGTGCCAGATCACCGGACGAGCCGGCTACCTCACTTCATTCTCCGCGCACGACGAGCTCAACATGGAGCGGACAAAGGACGGCGGAAAGCTTCCGCCCGATGACTTCAACTTGGAGCTCGACGACCCAGAGGGTATCTCCAACAAGACGGGGGCCTACCCGGATGTCGAGGCTGCGTTGGGCGACACCGGCGCTTCGGCGGAGCTGGCGCGACGACCGTAGCCGGAGTGGAGGAGCCGGCAAGCACAGGGGCCGACACAGCTGCCGCATGATGTTATCCTGCATTTATCTTTTTGAAATTTGTTAAGTAGCAGGTCCACCCACCGGGGGTGTTGTGGAATGTAATGAACTCCGGGCGTGTGCCTTTTGTTATGTAAGTATTTCGCGGGCATTTATGCTTTTTCTTCCCGTCCTTAGACCTTTTCTTGTTTGCCCCCTCTTTGGGCCTCCCTCCCGCTAGTCGAACAGTCGGGTGCCGGTCTGTGACAAGGAGTTCGGCCTTGGGAAGAGACGTGCAATACTTAGGTTTTTTCAGATGTTGAGCGCGAGCGAAACACCCACTGGGCCGGCTGGCGGTGGGTAGCGAAGCCGGCCATTGATAACCCACAAGTGTAGGGGATCAATCATAGACCTTTTGATAAGTAAGAATGTCAAACCCAACGAGGAGCAGACGGAAATGAAAAGTGGTTTTTAGAATGGTAATTTCTGCAAGCACTGAAATTTTTGGTAGCAAGTAGTTTGATAGCAAGATAATTTGTAACAGATAAGTAACGGTAATGGTAAATAAAGTGCAGCAAGGTAGCCCAATCCTTTTGTGGTGAAGGACAGGCCAAAACAATTTCTTATAATATGCAAAGCGTTCTTGAGGCCACACGGGAATTTCATCTAGTCACTTTCATCATGTTGGTTTGATTCACGTTCACTACTTTGATAATTTGATATGTGGGGGACAGGTGCTTGGGTGCTATTCTTACTTGAACAAGCCTCCCACTTATGATTAACCCCCTCGCAAGCATCCGCAACTATGAGAAAAGTATTAAGATAAAATAACCACAGCATTAAACATATGGATCCAAATCGGTCCCTTACAAAGTAGCGCCTAAACTAGGGTTTAAGCTGCTGTCACTCTAGCAACCCATCATCTAATAACTACTCTGCAATGCATTCCCTTAGGCCCAAAGATGGTGAAGTGCCATGTAGTCGACATTTACATCACACCACTAAGGGAATCACAACATACGTATCATAAAAATATCGAACACATATCAAATTCACATGATTACTTGCAACGTGATTTCTCCCGTGGCCTCAAGAACAAGGGTAACTACTCACAAATGATATTCATGCTCATGATCAGAGGGGTATTAAATAGCATAATGGATATGAACATATAATCTTCCACCAAATAAACCATATAGTAATCAACTACAAGATGTAATCAACACTACTAGTCACCCACAGGTACCAATATGAGGTTCCGGTACCAAGATTGAACACAAGAGATGAACTAGGGTTTGAGAGGAGATGGTGCTGTTGAAGTTGTTGATGGAGATTGGCCTCCCAAAGATGAGAGGGTTGTTGGTGATGATGATGGCATCGATTTCCCCCTCCGGGATGGAAGTTCCCCTAGCGGAAGTGCTCCTGCCCAAGTTCCGCCTCGAGACGGCGGCGCTCCATCCCGAAAGTCCTCTCCTTAGTTTTTCTAGGTCAAAAGAACTTAAGTACCAGAAGATGGGCACCGGAGGTGGGCTGGGTTGGCCACAACCCACCAGGGTGCGCCTGGGGCCTGGCGCGCCCTGGTGTCTTGTGGTCACCAGGTGGCCCCCCTCCGGTGGTTATTTGCTCCAGTATTGTTTATATATTCCAAAATAATTCTCCGTGAAGTTTCAGCTCATTTGTAGATGTGCAGAATAGGTGCCTCTAACATAGCTTTTTCAGGTCCAGAATTCCAGCTCCCGGCATTCTCCCTCTTTGTGTAAACCTTGCATATTATGAGAGAAAAGGCATTAGAATTACTCCATAAAGCATTATTAAGCATAAAAAAATTATAAATAACAGTAGGAAAACATGATGCAAAATGGACGTATCAACTCCCCCAAGCTTAGACCTCGCTTATCCTCAAGCGAAAGCCGATATCGAAAAACATGTCCACATGTTTAGACAAAGAGCTGTCGATAAAAACAAAATACGGACATAGTAGCATCATGCTTATTATTATAACAACAACAAACTTTATTATAAAACTCTATCAAATAACTTCATCATATAACTTCTTATGAACAAGTAACAATTCATCACAACATCGAAGTAAAAAGCATAAACTCTACTGAAAACCAACAAACTATGTTTTCAGTCAACTTTGCAACTACAATTCATCATATTTTCAGGAAGGGTCACGTATTGGAGCCTTTTTGGCAAGCCCAAATACTCAACCATCATTTAATCTTCTATGATTGCTAACACTCACCGCATACACATCAGCAAAAAGTTTCAATCGGACACATAGAAAGATAGGGGCTTATAGTTTTGCCTCCCAACTTATTCATCTCAAGGGTGATGTCAACAATAATAACTCATGCTCAACCACATCCAACTGGATATATGTGCCTAGATCTTTCTTCACCACATGATGCTTGCAAAAGACAAAATAAAATGGAATAGAGAAGAATACTTTGACTCTTGCATAATAAGTAAATTCATAAAAGTAAGAGATAGGCCCTTCATAGAGGGAAGCAGAGGTTGTCATGCGCTTTTGGGTTTGTATGCACAATCTCTTAATGCAAAAGAACGTCGCGTTATATTGCCCCTTATGATAGCAACCTTTATTATGCAGTCCGTCGCTTTTATTACTTTGCCATCACAAGTTCGTACAATTCTTAATTTCTCTTACACTAAATGATCAAACACATTTAGAAGCAATTTTTATTGCTTTATTGCACCGATGACAACTTACTTGAGGGATCTTGCTCAATCCATAGGTAGGTATGGTGGACTCCCAAAACTGAGTTTGGGTTTAAGGTTTTTGGATGCACAAGTAGTATCTCTACTTAGTGCGGAATTTTGGCTAGCAAAAATATTGAGCAAGCACCACATATTGAAGGATCTATGACAATATAACTTCTATGTGAATATGAACAAATGTAAGTCATTACGTTGTCTTCCTTGTCCAACGTCAACAATTCTGGCATATAATATTTAATGGGGGCTCACAATCATAAAAGATGTCCAAGATAGTGTATTTGCATGTAAATCTTCTCTTCCTTTATTCATATTTCATGAATTGCATCATTGACCAATGCTATGTTTGTCAACCTTCAATAAATATTACCACTTATATTCCTTATGTGATGTCATTATTTACCATAAGATTAGCATATGATCTTTTTCATTTATTTCCTTTATTTTGATAGAAACATAAAAGTAAAGAAGCAAAAACTCAAACTAAACTTTATTATATAACTCTCACTCGATTACATAGATAAATAGATCACAAAACTAACACTCAAAAATAGATCATACTAAATTTTTATTCAACTAGATCACGAAATAGCTAAGGATCGAACTAAAAATAGGTAAAGGTAATAAAAGTGATGGTCATACGATACCGGGGCATCTCCCCCAAGCTTGGCACAAGCCAAGGGGAGTGCCCATACTCATGTACTCAAGTCTCCTTTGGTGGGGAATATGATGATAGTGGTGGTGATGAGGTAGTAATGTTCTTCTCCAGCTTGCGTCGGAGGCTAAAATTATCCTCCCTAAGATCCTCATTCTCTAGCTCAAGCTTTAATATCTTCTTGCATAATGCTGCCTTGCTATCCTGCAGAAAACAAGAAAGTTTTGTTGGCGAGACTTGACATCTTGAATTCCACATGCATGTCCCCAGGTTCAGGAAGTGGGGCTTCGTATTCATCCGAGCTTCTCTCTTCCATTCCCTTCAGGTCATAATCTTCTTCTTCCTCCGTGGTCTAGCCATAATGCTCTACATCCCCATAAATCTTAGGGTCTGCAATATAGTCTGCGACATAGCTCTCTCCCTTTGAATCTTGAGACGACATGTTTTCAGATATGTCAGAAAAACAGCACGAAACAAGAACAGAGGATTTTTCTGCGATACGGTGGTCAAATCATCCGGGGGTATATATAAAGATTTTTTTATCTTGGGAAACAAGCAATATGGAAGGAAAACGGAGTCGGGAAAGTGCCCGAGGGCACCACAACCCACCAGGGTGCGCCAGGAAGGGCAGGCGCGCCCTGGTGTATCGTGGTCACCTCGGTTGCCCTCCTAGTTATTTCTTAATTTCCTAATTTTTGTAATATTCCAAAACTAACAGAAAATATTTTTGCGGATTTTTTGGAGTCCGTTTACTTAACATATCACGTACCTCTTCCTTTTCAGGGTTCTGAGTGTTCTGGAAGGTTTCTTTTATGTGTTCCTCCGGTGTCATGGTTTGGATAATATTGCTTTCAACATTAATAGGCATACCTAAGATATAGTGCTTAATTGTTTGCCCATTGACCACCTTCGGGTTAGTACCTTCGGCATTATCAATCTTGATAGCTCCAGAACGATAAACTTCTTCGATAATATATGGTCCTTCCCATTTGGAAAGAAGTTTTCCTGCAAAAATCTAAAATGAGAGTTGTACAAAAGAACATATTCTCCAACTTTGAACTCCCTCTTTTGAATTCTTTTGTCATGCCATCTTTTAACTTTTTTTTGAAATAACTTGGCATTTTCATAAGTTTGGGTTCTCCATTCATCTAGTGAGCTCATATCAAATAACCTATTTTCACCGGCAAGCTTGAAGTCATAATTCAGTTCTTTAATTGCCCAATAAGCTTTATGTTCTAACTCAAAGGGGCAAATGACAAGCTTTTCCATAAACCATTTTATATGGAGATGTACCCATAGGATTTTTATAAGCTGTTCTATAGGCCCAAAGTGCATCATCTAGTTTCTTAGACCAGTTCTTTCGGGACCTATTGACAGTTTTTTGTAATATTAATTTTATTTCTCTATTGCTAAGTTCAACTTCACCACTAGATTGAGGATGATAGGGTGATGCAATTCTATAGTTAACATCATATTTAGCAAGCATTTTTCGGAAAGCACCATGAATAAAGTTTGAACCACCATCAGTCATTAAATATCTAGGGACTCCAAACCTTGGGAAAATAGCTTCTTTAAGCATTTTAATGGAAGTGTTATGATCAGCACTACTAGTTGGAATAGCTTCTACCCACTTAGTAACATTATCAATAGCAACCAAAATATGTGTATACCCATTAGGAAGGAAAAGGTCCCATATAATCAAAACCCCAAACATCAAATGGTTCAACAACAAGTGAATAGTTCATAGGCATTTCCTGACGCTTACCGATATTACCAATTCTTTGACATTCATCACAAGACAAGACAAACTTACGGGCATCCTTGAAGAGAGTAGGCCAATAAAAATGAGATTGCAATACCTTGTGTGCAGTTCTATCTCCCGCATGATGTCCTCCATAAGCTTTGGAGTGACATTTCCGTAGGATTTCTTCCTGTTCATGCTTAGGTACACAACATCTAATAATACCATCTACTCCTTCTTTATAAAGATGTGGGTCATCCCAAAAGTAATGTCTTAAATCATAGAAGAATTTTTCTTTTGTTGGTATGTGAAACTAGGTGGTATATATTTAGCAACAATGTAATTAGCATAGTAAGCATACCAAGGAGTATTATGAGAATATTTATTGCAGCTAGTTGTTCATCAGGAAAACTATCATCAATAGGTAGTGGGTCATCAAGAATATTTTCTAACCTAGACAAGTTATCATCTACGGGGTTCTCATATCCTTTCCTATCAGTAATACGTAAATCAAATTCTTGTAGCAAGAGAACCCACCTAACGAGTCTAGGTTTAGCATCTTTCTTTTCGATAAGATATTTTATAGCAGCATGATTAGTGTGAACAATTACTTTGGAATCAACAATGTAAGATATGGATTTATCACAAGCAAACACAACTACTAAAAAATCTTTTTCAGTAGTAGCATAATTTCTTTGAGCACTGGCTAGAGTTTTACTAGCATAATGAATAACATTTAGTTTCTTGTCAACTCTTTGTCCTAGAACAGCACCAACAGCATAATCACTAGCATCACACATAATTTCAAAAGGCAAGTTCCAATCAGGTGGTTGAACAATAGGTGCAGTAGTTAAGGCTTTCTTAAGTGTTTCAAAGGCTTCTATGCAATCATCATCAAAAACAAATGGAACATCCTTTTGTAAAACATTAGTAAGAGGCCTAGAAATTTTAGAGAAGTCTTTAATGAACCTCCTATAGAAACCAGCATGACCAAGGAAACTACGAATACCTTTAATATCTTTAGGACATGGCATTTTCTCAATTGCATCAACTTTAGCTTTATCCACCTCGATACCTCGTTCAGAAATTTTATGCCCCAGTACAATACCTTCATTAACCATAAAGTGGCACTTCTCCCAATTCAAGAAAAGATTACTTTTTCACATCTCTGCAAAACTCGATCAAGGTTGCTTAAGCAATCATCAAAAGAAGTTCCGTAAATGGAAAAATCATCCATGAAAACCTCAACAATCTTTTCACAAGAATCAGAGAATATAGCAGTCATACATCTTTGAAAAGTGGCAGGTGCATTGCATAAATCAAAAGGCATACTCTATAAGCATAGGTTCCAAAGGGACAAGTAAATGTGGTTTTTTTCTTAATCAGGTTGTGAAATAGGTATTTGAGAGAAACCAGAATATCCGTCAGGAAAACAAAAGTGTGTGTGCTTAGATAATCTTTCTAGCATTTGGTCAATAAAAGGTAGAGTGTAATGATCTTTTCTAGTAGCTTTATTCAATTTTCTAAAGTCAAGTACATTTCTATAGCCAGTAACAATTCTTTGTGGGATAAGTTCATTTTTATCATTAGGAACAACAGTAATACCTCACTTTTTAGGGATGCAATGAACAGGACTTACCCATCTACTATCAGCTATGGGATAGATTATACCTGCTTCTAGAAGTTTTAGTATTTCAGTTCTTACCACTTCTTTCATCTTAGGATTCAATCATCGTTGGTGATCAACAATGGGTTTAGCATCAGGTTCCAGGTTAATCTTATGCTGACAAAGAGTGGGACTAATGCACTTAAGATCATCAAGAGTATATCCAATAGCAACACGGTGCTTCTTTAGAATTTTTAATAATCTTTCTTCTTCTTCATGTTCTGAAAGTTTAGCACTAATAATAACAGGATATATCTTTTTGTCATCAAGATAAGCATATTTCAAAGTGTCTGGCAATTGTTTTAATTCAAACATAGGATCACCTTTAGGTTGAGGAGGACCTCCTAGATTTTCAATAGGAAAATTGTGTTTAAGGAGAGGTTGTTGTTCAAAGAATATTTTATCTATTTCATTTCTTTCACGCAAGTGCATATTATTTTCATGGTCTAGCAAATATTGTTCTAAAGGATCAGTAGGAGGCAAGGCAATAGAAGCAAGACCAATTATTTCATCCTTACTAGGCAATACTTTATTACGGGGTTGTCTACGAAACTTGGACAAATTAAAATCATGAGACACATCACCAAAGCTAACACTGATAGTTTCTTTTTCACAATCTATCTTAGCATTGACAGTGTTCAAGAAAGGTCTACCAAAGATAATGGGACAAAAGTCATCTTGTGGGGAACCAAGGACTAGAAAATCAGTAGGGTGTTTTACTTTCCCACACAAGACTTCAACATCTCTAACAATACCAAGTGGTGTGATGGTGTCTCTATTAGCAAGTTTAATAGTAACATCTATGTCTTCTATTTCAGCGGGTGCTATGTCATTCATAATTTCTTGGTATAAGGTAAAAGGAATAGCACTCACACTAGCACCTACGTCACACAAACCATGATAGCAATGATCTCCTATTTTAACTGAGATAACAGGCATGCCAACTACGGGTCTATGTATATCTTTTTCATCGGGTTTGGCAATTCTAGCAGCTTCATCACAGAAGTAAATAACATGCCCATCAATATTTTCTACCAAGAGATCTTTAACCATAGCAACACTAGGTTCTACTTTAATTTGTTCAGAAGGTTTAGGTGCTTTAATATTACTTTTGCGAACCACAGTTGATACCTTAGCATGTTCCTTTATCCTAACAGGGAAAGGTGGTTTCTCAATAAAAGCAGTATGCACAACTGGATCAACATTGTAAATGATAGTTTCATCTTTAGCTATTACCGGTTCTTTGATTTCTTCTTAATAGGGGGATGATATTTAAACCACTTCTACTTAGGGAGATCAACATGAGTAGGAAATGATTCACAAAAAGAGGCTACTATCTCAGAGTCAAGTCTATATTTAGTGCTAAACTGGTGAAAAGCATCGGTATTCATAAAAGATTTAACACAATCAAACTCAAGCTTACTACCTGACTCTTTACCTTCGTCGATTTCTCAATCTTCATAGTTGCGTTTAATTCTTTCTAAGAGATCCCACTTGAATTCAATAGTCTTCATCATAAAAGAACCAGTACAAGTATCGAGCATGGATTGATCATTATGAGAAAGCCGAGCATAAAAATTTTGAATGATAATTTCTCGTGAGAGCTCATGATTGTGGCATGAATATAACATTGACTTAAGCCTCCCCCAAGCTCGAGTGATACTTTCTGCTTCACGAGGCCAAAAATTATATATATAATTCCGATCACGATAAACTAGATGCATATGATAATTTTTTTGGTGAAATTCCAATTTCAATCGATTCCAGTTCCAATATCCAATATCATCGCATAGCCTATACCATGTCAGTGCTTTTCCCTTCAAAGATAAAGGGAAAACCTTCTTCTTGACTTCATCTCCGGGGAAACCTGCAAGCTTAAACAATCCACAAATTTCATCCACATGTATAAGATGCATGTCGGGATGCTCAGTTTCGTCTCCTACATAAGGATTAGCTAACAGTTGTTCTATCATACCTGAAGGAATTTCATAACCAATATTTTTAGTAGGTGCAGTAGGTTGATGGGCAACTAATTGTGCTTCCGTTCGAGGTGAAGATACCCCGAACAAACCCCTCAAAGGATGGTTTTCCGTAGTAACAAGTGGCAATAAATTTTAGCATGTAGTGTAAATTTTTCCTTACTGATTTCCACTTACCAAGAGCACTTCACTCCACGGCAATGGCGCCAGAAAAGAGTCTTGATAACTCACAAGTATTGGGGATCAATCATAGTCCTTTCGATAAGTAAGAGTGTCGTACCCAACGAGGAGTAGAAGGAAATGACAAGTGGTTTTCAGCGAGGTAATTTTTGCAAGAACTCAAATTTTTGGTAGCAAGTAGTTTGATAGCAAGACAATTTGTAACGGACAAGTAACGGTAATGGTAAATAAAGTTTAGCAAGGTAGCCCAATCCTTTTGTGGCAAAGTACAGGCCAAAAGAGTTTCTTATAATAGGCAAAGCGTTCTTGAGGGCACACGGGAATTTCGTCTAGTCACTTTCATCATGTTGGTTTGATTCACGTTCGCTACTTTGATAATTTGATATGTGGGTGGATCGGTCCTTGGGTGTTGTTATTACTTGAACAAGCCTCCCACTTATGATTAACCCCCTCGCAAGTATCCGCAACTACGTGAAAAGTATTAAGATAAAATCTAACCATAGCATTAAACATATGGATCCAAATCTGTCCCTTACGAAGTAGCGCATAAACTAGGGTTTAAGCTTCTGTCACTCTAGCAACCCATCATCTAATAACTACTCCACAATGCATTCCCTTAGTCCCAAAGATGGTGAAGTGACATGTAGTCGACGTTCACATGAGACCACTAAGGGAATTACAACATACATATCATCAAAATATCGAACATATATCAAATTCACGTGATTACTTGCAATGTGATTTCTCCCGTGTCCTCAAGAACAAAGGTAACTACTCACAAATGATCAAAGGGGTATTAAATAGCATAATGGATCTGGACATATAATCTTCCACCAAATAAACCATATAGTAATCAACTATAAGATGTAATCAACACTACTAGTCACCCACAGGTACCAATCTGAGGTTCCGGTACAAAGATTGAACACAAGAGATGAACTAGGGTTTGAGAGGAGATGGTGTTGTTGAAGATGTTGATGGAGATTGGCCTCCCAAGGATGAGAGGGTTGTTGGTGATGACGATGGCTTCGATTTCCCCCTCCGGGAAAGAAGTTCCGCCGGCCGAATCGCTCCGCCGGAGGGCAAAAGTGCTCCTACCCAAGTTCCGCCTCGAGATGGCAGCGCTCCATCCCGAAAGTCCTCTCCTTATTTTCTCTTGGTCAAAATACCTAATATACCAAAAGATGGGCACCGGAGGTGGGCTGGGCTGCCCACCACCCACCAGGGCGCGCCTGGGGGGCCTGGCGCGCCCTGGTGTCTTGTGGCCACCAGGTGGCCCCCTCCGGTGGTAATTTTCTCCAATATTTATTAAATATTTAGAAATAATTCTCCGTGAAGTTTCAGCTCATTTGGAGATGTGCAGAATAGGTGCCTCTGATGTAGCTTTTTCAGGTCCAGAATTCCAACTGCCGGCATTCTCCCTCTTTGTGTGAACCTTGCATATTATGAGAGAAAAGGCACTAGAATTACTCCATAAAGAATTATTACACATAAAAAACATTTTAAATAATAGTAGGAAAACATGATGCAAAATGGACGTATCAGCCACCGCGCAGCTGGTCGTGCGGCGATATCCGTGTAGACCGATCCGTCCGATCTCACTTAGCAAATCTTTGCGTGCCGGCACATTTGGCCATGCACTCTTGCCAGCCGGACAGCCGAAGCCGGACTGTGGATTGGGGGTGAAGAGGAGGGCCGTGGCGACTCGGACACATCGAAAAATAGACTAAGGGGGACAACGGGGTGTGGTCGAGCCGGCTAGCCCCCGAGCCCCTGAGCCAGATGAACCGACACGAGGGGAAGTGGTAAAATCATTAAGGTGTGCGGGACACAATACTTGATAGGAAAGGTAGCCCCCAAGTGTCGCTCGGGAGACCTCTTGTTTTCACCGGACGTGCATACAGCTAACTGTAAAATGGACAGAGGAGCTCCGTGTTCTAGTGTCGGCTTGTCTCTTCACCGGACGTGTCTCTCTTGTGCTTGTTTGGCTTGCGTGCGTCGATGAGGTAGTATGCATTGTGGTCGCAGAGGGCTTTGCTGATGATGAAGGGGGCCTCCCAAGGGGAGGCCGGCTTGCTGCTGGACAAGCCTGAGTACGAGGTCGCCCTTGCAGAACGTGAGTGGCTTGATATTCTTGTTGTGGTAGTGTTGTAGGCTTTGCTGGTAAATGGCCGACTGGCTGAGGGCCAAAAGGCGCGCCTCCTCGAGCAGGTCGACGCCATCTTCACGGGCTTCCTTGGCTTCGGCTTCCATGTACATGGTGACCCGAGGCGAGTCAAACTTGATGTCAGTGGGGATGAGTGCTTTAGGTCCATAGACAAGGAAGAACGGGTTGAACCCGGTCGACCGGTTCAGCGTCGTCTGGAGACTCTAGAGGACGGCTGACAGCACATCGAGCCAGCTGCCGGGTGAGCGCACGAGGGGCTCGACGAGTCACGGCTTGATGCCAGCCAGGATCAGGCCGTTCGCGTGCTCAACCTTGCCGTTGGACTGCGGATGTGCGACAGACGCCAAGTCGTGCCGGATGCCGGATACAGAGCAGTATTGCGCCAGCGCACCCTTGGCGAAGTTGGTGTCGTTGTCCGTGATGATGCTGTGCAGGACGCCGTAGCAGACCATAATGTCTTTGATGAACCGGACTATTGTCGGCCCGTCGAGTTTCTTGATCGGTCGCGCCTCGATCCACTTGGTGAACTTGTCGACGGCCACCAGCAAATGTGTCATGCTGCCTCGGGCGGTCTTGAAGGGCCCCACCATGTTGAGCCCCCAGATGGCAAAGGGCTAGGTGATCGGGATGGTTTGGAGGGCCGTAGTCGGCTGGTGGCTGCGCTTGCTGAAGCATTGACAACCCTCACATTTGAGGACTAGCGACATGGCGTCTTTGAGGGCTGTGGGCTAGTAGAAGCCATGGCGGAAGGCTTTGGCCACCAGGGACCCCGAGGCGGCGTGGTGCATGCACTGGCCCTGGTGGATGTCGAGGAGGATCTATATGCCCGTCTCCTGCTTGACGCAGCACTGGAACACGCCTGTTGCGCTGCGCTTGACGAGCTCGTGGTTGATGATGCTGTAGGCGGATGCCCTGCGTTGCACTTGCCGAGCCTCGGCTTCGTCCATGGGGAGTACTGCACTCTCCAGGAAGGCGAGGATTCGTTGGGCCCACGACGGAGCTATCACCACCATGAAGACAGCCACTTGCACGGGATCCGGAGTGGCAGCCCCCGAGCCGGAGCCGGCAGCCCCCGGGCCGACACCGGCGGCCCCCGGGGCCGGGTTGGGGCAGGAGGTTGGCGGGGCCGGGGTGGCAGCCCCAGAGGCCGGGGCGGCAGCCCCCGTGCTTGGGCTGGGATCTCCACGGTCGGGTGGGGGTGCAGCGGGGTCGTCTGGGACGAAGATGGACTCGGAGTCGGGAGATGGCTTAATGGACGGTTTCCGTAGGTGCTCGAGGGAGATGCTAGGTGGGATTGCCTGCCGGATAGAGCCTATCTTGGCCAGCGTGTCAGCGGCCTTGTTGTCCGCGCGGGGGACATGGAGGAACTCGCATCCGTCAAACTCGAGGGCGAGCTGCTGGACCAGGAAGCGGTAGCTAGCCATGTTGGCGTCTCGGGCGTCCCACTCGTCGGAGGCCTGTTGCGCCACCAAATCCGAGTCGCCGTAGTAGAGGATGCACCGGATGCCGATCTCTTTGGCCAGCCGGAGGCCATGCACGAGCGCTTCGTACTCGGCAATGTTGTTGGAGGCGGCGAAGTGGATTTGTAGCGCATACCGGAGCCGGTCGCCCTTGGGGGAGGACTGCACGATGCCGACCCCCAGGCGAGAGCACATTTTGGAGCCATCGAAGAGCATGCGCCAATGCGTCGAGTCGGGTAGCGGAGGCAGGTATTGGGTCTCTGTCCAGTCGACGAGGAAGTCGGCCAGCGCCTGGGACATGAAGGTGGTGCGCGGCTCGTAGTAGATAGTGTGGCTGGCTAGCTCGATGGCCCACTTGGCTACCCAACCGGAGGCATCCCGGCAGCCCATGATCTCGCCGATGGGTGCCGTGCTCACCATGGTGATGGCGTGCTCTTGGAAATACTGCTTTAGCTTCTTGGTTGTGAGCTACACGCCATAACACATCTTCTGGTAGTGAGGGTAGTTCTGCTTGGAGGCGGAGAGCACCTCGCTCAGGTAGTACACCGGATGCTGGACCGGCTGGATCTTGCCCTCCTCCGGCTGCTCGACCCCCAGCGCCGTGCTGACCGCCCACGAGGTGGCGGCAATGTAGAGCAGGAGTGGCTCCTTGTCAGCCGGCGCGCCCAGAACGGGCGCGGTGGAGAGCATGCATTTAAGGTTGCGGAAAGCCTCGTTCGCCTGGCCGTTCCACTCGAATGACGACATCTTCTTCATCATCTTATATAGGGGCAAGACCCTCTCGCCCAGCAGGCTGAGAAACCGGATGAGAGAGGCCAAGCAACTGGTGAACTTCTGGACATCGCGCAGCCAGGTCGGCTTGCGCATGCGCTCGATGGCCTTGATCTTCTTCGGGTATGCCTCAATGCCACGCTCTGAGACGAGGAAGCCGAGTAGCTGGCCGGCTGGCACACCAAACATGCACTTCTCTGATTTGAGCTTGATCTGGTACCGGCACAGGTTGGCGAAGGTTTCCTTGAGGTCGGCTAGGAGCGTGAGATGCTGCTTGGTCTTCACCACGATGTCGTCGACGTAGACATGTATATTGCAGCCGAGTTGCTGCAGCAGGCACTTCTGCATGCAACGCTGGAAGGTGGCGTCGGTGTTCTTCAAGCCGAATGACATGGTGATGTAGCAATACGCCCCAAAGGGCGTGATGAATGACGTCTTGAGGGCGTCGGTCGTGTCTAGCTTGATCTGATGGTAGCCGGAGTAAGCCTCCAAAAAGGACAGGAGCTCGCAGCTGGCCGTGGAATCTATCACTTGATCTATCCATGGCAGGGCAAAAGGATCCTTGGGGCATGCTTTGTTCAAACTGGTGTAGTCGATGCACTTGCACCAGGTGTCATTTTTCTTCAGGACAAGGACTGGATTGGCCAGCAAATCGGGGTGAAACACTTCCATGATGAAGCCGGCTGCGAGCAGCCGGGCGATCTCTTCACCGATGGTTCTCCGCTTCTCCTCGGAAAAGCGGCGTAGCGGTTGGCGGACAGGCTTGGCGTCCTTGCGGACGTGTAGTTTGTGCTCGGCATACTCCCTCGGAACACCCGGCATGTCTTTTGGAGACCATGCAAAGATATCCTGATTCTCACAGAGGAAGTCGATGAGCTCGCCTTCCTATTTGCTGCTGAGGCGGGTGCCCACAACAACGTACTCGCTGCAGCTAGGGTCAGCCGGGTTGAGCGGGATCTTCTTGGTGTCCTTGGACGGCTGAACGAGGCCTCACCAGCCGACTCCTTGGCCGGAGTCAGCACAGCCGGCTGCTTGCCAGCCAGCACCATGATCTGGTCGAGCTGGCGCCTCTCCTCGGCGATGACCAGCGACTTGGCCAGCTTGGATCTGGCTCGGGCGCACTCCAGGCACTTCTTGTAGTCGCCGGTAATGGTGATGAGGCCCTTGTGACCCGGCATCTTCAGCTTCCGGTAGGCATATTGGGGAAATGCCATGAACTTGGCCAGCGCGGGCCGGCCCAGCAGTGCGTGGTATGGGCTGGATAGATGGGCTCGTGCTGGAAGTGGTCGCTGGTGCTGAATAGTACATCGAGCCGGATCCAGCTGATTGGGGAGCAGGAGAGACCCGGCACGATGCCATGGAACACCGTCCGGGTCGGCTCCAGCTGCCTCGCCTTGATGCCGAGCTTGGTCATGGTGTCACGGTAGAGGATGTTGATGCTGCTGCTACCATCGATGAGGACTCGCAAGAAATTGTAGATCCGCTTTTTCGCGACAATGGTGGGGTCGAGGACGAGGGCGTAGCCACCCGGCATTGGCATGACGGCCGGGAGATCCTCCCGGGTCCAACTGACCGGGCGATCTAACCAGTGTATGTACTCGGGCACGGCCGGGATGACGATGTTCACCTCCTGCCGAAGCAGACGCTCAACCTGCTTGTCGCCGCCCACACTAGTGAAGATGACGTAGCACTTGTTCGGGTAGGGGAAGGCATCATCGCGCATGGCACCGGCTGCGGGGGGCGGAAGCGGCGGTGGCGGCGGCTGCCCCGCACCCGGTGCCGGAGGAGGAGGCAGAGGGATATCGCCCCTCATGATGCGTTGGGTGATGGCGCACTGCCGAAGCGTGTGCGTGGAAGGCCTTGAGCCGTTGTGGTGCTTGTAGGGAGCGTCGAGCATCTGCTCAAAGCTCATGGCGGGTTGCCAGGCGGTCTTGCCGGTTCGCTAACACCGGCCGCCACCCTGCTCGGCAAGGGGCGCCTGCTTGACCGCAGCGACGAGATGGTTGTCGTAACGGGGAGCCGGCTGCTCGCCCTTACGCTTGTTGCCGGGATGATTGTTCTGTTGGCGGCTGCTCTCGCCAACCAGCTTGGAGGGCGGTGCCGACATCTCCTTGCTGGCGCCATCTACCACCACTTGGACCTTCATGGTGGCGTCGGCAGTGGCGTACTTGTCCGCCGTGGCCATGAGCGTGGCCATCGTGGTTGGTTCGGAGCGCAGGAGCTTGTGCTTGAGCAAGGTGCCGTCTCGGCACCCGTCCATGAAGTATTGTATGGCTTGGACCTCATGGACCCCCTCGCAGCTTTTCCGGAGCTTGGTCCAGCACGTGTGGTACTGGCGGCCGGTCTCCTCCGGCACTTGTATGCACATGGCGAGCTGGCGAGGCCGGCCGAGCCGCTTGTAGGTGCCGGTGAAGTTGCGAATGAACGCCTATGCGAAGTCGAGCCAGGAGTTGATGCTGCGAGCCGGCAGGCTGTTCAACCATGTTCGGGCCGAGCCCTGCAACATAAGGGGGCGTAGCGCACGGCCAGACGCCGGTTGCCGCCCGCGATGCCGATGGCGGTGGTGTAGTCAGTGAGCCAGTCCTCCGGCTTGGCGGTACTATTGTACTTGGGGGTGTCACGGGGGAGTGTGAACCCTTTGGTGAAGGGCACGTCAAGGATGCGCGGGCCGAAGCAGCTTGGGCCGACTGATACGTCTCCATCGTATATACTTTTCCTAATGCTTTTGCTCTTGTTTTGGACTCTAATTTGCATTATTTGAATGAAACTAACCCGGATTAACGTTGTTTTCACCAGAACTACTATGCTGTTGTTTTTGTGCAAAAATAAAAGTTCTCGGATTGGAACGAAACTTTTTGGAGATTTATGTCAGAATAAATAAAAAATACTGGGACCAAGAACCACCAGAGGGGGTGCCCTGGTTGGGCACGATACACCAGGGCGCGCCCCCTCCCTCAGGCACGCTCTGGTGGGTTGTGCCCACCTCGTGGCCCCGCAGACCCTAATTCCAGCACTATAAAATCATATTTTCGGAGAAAAAATAGGACAGGATGCTTCATCACGTTTCACGATACGGAGTCGCCGCCACCTCCTGTTCTTCATCAGGAGGCCAGATCTGGAGCCCGTTCGGGGCTCCGGAGAGGGGAATCTTCGGTCTTCGTCATCACCAATTCCATGATGCTCCCCACCGGGAGTGAGTAATTCCTTCGTAGGCTCGCTGGTCGGTGAGGAGTTGGATAAGATTCATCATGTAATCGAGTTAGTTTTGTTAGGGCTTGATCCCTAGTATCCACTATGTTCTGACATCGATGTTATTATGATTTTGCTATGCTTAATGCTTGTCACTAGGGCCCGAGTGCCATGATTTCAGATCTGAACCGTTTATGTTTTCACCATTATATCTATGTTCTAGATCCGATCTTGCAAGTCATATTCACCTATTACGTGTTATGATCCGTAAACCCCAGTGTGACAGTAATTGGGATACTTTCCGGTGATGACCGTAGTTTGAGGAGTTCATGTATTCACTATGTGTTAATGCTTTGTTTCGGTTCTCTATTAAAAGGAGGCCTTAATATCCCTTAGTTTCCTTATGGACCCCGCTGCCACGGGAGGGTAGGACAAAAGATGTCATGCAAGTTCTTTTCCATAAGCACGTATGACTATTTACGGAATACATGCCTACATTATATTTATGAACTGGAGCTAGTTTTGTATCGCCCTAGGTTATGACTATTATATGATGAATACCATCCAACGAATTCACCGATCCAATGCCTACGAATTTTCCATATATTGTTCTTGCTAAGTTACTACTGCTACTGTCACTGTTACACTTGCCACAAAACCATTGCTATCGCTGTTACCATTACTATTGCTATTATCACTGCTATCAAAACTATCATATTACTGTGCTACTGATCACTTTGCTGTAGATACTTAATCTCCAGGTGTGGTTGAATTGACAACTCAACTGCTAATACTTGCAAATATTCGTTGGCTCCCCTTGTGTCGAATCTATAAATTTGGGTTGAATACTCTACCCTCAAAAACTGTTGCGATCCCCTATACTTGTGGGTTATCAAGACCTTTTTCTGGCGCAAGACTAAGATTTTTCCCTCTAAGACGAGGGGAGGTAAGGAACTGCAATCACACTCTGTACCTGACTCTCCTTCTATTTTGAGTAGACTTGCAACACCACCACATGCTATTAATCCTGATATGTCGCAAGTTATTGATGATTCTACTTCTGCTATGAATGATACTCATGATGATGCTAGTACCTTGCTTGATGATAATGTGCCACTGGGTGAATTTCTTGATTAACAAATTGCTAGAGCTAAAAATATTGAAAATGCTGAAACTGATGAAATTATTGAAACTGATGAAGTCCTTGAAACTGAAAATCTTGAAACAGCTATTAGACTTAGCTCTCCTAGATATGAAATGCCTAAGATACCTGAAGGTTATGTTACGGATGAGGAGGTAGCTAGAGATTTTCTTGCTTGCAATGATAGGGATGATCTTAAGAAATTACTATGCAAACTGAAAGAAAAATCTTTGAATGCTAGAATGAAATGTGATCCTAAGTTTGCTACTTCACCTATCTTTATTACCGATAAGGATTATGAATTCTTTGTCGACCCAGAGTTAATTACTTTGGTTGAGTCTGATCCTTTCCATGGCTATGAAACTGAAACTATTGTGGCACACCTTACTAAATTAAATGATACAGCCACCCTTTTTGCTAATGATGAGAAAATTCGCTACTACTACATCGTCAAATTATTTCCGTTCTCATTAAAGGGTGATGCTAAGATATGGTACAATACGCTTGCTCCTGGTTGTGTGCATAGTCCCGAGGATATGATTTACTACTTCTCTGAAAAATATTTTTCCGCTCATAAGAAACAAGCTGCCTTACAGGAAATATTTAACTTTGTGCAAATTGAAGAAGAGAGTCTCCCACAAGCTTGGGGGAGTCTTCTCCAATTGCTTAATGCTTTGCCTGATCATCCTCTTAAGAAAAATGAAATACTTGATATCTTCTATAATGGACTAACCGATGCTTCTAGGGACTTCCTAGATAGTTGTGCTGGCTGTGTTTTCAGGGAACGAACTGTTGAACAAGCTGAGGAATTATTGAATAACATATTGAAAAATTATGATGATTGGACTCTTCCCGAACCACTACCTAAGCCCACTCCAAAGAATAGGGGTATCTTATTTCTCAGTCCCGAAGATATGCAAGAGGCAAAGAAATGTATGACGGAAAAAGGTTTTAAAGCTGAAGCTGTTAAGAATTTACCTCCTATTGAATAAATACATGGACTTGACACACCACCACCTCCATAGGTGGTAGAGGTAAATTCTTTATTAAAGTTTGATGAAGGTGACATTCCTTATAATAAACATCCTAGCCAATGCTTATATGAGTTTGACAATTACATTAGAAAACAAGATCACTTCAATGCAAATGTTATGAAACAATCGAAATATAATTCTGATATGATTGCTCTCTTGAGTGACTTGTTATTTAGAATTACTAATGATGTTAGGGGTGTGGGAAAACATGCTTCTATGGTTCAAACTCAGATAGAACAAGTTGCTAAATCTCAAAGAGAATTTCTTAGTAAAATGAACAATAATATAAATGATTTTGCTATTAGAGTAGCAACTAGAGGAGGTAAAATGACTCAGGAACCACTATCCTGAGGGACACCCTAAAAGAATTGAACAAGGCTCTCAAAGAATTAACACCGATGCACCTAGTCCTTCTAAAAAGAAGAAGAAGAAGAAAAATGATAGGACTTTGCATACCTCTAGTGAACCTGAAATAGAAAAAACTCCCAAAGATAATGATGATGTTCATGAAGACACCCAATCAGACAATGATAAACAACTAGATAATGATGTTGAGATAGAACCTACTGTTGATCTTGATAACCCACAACCTAAAAATAAAAGATATGATAAAAGAGACTTTGTTGCTAGAAAACATGGTAAAGAAAGAGAACCACGGGTTTAGAAACCCATGCCCTTTCCATCTAAACCAACTAAGAAAAAAGATGATGAGGAATTTGAACACTTTGCTGAAATGCTTAGGCCAGTCTTTTTGCGCACTCGCTTGACTGATATTTTAAAGATGGCCCCTTATGCAAAATACATGAAAGACATCATCACTAATAAATGAAAGATACCTGAAGCTGAAATCTCCACCATGCTTGTTAATTACTCTTTTAAGGACGGAGTACCTAAAAAACTTGGAGATCCTGGAATACCAACTATACCTTGCTCCATCAAAAGAAATTATGTCAAAACTGCTTTGTGTGATTTAGGAGCCGGTGTTAGTATTAGGCCTTTCTCTTTATATAAAAGACTTGACTTGAATAAACTCACACCTACTAAAATATCTTTGCAAATGGCTGACAAATCAACTGCCATACCTATCGGTATTTGTGAGGATGTGCCCGTTGTTGTTGCAAATGTTACTATCTTAACAGACTTTGTTATACTTGAGATGCCCGAGGATGACAACATGTTGATTATCCTTGGTAAACCCTTTTTGAATACTGCAGGGGCTGTTATTGATTGCAATAAAAGCAAGGTCACTTTTCATATCAATGGTAATGAGCATATGGTGCACTTTCCGAAGAAACAATTCCAAGTGAATGGTATTAATGTTATTGAAAAATCTCCGACACTCACTATTGGAAGTTTTCAACTACCTCTACCTACTGCCAAAAAGAAATTTGACATACTTATTGTTGGGGATATTCACATCCCTGTTGAGGTAACTTAGTGTTTTACGAAAGTTCTTCGGTTTCCTGCTAATCAACAGTGGTTGTTAATAAGACTTGATCAACCTTGTTAATGGATCATTTTTGAGAGGTATGAAGTCGATGAATTTAGTGAGCACAACTTTCTGTCCCTACCTTTTGTTTTCTATTTTTATTAGTTAAATAAAATAAAATGCCTTGTTTAGTAGTGTTCTGAATTTCCCGTGTAATAAAAAATGACCCAAAAATAAAAGTTGTCAGAATGCCCTGAAATTTTAGCACGATTTTTTTTTCTGAATATTTTTGAATTTCGGGAGCAAATAGCATCAGAGGGGGGTGCACCTGGTGACCACAAGACACCAGGGCCCACCAGCACCCCTAGGCGCGCCCTGGTGGGTTGTGGTCCCCACATGGGTCCCCTCACTTACTTCTTTAGCCCATGTCATCTCCTACCTCCAGAAAAAAATCACCATAGCTCTCACTCTCATGTTCTTGCTTTCAAACCCGCAGATTTTGATCTCTTTACTCGAAGCTCCGTTTCTGAAACTGTTTTGGGGGATTGCTACTTGGTAGGTGACTCCTCCATTGCTCCAATTAGTTTTTGCTTTAGTGGTTTATATTTTGAATAATTAGCTACTCTTGGTGCTGTTGTAGATGGGCTTGCATGTTGAATTCTTAGAGTTCTAAGTAGTTTGAATGCTTGATATGGCCTCTATGCACCCTTATGAGTAGTTGCAATCAATCTTGTGAAGTTTTATTGACAAAAATTTGTGTTCCAAATTTTTTCAGAAATTGTTCGCAAATAAAAATGTAATTTTTAGGAGTTCTTAGAGGAGGAGGTCTACGGAGGCATCATCTAGTAGTGGCTCGATAAGTCGGTCTTATGTTGAACCAAGCGCAAGCGCAATGCGGGATGCCGCTATCAAATCATGCCTATGGCCGTGTAACGATTTCATGGTAAGCGTAGGCATTAAAGAAGAATTTGATCAATATGTTCACAACACCGAGCTCGGCCCCTACATTGAACATAAGTGCATCCAGCATCTCAACCTCACAGAAACTTTTACTAATAAATTTAAATATTTCCCTCGCGAGTCTAGAGTTTCGTTTAGCCTTTATGATTATCCATTTACCATGCCTCTAAGTGTGTTTTGTGATGCCTGCAAAGTTCCATATTGGGGTTCGCTAGACAAGCCACCAAGATCTGAGTATGAGTCATTTTTTACTAGCCTTTGCTACGGTGAGGATAGAGGAGTGACACAAGGTAGAATAAAGAGTATTCATTTCCCATCAATTCACTACTTTTCACTCTTTAATGGCAAATGCATCGTAGGCAAGCAAGATTGCAGCACACTATGTGCTCCTGACTTGAGCCTCATACACACTGCTCTGACCGGATTTAAACGTTATAATCTTGGAGCGATTGTTGCACAAAGATTGCAACACAATGCTACTAGTGGTTACTTTTACGGTGGGATTTATGCTTCTCGTGTAGCTAAAGAAGTTGGTGTTACACCTTTGCCTTATGATCCCATCTTACCTACTCAGTATTTAGACTTTTGGGCCATGATGCGCCATAAGTTCCTTAAGGGCAAAATCACCGATTATACTTATAACTTGAGGTTCAATAAAGAAACCATTGTGCCTATTGTTTTGCATGTGCCTGCTCTTTTTGATTTTGACAGCAAAATAAGATATTATGTTCTTGAGAGCGAGGCCCGCTCGTACAAGGCGGAGATCGAGGCAGCTCGGCTGGCTGAGGAGGCTGCACCTAGAGCCTCCGTGAGCTATCACTCTGACTACTATGCAGGCCGCGGGTGGTGATTACCAAGCTAGGCCAAAAGCCTAAACTTGGGGGAGTACGTATTTCCACAGACATTATATTCATGTTCACACTTTTCATATCAGTTGTCGGTGTCCACTCTTTTTCATTGTATTATCCATGCTAGATTTCTTTTCTCGCTTTATTCTTGTGTGTTCCAAAAACTTTGAGAAAACCCAAAAATATTTCTTGCTTCTTTTCGATTTTTTCTTTCTAGCTTAAATTAGTTGTAGTGTTAAAAGAAAACCCAAAAATATTTCCTTCCTCTTCTTTTGCCTGTTGGGAGCTTTCCCGTGTAAATAGTTTTTCTTGTTTTTGTTTTTCCTTCTTTAATTTGCTTTCTTCAAGAAAAACTAAAAACTCCAAAAATATTTCATTGTGTTTCTCTGAAATTCTTTTCTTTTTAGTGAGTCATACCAAGGAGAAGACCACGATGAAAATGTTGAGTGGCTTTAATATGCATTACTATTGAACTAACAAAGAGCCCATATTACCTTGTCTTCTCCTTTTGAATAAAACTAGCGGTGTGACCCGCGCATTTGCGCGGCTAGATTTGTTTATGTTTTCTTCCATTTTATCTTCATTTGTACTAATATTAGACTTGATATACTGATTTTACAGTATGTACCTTACATAAAATTTATATTTCTAATTTAGTCACACGTATTACCGGAGTAAGATTTTTTATTACTTTATGGTTTGCCATTAAGATATGTTTTTCTCATTTCGAAAACCTTATCGCAAAATGATTAATAACTTGTTAATCAAAATGAGTGAACGAATCATATCTATTGGATATTTTTTCCAATAACCACATGATCAACCATTAAGGTATTATAAATATGAAATTTACCCATTTGGGATGAAAAAACTCATATATGGTTCCAGGCATAGAGATTTTAGTCTGGTTCCGATGAATGCATCGTGTTATGCCTATTAAGATTACCCTAACATGTATACATAGTTAATTTTCAAATTCTACTACTTATAGTTTTTAAAAAGTTCAATATTATTTTTTAATATTAAAGTTCAATATTAGTTGACAATAAATTGTTACATTTTGGTCATTTTCCCCTTTGCATCAACTTTACATGAGGGTGTGGCACCTTTTTTTTCACTAGATGTTTTGGAAAGTACACCACGCTTGACCGTAATATTTTTATATTTTCTTGAATGACAAATCTTCTATTGCGTGGGTTGAGCAGCTAACCGCGAGGTCGCCCATTCTCACTCCCTTCCTGTCTTAACATTTAGAATTTATGGTTTCCATCTGACAATATTTTTTTGCTTTATTAGTACATTATGCTATCTCACAATAATAATATTTTGAAATTGATCCAACTATTTTTCCTACAGAATGCCATGCATGTCGTATATCCAATGCTTATGCATATATATACTCTATGGTTCTCCCTAGATATTGTGAAATCTATATCTCATCACTATTATTTTCATTAGAGAGGTTAATCGGTAATTCTGCATAACTCTGCTCATGTTTCTCATGCCAGGATTTTCTCTCACCTTGTCTTCTCATGAACCGTCTCACATGCCATTAACCTTGTCCTCATATGTATATAATTTTTTATTCACCATAAGGTGCCTCTTTTTCGTGCTATAAGACAATATGAACTGTGTGGCCGCTATTTGTTTTTTGAAGACGGAGTCTGACTGGAATTTTGTAATGAAATTTGAAAATACATTTTTTGATTGTCAAAAACTTCTGAAAGCAATTCAATACGTATATATAGAACCACTTGACATATCTTTTAATTTTTCCATAAGCATATCTTTTAATCACTTTTGAAAATTTTGAAACATTGGTAATACACTTTATTTATTTTTAAAATCATCGTTGGAGCCCGAACGCCAAATTTATGCATGACTTGGCTCGTATTTCTCCTACTCTAATTTTTCAGTTTTTCAACGTACAGTCTAGTCGGAATTGTGTTTTGCAGCTCGGGCTCTAGTAGTTTTCTAAAAAATAGTTGGAAATAAATTCTCTAACTGGCAAAAATTCTTGAAAGCAATTCGCTTGTATATATGGGTATATTCCACTTATGTTTTCTAAAAACATTGGAAATATATTTTTTGACTGGCAAAAATTCCTAAAAGCAATTTCACATGTATATATGTATATATTCGACATATGTGTAAATTGTTCGTTCAGAGATACTAAAGTACAATTTATTTATTCTTATTTTATTATTTTAAATATTTTTGACTTATTGTACATCTAGCTCTAAATTATTACACGGAGTTGTAGTATCTCTTCTTGAATGAAGTCCCGTAATGGAGCATGCCTCTATGTTTGGACCTATTTCTTTTTTTTATAGGACTTGGTTTCCTACTTGTACACATGATTTGATGTATGTGTCAAATAATGACGTAATATTTTAGTCTATCATTAATCTTTTTTTGATTCCAGTCATCTTTGCCTTATATTGGTACATATCCACATGACAGTTCAATATTGGCACATACGTGTTAAACATGAGTAACGTAAATTCTTTTAAATCTCAGCCATTATTATTCTGATCAAACGGTGTAAATAATATTAGCATATGTGGACAAACATGATGGCTTATTTGACTCTTGTTTTAATTATATAATAGATGTTTGCAGATTCCAGCTTAGTCCACGACACTCTTGCACTATTATTTTCATATCATTTGGTCATGCAAAGTGAAAGGAAATAATGACGATATTTGATAAATTGACTGTGGCAGAGAGAAACGGTTATGAACTCAACTTGTTCTATTTTTTTAAATATGTTTAACCTAGTATCCGTGATTTAGCATATTATGATCAAACATGTTTGCAATGACAATTAGAGATTATAGTTTCTCATGCCATGCTTAAGTAGCTAGAAGTGGATAATGATTTATCTTGAATGTCAACATGCATTAAAATGGTTGTGATGTAGTATGATGATATGGTATCCTCCTCTGAATGTTTCAAGTGGCTTGACTTGGCACATGTTCATGCATGTAGTTGAATCAAAACCAACATAGCCTCTACGATATTTATGTTCATGGTTCTCATATCCTACTCATGCTACTATTCAATGTTAATTATGCATAATGCATGTTCATGACCGTTTTCGCTCTCTAACTGCCGCTTCTCAACCTATTTGCTAGCCTTCGCTGTACTAAGCAGGAATACTGCTTGTGCATCAAAATCCTAAAACCTAAAGTTATTCCAGATGAGTCCATCATATCTACCTATATGCAGTATTGCCCTGTCGTTCCATGTAAATTTCCATGTGCCACCTCTAAACTTTCAAATGAACATCTGTTTTGTGTGCCTGGACCGCTCATGGAGCGACAGGGGGCGGTCAGTATCTTCCATGCTAAGCGGGTTATTCTCATGATGAGTGTTTATTTACTCGTCCTTGCACGAGAGGGGCGGTAATAGGAATGCCCAGTCCCGAATTCAAAAATTGCAATAATTAAACAAAACTCCCCCAGGGCTGATGTTGGTATGGACGGTACCCGTGGATTCGACTAGCCGTGGAGTGTGTTTGTTGGTGGAGGGGGAGTAAATGTTTACTTTTATCGCTTGGGAACCGTCACTAATGTGTTTAGCATGGAAGATATTGATAACTCTTGGTCGTAATGTTGGCAGGAAGGGTGTACCTCCCAAAATTATATTTATCTCTGTTTTAAGCTTTGAGCTCTGGCACATCTGCAAATCCCTGCTTCCCTCGGCGAAGGGACTATCTATTTAATTTTATGTTGAGTCATCACCTTCTCAAACAAGCGCAAGACATGAGAGCACTATTGTCATCCTCATGCATTGTGTATAGTTAATGTTGAATGCATCATGACTGGATCTTTTCTACCATGAATTACAATGTTTAGTCACTGCTTGAACTTTAGAGGTGCTCTACATTTATGTTTTGCGGTCTCAGAAAGGGCTAGCGAGATACCACTGTTGTCATATTATATCATGATTGTTTTGACAAAGTGTTGGCATTTGATATATCTTATTATTGCTCTCTAGTTGATTATGCCATTGATATGAGTTAATATAATTTCTAAGAGTTATTGTCGACATGGTTAGTCATGATCTTTGCTGAAAACCTGGGTGCTACTTAAGCTTATTTATGTAAACAAGAACAAAAGAGTTCGTAAAAGTTTTTCTTTTTCACTTTTGGCTTATCAACTGAATTGCTTGAGGACAAGCAAAGGTTTAAGCTTGGGGGAGTTGATACGTCTCCATCATATCTACTTTTCCTAATGCTTTTGCTCTTGTTTTGCACCCTAATTTGCCTGATTTGAATGAAACTAAACCAGACTGACGCTGTTTTCAGCAGAACTACCATGGTGTTGTTTTTGTGCAGAAACAAAAGTTCTCAGATTGGAACAAAACTTTTTGAAAATTTATTTTAGAATAAATAAAAAATACTGGGACAAAGAACCACCGGAGGGGGTGCCCTGGCTGGGCACGATACACCAGGGCGCGCCCCTCCCTCTGGCGCGCCCTGGTGGGTTGTGCCCACCACTATAAAATCCTATTTTCAGAGAAAAAATAGGAGAGGAAGTTTCATCGCGTTTCACGATACGGAGCCGCCGCCACCTCCCGTTCTTCAACAGGGAGGCCAGATCTGGAGCCAGTTCGGGGCTCCAGAGAGGGAATCTTCGGTCTTCGTCATCACCAGCTCACCTTCATCACCAATTCCATGATGCTCGCCACCGGGAGTGAGTAATTGCTTCGTAGGCTCGCTGGTCGGTGAGGAGTTGGATGAGATTCATCATGTAATCGAGTTAGTTTTGTTAGGGCTTGATCCCTAGTATCCACTATGTTCTGAGATTGATGTTGTTATGACTTTGCTATGCTTAATGCTTGTCACTAGGGCCCGAGTGCCATGATTTCAGATCTGAACCGTTTATGTTTTCACCATTATATCTATGTTTTAGATCCGATCTTGCAAGTCATATTCACCTATTACGTGTTATGATCCGTAAACCCCAGTGTGACAGTAATTGGGATACTTTCCGGTGATGACCGTAGTTTGAGGAGTTCATGTATTCACTATGTGTTAATGCTTTGTTTCGGTTCTCTATTAAAAGGAGGCCTTAATATCCCTTAGTTTCCTTATGGACCCCGCTGCCACGGGAGGGTAGGACAAAAGATGTCATGCAAGTTCTTTTCCATAAGCACGTATGCCTATTTACGGAATACATGCCTACATTATATTTATGAACTGGAGCTAGTTTTGTATCGCCCTAGGTTATGACTGTTATATGATGAATATCATCCAACGAATTCACCGATCCAATGCCTATGAATTTTCCACATATTGTTCTTGCTAAGTTACTACTACTGCTGTCACTGTTACACTTGCCACAAAACCATTGCTATCGCTGTTACGGTTACTATTGCTATTATCACTACTATCAAAACTATCATATTACTGTGCTACTGATCACTTTGTTGCAGATACTTAATCTCCAGGTGTGGTTGAATTGACAACTCAACTGCTAGTACTTGCAAATATTCTTTGGCTCCCCTTGTGTTGAATCTATAAATTTGGGTTGAATACTCTACCCTCAAAAACTATTGCGATTCCCTATACTTGTGGGTTATCACCGACCCCATCATCCTCCTCTAGCTGGAGGGAGAGGGCCACCTGCTCGATGCGATCATGAGCATCGTCGTCGTTGATGTCACGTGGGCCCAGTCGGCTGGCGACTGGGCCGCGGGGAGCCAGCCAGGCCGAAGCCGGCCGGGTGCAATGTCCGGGTGGCGGGGGAGCCTCCTCCCGGCATCGGGTATCTTGAGCCGGCCCGCCTTCTTGGCTGTCGGCGATGGTGAGGCGCGGTTCTGCCGGGTCCGTTCGCTCTGGGTCTTCCCGGACTGGGCCTCGCTGGGGTGCAGGGAAGATGTTGTGTTCGACCGCACATGGTCTCTCGAGCGGTGCGAGATAGATGTCGCGGGAGCCTCCGGGGAGTCGAGGCACTTCTGCTGCATGTTCGCAGCAGCAAGGAGCTCGCGGACACGCTAGTACCGCTCCTACTGCTCCTCGCCCTGCAGGAGCTTTAGGCCCTCCTCGGCCGCTTCCGCGGCGCACACGTTCTTGACGGGTGTGTCGTAGACGGGCGGGATGACGCCTAGCGCACGGCCGAGGGCCCCGCCCCAGACGTGCACCTCGGCAACATGGTTGGCTCGGGCGCGGCCAGCGTAAAGCCATATGCGGGGTCACGCTCCCACTGGGCGGACTCCAGCCGGCGCTGCGTAGCAGCAAGCGCTGTGGCCTCGTCCAGCAAGTGCACGCGCTCCTCGTCGAGCCGGGCCCTCGCCTACGTGGCGTCGACGTCAGTGGTGATGGGAACGCTGAGGTTCTGCATCATAGCGCATAGCGGGTCGGCCGGGGCGACGCGAGCCACCGCGGTAGGCGAAGAGGTGGTAGAGCCAGTGGTGAGCACCTCCACGCGGGTGCAAAGATCCGCCACGTTGCTGGAGATGGCGTAGTCGACGGGGACGGGAGAGTTGGTGATGTCGACCACCCCGCTGGGGTACTCGTCGGGGGCGAGTGCGACGAAGATGCGCAGCGCGCCAAAGGGGACGTCGGATGAGCTGGCGAGGCCGGCCGGCGCCGCGCCGAGCGTGGGGACCAAGCCGTGCACAATGCGCTTGCCGGAGTCAGTGAAGGGCCTCGTCTGAACTTGACTCCAGCCAGCACCGTGAGCTGCCCCACTGTGGGCGCCAACTGTCGTGGTGATCTCATGGCAGATGCCATGGGATGGCTAAAAGTGGGGATAGACACAAGGGCACCGGTGGGTTCCGGAGGCGAGGTTGGCACGTGCAGGTGTGTCACACGAGACGTACCCAGGTTTGGGGCTCACCGGAGAGCTAACACCCCTAATCCTGCCGAATATGGTCGATATGAAGTGGTTACAGGTTTGCTCGTGGAGCTGTTCGAGGGGGGAAGGAAGACATGCCAGTGCATGCTCTGCCTCTCCGATGTGGGTGTGTGTTGATACGTCTCCAACGTATCTATATTTTTTTATTGTTCCATGCTATTATATTATCTGTTTTGGATGCATTATATGCATTAATATGCTATTTTATATTATTTTTGGGACTAACTTATTAACCTAGAGCCCACTACCAGTTTCTATTTTTTCCTTGTTTCTGAGTTTTATAGAAAAGGAATATCAAACGGAGTCCAAACGGAATAAAACTTTACGATGATTTTTCTTGGACCAGAAGGCATCCACGGAGCTTGGAGAGGGGGTCAGAAGGGTCCTGAGGGACCCACAAGACCTTAGGCCGCGCCCTAGGGGGGGCGCCTCCCTGGCTTGTGGGCACCTCGGGAGTCCCCCAACCCTAATTCTTGCTCTATAAATTCCCAAATATTCCCAAACCAACAGAAGTGTCCACCAAAATACTTTTCTGCCCCACAAGCCTCTGTTCCCGTGAGATCCCATCTTGGGGCCTTTTCCGGCATTCTGCCGGAGGGGGATTTGATCACGGAGGGCCCCTACATCAACCTTGCTGCCCTTCCAATGAAGTGTGAGTAGTTTACCACAGACCTACGGGTCCATAGCTAGTAGCTAGATGGCTTCTTCTGTCTCTTTGATCTTCAATACAATGTTCTCCTCGATGTTCTTGGAGTTCTATCCGATGTAATATTCTTTTGCGGTGTGTTTGTCGAGGTCCGATGAATTGTGGATTTATGATCAGATTATCTATGAATATTATTTGAGTCTTTTCTGAACTCTTTTATGCATGATTAAATATATTTGTATTTATCTTTGAATTATTGGTTTGGTTTGGCCAACTAGATTGGTTCTTCTTGCAATGGAAGAGTTGCTTAGTTTTGGGTTCAATCCTGCGGTGTCCTCACCCAGTGACAAAGTACGGGTAGCGAGGCACGTATTGTATTTATTTGAGGCTATATTTTTATTCACCACATGATATGTGTTTTGCTTGGAGCGTCTTGTATGATATGAGTCTCTGCTTTTTAGTTTGCCACAATCATCCCTGCTGTACACATCTTTTGAGAGGGACACGCATGAATCATGAATTTAGTAGAATACTCTATGTGCTTCACTTATATCTTTTGAGCTAGGCAGTTTGCTCTAGTGCTTCACTTATATATTTTTAGAGCACGGCGGTGGCTTATTTTATATAAATTGTTGAACTCTCATGCTTCAATTATATTATTTTGAGACTCTCTAAACAGCATGGTAATTTGATTAGGTTATGAATTTAGTCCTAATATGGTGGGCATCCAAGAGGGATATAATAAAAACTTTCATATAAAGAGTGTTGAATAAGATGAGAAGTTTGATTCCTTGCATTTGTTTTGAGATATAAAGATGGTGATATTAGAGTCATGCTAGTGAGTAATTGTGCATCGGTAGAAATACTTGTGTTAAAGTTTGTGATTCCCGTAGCATGCACGTATGGTGAACAGTTATGTGATGAAGTCGGAGCATGATTTATTTTTTGATTGTCTTCCTTATGAGTGGCGGTCGGGGACGAGCGATGGTCTTCTCCTACCAATCTATCCCCCTAGGAGCATGCATGTAGTACTTTGTTTCGATAGCTAATAAATTTTTGCAATAAGTATGTGAGTTCTTTATGACTAATGTTGAGTCCATGGATTATACGCACTCTCACCCTTCCACCATTGCTAGCCTCTCTAGTACCGTGCAACTCTAGCCGATACATTAAACCCACCATATACCTTCCTCAAAACAGCCACCATACCTACCTATTATGGCATTTCCATAGCCATTCCGAGATATATTGCCATGCAACTTCCACCGTTCCGTTTTATTATGACACGCACCATCATTGTCATATTGCTTTGCATGATCATGTAGTTGCATAGTATTTGTGGCAAGGCCACCGTTCATATTTTTTTATACATGTCACTCTTCATCATTGCACATCTCGGTACACCGTCGGAGGGATTCATATAGAGTCGTATTTTGTTCTAGTATCGAGTTGTGATTCTTGAGTTGTAAGTAAATAGAAGTGTGATGATCATCATTATTAGAGCATTTCCCATGTGAGGAAACGATGATGGAAGATATGATTCCCTCACAAGTTGGGATGAGTCTCCGGACTTTACAAAAAAAATAAAACAGGCCAAAAGAAGCCCAAACAAAAAATGAGAGAAAAGAGAGAAGGGACAATGTTACTATCCTTTTTCCACACTTGTGCTTCAAAGTAGCACCATGATCTTCATGATAGAAAGTCTCCTATTTTGTCACTTTCATATACTAGTGGGAATTTTTCATTATAGAACTTGGCTTGTATATTCCAATGATGGGCTTCCTCAAATTGCCCTAGGTCTTCGTGAGCAAGCGAGTTGGATGCACACCCACTTAGTTTCTTTTTGAGCTTTCATACACTTATAGCTCTAGTGCATCCGTTGCATGGTAATCCCTACTCACTCACATTGATGTCTATTGATGGGCATCTCCATAGACCGTTAATATGCCTAGTTGATGTGAGACTTTCTCCTTCTTTTTGTCTTCTCCACAACCACCATATTCTATTTCACTTATAGTGATATATCCATGGCTCACGCTCATGTATTGCGAGAAAGTTGAAAAAGTTTGAGAACACCAATAGTATGAAACAATTGCTTGGCTTGTCATCGGGGTTGTGCATGATAAAATACTTTGTGTGATGAAGATGGAGCATAGCCAGACTATATGATTTTGTAGCCATGTTATTTTGAGAAGACACGATTGCTTTATTAGTACACTTGAAGTATTATTTTTTTATGTCAATATTAAACTTTTTTTTTGAATCTTATGGATCTGAATATTCATGCCACAATAAAGAAGATTACATGGATAAATATGTTAGGTAGCATTCCACATCAAAAATTCTGTTTTTATCATTTACCTACTCGAGGACGAGTAGGAATTAAGCTTGGGGATGCTTGATATGTCTCCAACGTATCTATAATTTTTTATTGTTCCATGCTATTATATTATCTGTTTTGGATGTTTTATATGCATTAATATGCTATTTTATATTATTTTTGGGACTAACTTATTAACCTAGAGCCCAGTGCCAGTTTCTGTTTTTTCCTAGTTTTTGAGTTTGACAGAAAAGGAATATCAAACGGAGTCCAAACGGAATAAAACTTTACGATGATTTTTCTTGGACCATAAGACATCCACAGAGCTTGGAGAGGGGGTCAGAAGAGTCCCGAGGGACCCACAAGCCCTCAGGCCGCGCCCTAGGGGGGCGCCTCCCTGGCTTGTGGGCACCTCGGGAGTCCCCCAACCCTAAATCTTGCTCTATAAATTCCCAAATATTCCCAAACCAACAGAAGCGTCCACCAAAATACTTTTCCGCCGCGACAAGCCTCGGTTCCTGTGAGATCCCATCTTGGGGCCTTTTCCGGCACTCTGCCGGGGGGATTCGATCATGGAGGGCCTCTACATCAACCTTGCTGCCCTTTCGATGAAGCGTGAGTAGTTTACCACAGACCTACGGGTCCATAGCTAGTATCTAGATGGCTTCTTCTCTCGCTTTGATCTTCAATACAATGTTCTCCTCGATGTTCTTGGAGTTCTATCCGATGTAATATTCTTTTGCGATGTGTTTGTCGAGATCTGATGAATTGTGGATTTATGATCAGATTATCTATGAATATTATTTGAGTCTTTTCTGAACTCTTTTATGCATGATTAAATATCTTTGTATTTCTCTTCGAATTATCGGTTTGGTTTGGCCAACTAGATTGGTTCTTCTTGCAATGGGAGAGGTGTCCTCACCCAGTGACAAAGTAGGGGTAGCGAGGCACGTATTTTATTGTTGCCATCAAGGGTAAAAAGATGGGGTTTTCATCATATTGCTTGAGTTTATCCCTCTACATCATGTCATCTTACTTAAGGCGTTACTCCGTTCTTATGAACTTAATACTCTAGACGCATTCTGGATAGCGGTCAATGTGTGGAGTAATAGTAGTAGATGCAGGCAGATGTCGGTCTACTGGACACGGACGTGATGCCTATATTCATAATCATTGCCTTGGATGTCGTCATAACTTTGCGCTTTTCGATCAATAACTCGACAGTAATTTGTTCACCCACCGTATGTTTTCTTTCAAGAGAGAAGCCTCTAGTGAAACCTATGGCCCCCGGGTCTATTTTCCATCATATATTTTCAGATCTATAAACAAAAAACCCCAAAAATACCTTGCTGCAATTTATTTGTTTTTACTTTGTTTTACGTTTTAGTAATCTTTTATATCTATCTCTATTTTGCTGCATCACCCTTTCCTCTTCAAGGGAAAAACCAACGCAAGCTCAAGAAGTAGCACATGTGTGCGTGTGCTAATAGAGCTCGGGCCTCTGCATGGAGGGGCACCGGGGGGTCTTATAGGCTGGCCCCTCGGGGTTACAATGCTAATATTACATGGGCGCGGGGCCCTAGTGTCATCCTCTGGGATCCGGCAATGGGGGCCGCCGGGCCCGCCGGGTGCGGGTCTCGCCGGGTCCGTCGGGTGCAGGCTGTACCAGGGCCGCCGAGCGCGGGTACGGACGGCTGCTTTGGTACTGTAGCACACCTCACCAGGAGTCTTGGGACGGTCAGCGCCGCCCTGCTACAGGGCTGCGCCTCCAGGACACCGCTCGCCCCGGGCAGGGGCATGCTGTGCACCACTGCCGCGCTCCCCGGGGCTGGCGTATGAGGAGGGCGCACTGTAGCCACGCCTGCTTGTCGCTGGGGGTTGACTTCTCGTGGACGGCCGGCGTGCGCCAGCCGGCCGACCGGGTCACGGCACCCGGCCAACTCACGCTGGGGAGCCGGCCAGGGGCGAGCCCGATTGAGGGTCTTTGCCAGCCCTGATGTTTTTTAAGGGGATCCGGGTTCCGTTGCCTGCCAGGCTGCCATCCCCCTGACACCCTTGTAGATCGCTACGCGGAAGCGTTTATCAACGCGGTTGATGTAGTCGTACACCTTAATGATCCGTTCCGATCTAGCACCGAACGTACGGCACCTCTGTGTTCAGCACACGTTCAGCTCGATGACGTCCTCGCCTTCTTCATCCAGCAAGAGGAGCGGAGTAGTAAATGAGTTCCGGCAGCACGACAGTGTGGTGAAACTATTTCTGCAGGGCTTCACCAAGCACAACGGATTTAGAGCGGAGGATGAACTAGAGGGAGGAGATTAGAACCACATTGGGCTTCTAATTATGAGGATTAGAGGTAGCTAGGGCTAGCTCTAATTAGTCAACTAGGACCAACTAGAACTAGAACTAGATCAACTAGAGGAGGCTCAAAAACTTGTGTTCTAGGGGCTAGCCCTGCTCCTCTATTTATATGTTGAGCGCTGGGGTCGCTACTTGGGGAGAGGGCCTCCCCAAAGTTAGTTTGGAACTCAAGGAAGATCCTTCTCGGATTCCAACACCAGACGCTAGGGTCCCTGGCGTCTGGTCCCCGACCTCCGCAAAACTTCCTTTTGCACCAACCTAAAGCCCCGTGGGCCTTACCCCTTGGCCCAACCAAAGTTTCCTCGCACCAGAACATTTCTGGAAACATCAGAAACCCTTTCGGTGAATTCCAGAACCCTTCTGGAGACCAAATACTATCATCCTATATGTCAATCTTTACCTCCAGACCATTCCGGAGCTCCTCATCATGTCCGTGATCTCATTCGGGACTCCGAACAACATTCGGTCACCAACATACATAACTCATATAATACTATATCATCAATGAATGTTAAGCGTGCGGACCCTATGGGTTTGAGAATGATGTAGACATGACCGAGATGCTTCTCCGGTCAATAACCAATAGCGGGACCTAGATGCCCATATTGGTTCCTACATATTCAACCAAGATCTTTATCGGTCGAATGTTTATGACAACATACGTAGTTCCCTTTGTCCATCGGTATGTTACTTTCCCGAGATTCGATCGTCAGTATCTCCATACCTAGTTCAATCTCGTTACCGGAAAGTCTCTTTACTCGTTCCGTAATACATCATCTTGTAACTAACTCCTTAGTCACTTTGCTTGCAAGCTTCTTGTGATGCTGTATTACCGAGAGGGCCCAGAGATACCTTTCCGTCATACAGAATGACAAAACCCAATCTCAATCCATGCCAACTCAACAGACACCTTCGGAGATACCTGTTGAGCACCTTTATGATCACCCAGTTATGGAGTGATGTTTGATACACAGAAGGCATTCCTCCGGAGTCCGGGAGTTGCATGATCTCATGGTCGAAGGAACATGTATTTGACATTAAGAAAGCAGTAGCAATAAATGGAACGATCATATGGTATGCTAACGAATGGATCTTGTCCATCACATCATTTTCCTAATGATGTGATCCCGTTATCAAACAACAACTCATGTCTATGGTCAAGAAACCTTAACCATCTTTTGATCAATGAGCTAGTGTATTAGAGGCTTACTAGGGACGTGGTATTTGTTTATGTATCCACACATGTATTTAAGTTTCCGATCAATATAATTATAGCATGAATAATAAACCTTTATCATGATTAAGGAAATATAATAATAACCACTTTATTATTGCCTCTATGGAATATTTCCAACACACCGTTTACCAGATGGAGCTACCACAGCGCCGCGACAGGGCATGACCCTTCTTGGCATTGGCATTCTCCTTTGACTGTTCCATCTTATTCACCAGCTGCAAAAAAATCATGACCACAGGGTGTTATCATCAGCACACACACATTATCTGTTTTATGACTTGGCAATTAGATTCTTCCAAGCCATTGGCAAATGATGGTAAGTGTAGGAGGATTTTTTCAGAGAAAAAGAGGATCATCCCAGGCCCCCGATGCACACAAAAATAAGAGTATGAAGGTTGATGATCTCCGTCATGGTTGGCCAACCAGGGAGCACAACTGAAGGCTAGTCGAACCCTCAAGTAGCAAGCCATGACGGAGGGGAAAGGGAATCGACTACCCAAGAATTGCGATGCGTCACCATCGTCAAGTCTCACGGGATCCTGTGTGACCACTTATTTGAATAGCTCAAATTTCTCTAGATTTAAAAACTATTTCAGTAGCTCAAATTTCACCGACGTGCCAAAGTGCGCCTACGTGACTAAACTCAACTCATGTGTCATTTCCACTTCTTCAGAAGAGAGCAAAGGAGATGACTCCCACACACACACACACACACATCAGAAATGGACCACACACATTGCATCACATCATATTAAAGCGCGAGTACACATCAACATATTGCTAATTTTCTTTTGTTCTATTTGTCTGATGCTTCTGACAAACACAAATACCTATAAAAAGTAACAACAACACAAGTTCACTTGCTTGACTAGATAAACACTCAAATTTGGGTTCTTATGGGTTTTAGCTACTACTAGTAAATTACTATACCACCTCGCTCCAAAAAGGAAAGGTAACTGCTATCAACACCACAATTCATTCTCATCCTCCTGCCAGCACGGCTATGGAAGCTGAATGGCGGCTCACCGTTCACCAGATGTCGCTTCTATTGCACCGTGATAGGGCGCCACCTTTTTTGGCATTCACTTTCTCCTTGGACTATTCCATCATCTTCTCCACCATCTTTAAGAAAAAAAGATCATGAACACAAGGTGGTTTCATCAGCACGCACACATTCACTGTGTTAAGACTTAGCAATTAGATTGTTACAAGCAATTGGCAAGTGATGGCGAGTGTAGGAGGATTGCCACGCGATGGTGAGAAAATGCATGTAACATTTTTTTTCTTGGTCAATAGAATCTTCTTCTGCAACAAAACAATGCTACAGTTTAGTAACGGTAAGAACTGAAAAGAATAAGAAAACTGAATTTTCACATGGTTTTCACTAGTCAACAGCTCTATACCTCCTCAGCTTTCATGAGATTTCTCCTCCTTGAGCTGGTTCAGTTCAGCTTCAAGCTCCTTAGTATAATCCTGTAGGATTAGCAAATACAGAGTGTGTATGTGTCACCAACCTTGTTACCACCGTTGCAGAAATGGCATTGCATAAAAACCAACAATTTTGGCAGCAAGGTAAGTACCTATTTCCTGGCACGTGATTGTGCGGCTGACTCATGATTCTTGATCATGTGGCGGTGGCGACGCTCGATGCTCCTCTTGCAAGACTGATTCTCTGGGGCGTCGGCGTTCTCCATCATCGCTCTGTCGCCCATGCAGTTCATCATGTCAGCCTGCGTCATGGCGCTCCTCCCGTCTGACGACCCGGGGCTCACGATACCAACTCCACCTTGAGGAGGTGGTCGCAGTGGCACCACGGCCATCCTTGCGTACCCATTGGGACAAACCCCATGTCATCGCCCATCACCGGGAACATGCCATTGGCCGGTGCCATCGGGTACATCATTGGGCCAGGCCGCTGCCCCTGCTGTGTGGGGTTCATCTGTCCATGGACCATGCCGACTGGCACAGGCGCCTGGCCGCCGGCGTCAGATCCTCGGAACACGCTGGCCTTCATAAGGAACTGCTACAACATCGTCTCTCTGAGCGTCACATGTTGATCGTTGGCCACAACCGAACAACCATTCTCCACGAAATGTAAAATTGCGCGGTTGTGCTACCTACCGGCAAGGTGGTGTCCAATAGGGAGCTACCATCTAACACTATGTGGTGGGCCAAGTATCTTTGTATTACATTTCTTTTCTGGATTTCCCATCTTCGTATTTCCACTGTCACTCTTCAACAGTTGGCCCCCACTAGTGTACTTCACATGCATGCATGACAGTGTGGCAGAATCACTTTTGCTTCTCCCACACAATAAATCCAACCATTTCTCCCTCCTTAGCTAATTTAAAACATCCATATCTTTTAAACATATTTCACTCTTTTGAAATAATCAGTTCACATTTATACATTATTATTTTACATTTTGTGGTTAGTATTACACAATTCAGAACCTACATTTTACATTTCACTGTCATGTTTCACAAAAATCACATCTATTTTAGTTACACATTTTTGGAAAAAACATAGTTCACTCTTTCAAAAAAATATGTTTCACATTTTGTGGTTACTACTCCCTTCGTCCCAAAAGAAGTGACTCAACTTTGTACTAACTTTAGTACAAAGTTAGTGTAAAGTTGAGTCACTTATTTTGGGACGGAGGGAGTATTTCACAATTCAAAACCTACATGTTACATTTCACAGGTCTGTTTCACAAAAATCACATATATTTCAATTGCATATTTTTCAAAAAACATTTTCACTCTTTTGAAATAAACTGTTACACATTCCAAAAAATCAGTTTCAAAAAGTTTTCTAGTAAAATATGATGGTTTTACATATTTCTATTGAAATAGTGTTTTAAAAAAATTCTAGTGATATAGGTTTGGTTCGCAGATGGAATGTGAAACGTTGAAATTTAAATGTGTTCGAATGTATTCAAGATCGGTCTTGTTTAAAAGGCCTTGGCGCCAGGAGTTCAAATAAAAAAAAATTCAAATAGGACCTTATAGTTTAAAAGATAGGGACGATTTAATTTAGTAAAGGTGAAATAAAAGGTTGGATTTAACAAGAGAGAGAGAGAGAGATCACTGTCATATTTCTGCCATGCATCCATGCCAAAGACAAATAATGGGGACCGCTAGCTATATTTTGATGATGTATACTAGTGTATAGCAGAAAATGAGAATAATCTGGTCCCACCCGCATTCATCTTGACGTGAGCAATGAATAGCGGATTTGTTGCCGCTAGGTAGCATCGCCGCCCAAAAAGACTTTCTGCCATTCCCCACCGTTGGCTGGACAAGAAACTGTGGTGAGGGGCACGCGACCTGAGGCTGGGCATGCACCGGTCTGGGCTCCCTGTTGATCTCAGCCCACACCTCCTCTACATCTTCCGGCACAGCGGGGGAGGCAAGGAGAAGGACCCCTGCCGGCATAGGCCACTTCCTCCTGCATCCCCGCCACCTCCGCTTGCACCACCACCCACCACAGGAGCCTCCTCCATGCCCACTAAGCCACCGCCGGTCGCCTCTTGGAACTCCTCGGCATTCCATATGTTGCTCATGAACTCATCCATGTTCATGGACCCAAAATTGTGCCACACCTCGCACACCGAGTATTGCAGCTCGTCCAGCATCAGCGCGAAGATCGAAGACTGCCACGCCGGCGCAACCATCTACAACTCACCTTTGAGAATGTGCGTGTGTGAGGTGACTTCTTCCTAGAAGAACTTCACGTCCTTGCTCATCTCCGACACCATCCTATCTCTCAACTGTGGTCTCTATGTACGCTATTGCTTGTGGTGTGTGGTTCAGTATTATGCGCTGCACCCCCCTATTTATAGCCTGCCGCATGCAAGAGATAAGCATCAATTAAAGCATTACATAGCTATTAAATTCACGTGCTTGATGAAAAAGGTGAGCTATAGATAGATAGATAAAGAGTAGATAGTTCGTCTCGTGCTGGATAGATAGGGTGCTGCCAAAGCGCCAAACATTCACAAGATGCAGCTACCGCAGCGCCGTGACAGGGTGCCACCCTGCTTGGCATTGACGTTCTCCTTGGAATATTCCATCATCTTCTCCACCAGATATAAAAAAATCAAGACCACAAGGTGTTACTATCAGCACACTCACATTAAGTGTTTAAAGACTTGGCAATTATGTCGTTGCAAGCAATTGGCAAATTATGGTAAGTGTGGGAGGTTTTTTTCTTATAAAAGAAGGATCACCCCTGGCCTCCGATGCACATAGACATAAGTGTGTGAGGGTTGATGATCTCTATCATGGTTGGCCAACGAGGGAGCGCAACTGAAGGCTAGTAGGACCATCAAGCAGCAAGTCACGACGTAGTGGAAAGTGGATCGACTACCCAAGAATTATGATGGGTCACCACCCACAAGTCTCAAGGGATCCTGCATGACCACTGATTTGAATAGCTAAAATTTCACTAGATTTAAGAACTGTTTGAATGACTAAAATTTCACCGATGCGGCAAAGTGAGCCTATGTGACTAAACTCAACTCGTGTGTCATCTCCACTTCTTCACAAGAGAGGAAAGGCGAAGACTCCCACACACACACATGGACCAGACAAATTGCATCGCATCATATTAAAGCGTGAGTACACATCAACATATTGCTAATTTTCTTTTATTCCATTTGTCTAAAGCTTCTGACAAACACATATACCTATAAATAGTAACAACAACACAAGTTCACTTCCTTGACTAGATAAACACTCACATTTGAGTCCTTATGGGTTTTAGCTACTACTAGTAAATTACTATACCACCCCGCTCCGAAAAGGAAAGGTAACTATTATCAACACCATAATTCATTCTCATCCTCTTGCTAGCACGACTATGCAAGCTCAATGGCGGGTCACCGTTCAGCAGATGCAGCTTCTGTTGCGCCGCGATAGGGCGCCACCTTCCTTTGCATTCACTTCCTCCCTGGACTATTCCATCATTTTCTCCACCAGCTATAAGAAAAGAAGATCAAGAACACAATGTGGTTTCATCAGCACGCACATATTAACTATGTTAAGACTTAGCAATTAGATTGTTACAAGCAATTGGCAAGTGATGGCCAGTGTAGGAGGATTGCCACGCGATTGTGGGAAAATGTACGTAACATTTTTTTTCTGGGTTAACAAAGTCGTCTTCGGCAACAAAACAATGATACAATTTAGTAATGGTAAGAACTGAAAAGAATAAGAAAACTGAATTTTCTCATGGTTTTCACTAGTCAACAGCTCCGTACCTTCTCAGCTTTCGGACGACCTTTCTCCTCCTTGAGGTGGTTCAGTTCAGCTTCAAGCTCCACAGTATAAGCATGTAGGATTAACAAAGACAGAGTGTGTACGTGTCACCAACCTTGTTACCACCGTTGTAGAAATGGCATTGCATAAAAACCAACAATTTTGGCAGCAAGGTAAGTACCTGTTTCCTGGCACGCGATCGTGCGGCCGACCCACGATTCTTGATCATGCGGCGGTGGCAATGCTCGATGCACCTCTTGCAGGATTGATCCTCCGGAACGTCACCGTTCTCCATCATCGCTCCATCCGCCATGCAGTTCATCATGTCAGCCTGCATCATGGCGCTCCTCCCATCCGACGACCCAGGGCTCACGATACCCACCCCACCTTGAGGAGGTGGTGGCGGCAGCACCACGACCATCCCTGCGTACCCATCGGGGACGAACCCCATGTTGTCGCCCATCACCGGGAACATGCCGTTGGCCGGTGCCATCGGGTACATCATTGGGCCAGGCTGCTGCCCCTGCTGCACGGGGTTCATCTGTCCATGGAACATGTCGACCGGCACAGGCGCTTGGCCACCAGCGCCAGATCCCTGGACCATGCTGGCCTTGACAAGGAACTGCTATAGCATTGTCTCTCCGAGCATCCCCTGCCGGTCATTGGCCGCAACTGGACAGCCATTCCCCATGAAATGTAAAATTGCGCGGTTGCGCTACCTACCAGCAAGGTGGTGTCCAATAGGGAGCTGCCATCTAACACTATGTGGGCCAAGTATCTTTGTATTACATTTTTCTTTATTTCCCATCTTCGTATTTCCACTCTCACTCTTGAACAGTTGGCCCCCACTAGTGTACTTCACATGCATGCATGACAGTGTGGTAGAATCACTTTTTCTTCTCCCACACAATAAATCCAACCATTTCTTCCTCCTTATCTAATTTAAAACATCCATATCTTTTAAACAATATATTCATTTGTGAAACTTTTTTTAATTTGAACTTCGTGCGCCAAAACCTTTAAAATGAGATGAAACTTGAATATTTTTAACCATATTTAAATTTGGACATATATTTCACATGTCAAAATAATCTACTTCACAATGATACACTAAAATTTCACTTTATGTAGTGGCTATTGCACAATTCAGAACCTACATTTCACTTTTCACGGGCTTGCTTCACAGAAAAACACCTAATTAAATTGCACATTTTTCAAATAACATATTTCACTCTTTGGAAATAAACTACTACACATGTTCAAACAATCAGTTTCACAAACAACACAATGGAATTTCACTTCCTGTAGTTACTCTTTCATAATTCAGAACCTACATTTCACTTCAGACTGGCTTGGTTCAGAAAAATCACAATTCAGAACCTACTTTTTACATTTCACTATCATGTTTCACAAAAATCACATATATTTTAGTTACAGATTTTTTAAAAACATATTTCACTCTTTTGAAATAATCAGTTTCACATTTATACATTATAATTTCATATTTTGTGGTTAGTATTTCACAATTCAGAACCTACATTTTTACATTTCACTGTCATGTTTAACAAAAATCACATCTATTTTAGTTACACATTTAAAAAAAACATATTTCACTCTTTCAAAAAATCAGTTTCACATTTTTGTGGTTACCACTCCCTCCGTCCCAAAATAAGTGACTCAACTTTGTACTAACTTTAGCACAAAGTTAGTGTAAAGTTGAGTCACTTATTTTGGGACGGAGGGAGTATTTCACAATTCAGAGCTTACATGTTACATTTCACAGGTCTGTTTCACAAAAATCACATATATTTCAATTGCACATTTTTCAAAAAACATTTTCACTCTTTTGAAATAACCTGTTACACATTTCAAAAAATCGGTTTCAAAAATTCATAGGTTTCTAGTAAAATATGATGGTTTTATATATTTCTGTTGAAATAGTGTTTAAAAAATTTTCTAGTGATATAGGTTTGGTTCACATATGGAATGTGAAACGTTGAAATTTAAATTTGTTCAAATGTATTCAAGATCAGTCTTGTTTAAAAGGCATTGGCGCTAGGAGTTCAAATATACAAAAAAATTCAAATAGGAACTTATGGTTTAAAAGATAGGGACGATTTAATATAGTGAAGGTGAAATAAAAGGTTGGAATGAACAAGAGAGAGAGAGAGAGAGAGAGCACACTGTCATATTCTGCCATGCATCCATGCTAAAGACAAATAATGGGGACCACTAGCTATATTTTGATGATGTATACTAGTGTATAGCAGAGAATGAGAATAACGTGGTCCCACCTGCATGCATCTTGACGCGAGCAATGAATGGCAGATTTGTTGCCGCTAGGTAGCATCACCGCGCAAAAAGACATTCTGCTATTCCCCACCATTGGCTGGTCAGGAAGCTGCGGTGAGGGACGCGCGACCTGAGGCTGGGCATGCATCGGTCGGGGCTCCTTGTTGAGCTCAACCCACACCTCCTCCACCGTCTTCCGGCACAACAGGGGAGGCATGGAGAAGGACCCCTGCCTACATAGGCCACTTCCTCCTGCATCCCCGCCACCTCCGCTTCTGCCAGCACCCACCACAGGAGCCTCCTCCATGCCCACCAAGCCACCGCCGGTCGCCGCTTGGAACTCCTCGACCTTCCATATGTTGCTCATGAACTCGTCCATGTTCATGGACCCAAAATTGCGCCCCGCCTCGCACACTAGGTATTGCAGCTCGTCCAGCGTCAGCGCGAAGATCGAAGACTGCAGCGCCGGTGCAACCGTCTGCTCCTCACTTTCGAGAATGCGCGGGTGTGAGGTGACTTCTTCCTCCAAGTACTTCACGTCGCTCATGTCTGACACCATCCTATCTCTCCACTATGTTATCTACGTACGCTCTTCCTTGTGGTGTGTGATTCAGTCTTGTGCGCCGCGCCACCCTGTATATAGCCTGCCACATGCAAGAGATAAGCATCAATTAAAGCATTAGATAGCTATTAAATTCATGTGGTTGATGAAAAAGGTGAACTATAGATAGATAGATACAGAGTAGATAGTTCGTCTCGTACTGGATAGATAGGGTGCTGCCAAAGCGCCAAACGTTCACAAGATGTAGCTATCGTAGCGCCGCGACAAGGCGCCACCCACTACTAGGGAAAAGCCTAGCAGTAGCGCGGGTTTTTGGCCTACCAGTAGCGCGGGTGACCGCGCTACTACTACGGCGATACAACTAAAGGTTCGCAGTAGTGTTGGTTAACCCGCGCTACTGCTATATGCACTTAGTAGTAGCGCTTCCTCCAGAAGGCGCTACTGGTAATTACTAGTAGCGCGTCTCACTGCCCGCGCTACTACTATTATTCCGTATTCTATTTCTTTTTTATTTTATGTCGTATTCATACACCTTTATACAAGTTTTCATACAGTAGCAATTTAGAGATTGTTTTTACATTATAATGAGTTATTAAATCACTAGGTGAAAGAACCGCGGATTAGTTTCAAGTGGATGGGTCCTAAGTGACCAAGTCATGGATCCGCGGTTCTTTCACCCAATGATATAATAACTCATCATCATCATCATATTAATATAAAAACTCTTGCATCATATCATCACCAACAACACTAGCTAATAATCATCATAGCCATTACCACCAACACTATTTAATCATCATAGTCATAGTGTAGCTATCTAATCACCACCAACACTAGCTAATAATAATCATCATAGTCATTACCACCAACACTAGCTATTTAATCATCCTAGTCATAGTATAGCACATCATCATCTTCAAACTCATTCTAGCTAGCAAATCACTCATGCTGCTCTCTCTCAGGTAAAATAGCATAGAACATGTGTAGCACTCCTGCTTCATCATATTGGAGCATGCAGATGAACCTGTCTTCTAATTGTGGGCTGCGCTTCTGATTGCTGCCCCCTAGTACTTCTCTGCGATCCTTCACAATGTTGCTCCAGTCTTTGACTATTAAGACTTGCTCGCTTTTAGAAATCCTGAATGCACTCATGTGCAATGTAGGATGTCTTGGCCGTAAGCTAACCATTGCCATGCGACCTTTAGGCTCGATCCAATGAGGCACAACTATCATCGGGAGTCCCTGTTGAAGAACATCATAGTAACATACTTAGCAATGAAGTTTAGCTTAAAAAATAATGTATACAAAAGATGCACTGGGGACAAATAGTAAAAATCTTACCATCTTTCCTAAATAGATGTGACCGTAGTTCAATACGCACACTAGTGGTCGCACGTTTTGAGTACTAAGATTTTCAAGTCCAGGAAAATAATTTGTCTTGACAGTATCAAGATCCTCAAGCCATGAAACATAATGACTTATCTCCTCGTAGTTTAGTTCAGCCCCGGGACAGTAGTAGGTCATGTCTACCAAGCGCCGGACATGTTTGCTTGAATGAAAATAAGCTGTCAATAGAAATTAGTTGTCAACTATTTTTGAATAAACAATATCCAAGACATAAATATGGTTGAGAAACTCACATAATGGTAGAACTGGAGGCGTCTGCACATCGACCCAGATGTCGATATTACCTTCAATATCATCTTCTGGACGAATATCAAAGGTGATAAGCATATCAGGCTCAAATGCATAAGCCTTGCATAGTGATCTCCAATTTTTGCATTCAAAATAGGTGTAGGTGTCTGCATTGTATAATTTTGCGGCAAAAGTATAACCATGCTCGGTCCTCAAGTGAACTCTCTTTACCTCCATAGTTTCCATAGGACGGAAATCAATCTTATCCAAGACATAAATTCTTGCATGGCAGGGGATACACTAGTAGAATAGTAAAAAAATTAAAATTATAAGTTGAAGCAAAAGAAGCAGAAGTCATGCTTAATTACGAAAAAAGACTTGTCGTTGTGACTTACTGTATCCACTTCGAAGGTCTCATCCAGCTTGATGCTGAAGCGCCTACCACCAACTAAGAAATTTCTGTCGCACAGGCCACGCTCGTCTTTGCAGTATTCGCACATACCAAAATCCTTTTCGTCGTCAGACATTTCCTATGTTCATAGTTGAAACATTAATCAAAAATCGATCGAAGGCAACTACCAGGAAACTCAACACACAGATCACTATTACTCAATATGCAACGGTTTGACTTTAGGTCTGTCGAGTCTTCCTTCCTAAACTCTCATCTCATGTATATGGTGGGCACTCCCTCTCTGATATTGCGACCGTCGGTGATGGTCGCTACTCCTCCTTTCCCTAGTGCATTACAAATATCTAGCACAAGGAAAAGAAGGAGAAGCGACCCCCACGACAACAGTCGGCATTCTTCCTCTCTCAAATATATATATGGTGGACACTCTCCCTCACTGAAAGACACACAAGGAGCCGAAACAGACCTAAAGTCAACACGTTCCATATATCGAGCAATGACATAGAAAAAATGCCCTATGTTTTGCCGAAATATCATTGAATTCCCGTTCTGGCAAATCACAAGCACTCGATATGCCCTACATTGTAGCACAAGTCATGCTAAAACTCATGAAAAATTTCGGCATGACCTTTGCTAAAGACAAGACATATCGAGCGCCTAAAATTTGCCGGGACGGAAACGAATCAACATTCTGGCAAAACATAGGCCATTCGGAATGCATCATCACCATCATCATCATCTATATTCAGAATGCATCATCATCGACATCAATGACATGGCGACTAGCACTAGCATTTTCATCATCGACATTTACAACACATTATCATCTATATCAACAACATGGGGATTTGGCTATTCTCACCTAGAGGTCTTAAGGGGTCGGTGATGGGGACGACTGCGGGGACGAGGCAGGGGCAAATACTTAATTTCTACATAATCAACTAGTTCTATTAAGCACTTACTAAATAAACTAGTTTTATTAACTACTTACTAAATAAACTAGTTCTATTAAGCACTTACTATAAATAAACTAGTTCTATTAAGCACTTACTATAAATAAACTAGTTATATTAAGCACTTACTATAAACAGAACTAGTTATATTAAGCACTTACTATAAATAAAATTTCTAATCAAAAGACCTAAAATTTCCTATTCTATTCAAAACACCTAAAATAATCTAAAAAAATTATTCTATTAAAAAACCTACATTCTACAATGTCTACATTCTAAAATCTACCTTTAAATTACCTACATTCTACAAGAACAGAGACAAGGGAGGGAGGGAGGGAGGAGGGGTAGGAAGGAGGGAAGAAGGAGGGGTAGGAAGGATGGAGGGAGGAGGGGGAGGAAGGAGGGAGGAGGCGGGAAGGAGGGGTGAGGGAGGAGGAGGGAGGGAGGAGGGGGAGGAAGGAGGGAGGAGGCGGGAAGGAGGGGGAGGGAGGAGGAGCTACCTCGGTGGCGGTGACGGCGGGGGGGAGGGCGACAGCGGCGGGATGGAGGAGGGATGGAGGAGGGAGGGGATGGAGGAGGGAGCTAGGGAGGGAGGGGGCGACAGTGGCGGGATGTAGGAGGGAGGGGGCGATGGCGGCAGCAGCTGGCGGCGGACGACGGGGTGAAGGAGGGGATGGAGGAGGGAGTGGAGAGGGGAGAGTGAGGGTCAGGCGGCCGGGCGGAGAAGAACCACGCTGCCTTAGCAGTAGCGTTCTTTAGGGAAAAGCGCTACTGCTAAGATCAATAGCAGCAGCGCTCTTAGAAAACAGGCGCTACTATTAAACCTACTCCGACGGCAACGTCGTGGCATTTGTAGTAGTAGCGCTGTTTTTTTCTAATGCGCTACTGCTACGAGGATGGTAGTAGCGCAGTTTTTTTAAGCGCGCTACTGATAAGTAGCGGTAGCGCCTAGTTTTGAACCGCGCTGCTGGTAAGGTTCTGTGTATAAGGTTTTCCCTAGTAGTGACCCTTCATGGCGTTGACGTTCTCCTTGGACTATTCCATCATCTTCTCCACCAGCTATAAAAAAATCAAGACCAAAAGATGTTACCATCAGCATGCTCACATTAACTTTTATAAGACTTGGCAATTATGTTGTTGCAAGCAATTGGCAAATTATGGTAATCGTGGGAGGGTTTTTTTCTTAGAAAAGAAGGATCGCCCTTGGCCTCTGATGCACATAGCCAGAAGAGTATGAGGGTTGATGAACACTGTCATGGTTGGCCAACGAGGGAGCGCAACTCAAGGCTAGTGGGACCATCAAGCAGGAAGTCATGACGGAGGGGGAAAGTGGATCGACTACCCAAGCAATACGATGGGTGACCACCGACAAGTCCCAAGGGATCCCGCGTGACTACTGATTTGAATAGCTCAAATTTCACTAGATTTAAGAACTATTTGAATGACTAAAATTTCACCGACGCGGCAATGTGTGCCTACGTGACTAAACTCAACTCGTGTGCCACCTCCACTTCTTCACAAGAGAGGAAAGGCGAAGACTCCCACACACACACACACATCAGAAATGGACCACACACATTGCATCCCATCATATTAAAGCTCGAGTACACATCAACATATTGCTAATTTTCTTTTGTTCCATTTGTCTGAAGCTTCTGACAAACACATATACCTATAAACAGTAACAACAACACAAGTTCACTTGCTTGACTAGATAAACACTCACATTTGGGTCCTTATGGGTTTTAGATACTACTAGTAAATTACTACACCACCCCGCTCCGAAAATGAAAGGTAATTGTTATCCACACCACAATTCATTCACATCCTCCTACTAGCACAACTATGGAAGCTGAATGGCGGGTCATCGTTCACCAGATGCAGCTTTTGTTGCGCCGTGATAGGGTGCCACCTTTCTTGGCGTTCACGTTCTGCTTGGACTATTCCATCATTTTCTCCACCATCTATAAGAAAAAAAGATCATGAACACAATGTGGTTCCGTCAGCACGCACACATTGACTGTGTTAAGACTTAGCAATTAGATTGTTACAAGCAATTGACAAGTGATGGCGAGTGTAGGAGGATTGCCACGCGATGGTGGGAAAATGTATGTAACATTTTTTTCTTGGCCAACAGAATCGTCTTCCGCAACAAAATAATGATACAGTTTAGTAACGGTAAGAACTGGAAAGAATAACAAACTGAATTTTCTCATGGTTTTCACTGGTCAACAGCTCCGTACCTCCTCAGCTTTCAGACGAGCTTTCTCCTCCTTGAGGTGGTTCATCTCAGCTTCAAGCTCCACAGTATAAGCATGTAGGATTAACAAAGACAGAGTGTGTACGTGTCACCAACCTTGCTACCACTGTTGCATAAATGGCATTGCATAAAAACCAACAATTTTGGCAGCAAGGTAAGTACCTGTTTCCTGGCACACGATCGTGCGCCTGACTCACAATTCTTGATCATGCGACGGTGGCAACGCTCGATGCTCCTCTTGCAGGACTGATCCTCCAGGACATTGCCGTTCTCCATCATCGCTTCGTCTCCCATGCAGTTCATCATGTCAGCCTACGTCATGGCGCTCCTCCCTTCCGACGACCCAGGGCTCACGATAGCCACCCCACCTTGAGGATGTAGTGGCGGCGGCACCATGGCCATCCTTGCGTACCCGTTGGGGACGAACCCTATGTCATCGCCCATCACCGGGAACATATCGTTGGCCGGTGCCATTGGGTACATCATTGGGCCAGGCTACTGCCCCTGCTGCGTGGGGTTCATCTGTCCATGGACCATGCCGACCGACACAGGCGCCTGGCCGCCAGCTCCAGATACCCAGACCATGCTGGCCTTGACAAGGAACTGCTACATCGTCATCTCTCCGAGCGTCCCCTGCCAGTCGTTGGCCGCAACCGAACCGCCATTCCCCATGAAATGTAAAATTGCGAGGTTGCGCTACCTACCGGCAAGGTGGTGTCCAATAGGGAGCTGCCATCTAACACTATGTGGGCCAAGTATCTTTGCATTACATTTCTTTTCTAGATATCCCATCTTCGTATTTCCACTCTCAATCTTCAACAATTGGCCCCCACTAGTGTACTTCACATGCATGCATGACAGTGTGGCAGAATCACTTTTTCTTCTCCCACACAATAAATCCAACCATTTCTTCTTCCTTAGCTAATTTAAAACATCCATATCTTTTTAACCATATACTCATTTGTGAAACTTTTTTTATATTTTAACTCCTTGCATCAAAACCTTTAAAATGAGATCAAACTTGAATATTTTTTAACCATATTTAAATTTGAACATATGTTTTACATGTTAAAATAATCTATTTCACAATAATACATTACAATTTCACTTTCTGTAGTGGCTATTGCACAATTCAGAACCTACATTTCACTTTTCACGGGCTTGCTTCACAAAAAAAACACTGAATTAAATCGCACATTTTTTTAAATAACATATTTCACTCTTTTGAAATAAACTATTACACATGTTCAAACAATCAGTTTCACAAACGACACAATAGAATTTCACTTTCTGTAGTTATTCTTTCATAATTCAGAACCTACATTTCACTTTAGACAGGCCTTATTCAGGAAAATCACATATATTTCAATTACATATTTTTGAAAAAACTTTTTTCACTCTTTTGAAATAATCAGTTTCACATTTATGCATTGTAATTTTACATTTGTGATAATATTTTCAAAATTCAGAACCTACTTTTTACATTTCGCTATCATGTTTCACAAAAATCATATATATTTTTAGTTACACATTTTTTAAACATATTTCATTCTTTTGAAATAATTAGTTTCACATTTATACATTATAATTTTACATTTTCTGGTTAGTATTTCACAATTCAGAACCTACATTTTTACATTTCAGTGTCATGTTTCACAAAAATCACATCTATTTTAGTTACATATTTAAAAAACATATTTCACTCTTTAAAAAATCAGTTTCACATTTTGTGGATACTACTCCCTCCATCCCAAATAAGTGACTCAACTTTGTACTAACTTAGTACAAAGTTAGTGTAAAGTTGAGTCACTTATTTTGGGACGGAGGGAGTATTTCACAATTTAGAACCTACATGTTACATTTCACATGTCTATTTCACAAAAATAACATATATTTCATTTGCACGTTTTTCAAAAAACATTTTCACTCTTTTGAAATAACTTTTACACATTTCAAAAAATCAGTTTCAAAAAGTCATTGGTTTCTAATAAAATATGATGGTTTTACATATTTCTGTTGAAATAGTGTTTAAAAAAATCTAGTGATATAGGTTTGGTTCACATATGTAATGTGAAACATCGAAATTTAAATGTGTTCGAATGTATTCAAGATCGGTCTTGTTTAAAAGGCCTTGGCGCCAGGAGTTCAAATATATATAAAAAAATCAAATAGGAACTTATGGTTTAAAAGATAGGGATGATTTAATTTAGTAAAGGTGAAATAAAAGGTTGCGTTTAACCAAAGAGAGAGAGAGCACACTATCATATTTCTGCCATGCATCCATGCCAAAGACAAATAATGGGGACCACTAGCTATATTTTGATGATGTATACTAGTGTATAGCAGAAAATGAGAATAGATTGGTCCCACCTGCACGCATCTTGATGCGAGCAATGAATGGCGGATTTGTTGCTGCTAGGTAGCATCACCACGCAAAAAGACTTTCTGCCATTCCCCACCGTTGGCTGGATAGGAAGCTGCAGTGAGGGACGTCCGGCCTAAGGCTGGGCATGCACCGGTCGGGGTTCCCTGTTGAGCTCAGCCCACACCTCCTCCACCGTCTTCTGGCACAGCGGGGGAGGCAAGGAGAAGGACCCCTGCCGGCATAGGCCACTTCCTCCTACATCCCCGCCACCTCTACTTCCACCAGCACCCACAACAGGAGCCTCCTCCATGCCCACCAAGCCACCGTCGGTCGCCGCTTGGAACTCCTCAACATTCCGTATGTTGCTCATGAACTCGTCCATGTTCATGGACCCAAAATTGCACCCCGCCTCGCACACCGAGTATTCAGCTCATCCAGCATCAATGCGAATATCAAAGACTGTCGTGCCGGCGCAACCGTCTACTCCTCACCTTCGAGAATGTGCGGGTGTGAGGTGACTTCTTCCTCGAAGAACTTCACGTCCTTGCTCATCTCTGATGCCATCCTATCTCTCCACTGTGGTCTCTACGTACACTCTAGCTTGTGGTGTGTGGTTCAGTCTTGTGCGTCACACCCCCCTATTTATAGCCTGCCGCGTGCAAGAGATCAGCATCAAATAAAGCATTAGATAGCTGTTTAAATTCACGTGATTGATGAAAAAGGTGAGCTATAGATAGATAGATACAGAGTAGATAGTTCATCTCGTACTGGATACATAGGGTGCTGCCAAAGCCCCTAACGTTCACAACATGCAGCTACCACAGCGCCGTGACAGGGCGCCTCCCTTTTTGGCATTGACGTTCTCCTTGGACTATTCCATCATCTTATCCACCAGCTATACAAAAAAATCAAGACCACAAGGTGTTACCATCAGCACGCTCATGTTAATTATTTTAACACTTGGCAATTATGTTGTTGCAAGCAATTGGCAAATTATGGTAAGTGTGGGAGTGTTTTTTTTCTTAGAAAAGAAGGATCACGCCTGGCCTCCGATGCACACAGCCATAAGAGTATGAGGGTTGATGATCGCTATCATGGTTGGCCAACGAGGGAGTGCAACTGAAGGCTAGTCGGACCATCAAGCAGCAAGTCACGACGGAGGGGGAAAGTGGATCGACTACCCAAGCATTACGATGGGTGACCACCGACAAGTCTCAAGGGATCCCACGTGACCAATGATGTGAATAGCTCAAATTTCACTAGATTTAAGAACTATTTGAATGATTAAAATTTCACCGACGCAGCAAAGTGCGCCTACGTGACTAAACTCAACTCGTGTGTCATCTCCACTTCTTCACAAGAGAGGAAAGGCGAAGACTCCCACACACGTATCTGAAATGGACCACACACATAGCATCGCGTCATATTAAAACTCGAGTACACATCAACATATTGCTAATATCCTTTTGTTTCGTTTGGTTGAAGTTTCTAACAATCCCATCATCATCTATTAGCAGTAACAACAACACAAGTTCACTTGCTTGACAACATAAATACTGAAATTTTGTTCCTTATGGGTTTTAGGTACTACTAGTAAATTACTATACCATCTCGCTCTGAAAAAAAGGTAACTACTATCAACACCAGAATTGTTGTTGCAGCTCCATCAAACACACAAAACAGCTAGAATGCAAGTCGTGCTGATCCTCCTGCTGGCACGGCTGTAGAAGCTGAATGGTGGGTCACTGTTCACAAGATGCAGCTACCACAGTGCCGTGAGAGAGTGCCACCCTTCTTGGTGTTGACGTTCTCCTTGAACTATTCCATCATCTTCTCCACCAGTTGTAAAAAAATCATGACCACAAGGTGTTTTCTTCAGCATGCATATATTAACTTTGGCAAACATGGCAATTAGGTCGTTGGAAGGAATTGGCAAATTGTGATAAGTGTAGGATGGTATTTTTCCTAGAAAAGGAGGATCACCACTGGCCTTCGATGCACACATCCATAATAGTATGAGGGTCGATGACCGCCGTCATGGTTTGCCAACCAGGGTGCGCAACTGAAAGCTAGCCAGACTCTCAAGCAACGAGCCGCAACGGAGGGGAAAGGGGATCGACTACCAAGCATTGCGATTGGTGATCACCATCAATTCTAACGGGATCTCGCGTGACCGTTGATTGGAATAACTCAAATGTCACTTAATTTAAAAAATATTTGAATAGCTCAAATTTCACCAACGCGGCAAAGTGCGACTACGTGACTAAACTTAATTCGTGTGTCATTCCACTTCTTCAGAAGGGAGCAAAGACGACAACTCCCACACACACATCCGAAATGGACCACACACATAACATCATGTCATATTAAAGCGCGAGTACACATCAACATATTGCTAATTTCTATTTGCTCCTTTTGTCTGAAGTTTCTGACAAACCCATCATCACCTATTAACAGTAACAACAACACAAGTTCACTTGCTTGACCAGATAAACACTGACGTTTGGGTTCTTATGGGTTTTAGGCACTACTAGTAAATTATTATACCATCCTGATCTGAAAAGAAGAGGTAACTACTATCACCACCACAATTGTCGTTGTAGATGCATAAAACACACAAAACGGCCAGAATGCAAGTCCTCCTCATCCTCCTACCAGATCGGCGATGGAAGCTTAATGGCGGGTCAGCGTTCACCAGATGCAGCTGCCACAGCGGAGCGACAGGGCACCACCATTCTTGCCATTAACTTTCACCATGGAATATTCCACCATCTTCTCCGCTAGCTGAAAAAAATCATGACCACAGGGTGTTACCAGCAGCACGCTCACATTAAATTTTTTAAGACTTGGCAATTTGGTTGTTGCAAGCGATTGGCAAATGATGGCAAGTGTGGGAGGGTTTTTTCTAAGAAAAGGGGGATCACCACTGGCCTCCGATGCACACAGCCATAAGAGTGTGAGGGTTGATGACCGCAGTCATGGTTGGCAAACCAAGGAGCCGAACTGAAGGCTAGCTGGACCCTCAAGCAGCGAGCCGCGATGAAGGGGAAAGGGTATTGACTACCCAAGCATTGTGATGGGTGACCACCATAAAGTCTCACAGGATCCCACGTAACCACTGATTTGAATACCTCAAATTTCACCAGATTTAAAAACTATTTGATAGCTCAAATTTCATCGATGCGACAAAGTGCGCCTCCGTGACTAAACTCAACTCGTGTGTCATCTCCACTTCTTCAGAAGAGAGCAAAGGTGAAGAATCCCACACATGCATCCGAAATGGATCACATACATAGCATCGTATCATACTAAAGCGCGAGTACACATCAACATATTACTAATTTTCTTTTCTTCCCATATCTGAAGTTTCTGACAAACCCATCATCACCTATAAACAATAACAACTCAGGTTCACTTGCTGGACCAGATAAACACTGACATCTGGGTCCTTACGGGTTTTAGGTACTACTACGAAATTACTATACCATCCCGCTCCGAAAAGAAATAGTAACTACTATCAACACCACAATTGTTGCCGCGGTTGCATCAAACACACAAAACGGCCATAATGCAAGTCCTCCTCATCCTCCTGCCAGCATAGCTATGGAAGCTCAAAGGTGGGTCGTTGTTCACCAGATGTAGTTGCCGCAGTGCCGCGACATGCATGGTGCCGCCCTTCTTGGCGTTGACATTCTCGTCGGACTATTCGATCATCTTCTCCAAGAGTTGTAAAAAAATATCACGACCACAGGGTGTTACCATCAGCATGCACACATTAACTGGTTTTAGACTTGGCAATTAGGTTTTTCCAAGCAATTGGCAAATGATGGTAAGTGTAGGAGGGTTTTTTCTTAGAAAAGTGTGATCACCCATGGCCTCCGATGCACACAACTATATGAATATGCAGGTTGATGATCGCCATCATGGTTGGCCAACCAGGGAGCACGTGAAGGCTAGTCGAACCCTTGAGCTGCGAGCCATGACGGAGGGGAAAGGGAATCGACTACCCCAAGCATTGCAATGGTGATCACCGTCAAGTCTCACGGGATCCCGCGTGACCACTGATTTGATAGCTCAAACTTCATTGTATTTAAAAACTATTTGAATAACTCAAATTTCAAACACATGCCAAAGTGCGCCTATGTGACTAAACTCAATTCATGTGTCATCTCCACTTCTTCAGAACAAAGTAAAGGCGAAGACTCCCACACACACATCCAAAATGGAACACACACATAGCATCCCATCATATTAAAGCGTGAGTACATATCAACATATTGCTGATTTTGTTTTTCCGTTTGACTACAGTTTCTAACAAACCCATCATCACCTATAAACTGTAACAACAACACATGTTCACTTGCTGACATTTGGGTTCTTATGGGTTTTAGGTACTACTATAGTAAATTACTATACCACCCCGCTCCGAAAAGAATAGATAACTATACTATCGACAACGCAAATGTCGTTGTAGTTGCATCAAACACACAAAACGGCCAGAATGCAAGTCTTGCTCATCTTCCTGCGAACATGACTATGGAAGCGGAATGACAGTTCATCGTTCACCAGATGCAATTGTCGCCGTGCCGCGACAGGGCGCCACCCTTCTTGGCGTTGACGTTCTCCTTGGACTATTCCATCATCTTCTCCACCAGCTGTAAAAAACCACGACCACAGGGTGTTACCATTTGCACGCACACATTAGCTGTTTTAATACTTGCCAATTAGGTTGTCGCAAGCAATTGGCAAATGATGGTAAGTTTAGGAGGCTTTTTTCCTAGAAAAGGAGGATCACCCTTGGCCTCCCATGTACACATCCTTAATTGTATGAGGGTTGATGATCGCTCTCATGTTTGACCTACTAGAGAGCACAACTAAAGGATAGTCGGACCCTCAAGCAGCGAGCCGCGACGGAGGGGAAAGGGGATTGACTACCCAAGCATTGGAATGGGTGACCATCATCAAGTCTCACGGGATCCCACGTGACCATTGATTTGAATAGCTCAAATTTCACTAGATTGAAAACTATTTAAATGCTCATATTTCACCAATGCGGCAAAGTGCACCCACGTTATTAACTCGTGCATCATCTCCACTTCTTCAGAAGAAAGCAAAGATGAATATTCCCACACACACATCAGAATTGGACCACACACATAGCATCAGACCATATTAAAGCACGAGTGCACATCAAAATATTGCTAATTTTGTTTTCTTCCGTTTGCCTGAAGTTTCTGACAAACCCCTCATCACCTATAAATAGTAAAAACAATGCAAGTTAACTTGCTTGACCAGATAAACACTGACATTTGGGTCCTTATGGGTTTCAGGTACTACTAGTAAATTACTATACCATCCTGCTTCGAAAAGAAAAGGTAACTACTATCAACACCACAATTGTCGGTCTAGTTGCATCAAACACACAAGATGGCCAGTATGCAGTTCCTCCTCATCCTTCTACTGGCATGACAATGGAAGCTAAATGGCGTTCCACTGTTCTCTAGAAGAGTTGTCGCAGTGCTGCGACAGGGCGGCACCCTTCTTGGCATTGACATTCTCCTTGGATTGTTCCATCATCTTCAACACCAGGTGTAAAAAAATCACGACCACAGGGTGTTACCAGCAACACACACCCATTTACTATTTAAGACTTGGCAATTGGGTTGTTGCAAGCAATTGGTAGATGATGGTAAGTGCAGGAGGTTTTTTTTCTTTAGAAAAGGAGTATCACTCTTGGCCTCTGATTCTCATAGCCATAAGAGTATGAGGGTTGATGATCGCCGTCATGGTTAGCCAACCAGGGAGCACAACTAAAGGCCAGCCGGACCCTTAAGCAGCAAGCCGCGATGGAGAGGAAAGGGGATCGACTACCCAAGCATTGCGATGGGTGACCACCGTCAAATCTCACGGAATCCCATGTGACCAGAGATTTGAATAGCTCAAATTCCACTAGATTTAAAAACTATTTGAATAGCTTTCATCGACGCGAAAAGTGGGCCCACGTGACTAAATTCAACTTGTGTCTCTCCACTTCTTGAGAAGAGAGAAAAGGTGAAGAGTCTCACACACACCTCCGAAATGACCACACACATAGCATCACACCATATTAAAGCGCGAGTACACATCAACATATTGCTAATTTTCTTTTGTTCCATTTGTCTAATATTTCTGACAAACGCATCATCACCTATATATAAATAGTAACAACAACACAAGTTCACTTGCTTGACTAAATAAACACTGACATTTTGGTCCTTATGGGTTTTAGGTACCACTAGTAAATGACTATACCATGCCGCTCCGAAAAGAAAAGCTAACTACTATCAACTCTTGCGGGATTTCGTCTGACCACTGATTTGAATAGCTAAAATTTCATCGGATTTAATGACTATTTGAATGGCTCAAATTTCACTTACGCGACAAAGTGCACCTACATGACTAAACTCAACTCATGTGTCATCTCCACTTCTTCAGAAGATAGCAAAGGCGACTCCAGCATACACCATAAAATGGACCACACACATAGCATTGCGTCATATTAAAGCACGAGTACACATGACACAAAGTATGGTCCCGAGCTCATATGCTCTCTAATGAACAGTAATATCAAAAAAGTAAAAAATTCAGAATATTTTTGGTGCAAACTTTGACAAATGTTCTCAATGCTTGCAAATTTTATCCCGAAATAACATTCTTGGAAGTCATGGCAAAAAAAATCGACACTCCAGAAATGCTATTTTGAAAGCATTTTGGAGTGCTGTTTTTTTGCCATGACTTCCACGAATGATATTTCGGGATGAAATTTGCAAGCACCGAGAACATTTGTCTAATTTTACACCCAAAAAAATTCAAAATTTATTGAATTTTTCTTTTTCATTTTTTTTAATTTACTATTCATCCTGAACTCAATTGAGCTCAGAAGTAGAAGGGGACTTTCGGAGTACACATCAACATATTGCTAATTTTCTTTTGTTCCATTTGTCTGAAGTTTCTGACAAACCCGTCATCTCCTATAAACAATAACAACAACACAAGTTTACTTGCTTGACCAGATAAACACTGATATATGGGTTCTTATCGATTTTAGTTACCACTAGTAAATTAATATATCATCCCACTTTGAATAGAAAAGGTAACTACTACCAACACCACAATTGTCGATGCAGTTGCATCAAACACAAAAAAACAGCCAGACTTCAAGTCCTCCTCCTGCCAGCACGACTATGCAAGTTGAATGGCGGGTCACCGTTCAACAGATGCAGCTACAGTAGCGCCGTGATAGGGCGTCACCCTTCTTGGCGTTGACGTTCTCCTTTGACTGTTCATCTTCTGCATCAGCTGTAAAAAAATCATGACCACCGGGTGTTACCATCAGCACACACACACACATTAACTGTTTTAAAACTTGGCAATTAGGTTCTTGCAAGCAATTGGCGAATGATGGTAAGTGTAGGAGCATTTTTCAAAGAAAAAGAGGATCACCCCTGGCCTCCGATGCACACAGCACACATCCGTAAGAACATAAAGGTTGATGATAGCCGTCATGGTTGGCCAACCAGGGAGCGCAACTGAAGGCTAGCCGGACCCTCAAGAAGCGAGTCATGGCGGAGGGGAAAGGGAATCGACTACCCAAGCATGGCGATGGGTGACCACCCGTCAAGGCTCACGGGATCCCGTGTTTGAATAGCTCAAATTTCACTGCATTTAAAAACTATTTGAATGGCTCAAATTTCACCGACGTTGTAAAGTGCATCTACGTGACTAAATTCTAACCCTTGAGCAAAGGCGTGCGTTGAATCGCATCATATTAAAGTGCGAGTACACATCAACATATTGCTAATTTTCTTTTGTTCCATCTGTCTGAAGTTCTGACAAACCCATATACCTATAAACAGTAACAACAACACAAGTTCACTTGCTTGACCAGATAAACACTAACATTTGGGTCCTTATGGTTTTAGGTACTACTAGTAAATTACTATACTACCGCACTCCGGAAAGAAAATGTTACTGCTATAAACATCACAATTCCTCCTTATCCTCCTGCGAGCACGGCTATGGAAGTTGAATTGCGGGTCACCTTTCACCAAATGCATCTGCCGCAGCGTCGCGAGAGGGCGCCACCCTTCTTGGCGTTCATGTTCTCCTTGGACTGTTCTCTCATCTTGTCCACCAGCTGTAAAAAAAGATCACCGCCACAAGGCGTTTCCATCAGCATGCACACATTGATTATTTTAAGACTTAGCAATTACAGTGGATTGTTACAAGCAATTGGCAAGTGGTGGCGAGTGTAGGAGGATTGCCAGGTGATGGTGGGAAAATGTACATACCATTTGTTTCTTGGTCAGCATAATTGTCTTCTGCAACAAAACAATGAAACAGTTTAGTAATGTTAAGAACTAAAAAGAATATGAAAACTGAATTTTCTCATGGTTTTCACTGGTCAGCAGCTCCGTACCTCCTCAGCTTTCAGACGAGCGTTCTCCTCCTTAAGGTGGTTCAGTTCAGCTTCAAGCTCCATGGTATAAGCATGTAGAATTTAGAAAGACAGGGAGTGTAAGTGTCACCAATATTGTTACCACCGTTACAGAAATGGCATTGCATAAAAACCCACAATTTTTGGCAGCAAGGTAAGTACCTGCTTCCTGGCACGCGATCATGCGGCTGACTCACGGTTCTTGATCATGCGGCGGTGGCGGCGCTCGATGCTCCTCTCGCAGGACTGATCCTCTGGGGCGCCGCGTTTTCGGGTGCCATCATTCTCCATCATTGCTCCATTGCCCATGCAGTTCATCATGTTAGCCTGCATCATGGTGCTCCTCCCGTCTGATGACCCGGGGCTCACGATACCCACCCCACCTTGAGGAGGTGGTGGCGGCGGCACCATGGCCATCCCTGCATACCCGTTGGGGATGAACCCCATGCCGTCGCCCATCATCGGGAATATGCCGTTGGCCAGAGCCATTGGGTACATCATTGGGCCAGGCTGCGGCCCCAGCTACGCGGGGTTCATCTGTCCATGGACCATGCCGACCGGCACAGGCGCCTGGCCGCCGGCGCCAAATCCCCGGACCACGCCGGCCTTGATAAGGAACTGCTCCAGCGTCATCTCGCCTAGTGAAGGAAATATGCCCTAGAGGCAATAATAAAGTTATTATTTTATTTCCTTATGTCATGATAAATGTTTATTATTCATGCTAGAATTGTATTAACCGGAAACTTGATACATGTGTGAATACATAGACAAAATAGAGTGTCACTAGTATGCCTCTACTTGACTAGCTCGTTAATCAAAGATGGTTATGTTTCCTAACCATAGACATGAGTTGTCATTTGATTAACGGGATCACATCATTAGGAGAATGATGTGATTGACTTGACCCATTCTGTTAGCTTAGCACTTGATCGTTTAGTATGTTGCTATTGCTTTCTTCATGACTTATACATGTTCCTATGACTATGAGATTATACAACTCCCGTTTACTGGAGGAACACTTTGTGTGCTACCAAACGTCACAACGTAACTGGGTGATTATAAAGGTGCTCTACAGGTGTCTCCGAAGGTACTTGTTGAGTTGGCGTATTTCGAGATTAGGATTTGTCACTCCGATTGTCGGAGAGGTATCTCTAGGCCCACTCGGTAATGCACATCACTATAAGCCTTGCAAGCATTGTAACTAATGAGTTAGTTGCGGGATGATGTATTACGGAACGAGTAAAGAGACTTGCCGGTAACGAGATTGAACTAGGTATTGAGATACCGACGATCGAATCTCGGGCAAGTAACATACCGATGACAAAGGGAACAACGTATGTTGTTATGCGGTTTGACCGATAAAGATCTTCGTAGAATATGTGGGAGCCAATATGAGCATCCAGGTTCCGCTATTGGTTATTGACCGGAGACGTGTCTCGGTCATGTCTACATAGTTCTCGAACCCGTAGGGTCCGCACGCTTAAAGTTCGGTGACGATCGGTATTATGAGTTTATGTGATTTGATGACCGAAGTTTGTTCGGAGTCCCGGATGAGATCGGCGATATGACAAGGAGTCTCGAAATGGTCGAGAGGTAAAGATCGATATATTGGAAGGCTATATTCGGACATCGGAAAGGTTCCGAGTGATTCGGGTATTTTTCGGAGTACCGGAGAGTTACGGGAATTCGTATTGGGCCTTAATGGGCCATACGGGAAAGGAGAGAAAGGCCTCAAGGGTGGCTGCACCCCTTCCCCATGGACTGGTCCGAATTGGACTAGGGAAAGGGGGCGCCCCCTTCCTTCCTTCTCCTTCTCCCTTCCCCTTTTCCTATTCCATGTGGGAGGTGGAATCCTACTAGGACTAGGGAGTCCTAGTAGGACTCCACACCTTGGGCGCGCCCTGTGAGGGCCGGCCTCCTCCTCCCTCCATCCTTGATATACGTGGCCAGGGGGCACCCCATAGACACAACAATTGATCATTGATCTCTTAGCCGTGTGCGGTGCCCCCCTCCATCATAATCCACCTCGATCATATCGCAGCGGTGCTTAGGCGAAGCCCTGCGTCGGTAGCATCATCATCACCGTCACCACGCCGTCGTGCTAACGAAACTCTCCTGTGAAGCTTTGCTGGATCGAAGCTCGCGGGACGTCATCGAGTTGAACGTGTGCTGAACTCGGAGGTGCCGTTCGTTCGGTACTTGGATCGGTCGGATCGTGAAGACGTACGACTACATCAACCGTGTTGTGCTAACGCTTCTGCTTTCGGTCTACGAGGGTACGTGGACACACTCTCCCCTCTCGTTGCTATGCATCACCATGATCCTGTGTATGCATAGGAAATTTTTTGAAATTACTACGTTCCCCAACAGTGGCATCCGAGCCTGGTTTTATGCGTAGATGTTATATGCACGAGTAGAACACAAGTGAGTTGTGGGCGATTCAAGTCATACTGCTTACCAGCATGTCACACTTTGGTTTGGCGGTATTGTTGGATGAAGCAGCCCGGACCGACATTACGCGTACGCTTACGCGAGACTGGTTTTACCGCCGTGCTTTGCACACAGGTGACTAGCGGGTGTCAGTTTCTCCAAATTTAGTTGAACCGAGTGTGGCTACGCCCGGTCCTTGTGAAGGTTAAAATAGCACTAACTTGACGAACTATCGTTGTGGTTTTGATGCGTAGGTAAGAACGGTTCTTGCTCAACCCGTAGCAGCCACGTAAAACTTGCAACAACAAAGTAGAGGACGTCTAACTTGTTTTTGCAGGGCATGTTGTGATGTGATATGGTCAAGACATGATGCTATATTTTTTTGTATGAGATGATCATGTTTTGTAACTGAGTTATCGGCAACTGGCAGGAGCCATATGGTTGTCGCTTTATTGTATGCAATGCAATCGCCCTGTATTTGCTTTACTTTATCACTAAGCGGTAGCGATAGTCGTAGAAGCAATAGTTGGCGAGACGACAACGATGCTACGATGGAGATCAAGGTGTCGCGCCAGTGACGATGGTGATCATGACGGTGCTTCGGAGATGGAGATCACAAGCACAAGATGATGATGGCCATATCATATCACTTATATTGATTGCATGTGATGTTGATCCTTTATGCATCTTATTTTGCTTTGTTTGACGGTAGCATTATAAGATGATCTCTCACTAAATTTCAAGGTAAAAGTGTTCTCCCTGAGTATGCACCGTTGCCAAAGTTCGTCGTGCCGAGACACCACGTGATGATCGGGTGTGATAAGCTCAACGTTCATCTACAACGGGTGCAAGCCAGTTTTGCACATGCAGAATACTCGGGTTAAACTTGACGAGCCTAGCATATGCAGATATGGCCTCGGAACATTGAGACCGAAAGGTCGAGCGTGAATCATATAGTAGATATGATCAACATAGTGATGTTCACCATTGAAAACTACTCCATTTCACGTGATGATCGGTTATGGTTTAGTTGATTTGGATCACGTGATCACTTAGATGATTAGAGAGATGTCTATCTAAGTGGGAGTTCTTGAGTAATATGATTAATTGAACTTTAATTTATCATGAACTTAGTCCTGGTAGTATTTGCAAATTATGTTGTAGATCAATAGCTCGTGTATAGCTCCCCTGTTTTATTTTTGATATGTTCCTAGAGAAAACTAAGTTGAAAGATGATAGTAGCAATGATGCGGACTGGTTCCGTGATCTGAGGATTATCCTCATTGCTGCACAGAAGAATTATGTCGTTGATGCACCGCTAGGTGACAGACCTATTGCAGGACCAGATGCAAACGTTATGAATGTTTAGCAAGCTCGATGTGATGACTACTTGATAGTTTAGTGCGCCATGATTTACGGCTTAGAATCGGGACTTCAAAAACGTTTTGAACGCCACGGAGCATATGAGATGTTCCAAAGAGATGAAATTGGTATTTCAGACTCATGCCCGTGTCGAGAGGTATGAGACCTCTGACAAGTACTTTGCCTACAAGATGGAGGAGAATAGCTCAATCAGTGAGCATGTGCTCAGAATGTCTGAGTACTACGGTTGCTTGAATCAAGTGGGAGTTGATCTTCCGGATAAGATAGTAATTGACAGAATTCTCTAGTCACTATCACCAAGTTACTGGAACTTCGTGATGAACTATAATATGCAAGGGATGACAAAAACGATTCCCGAGCTCTTCGTGATGCTGAAATCAACGAAGGTAGAAATCAAGAAAGAGCATCAAGTATTGATGGTTAACAAGACCACTAGTTTCCAGAAAAGGGCAAAGGAAAGAAGGGGAACTTCAAGAAGAATAGCAAGCAAGTTGCTACTCCCGGGAAGAAGCCCAAGTCTGGACCTAAGCCTGAAACTGAGTGCTTCTACTGCAAAGGGACTGGTCACTGGAAGTGGAACTGCCCCAAGTATTTGGCGGATAAGAAGGATGGCAAAGTGAACAAAAGTATATTTGATATACATGTTATTGATGTGTATTTTACTAGTGTTCATAGTAGCCCCTGGGTATTTGATACTGGTTCAGTTGCTAACATTAGTAACTCGAAACAGGAGTTGCAAAATGAACAGAGACTAGTTAATGACGAGGTGACGATGTGTGTTGGAAGTGATTCCAAGGTTGATAAGATCACCATCGCACACTCCCTCTATTTTCGGGATTAGTGTTGAACCTAAATAAATGTTATTTGGTGTTTGCGTTGAGCATGAATATGATTGGATCATGTTTATTGCAAAATAAATGTTATTTGGTGTTTGCGTTGAGCATGAATATGATTGGATCATGTTTATTGCAATACGGTTATTCATTTAAGTCGGAGAATAATTGTTGTTCTGTTTACATGAATAAAAACCTTCTATGGTCATACACCCAATGTAAATGGTTTATTGAATCTCGATCATAGTGATACACATATTCATAATATTGAAGCCAAAAGATGCAAAGTTAGTAATGATAGTGCAACTTATTTGTGGCACTGATGTTTAGGTCATGATAAAGTTATTATTTATTTCCTTATATCATGATAAATGTTTATTATTCATGCTAGAATTGTATTAACCGGAAACATGATACATGTGTGAATACATAGACAAACAGAGTGTCACTAGTAAGACTCTACTAGACTAGCTCGTTAATCAAAGATGGTTATGTTTCCTAACCATCGACATGAGTTGTCATTTGATTAACGGGATCACATCATTAGGAGAATGATGTGATTGACTTGACCCATTCTGTTAGCTTAGCACTTGATCGTTTAGTATGTTGCTATTGCTTTCTTCATGACTTATACATGTTCGTATGACTATGAGATTATGCAACTCCCGTTTACCGGAGGAACACTTTGTGTGCTACCAAACGTCACAACGTAACTGGGTGATTATAAAGGTGCTCTACAGGTGTCTCCGAAGGTACTTGTTGAGTTGGCGTATTTCGAGATTAGGATTTGTCACTCCGATTGTCGGAGAGGTATCTCTGGGCCCATTCGGTAATGCACATCACTATAAGCCTTGCAAGCATTGTAACTAATGAGTTAGTTGCGGGATGATGTATTACGGAACGAGTAAAGAGACTTGCCGGTAACGAGATTGAACTAGGTATTGAGATACCGACGATCGAATCTCGGGCAAGTAACATACCGATGACAAAGGGAACAACGTATGTTGTTATGCGGTTTGACCGATAAAGATCTTCGTAGAATATGTGGGAGCCAATATGAGCATCCAGGTTCCGCTATTGGTTATTGACCGGAGACGTGTCTCGGTCATGTCTACATAGTTCTCGAACCCGTAGGGTCCGCACGCTTAAAGTTCGGTGACGATCGGTATTATGAGTTTATGTGATTTGATGACCGAAGTTTGTTCGGAGTCCCGGATGAGATCGGGGACATGACGAGGAGTCTCGAAATGGTCGAGAGGTAAAGATCGATATATTGGAAGGCTATATTCGGACATCGGAAAGGTTCCGAGTGATTCGGGTATTTTTCGGAGTACCGGAGAGTTACGGGAATTCGTATTGGGCCTTAATGGGCCATACGGGAAAGGAGAGAAAGGCCTCAAGGGTGGCTGCGCCCCTTCCCCATGGACTAGTCCGAATTGGACTAGGGAAAGGGGGCGCCCTCTTCCTTCCTTCTCCTTCTCCCTTCCCCTTTTCCTATTCCATGTGGGAGATGGAATCCTACTAGGACTAGGGAGTCCTAGTAGGACTCCACACCTTGGGCGCGCCCTATGAGGGCCGGCTCCTCCTCCCTCCATCCTTTATATACGTGGCCAGGGGGCACCCCATAGACACAACAATTGATCATTGATCTCTTAGCCGTGTGCGGTGCCCCCCTCCACCATAATCCACCTCGATCATATCGCAGCGGTGCTTAGGCGAAGCCCTGCGTCGGTAGCATCATCATCACCGTCACCACGCCGTCGTGCTGACGAAACTCTTCTGTGAAGCTTTGCTGGATCAGAGCTCGCGGGACGTCATCGAGTTGAACGTGTGCTGAACTCGGAGGTGCCGTGCGTTCGGTACTTGGATCGGTCGGATCGTGAAGACGTACGACTACATCAACCGTGTTGTGCTAACGCTTCCGCTTTCGCTCTACGAGGGTACGTGGACACACTCTCCCCTCTCGTTGCTATGCATCACCATGATCCTGTGTGTGCGTAGGAAATTTTGAAATTACTACGTTTCCCAACAGTGGTATCAGAGCCTGGTTTTATGCGTAGATGTTATATGCACGAGTAGAACACAAGTGAGTTGTGGGCGATACAAGTCATACTGCTTACCAGCATGTCACACTTTGGTTCGGCGGTATTGTTGGATGAAGCGGCCTGGACCGACATTACGCGTACGCTTACGCGAGACTGGTTTTACCACCGTGCTTTGCACACAGGTGACTAGCGGGTGTCAGTTTCTCCAACTTTAGTTGAACCGAGTGTGGCTACGCCCGGTCCTTGTGAAGGTTAAAACAACACTAACTTGATGAACTATCGTTGTGGTTTTGATGCGTAGGTAAGAACGATTCTTGCTCAGCCCGTAGCAGCCACGTAAAACTTGCAACAACAAAGTAGAGGACGTCTAACTTGTTTTTGCAGGGCATGTTGTGATGTGATATGGTCAAGACATGATGCTATATTTTATTGTATGAGATGATCATGTTTTGTAACTGAGTTATCGGCAACTGGCAGCAGCCATATGGTTGTCGCTTTATTGTATGCAATGCAATCGCCCTGTAATTGCTTTACTTTATCACTAAGCGGTAGCGATAGTCGTAGAAGCAATAGTTGGCGAGACGACAACGATGCTACGATGGAGATCAAGGTGTCGCGCCAGTAACGATGGTGATCATGACGGTGCTTCAGAGATGGAGATCACAAGCACAAAGATGATGATGGCCATATCATATCACTTATATTGATTGCATGTGATGTTTATCCTTTATGCATCTTATTTTGCTTTTTTTGATGGTAGCATTATAAGATGATCTCTCACTAAATTTCAAGGTAAAAGTGTTCTCCCTGAGTATGCACCGTTGCCAAAGTTCGTCGTGCCGAGACACCACGTGGTGATCGGGTGTGATAAGCTCAACGTTCATCTACAACGGGTGCAAGCCAGTTTTTGCACACGCAGAATACTCGGGTTAAACTTGACGAGCCTAGCATATGCAGATATGGCCTCGGAACACTGAGACCGAAAGGTCGAGCGTGAATCATATAGTAGATATGATCAACATAGCGATGTTCACCATTGAAAACTACTCCATTTCACGTGATGATCGGTTATGGTTTAGTTGATTTGGATCACGTGATCACTTAGATGATTAGAGAGATATCTATCTAAGTGGGAGTTCTTGAGTAATATGATTAATTGAACTTAAATTTATCATGAACTTAGTCCTGGTAGTATTTGCAAATTATGTTGTAGATAAATAGCTCGCGTATAGCTCCCCAGTTTTATTTTTGATATGTTCCTAGAGAAAACTAAGTTGAAAGGTGATAGTAGCAATGATGCGGACTAGTTCCGTGATCTGAGGATTATCCTCATTGCTGCACAGAAGAATTATGTCCTTGATGCACCACTAGGTGACGGACCTATTGCAGGAGCATAGGCAGACGTTATGAACGTTTGACAAAGCTCGGTATGATAACTACTTGATAGTTTAGTGCACCATGCTTTACGGCTTAGAACCGGGACTTCAAAATTGTTTTGAACGCCACGGAGCATATAAGATGTTCCAAGAGTTGAAATTGGTATTTCATACTCATGCCCGTGTCGAAAGGTACGAGACCTTTGACAAGTACTTTGCCTACAAGATGGAGGAGAATAGCTCAGCTAGTGAGCATGTGCTCAGAATGTCTGAGTACTACAATCACTTGAATCAAGTGGGAGTTAATCTTCCAGATAAGATAGTGATTGACAGAGTTCTCTAGTCACTATCACCAAGTTACTTGACCTTCGTGATGAACTATAATATGCAAGGGATAACGGAAACGATTCCCAAGCTCTTCGTGATGCTAAAATCGACGAAGGTAGAAATCAAGAAAAGCATCAAGTGTTGATGGTTGACAAGACCACTAGTTTCAAGAAAAGGGCAAAGGGAAGAAGGGGAACTTCAAGAAGAACGGCAAGCAAGTTGCTGCTCAAGTGAAGAAGCCCAAGTCTGGACCTAAGCCTGAGACTAAAGTGCTTTTACTGCAAAGGGACTGGTCACTGGAAGTGGAACTGCCCCTAGATACTTGGCGGATAAGAAGGATGGCAAAGTGAACAAAGGTATATTGGATATACATGTTATTGATGTGTACTTTACTAGTGTTTATAGCAACCCCTCGGCATTTGATACTGGTTCAGTTGCTAAGAGTAGTAACTCGAAACGGGAGTTGCAGAATGAACAGAAACTAGTTAAGGGCGGGGTGACGATGTGTGTTGGAAATAGTTCCAAGATTGATATGATCATCATCGCACACTCCCTATACTTTCGGGATTAGTGTTGAAACTAAATAAGTGTTATTTGGTGTTTGCGTTGAGCATGAATATGATTTGATCATGTTTATTGCAATACGGTTATTCATTTAAGTTAGAGAATAATTGTTGTTCTGTTTACATGAATAAAACCTTCTATGGTCATACACCCAATGAAAATGGTTTGTTAGATCTCGATCGTAGTGATACACATATTCATAATATTGAAGCCAAAAGATGCAAAGTTAATAATGATAGTGCACCTTGTTTGTGGCACTGCCGTTTAGGTCATATTGGTGTAAAGCGCATGAAGAAACTCCATGCTGATGGGATTTTGGAATCACTTGATTATGAATCACTTGATACTTGCGAACCATGCCTCATGGGCAAGATGACTAAAATGCCGTTCTCCGGAAGAATGGAGCGAGCAACAGATTTGTTGGAAATCATACATATTGATGTATGTGCTCCAATGAATATTGAGGCTCGCAGCGGGTATCGTTATTTTCTCACCTTCACAGATGATTTGAGCAGATATGGGTATATCTACTTGATGAATTATAAGTCTGAAACAATTGAAAAGTTCAAAGAATTTCATAGTGAAGTGGAAAATCATCGTAACAAGAAAATAAAGTATCTACGATCTGATCGTGGAGGAGAATATTTGAGTTACGAGTTTGGTCTTCATTTGAAACAATGCGGAATAGTTTCGCAACTCACGCCACCTGGAACACCACAGCGTAATGGTGTGTCCGAACATCGTAACCGTACTTTATTAGATATGGTGCAATCTATGATGTCTCTTACCGATTTACCACTATCATTTTGGGGTTATGCATTAGAGACAGCTGCATTCACGTTAAATAGGGCACCATCTAAATCCGTTGAGACGACACCGTATGAACTGTGGTTTGGCAAGAAACCAAAGTTGTCGTTTCTTAAAGTTTGGGGTTGCGATACTTATGTGAAAAAGTTTCATCCTGATAAGCTCAAACCCAAATCGGAGAAATGTATCTTCATAGGATACCCAAAGGAGACAGTTGGGTACACCTTCTATCACAGATCCGAAGGCAAGACATTCGTTGCTAAGAATGGATCCTTTCTAGAGAAGGAGTTTCTCTCGAAAGAAGTGAGTGGGAGGAAAGTAGAACTTGATGAGGTAACTATACCTGCTCCCTTATTGAAAAGTAAGTTCATCACAGAAATCTGTTCCTATGACTCCTACACCAATTAGTGAGGAAGCTAATGATGATGATCATGTAAATTTAGATCAAGTTACTACCGAACCTCGTAGGTCAACCAGAGTAAGATACGCACCAGAGTGGTACGGTAATCCTGTTCTGGAGGTCATGTTACTTGACCATGACGAACCTACGAACTATGAGGAAGCGATGATGAGCCCAGATTCCGCAAAATGGCTTGAGGCCATGAAATCTGAGATGGGATCCATGTATGAGAACAAAGTATGGACTTTGATTGACTTGCCCGATGATTGGTGAGCCATTGAGATTAAATGGATCTTCAAGAGGAAGACGGACGCTGATAGTAGTGTTACTATCTACAAAGCTAGAATTGTCGCAAAAAGGTTTTCGACAAGTTCAAGGTGTTGACTACGATGAGAGTTTCTCACTCGTATCTATGCTTAAGTCTGTCCGAATCATGTTAGCAATTGCCGCATTTTATGAAATCTGGCAAATGGATAAACAAAACTGCATTCCTTAATGGATTTATTAAAGAAGAGTTGTATATGATGCAACAAGAAGGTTTTGTCAATCCTAAAGGTGCTAACAAAATATGCAAGCTCCAGCGATCCATCTATGGACTGGTGCAAGCATCTCGGAGTTGGAATATACGCTTTGATAAATTGATCAAAGTATATAGTTTTATACAGACTTGCAGTGAAGCCTGTATTTACAAGAAAGTGAGTGGGAGCACTACAACATTTCTGATAAGTATATGTGAATGACATATTGTTGATCGGAAATAATGTAGAATTATTCTGTAAAGCATAAAGGAGTGTTTGAAAGGAGTTTTTCAAAGAAAGACCTCGGTGAAGCTGCTTACATATTGAGCATCAAGATCTATAGAGATAGATCAAGACGCTTGATAAGTTTTTTCAATGAGTACATACCTTGACAAGATTTTGAAGTAGTTCAAAATGGAACAGCCAAAGAAAGAGTTCTTGCCTGTGTTACAAGGTGTGAAATTGAGTAAGACTCAAAGCCCGATCACGGCAGAAGATAGAAAGAGAATGAAAGTCATTCCCTATGCCTCAGCCATAGGTTCTATAAAGTATGCCATGCTGTGTACCAGATCTATTGTATACCCTACACTGATTTTGGCAAGGGAGTACAATAGTGATCTAGGAGTAGATCACTGCACAGCGGTCAAAATTATCCTTAGTGGAATAAGGATATGTTTCTCGATTAAGGAGGTGACAAAAGGTTCGTCGTAAAGGGTTACGTCGATACAAGTTTTGGCA